>JALAZF010000123.1:10582500-11207500 GCA_022829125.1 Lathyrus tuberosus | reverse complement strand
TCCATCTAATCCATTTTCTTAAAAAAATTCCAAATTCATTTGTCCAAATTGTAAAGTCCAATTATCCATTTTTGGATCCATATTCACATTCTAAACCTATAAGCAATGAATGGCAACAAAAGAAAAATTATTCAACGGAAATAAAGTTTCATGGCAGCACAGTTCTTAACAGCAAAGAGAAACTTCAGTGCAGAGAAAAAGTTATCAACAGAGGAAAATATGTAGTAGGGTACATCATAAGGGAAACGTGAATCCAATACCAGAAAGTACAGGGCGTGAATATCATTATCAAAGGCTAGGCCGTGTGATTTAATGAGAAGCTATATTACAAGAAATACACGGTCACAGTCACCAATTCAAGGCCACCAAACGCGTGACATCATTTCACAACAAAAGCATAACAGAATTTCAGTGGATAACCAATACTACCCTCCAAGAAATCTGGTATAAAGGTTGCTTCCAAACCTCACAAATCAGGGGGATTCCACCATTTTTCTGCAGACTTCATCAAGACCCTCTGAAAATTTGGGTTCCACAAAATTTCTCACTTCTTGAATCCTCACCCCCACGACTTCTCAACTCTTCATCACTTTCAATCCAAAACCTACCACAAAATTTGGTAACAATACCAAACTCAGAATTGCTGCAAAAGAGAAAAGGAATAAGTGGAAGGTAGATTGTACCTAAAGCTTCATCACGTTGTCACTATCTGCATTCCTCCACTCCCAAACAAATCACCAACGCCACGAATCTTCAACTTGCAACAAGTTTCCTCAACCTTCACACCTGCGAGCAAATTTCGATCAACAATAACTTCAACTCAACGCAAAACTCAACAACACAGTGAAAAAGCGTGAAGAAGAAAGAAGCGGATTAGGAGAGTCACAAGAAGAAGCAGAATCGAACAAATAGGACCATACCTGAGCCGGGGAACCTAGTGTCGTCTTCGAAGCGCCATCGGAGCGACTCCGATAGGTACGTCGACCTCGTCCCAAATTTTGATGTGTGACAATCTGCTCGCGATTTGTGTTTGTGTTTGTTGCTCTGAATTCGAGTTTGTTGAATGTAATATGAACTGTGTTTTATGCGATCCTTGGCTTGAATGCGATTCTGTGTCGTTAATTTTGCGCTAGGATAGTTATAAATTTGGTTTGAGAGGTTATTGCGGTGAGGGCGTGGCGGAGATCTTTAGTGTCGCCGGAAGCTTTGCGAAGAAGGGAATAGAGGTGAAGCGGAGACGAACGAAGGAATGGGTGAAGACGAGTATTGACAGAGAGAAGGTCGTATGTTGGAGAAGATGAAAGTGGGAAGAAGTTTGAAGTAGAGGAAGAACATTGTGTGCGAGAAGGTGAGATGGAGAGCTGTCGGCGCATTTTCGGAAGGTGATGGCGAGGATGTTCGTTCGAAGAAGGTGAGACGGCGAGGTTTTAGGAAGGTGAGAGAGAATATGATGTTTTGATGGTTTTGATATGTACGGTGGAACGAAAACAAGACGGAGGGAGGGTGAGTGTGTCGCCGGTCAACAGAGGAGAAGGAGATTGAGTTCACTTGTTGATTTAGGGTTTTTAGACCCTTGTTCTGCCAACGATTGGGCCGGGTCTTAGGCTCGTTTGTTTATTTCCTCACCACACCTCCAAACATCAGCGCACCCCTTGGTTGTATAGAAGTTTTTGGGCTTTGACACCTCAGCCCACACGCCCAGAACTCATATTCACACACCGTTTTCACTCGCGCACCCCCTTGGTTTTTGCTGATTCAATTCATTGGGTCTGATACTGCTAAGCCCATGCGCCTGTAGCTGATCATACCGCCCCGTATACTATTGCACCCCATTTTTGTTTTAATTTGATTAGCATTGTGTTTTTTTTATATTAGCTAGATTTTGGTTAATTGGATTTTAATTAGAGATCATGATTTTAATTTGAGTATTTGTTTTAATTAGTTTTCATTAATCTTGATTATTTTATAAATAGTTTTAGTTTATAATTTTTAGAACTAGATTTTTTATATAACTTTGGATTTTAGTATTAATTTTCAATTAGATAATTAACTTTTAATCCTAGATTTTAATATTAGGTTTTTAATTCTTAGTTTATAATTTTAGAATTAAATTTTCTGTTAATTAGATCAATTTTAGAAATAGATTTTAATTAGAAGTTAACTTTGTTTTAATTAACCTTAGGTTTAGATCTTTATTAACTCTTAGGCTAATTTGTGACTAACTTTTAATCTTGATTTTTTAATTGTAGATTAATTTGCACTTTTACTTAAAATTTAATCTTCTTTTTAATTAGCACTTTATTTTCTAACTTGGTTATTATTTTGATTAATTGTTTTGACCATGATTTTTGATGCTTAATTTCTGATTAAATACTTGAATGCCTCTTGTTTGATTTTCTCTTCGTGATTGAGCTGTCTAATGTTTACTTGTTGATTTACTCTGTATTCACATGCTCCCTTAAGGCTCCTAGTCCGACTTAATTTCTGATTAAGCTCGGAGTAGGATAGACATTAGGCTCTCAATCCAAGCATGATAACATTAGGTAGAATTCCCTCCTAATCCTGACCTTAGGGCCATTTTGCATGATAACTTGTAGGACCGAGTTTCCCCTTTAGACTTTCCGTGAGTCCCGACTCTCTTCTCTCGCACCCTTGCGATCGAGACCCTTCTCTCGCACCCTTGCGATTGAGACTGTTCCTTTCTTTCGTGGTCGTTCCCACGAACTACGACTGCCCTGATTCTTTATTCTCGTTCGAGTAAAGATACGTAGGCATAAGATTGCATAGATCTTGGCGGGCTACCTTCTCCTTTTTTCACCAATTTCCTCCCCTTGTTTCGTGGTCGTTCCCACGAACTACGTGAGCTCTGATTCCTCTCTCTCGTCCGACTGAGGATACGTAGGCACAAGGATCCCTATCCTTGGCGAGCACTCTTCTCTCGCACCCTTGCGATCGAGACCCTTCTCTCGCACCCTTGCGATTGAGACCCTTCCTTCCTTTCCTTTCTCCCCTAGTTAGGGGAACTACGTCGCTCTGATTCTCACGTGCGAGTGAGATACGTAGGCAGGAGATCGTGCGAGATCTCTCCGAGCACTTTTCTTTCACAACCTTTCTTTATCACTTCTTTGTCTCTTTTCGACCCGTAGGTCGAACTACGGACGCTCTGACTTCCTCTTTCTCGTCCGATTGAGGATACGTAGGCACAAGACAGCGATTGTCTTGGCGAGCAACCTTCCCCCCTAGTTCGCGTCCGAACTACGTTGACTCTGACTTTCCCATTGCACTGAGGGAATACGTAGGCACAGGACTCCGAGGACGTCCTATCGAGTCACTTCTTCTTTTTCTTTTCTTCTTCATTTCTCCGTTCTTTCCGTTCTTGTTTCTTCTTCAGTCCCATAGCAGTGGAGCTCCAGATGACGACACCTTTTGATGCAGACGACAAGCGTGGATCCCATCGAGTACGATGGACGTGTTGGGTGCTAACACCTTCCCTTCGCGTAACCGACTCCCGTACCCGTTCTCTTGGTCGTGAGACCATGCTCTTTCCCTTCTTTCAGGTTTACGCAGTGTTTCCTTTCCCTCTCTTGGGATAAATACACTTTGCTGGCGACTCTGTGTCTTTTGCGCCACTCTCGCGTTTGTACCGTCAGATGCGAATCTTTCGGGAGCGACAATCATCCATCAAGAAAAATAAAAAAAGTGAGGTTTCTTACAAAAGGGGCAACCATAAGAAACTTAAATTTTTCTAAGTTATGGAACAAAATGGATTTGGTACCAACTTTGCAAGGTCATAACTCCCAAACCCTAAGGCCTTTTTCTTCCATCCAAAGCTCATATGACAATATTCAAAAGTGCCAACTACAAAAGATCCCAAATCCTCATGGATTTTAAGTTATGGATTGATCAAAATCACAAAAACATGAAAATGACCACTTTTTCCAACACTTAGAAATTTTTTTAGACATAATCTATCTAGGTTTTTCACCAAATTTTGGACCATTTTTCATCATGATCCAAGATAAACCAGGTCCATTGGTGGACATCAAAGTTAAAGTATTTTATGAGAGCTTTCCAAAAAGTACAAGAACTCCCATTAATTCAATTTGAGCAAGAAGTTATGAACCTCACAACACGCCTTGCTCAAACTGATTTCCAAGACAGATTTTGTGCATTACTTGTGGCATACGATTCTTGAGTCCAATTTTGGTGACTATGCAAGACTGATCCTCATCCAAATTCAACAAGAATCTCAGTCAATCATGAAAAACCTGCAAGCTTGGACCCTAAGGCAAGAATCCAATCCCTTTGGCATGTGATCATCAATGTTGCAAATCCAAAACCAAGCTTTGTCATTTGGAATTAATGTGGTGCATTGAGTTGTCATGAACCAGCACATATCAGTCCAATTGAGTCAAGGTTGTTGCAAAAATCAGAAGACCTAAAGCTACCAAGACCAGCTCAAGTCAATGGCCAAGAGAAGACTTGGTACCTTAGCATTTAAGAAAGTGATACATGGGCATATCCATTGGATAATAGAGTGAACCAGTTGTCATTTACTATTGCTTCAAAAAAAACTTCCTCTACTATAAATAGAGGTCATTTCTTATGTTTCAAACCACACCAAAACAATACCAAAGCCTTGTTTTTTCACTCTCCATCTCTTACTTCAATTTCAAGTCACATTGGAGCAATTTGGGAATTCTTGAAACCAGAGCAAAAACCACTCAAATAACCATCCAAACACATCAGAAATCATCCATCGGAGGTGTTCAAACCTTCATCCTCTTTGTACAACACCAAAATCAGAAAGTCAACCTCCAAAACCTCAAATTTTGACTTTTCTGCATTTTTCAAGCCATGTCTTGATCCAATCACTTTCAAAACCAATTAACCCTTCAAATACTCTTCAAATATCATCCTTGAGTTGTTCCAACAAGTATCCCTCAACTGTAACGCCATTTGAGTGAGATACTATTTTGGTCACTTTTGCCACTTTTGCAAGAAAGAGCCAATTCTTGTTCTTGAGATTTCCAGCTGGTTTTGATCATCCTAAAAGCTTCTAAGGGGTCAATCAAGAGTGTCTAAAGCATTGGATTACTTCTGGCACAAGCATTTTGACAGTTAGCACAAGGAGCTTCAAGAGGTAAGTGCATAACAACTTGAACTCTTTAAAATATGCATTGCTTTGATGTCCATTGATCATGAACATGTCATATATATCATATGTGTTGTGTTTGAACCAATTTACCATGCTGTTGTTGCTTGTATGATGAGAAAGCATAGAACTTGCAAACTTTGGCCTATTTTGAAACCACTATCGGGTTTTAAAATATAGGCATCTTTAGAAAAATCTAAGACCACCATTGGATTCCTCATGAAATTCTAGGTAGGATCCATCTAAATTTTTTCTAGTTTCATGGAGAAATGAGGGAGATATGATCCTTCTTGCAAATCCCTCAAAACTTGGTTTTTGTCTTGGCCTGACCTGAAATTTAGGCAACCTGTATATGTGTTATGGGGTGGTTTTGATACACGAATGTACCACCACCCCAGTGGTAGCGCGCATGTGTGTTTGGTTGGACGGCGTGGATTCAACACCCACCCAGACCATTTTTGGTTCCCTCTCATTTTTGTTATTTTTTTTTTTATTATTTTTCATGATTTTCTTAATTAATCTCAAAATTAATTTTTCTCTCAATTTTAATTATTTTTTATTGATTCTTTTTTTGAAAATTCACAAAAATATTTAAATATTTTATTCTACAAAAAAATAAAATTTATATTATTTATTTAATATAGCTTGAATTTTTGTAATTAATTTCACTTTATTTGTTTTCAAACATTTTTAAAATGAGGTTTCCACCTTGAATTTTCAAATTTAATTGGATTCCAAGCTTTCATGTGATTAAACATGATTTTTTAAAACATTTTTAAAAAATTTACAACTTATTTTTCAATATATTTGGTATTTTATATCATGTATTACTTATTTTTCTTTAAAAATTATATTTTTGAAGAAGTTAGGGTTTCCCCATTGATCAAACTTCTTTTTTTAAACACTTTTGGGCCTCTTGGTAGAGTTTAAGTCCCATCCCTTTGTAAATATTTGATTTGGGCCCCAGTCATTGTATAAGTCCCGATACGATTTTAAAAAATCTCGGCGCGATCGCCGTTTTCAAAACAATTTTCAACTGGGCCTCCCTTTTGTTGTAAGTCCCATTTTTCTTCACTTATCAAACACTGTTGGGCCTCTAATAGAGTGTAAGACCCAACCCCATTTCTGTACATAAACAATTTGGGCCTCAGTCATTGTATTAGTCCCGATACAATTTTCAGAATAACGGTACGATCACTGTTTTTCATGTGGGCCTCTCCTTGAGCTATAAGTCCCATCTCTTGTATAAAAATAAACTTTGGGAATCTAATAGAGTGTAAGACCCATAATTTTTGTAAATACAACAATTTGGGCCTAAGACATTATATAAGTCCTTCTACAGTTTTCAAGATGACGACGCTATCGCCGCCTTTTCGAAAGAATACATCTGGGCCTCTTCTTGAGTATAAGCCCCAAACTTCCTTTAAAACAACTTTCTTTTTTGATTTAGATTCAACTTCAAAGTTATTATCAAAACTTTCTTCAACTTCTTGAATAACAAACCATACAGCTGTGGTTACAATGTTGGAGCTTGCACAATTGTAAGTTCTATTATTTTCTTCTACACATACTGGTTTATATATTTCATCTGTATATGTATGCTTGTATATACTTGCTTAGAGTTTTCCCCATCAATTAGTTTTAGGTCTAGATCAAACCAGTGGTTACTCTTTTAACACACAGTCAAAACTAGTTCCCCATAGAAAATTCCAGATACAGTCTTGCCTCCTCTTGGGCTTATACAATATGGAACAGAGAAAGGCATTATTCCCGGTGAAACTTTTCTCAAGACCGTCACAACTTAGAAATATATGTACAAGCAATTCATTTCCCCAAAGAGGACTAATTCCCGGTGAAACCTATTTTGAATTTCTTCAAACCCTAGAACTGTTCACTAAAGAAAAGATTATTTCCGGTGAAACCTTTCTTGAACTTTTCTCAGGCTTGGACCCACAGGCTTCCTAAAAGCATCCCCAGCCTCCTCTTGGGCATTGTACAAGGAGCCTCAGGCTTCTTAGAAGTTCTCAGCCTCCTTTTGGGCTTAGTACAAGGATCTGAAGACCTCCTACAAGTATAGGACAGCTTAGTCATCTCTACTAGTTCAATCATCCAGAGAGTCAGAATTCCAAAACATCATACCAGTTTAGGGTTTATTCTCAACCCTTAAAACATCAGCCTCCTCTTGGGCATCATACAAAGATTATTCTCCAACTAAGTGTCAACCTCTTCATACCAGTAGACTTGGAAAGTCTCATTTCCTCTTGAATTTCACAGAGACCCTCAAGCTTCCTAAAGACACGGGAAAAACCCTGATCATTTCATCAACACATCAATCCCTCGCAGAGTTTGAAACCTCCATAGGTTTTCATACTTAAGGTTTAAACCTTTACCATCAATAAAACCTTAATAGAATCAGAACCTCAGGGCATATGATATTTTAAACTTTTCTTCAATCCTCAACAAGAGTTGATTCCCCAATTTGGACCTGTCTCTGGATCTTAATAATCCTCAGTAGAAGCCAGCCTCCTCTTAGGCTTCATCTAATAAATTCCCCAACCAGCATCCCCTTTGGCATTGTATAATGATTTTCTTTTTTCCTCAGCAAAATTAGCCTCAATCTTGGGCTTTGTACAGGACAGATCATATTCTCCAGCTGAGTCAATCAACCTTTTAGCCTCAATCTTGGGATTTGTACAAGACAGATAAAACCTCTCCCCAGTGGAGTCAATTATTTTAGCCTCAATCTTGGGCTTTGTACAAGACAGACAAAACTTTCCCCAAAAAAGTCAATACCTTTTAGCCTCAATCTTGGGCTTTGTACAAGACAAATATAAAACTCCCTAAACAGAATCAACCTTTTAGCTTCAACCTTGGGCTTTGATCAAGGCACACAAAAATCAACATCCCCTCAGAGGAAATCAAAAGTTCTCTCTATAGGAAGGAATTTCTCTTTACATCACACATCAAAACAGACAATAAAAAAACCCAATCTCAGATAACTGCTGTAAGTGGCACACTTGTTGATTCAAAAATCCAAGCTGTGGTCCCTCTTTTATCCTGGTAAACTTCCTTTTTCATATAACAGCTGTAAGTGGCAAGCCTCTGGATTATTTACATCCAAGCCAATGTCCCTCTCTTAGCATGGAAGACTCCTAAGGAAAAATGGCATTGCTCTACACTGAGTTAAAGTTTATTCCTCCAGGACATCTCCCTTATAAAGAAAATTATGGCATTGCTGGATTCCAAACATTCCAGTTAAATTAATTCCCCTTTATAATCGATTACCCAACAACTGTGACGAACAGGTGAGATATCTCCCTTTAGAGATGACAAATTCTCTCTCAAATACCTCTTTAGCTTCAATCTTGGGCTTTGAACAAGACACAAATACTCATCTAGCTTCAATCTTGGGCTTTGAACAAGACACCAAACATCTTTCCTCCCATAGAATAGGAGGAACTACGATTGCTCTGATTTCCCTGTTATCTTTATGGGAATACGTAGGCATAAGATTGCAAAATCTTAGCGAGCACACAAATAAAAAACTTTAGGTCTAGTACCTTACCAAAAACAACAGAAAACCCAAAAACAACAAAAACACTCTCTCAACATTCCCTACCCATAACAGATAAACACCAGAAAGTATTTAAACATGCCAAAGAAATTCTATGGATAACCATATATACACTGGGTAATTGACAACTTCCCTCTGTATAACCTGACCCTGGACCCCCAATATCTTAGCATTTGTTAAAGAAAACATTTGCGTTCAAGTTTAGTTTTAGATAGCTTCCCTTTCCTTTCCAGCTTCATAGGACAAATAAGAAATCAGAAAGTAGCATCCAATTCCACCAATACGGTAAGGTGGTCACGTCACCGACAAAAATCGCACGCTACATATGGGATACAAATTTAAGGTGTCGTAATATCTCGCCTATTAAGTCTTTGTTTATCTGGAGGCTAGCTTATGAAAAAATTCCATCTGAGGTTATGGATCGGTTGAGAGGCATTCAGTTGGCATCTACCTGCTGTTTGTGCAATGCTAGTGAAAAAAGTACTGAACACTTGTTTTCCAATGCACCTTTGCGAAAATTTTTTGGCATTGGATCTTACGAAAGACTGAGATTTAATCTAGTCCTAACAGTTGGGCCAATTTACTTCATATTTGTAATACTAAATACTCAAACCAATCCGGTCTTGTGGTGAAAGCTGCTTGCATCTTTACGATAAACCAAATATGGGCTGCTAGGAATAATCTCAAGCATGACAACTTGAGGCCGAACATAAGGAATTCTATCATAATCATTTAGAATCAAACTCTGCTTTCCGGTAACAATGTTTCTAATCTTTCATCCATTTCGATTGCGGATTTTGCTCTGATCAAAGCATTTGGAGTTATTATTCGTCCTCCTCGTGCTCCTAATATAACTTAAGTTTTTGGTGGCCTCCCAACTCGGGTGGGTTAAAGGTGATTGCGGTGGTGCTTACTGTTTGATTTCTAATGCCAGTGGCTGTGGAGGCATTTTCAGAATGGAGGTTTTTTGCTTGCTTTTGCTGAGAAATTACACATCAGTTCGTCGGTGTCTGCTAAATTCCTGGCTGTTTTGAGAGAGGTAGTTATTGCCAAGTCTCGTGGTTAGTGAAAGCTTTGAATTGAAACAGATTTGTTATTGGTTGTCAAAGCTTGATCCAAGTGGCCTCCGAAATAGATGGCTGGAGAGTACTAGTCCCTCTAACTTCAACAATCTCATTATCACGCACATATTTATGGAAGGGAATTCTTATGCTGATTATTTTGCTAATTTAGGTCTCAGCGCAGATTCCTTGATTACTTTTGCTTATATCCCTATTGGGATTAGAGGGGATTTTGTAAAAAAAAAAAAAAGGTTAGGTATACCTTTCTTTAGGTTTTCTCATTTTTTATGGGACTTTTTTTGTGCATCTTTTTGTAGTCCCTTGGTTGTATCATCTTTTTCCTTTTGATATATAGCTTTATTAAAAAAATCATAGAAGTTAATTTCTTCAACCATAAAAAAATACTTTTCAAAAAGTGATAAAAAAGAAATGTGCAACAGTTTCATCATTAAGAATACCATAAGAGTTTAAAATTTTAACTATGTTTTAATTATTTTTTAATAATAAACAAACATAAGAGTTTAAAATTAATTTTTTAAATTTATAAAAAAAATTAAAATAAATTTATAGAAACAATATTAACTATTATCTCTGTCTCTATTTCAAATTCATTTTGTTTAGTTATATGTTTTTCATTGAATTTAAGTTCTTAAAATATTATTTACAATTTACTATGTAATAGGTTAAATTTAGTCTTGTTTTAATTTCAAGAAAAATATTGTTATTTAAATAATATTTATTATAATATAATTTTTTTAATAACTTTTTTGAATTTTATTTTGGTCAAAATATGTATTTTATTATTATTATTTGTTTCATCTCGGCGAACTATTATTTTTTTTCAACGAGTAAGTATTCAAGCCCAAATTTTTACACCGATAGATTGGGTTTTATAAACCCATAGTTTTACTTCTTATCGAAAGGCAATTTCTTTTCCCTCCCTTATATGTCCTTCCAGACCCTTGGTGAAAAGTAAAAAATGTCTCTAGTTTTCGGAGATGCATCTCCGAACGCACTGTTTCCTCACTTTTTCAAAATTTCATTCAGAGATGCATCTTCGTACTTATTTTAAGGTTTGTTTGCAGATGCATCTCCGAAATAACCCTTAATTTCAAATCCAAGGAAAATTTTAGATATGCATCTCTGAACGTGTTTAATGTATATATAACGTTGTCATACCTTAAATTTTGACCACATGATTTCACATCATTTTGCAAATCATCACCACAATATGGATGTATCTTCATGCCTCATCAATCCTCTTAAAGATTGTTGAGCATTCACCTCAACCAAGGATTAGGGTTTTGAGCCCTCTCAGAGCATCCAGGCTAAGGATCAATCAATAATTAACATGATCTATAACTTATCAAACCTCTCAAACATCCATGAAGGATCAAGAGGTCTCCCACATCAAAAATCTAACACAAGAATGAAATATTTCAAGTTGATCAAGTCTCAAGATCATCAGTGTCACCAAATTAGGGTTTTGGTCGACCAAGGCCTCCAAAGAGAAATCTTCATCTGGGCATGAGCCAATACTTCAAAACATGATTCAAGAAGCTCCAAAGAATATTATGAGTCCATTCATAAGTTCAAAATAGCCTCAGGGGATGCAATTACCAAAAATCAGGAATTAGGATTTTCTTGACCTAATTCACCCCTAAGTTGACTTTTGGAGTAAGGCATGAGCCAAGATCGCAAGAGATGCTTTGAAGACCTCAAATATCTCATATTGATCCACTCACAAGTCTAAATTGACACAAAGAACTTGGTTCATGAACAATATAAAGATTCACATTCATCTGAATCACAAATTAGGGTTTTTGGCAAAAAGTCAACCATGCCTTTGACTTTTGGCCAATGCATGATCTCAAACCTTGGGACATGGTTCAAGACACTCAAGAACATCTATGGAATCCATCCATTAGGTTTAATTTATCCCAAGGACTTAGTTTCATAAAGGATCACAAAGTTCAAAATTCATCTAATATAAAAAGTCAACTGTGATCAAAATCAAGTTTGATATTTGGGATTTTTTTGACAAAAATGGCCTCTTCAAGTCAAAAACAATGTTAACTTGTGATTTGGATCATAATCAATCAAGAAAAATGAGGTTACTTGCAAAAAGAGCAATCTTGAGAAACTTGAAATTTCACTAAGTTATGAAAAAAAGTGATTTTTACCCAACTTTGCAAGGCCATAACTTATGATCCAAGCAACCATTTTCTTCCATCCAAAGCTCAAATGAAAGCTCTCATTACATACTACAAAAAAGTCCTGCTGATCCATGGTCAAAAAATGCTTGGATTTTGAGTTATGAAGTGATCAAAATCAAGAAAGGTGTGAAATGAATTCCAACACTTAGTGAAAATCTGCCTAAGTGAAATCAGTCAAAACATCAAAATATGGAGGGATTTTTCACCATGATCCAAGATGAATCAAGAACAATGGTGAATATCAAAGTTGGAGTACATGATCCCAGCTTTCCAAAGAGCCCAAGAGCATGAGATAACTCCACTTGAGCAAAGAGTTATTGAGGTTGCAATACACCTTGCTGCAAACTATTTTGTAAAACAGTTTTGGTCATTTCTTGCTAGCCACGATTGTTTTGTCAAGTGCAATTATCATGGAGCTACACCAATTCAATGTGATCTGAGTGAGTCACAAAAAAACTGCAGAATTAAGTCAAAGAATCAAGGAAAATCTCAAATTGGAATGATGAAATTTGTCACCTTATGCCTTGAATTCAAATGGCATTTATGTGCAATAGTGCACATTCAAAGATTCCACTTATTTCAGTCAAGATGCTCACATAAACAACAATAAAAATGACTGAGAAGTAATGGCATAAATCTAAAACCATTAAACCAAGCCCTTATCCTCCAATCTAAAGCTATTCATCCAAGACAAAACCATTAACCTATAAATAGAGGTCACGTTGCCTCATTCAAGTCACACCAAAACAACTACAATGCTTGTTTTTCTCACAAATCCTCTTTCTTACCAAATTCAAAGTTCTCAAAGAGTGAAAACTTGGAATTCTCAAACCAGTCCATTTTCTCTCAAACCAAGCATTCAAGCACTTCACATAAGCATTATAGAAGTGATCTATAACCTCAAAACACTTCAGTAACATCAGGATCACTAATTCTTACCCCATTTGCTCAAAATACATCATAAGCTATAGTTGGATTCGAGCTACTCAATCCAGGAGTTTCCAAGCCATTCTAAACACATCAACACAATCCTTGAGAGTCAAGGAAGCTATCTGGATTATCACCTTGCATCTGTAACACCTCCAAAATAGAATTTGATTCCTTCTTGCAGAGGTAAGCCTTGAACTTTCAAACTCCATGAATCATGCATCATAAAAGTGTTTTCAAGTTACCAACATGTTTCTGGGTGTTCATAGATCATTAACCCTCAATCAATTACCGTTTATCTTGCGTGTATGAGATTCAATATAGTTCTTGCATTTTTTAGGGTTCATCTGATTATAACGTGATATCTTAGGATGCCCTTAATTTAAATAAAATTAAAACCAACCATTCAATTCCTTGTTAAAAAACACACAACTTTCGTTTTTTACATTTTTTTAAAATGATCAAGAAACGAGTGAGATAGCATAGGTTTTGCAAAGTTGTTGAAGTTGTTCTGACACGAGGTTGAAGATGAAGCCCATGGTGCCATTTTTTCAAAATAAAATGAAGTTTTACTATATATTATTTCACTTCCAATATAATACTTGAATTGGCATTGCGCCCTAGTGGAAACACTAGCATTTATGTGTGAGCGTGTCCAAGGTCTGGGGTTTGAATCCCCCTCGCCCCAGACCTTTTGATTTTTTTAAAAACTATTTTCAAAAGGGTTTTCATATATTATCCACTCCCTTCCATTATCTATCACCACATGCACATGGCTCAGTTGGTAAATTTTGAACCCTCCACCCCAAGGGCGTCGTGGGTTCAATACTTGGGAGGGTCATCCTATTTTTTTTTAACACACATTTTCTTTACAACTTCAAAAATTCATATCTCTCTCATTTTTAATTTTTTTCAAATGATTTTTTAAACATAAATCCTTCACATATTTGAATATTTTATTACACAAAAAAAATAAAAAAAAAATATATTTTTATTTGATATATATTTGAATATTTTAAAGAATTTCCCTTTAATTGTTTCTTAAACATTTTAAATAAATTCTTTCTCTTGATTTTTCAAAACCAAATAGGTTTCAAACCATCATGTGAATACAAACATCCATTTTCAAACATTAATCAAAGTTCATAACATGTTTATTAAATATATTTGATATTTTGTATCATTTTTTATTTGATTTTCTTTGAAAAAATAAATTCTTAATTAAAATTAGGATTTTTCCTTGATTTTGAATCTTCAAACTTTCTTACAATCAATATTGGGCCTCTAATAGAGTTTAAGACCCAACCTCTTTGTAAATAAATAAATTTTGGGCCTCTGTTATAGTATAAGTCCCAGTACGATTTTTAAAATAACGGTGCGTCCACTGTTTTTCATCTGGGCCTCTCCCTGAGTATAAGCCCCACTTTTCTTTCCTTCAATAATCATTTTGTACCTCTATTAGAGTGTAAGACCCAACCTCCCAATGTACATAAATAAATTTTGGGCCTCTGCTATAGTATAAGTCCCACAACGTCTTTGGGTATCGCGGTGCGATCACTGTTTTCAAAATAAATCACTTGGGCCTCTCCTTGAGTATAAGCCCAAATATTTTGTACATAAACTTTGTTTTAAAACAATAAACAACCTCTATGGGCCTCTCCTTGAGTTGTAAGCCCCATACCTTCATTTTCAAAATCATCTGTCTGTTTTAAACTGGTACTAAGAGGAGCATTATTCCCGGTGAAACTGCTCTTAGACCACTTAGGCCTCTCTTTGAGTTATAAGCCCCAAATTTTCTTTTAATACAAATTTAAATTCAAAGTTTTCTAAAAAATTTCTTCAATTTCTCAAAACCCTAAACATACCGTTGTAATCAATACAACCAATCACAATACACTTGGGCCTCTTTTTAGAGTGTAAGACCCAACACCTTTTCAATTTAATGCATGCTTGTTTATATACCTGTTAATTCACTTATCTGTATATACTTGTGCATATCTGTTTAAATTTCCCAGCAGTTAGGCTATCCTCAGTTCACACTTAGGATAAACAGTAAGATACTCATAACTTAGTTCAATAACTAGTTCCCTCATAGGAAACTCCCTCAATACAGTCTGCCTCTTCTTGGGCTTTATTCAATATGGAACAAAGAAAGGCATTATTCCCGGTGAAACTTTTCTTAAGACTGTCAAAACTTAGAAACATATAAAAGAAATTTATTCCCCTGGAGAGGATTAATTCCCGGTGAAACCACTTTTGAATTTCTTCAAACCTTAGATCTGTTCAACAAAGAAAGGACTAATTCCCGGTGAAACCTTTCTTGAACTTTTCTTAGGCTTGAACCCACCAGGCTTCTTAAAAGTTCCCC
Source organism: Lathyrus tuberosus (assembly GCA_022829125.1). Taxonomy (NCBI): domain Eukaryota; kingdom Viridiplantae; phylum Streptophyta; class Magnoliopsida; order Fabales; family Fabaceae; genus Lathyrus; species Lathyrus tuberosus. Next base: position 11,192,199 of record JALAZF010000123.1, on the reverse strand, counting down.
ACAGCCTCCTCTTGGGCTTAGTACAAGGACCCACATGCTTCCTAGAAGCATCACAACCTTCTTTTGGGCTTAGTACAAGGACCCACAGGCTTCCTAGAAGTATCCCAGCCTCCTATTAGGCTTAGTTCAAGGACCCAAAGGCTTCCTAAAAGCATAGGATAGAATTCAGTCATCTCTATTAGTTCAATCCTCTAGAAAGTCAAAACTCTAGAACATCCAATCAGTCAAGAATTGATCTTCATCTCTATAATCCTCAGCCTCCTCATGGGCATTATACAAAGATCTTTCTCCAACCCAGAGTCTACCTCTTCTCAAGAGACTTGGGTAGTCTCAGCCTCCTCTTAGGCTTCATACAAGTTATAACAAGAACCCTCAGACTTCCTAAAAAGTATAGGATAAATCCTAATCATCCTTACCAATACACCAGTCCCAGAAGAGTCAAAACCTCTAAGGAATTCAAGCCAATCATTCTCTAAGGCTCTCCTGGTCCTCAACAAGGCTTAACTTTCATCTTTAAAATCCCCAACCATGGTCAGGTCATCACCAACAAGTTCCCAAAAGAAGCAGAGCCTCATGGCATCTGATAAATTAACTCTGCCCAAATCACCAACAAGAGTGAGTTCCCTTTTGGATCCCCCAACACATTTTAAGACCTTCTCCTGGATTTCAATAATCCTCAGCAAGAGTCAGCCTCCTCTTAGGCATCATATAATGATTTTCCCAATCAGCCTCAATCTTGGACTTTGCACAAGACAAATATCATACTCCCCAGTTGAGTATGTTTTCTTTAAACCAATACTCAAACTCTTCAGCTTCATCATCTTGGGCTTCAAACAAGATACTCAAATAAAACATCTCCAGTGGAGTCAATCCCCAAACCTTTTTTTAGCTTCAACCTTGGGCTTTGATCAAGGCACAAAATCCATCATCACCACAGACGAGACCATGAGTCCTTTCTGTAGGAGGATATTTCTTCTATACATCACATATCAAAAGAAACAATCGAAAACCTATTTCCAGATAATTGATGTAAGTGTCACACTTGTTGATTCAAAATCTAAGCTGGAGTTCCTCCTTTATCATGGTTAGAACTTATTTTTCATGTAACAGCTATAAGTGGCAAGCCTCTGGATTCTGCACATCCAAGCCAATGTCCCTCTCTTAGCATGAAAGATTCATAAAGGAAAAAGTGGCATTGCTCTACACTGAGTTAAAGCTTCTTCCTTCACGACATTTCACTTATAAAGGAAATTATGGCATTGCTGGATTCCACACTGTAGCGTGCGATTTTTGTCGGTGACACGACCACCTTATCGCAAAATGGTTTCCTTCTCGAAATGAGAATGAGGGGGTGCTACTTTCCGATTTCTTATTTATCCCGTGAAGCTGGAAGGGAAAGGGAAGCTATCTAAAACTAACCTTGCACGCGAATGTTTAACTGAACAACGCTTAAAGAGATTGGGGGGTCTGGGGTCAGGTTATACAATAGGGAGTTTTCAATTACCCATCCTATATGTGGTTATCCACAGGTTGTTAGTTTTAGGTTCTGCTTTGTACTTGATGGTGTTTATCCTTTGATGGGTTGGGAAAGTTTCTTGGGAAATATGAGAGAGAGTGTGAGTTTTTGATGATTTTGGTGAGGTACTGGACCTCTAGTTTAATTGATGTGAAGGTACTGGACCTAAAGTTTTTGTTTGGTATAAAGGTATTGGACCTAGAGTTTTAATTGGTATGCTCGCTAAGATTTCGCAATCTTATGCCTACGTATTCCCGTTTAAAGAAACAGGGAAATCAGAGCAATCGTAGTTCCTCCTATTCTATGGGAGGAAAAGATGTTTTGGTGTCTTTTTTAAAGCCCAAGATTGAAGCTAAAGGTTGAGTATTTGTGTCTTGTTCAAAGCCCAAGATTGAAGCTAAAAGGTTTGACTAAGAGAGAATTTATCATCTCTAAAGGGGAAACATCTTGTCTGTTTATCACAGCTGTTGGGTGACTGTTTATAAAGGAGGATTACTTTAACTGGGATATGTGAATCCAGTAATGCCATAATTTCCTTTATAGGAGATTTGTCCTGAAGGAGAAAACTTTAACTCAGTGTAGATCAATGCCATTTTTCCTTAGGAATTTCGCATGCTAAGAGAGGGACAGTGGCGTGGATGTAAATAATCCAGAGGCTTGCCGCTTACAACAATTAGATGAGAGAGAGAATTTACTAGGATAAAAGATGGACGACAGCTTGGATATTTGAATCAACAGGTGTGCCTCTTACAGCAGTTATCTGGGATTAAGGTTTGTTTTGATTTTCTGTTTTGAAGAGTGATAAACAGAGAAATGACTTCCTACAGAGGGATTTTGATTTTCTCTGAGGGGATGTTGATTTTGGTGTGCCTTGATCAAAGCCCAAGGTTGAAGCTAAGAGATTAATTGACTCCACTGGGGAAGTCCTTATACAAAGCCTAAGAGGAGGCTAGAAAGACTGACTCAACAAGAGAGTGTTTATATATGTCTTGTACAAAGCCCAAGATTGAGGCTAAAAAAGACTGACTCTTTGGGGATATCATTCTACAAAGCCTAAGAGGAGGCTAAAAGGGATTTTGACTCCGCCAGGGAGGGTTTGTATATGTCTTGTATAAAACCCAAGATTTAGGCTGAAAAGAAGACTGACTCTGTGGGAAAGAAATCTTTATCTGTCTTGTACAAAGCCCAAGATTGAGGCTAAAATGAGACATTACTGACTCAGCTGAGGATATTTTAGGTGTCTTGTACAAAGCCCAAGAGTGAGGCTAAAATGAGTTTGACTCTGCGGGAGAGTATTATCTGTCTTGTACAAAGCCCAAGATTGAGGCTGAAAAAGAGAATTGACTCTGCTTAGGAAATTTATATGGTGTCTTGTACAAAGCCCAAGATTGAGGCTGAACAAGCTGGAGAAATCATTATACACAGCCTGAGAGGATGCTAACTTCTGCTAGGGTAAATCATTATACCAAGCCTAAGAGGAGGTTGAAAAAGATTGACTCAATAAGAGAGTGTTTTTATCTGTCTAGTACAAAGCCCAAGATTGAGGCTAAAAAAAAGAGTTGACTCAACAAGAGAGTATTGAAAGGTGATTGACTCAACAAGAGAGTCTGAAAGGTGATTGACTCAACAAGAGAGTCTGAAAGGTGATTGACTCAACAAGAGAGTCTGAAAGGGTTAGCTCTGCTAAGGGAGAATCATTGTACAAAGCCCAAGAGGAGGCTGACTTCTGCTGAGGATTATTAAGATCCAGGGGCAGGTCCAAATGAAGAATCAACTCTTGCTGAGGGTTACAGAAGAGTTGAGATATCAGAGACCTTGAGGTTCTGATTTGGGATAGTGTTATTCGGATGATAAACTGACCCTGGCTGGGGAATTTTAGGAGAGAGACTGGGTTTTAGAACCCATGGGTTTTAACTCTACTGGAGATTGATCAAAAATGCCCAGGGTTTCTCCTATGTTTGTAAGGAGCTTAAGAATGTCTTTGAGATCCAAGAGGGGATTATACTGTCCGAGTCTACTGGTATAAAAGAGTCTATCTTTGTATGATGCCCAAGAGGAGGCAGATGTTTTAAGGGATGAGAATCAACCCTAAATTGGTCTGAGGTTTTGACTCAAGAAAGACTGCTCTAGCAAAAATATGACTAAGTTCTGTCATATACCTCTAAGAGGTCTTCAGGGTCCTTGTATTAAGCTCAAGAGAAGGAATGAGAACTTCTAAGAAGCCGGAGGGTCCTTGTACAAAGCCCAAGAGGAGGCGGGATGCTTTTAGGAAGCCCGTGGGTCCCAAACCTAAGAAGAGTTCAAGAAAGGTTTCACTGAGAATTAATCCTTTAGTGAAGAGTTCTAGGATTTGAAGAAATTCAAGAGAAGTTTCACCGAGAATAATTCATCTCTGGGGAATAGAATTTCTTTGACAATTTCTAATAGTGACAGCCTGGGAAAAGTTTCACTGAGAATAATGCCTTTCCCTTTGTTCCATATTGTTTAAGCCCAAGAGAAGGCAATATTGTATCTGGAAATCCTATGGGGATCTAGTTTTGACTGTATTAAAGAGTGACCAACTGGCTTTATCTAGTTCTAGACCTAGTTGCTGGGGAAAACTCTAAGCAGATATACTAGTATATATACAGTTGATATATGAAAAGTATTTAAAAGGATATGAAAGAAGGACTTACAGGTGAGCAAGCTTCCCTGAACATGTGAGTTTGCAGGTGGTGGCTGTTGGCCGGAGAAGATGACCGGAGGTCATCTCCGGCCGATGACTGTTAATGCTAGGGTTTGTGCATGTTTTAATCGTGTCCGTTGTTTTTTCATCATCGTGTGGTTAAAAAGCTGCCAGCGCATTAAAATAAGCATGCCTTGCACGTGTGTTTTATTTTAATCAGAGTGACATGCGTGTGGTGTAGTGCATGGTATGGAGTGTGGTCCTTCACGTGTGTGCATTGATTTTAATTACTTTGACTTGCTTGTTGACTTGACCTGATCTAATGGCGTGGATTGTTTGACCTATGTTTGACTGAGAGTGCATGTTAATTAGTATGGACTGCGCATGTGTGGACCTTGGACTGATTTCTATTCGCACCCCATGTTTTTCAAGCCCAAACCATTTGAACTGAATAATTGCTATGCATGCACCCCTCCCTTATTGCCATTTTATTTTATTTTCTCCATTTTTATGCACGTTTGCTTCTTAATTTTTAAAAATACTAAACTACATCATAAAATTTTATAAAAATTCATGAACATTCTTAAGACATTTAGGAAATTTTTGATATTTTTATTTCATGATTTTATGACATTTTTGCCCCTGTTGCACAATTTTCCAAATGTGGTACATAAATTTGCATAATTTTGTTCTTGCTCATTATAAATTGTTTGGACTTGGTTCTTTTTGAATTGATTCACTACTACATTGAAGCATGTTAGATGATTTTTGTTTGATTTTTTAGGTCACTTTATGATATGTTTTGATGCTCATTTTTGCACTACTTTGCATGAGATTTCAACTTGACCTAATTGCATTGTTTGAGGTCATTTTGCTTTGAATTTTCACATGCTATTTTGATGTATGATTCATTTCTGACTTAGGCATTCCAATACCATGCTTGTATAATTTTCACAAGTCCATTTGATTTTTGTTTGATGCATTACATTTGAAGCATAATACATGTCATATCATTTTAACTTTGGTGCATGTTTTACATGAATTCTTTTGTGCATATTTGTATGATCATTTGCATATTTTGTGAGCTATTCATGTCACATTATAGGCCATTGTTACATATTATAGGTCATCTTTTATATGTTCATTTCCATTTGAGTTTTGTGCATCTTCAACACATATTGCTTGTACTTTTCCTTTTGAATTTCCATTTCACTTCTTCTTCTATTACTTCTTGAATGTCTTGATGTTTGATTCATGAATACTTTTGAGATGTTTATAAGTCATTTTCCATTTAGTTTCATTTCTGACTTTAGGATTACATGTTCCATTTATGCATGTTTCTTCCCTTTATTTTCACCTTTCATCTATTCTTTCTTTTGATAACATGTTTGAATACTATGGATGATGTTTGTTGCTTATTTCATTTGAGCTTGTATGATGATAATCACTTGTTGTCCATATGATGCACATTCTGGTTGTGATATTAGGATTTGATTTTTCATCTCATTCTTTTGAGCTTTTTGGTACATTAAGTGTTCTTTTACTTATTATACTTCTTTTACATGTTCACTAACCATGTAGGGGCTTTGGTAAGTTGAAATTGAGTGTGGATAAGGAATCCACATTCAAACTTCTTTCCTTTTATCTTTTACAATTCAATATTTTGTTTTGTTAAGAACTTATGTGCTTTCTTTGATTAACTCATTATTTTCCCTTTTGAGTTACAATTCATCTTCTACTTTAGAAGTGAATTGTCTAGCTCATTCCTTCTTTAGACATTAGGCTTTGAAACCTCACAAACCTTTAGGATCACTCCCTTAACTAATCAATTAGGATTGAGTCTTAGTTCACATAGATTTTTACCTTTCTCTCCTCCCTTGAGTCTTTCATCTTCTCATCTCAAAGAAAATTCAAAATATCTAATAAAGGTAGGCATTTATTGCATTTAGGCCTTTCATATAAAGAAAAGATTATAAAGGGGTCTTCTCTTATAATCTTAGAATGTGTAGCATATAGCCCATCTTGGGCCAATGTGTTAAACATTTGATCTTGTATGAAGGACTTAAATGCAATACTTGTTGAAGGTACAAATAAAAAACACTTCTTCATTTCATAATCAACAAAAACACTTAATAAACACAAGTATGCTAGTGTGTTTGAACCTTAATAATTGGAACTAAGTGTGGGGGTCTTCTTCACACTTAGTGTACTTTCTTACTCATTCCATCTTGGAATGTGAGAATGTACACATTCCAATGGCTAAGATTTGGATACACTATCATATGCAAACAAATGAAAAAAACTCTCAAAAGACCAAAACAAACAATAACGTCTTTCCTTCGGGAATTCTTTCCTCATCTCCTTCATTCATTCCTTAAGGATGCGTCATTTCCGTTCTACCGCAAATAGGTAACGCCTAAGTCTCCCTACAGCGAGCTGCAACACCTAAACTGCTAGAACGTGAACGCTGACGTATTCCACTAAAAAACACAAACAATCCATCCCTAGTGAGGGGAACTACGTCGCTCTGATTCTCATGTTCCCGATGAGATACGTAGGCAGTGGGGTAGGGCCCATTCGAGCACTTCTTTTATTTTCCCTACATTTGTTTCTCGTTCCTTTTCCATTCTTCCTTCTTTCTTTCTTTCAGTTCCTTTTCCAGTATCCTTTTCTTACACCCTTTGATCGAAACAAGCAAGCGTGGATCCCATCGGGTACGATGGACGCGTGGGGGTGCTAATACCTTCCCTGCGCGTAACCGACTCCCGAACCCAGTTCTCTTGGTTGCAAGACCATGCTTTTCCTTCCCCTCAGGTTTATGCGGTGTTTCCTTTCCCTCTCTTGGGATAAATACACATTGCTGGCGACTCTGTTCGGTGTCACTTTCGCGTTTGTACTAGGATGAAAATCCCGGGAGCGACACTAATTGCTTAATGTTTTTTATTCTGTTACCTTTATTTATATCCATGAATTGGCATTTAACAGTTAGGAATCTATAATTATCTTGATCTGCCCAGTCCTTGTTTTAACCACTCATTGTGACATACTTGAATTGTTTTTGGACTTTGAGAAGCATCATTGAAACTGACTTATCATTATGCCTTAGCCTATCTCTTGTTCTCTTGCATTTTCAACTTGTAATCTTATTAATCATATGATCTAAATTCTAGCACAGCTCTGCTACCTTTCATTTCTTCAAAGCATGCTTAAGTCTTGAGATTACATTGATGTGCATGAACTGAACTTGCCATGTTGATCTACATCTACATGTTGTCTATTAAATTGTATTCCAAGTTGTTTTCACCTCATTTAAACCTCCTTTAAACTTGATTGATGCTTGCTGTTATGGTTGTGTATGAATTTACTAGCTTACTTTGCTTTTTGTGCTAATTTGTTTGTCAACATTTAGCTTATGTTCAAAACCATGCCATACTGTTTTGGTTTTCATGGTATGCATGTTTGCTTATTATTTGTGTGTAAAACATGTCCTTGTTTGATCTCCATTAAGTGTGTTAGGATTATTTGGACATACATAAACTGAACTCAATTGCCATTTGGAACTGTGAACTACATGTTTGTTTGTTAGATATTTTATTGAACCTCCTTTAACATGTTGCTGCTATGGCTGTGATAGTTTTCATTGATTTGTGCATTCAAGTGATTGTTGTTAGTTGATGGCCAATTTGTATGATTAAGTACTTACTTGGCATTTGATATTCGTAGCATTTCTTGATTTTGAATGAGTAATCATGTCCCTGTTTATATGACTGATGTTGGATAGCGTGGTATGAGCATGGCTGTCACGAGCGGTTTGCATTCTTATTTGGTTGTGTGATTTATTTGGAAAATGCGCACATGTTTGGCTTATGTATTTATTGAAGCGAATATAATACCGGATGTAACAGCCACCCCAGTGGCAAGCACACACTCACACGCCTTGCCTACCTCTAGGACTGGGGTTCGAATCCCCCTCGCCCCAGTCCTGTTTGTTTTTTTCTGATTTTTTCGCTTCTCTTCAAATATATATGTGTGTTTCCCTTATATATCAACGTGCGCGCATTGGCCTAATGATTTGAGTTTTACGCTGCAAGCAAGAAGATCTGGGTTCAATCCCTAAGTGTACCACTTCCTTACTTTTTTATCACTTGTTGGTTGTATTTTTTTTTTCAAGTTTATGCTTCATTTTCAAAATGCCATAACTTGCTTATTTTTCATCCTTTTTCTTCCCTTCTTTTTGCTATATTCTTCTAATTGGATTTACTTTATAAATATAAAAAGAAATTAGTAAGAATATTTAATCTTGAGACCTTTAGTCATGATAAGATTAGGAATGCTTATTAGGATTTTTATTGCACTTCTTTATGCATCTTACCATGTTATCTTTGTTTACCATGTTTGATCATGTATGATTCTAACTTTGCATTGACATCATAATTTTGTCATCTCATATCTTATTCATGTCTTCTTGCATCATCATGTTTGAATTATAACTTGTTATCTTTTAGTAATTTTACAACTGTTATCTTTCCCCCATTCCAAAGGGAGACCTTCCTAAAATTGACTCTTGAAGTCACTAAACAACCACCCTACCTTATCCTTCTAGGTTTACCCTTATTTCTTGGCCTCATGAGAGCCAATGAAATCATAACTTAGAAGTAGGTCAGAGTTTTGAACTCTATGTGATTCTCATCATCATGAGAATTCACTTTTCCCCTTGAACTTAGATTTAGAGAGTTATCGTGATCTCTAAAATGAGCTCATACTCATTTCCCCTTGGAACTTTGGCCATAGTCAATGGTTCCTATCCCTCATCCTTAGATCGGTGAACTACGGATACTCTGATTCCACTCCCGTAAGGATACGTAGGCGCAAAGTGTGATACTTTATCGAGTATACTTAGATATTAACCCCTAGGGTTTCAACCTTTAGCATAACACCCTTAGCAAGTGAGTAAGATATAACAAGTTAAAACAAGAGGTTCCTGTAGAGTACTACGGACGTTTAGGATGCTAATACCTTCCCTAGGCGTAACCAACCCCCGAACCTTAGATCTCCCCCCTTTAGGTTTTCTCGATCTTGAACCTTTCCTTTGGATAAATCAAAGTCGGTTGTGAATTCAAAGAAATGTGATGCAAGTTAATTAATAGCTTGTTATCCGATTCTCACCGCAACAGAAATGGCGACTTCACTGGGGATCAATTACTTTTGAGGGTTAAGCCCATCTTGTTTTTGCTTGTTTTAATTATGTTTGTTTGCAATATTTGTGTATATCTGTTTGATGGCCTGTATATATGTTGTGCTTGAGTTTCTTTTGTTGGCTTGGTTCTTGAGTGGTGAGATAAATTCTAACCCGGATTTGAGTGCACTTATGATAGGACGATGGTATATTCAAGGAGGCTTTGAGGGAGTCGAATCCTGAAAAAGTTGACTTGAGACACCATCACTCAGTTGAGGCCCTCTTGAGAGTCTAGTTATGTTGAACGAATCTATTCGTGAAAACGTGCCACTCTCAACCTAGGAGCCCTTGATATTGAGAACCGTAGTTACCAAACCCCACTTAAGCCTTTTTTGGATGTAGTACGGTGACCATGATGGAGTCTATTTATGAACTGGTTATCACACGATACTACACTCAAACGAGATTCTCTTGAGAATTTTATTGATTACCAAGTCATCTGGGAAATCGTTAAAATCCGAAAGATGGGTTGTCGACTCTGGGAACTTCTTAGAACCCCGTTCAGCAGGTGGAAACCAATAGAACATTCCATTGGGAAGGGTGAACCCTGGATCCATGCTCAACCTATCCCCCTTTGCTTGTGTTCTGTGTGCTTTGTGTGTGCTTTGCATTCATACATCATAAGCATTCATGCTGCATCTGTTTCATGGAACTCAGATTTCTTTTCTTATATCAGAGGGATATCATGGATAGTTCAAGAAGAAACACCATCAAATACACTTTCAAGAGTCCCAAATTGGATGACCTAAGGAAATTGGGAGATTTGCTAACAGACCCTGAAGGATTCATAAACAGATATGTGAAGTTGTGGGTTTTGTTGAAGAAGACCATTGACGAAGGACTCCTCTCAACTCTGCTTCAGTTTTATGATCCAAAGTATCACTGCTTCACGTTTCTTGATTATCAGCTCTTACCTACCCTTGAGGAATACTCTCAGATAATTGGTTTGCCTATCAAGGATGAGTCCCCGTTTCCTATCTTCGAGAAGGATCCTAAAGAGGAAGAAATAGCCAAGAAAACGCATCTGGAATTAGTTGACGTCAAAAGCAATTTGACTTCCAAGAGATGAATTTTTGGGTTAACTGCTAAGTTCTTGCTTGAGAAGGCTCGTTACTTTGCTAAACACTCTAACCGGGATGCCTTTGAAGTTGTCTTTGCCTTGCTCATCTATGGACTTTTCTTGTTTCCGAACATTGACAACTTTGTGAATCTAAATGCAATCAAAATATTCTTGAAACAGAATCCGGTACCTACCTTGTTTGCTGAAGCTTATCTCTCAGTCCATACAAGAAACGTTCATAGGAATGGACAGATTACTTGATGTGTCCTTGTGTTGTATATATGGTTTATTTCGCATCTACCGAAAGCAGGCGCAATTTGGGATTCCAAGAAAGGATGGTGGTCTCAGAAGATTATGGCACTCTCCCATGCAGATATTGACTGGTATAATAGGGTGTATGATGGAATCCTGATTATAGATAGCTGTGGAAACTATGGTAATGTGCCTCTTCTTGGCATTAAAGGAGGTATCAGCTCCAACCCTGTATTAGCACGACGCCAACTAGGGTATCCTTTGGAAGATAAACCTCTCAATGTTCATGTGGAAGATATTTACTTTGAAGCATATGACAAGAACGAAGAGCAGAAGAAGCTGATTTTGGACGCCTGGGGTGGCAAGCGCACATAGATTTTTACCTTTCTCTCCTCCCTTGAGTCTTTCATCTTCTCATCTCAAATAAAATTCAAAATATCTAATAAAGGTAGGCATTTATTGCATTTAGGCCTTTCATATAAAGAAAATATTATAAAGGGGTCTTCTCTTATAATCTTAGAATGTGTAGCATATAGCCCATCTTGGGTCAATGTGTTAAACATTTGATCTTGTATGAGGGACTTAAATGCAATACTTGTTGAAGGTACAAATAAAAAACACTTCTTCATTTCATAATCAACAAAAACACTTAATAAAAACAAGTATGCTAGTGTGTTTGAACCTTAATAATTGGAACTAAGTGTGGGGGTCTTCTTCACACTTAGTGTACTTTCTTACTCATTCCATCTTGGAATGTGAGAATGTACACATTCCAATGGCTAAGATTTGGATACACTATCATATGCAAACAAATGAAAAAAAATCTTAAAATACCAAAATAAACAATAACGTCTTTCCTTCGGGAATTCTTTCCTCATCTCCTTCATTCATTCCTTAAGGATGCGCCATTTCCGTTCTACCGCAAACAGGTAACGCCTAAGTCTCCCTACAGCGAGCTGCAACACCTAAACTGCTAGAACGTGAACGCTGACGTATTCCACTAAAAAACACAAACAATCCATCCCTAGTGAGGGGAACTACGTCGCTCTGATTCTCATGTTCCCGATGAGATACGTAGGCAGTGGGGTAGGGCCCATTCGAGCACTTCTTTTATTTTTCCTACATTTGTTTCTCGTTCCTTTTCCATTCTTCCTTCTTTCTTTCTTTCAGTTCCTTTTCCAGTATCCTTTTCTTACACCCTTTGATCGAAACAAGCAAGCATGGATCCCATCGGGTACGATGGACGCGTGGGGGTGCTAATACCTTCCCTGCGCGTAACCGACTCCCGAACCCAGTTCTCTTGGTCGCAAGACCATGCTTTTCCTTCCCCTCAGGTTTATGCGGTGTTTCCTTTCCCTCTCTTGGGATAAATACACATTGCTGGCGACTCTGTTCGGTGCCACTTTCGCGTTTGTACTAGGATGAAAATCCCGGGAGCGACAGCTGGCGACTCTGCTGGGGACCGAACCCAGAATCTCTAGTTTCCTTAGCGAGTCAATCCTAGCGCTTGTCTATTTTTATTTCATTGGGTGTTTATTGTTGTGCTGTATTTACCGTTTTATTGTATGGTTATTTGTTTCTTTACTGTAGATTACTGTATTTACTGCATTTTAGCATTTTTATATTATGCTATGCTGGACTGTGCTGTTTTCTGTTTGGCGGGATGGGATTTCTGAGAGATAAGCCCATTACACAGGCTTGAGTATACACTTAGGATTAGAGTGGAGAGTAGTGGGACCTACGTGCCGTCTGGAGTGCGTTGGGTATTCACGAAATTCACAGCCAGACGAGGCTATCTTGGGACGCATTCTGACGTGTGCGTCTTGCACATGTTAGGGTGTTGATCTAGAGAGCTGTCGGCTCTGGTGACCATTCCCGAGGACTCAGTTGCGGCACTCCTCCCGAGATGTGACAGTGGCAGACCACATTCTGTGGCAAACCCATTGCACATTCTCGATCCGAGGACCCAATGCTGGGAACTTGCCATAGGATTTCCTTTTTGAAAGAGAATCAGTGGAGGCACTCCTCGATTGGCGATAGTACTGTACCCCGAGGGATGAATGTACTATTGCTTTTCGACCTCAGTGCCAGAAGTTGAGGACCTTTCGTTTTGGAGAATCAGTTGAGGCCTCCTCGATTGATGATGATACCAAACCAGAAATGGTGAACGTATCATCATTCCTCGACCTGAGAGCCCGGGATACTGAACATCCTAGTACCCACATGTGAGAAGGGAGGGTTGTTTGCAAGTTTGCAGGTAACCATGACTTCCTACATACCCGGTTTTCTGTTGACATTACACAAAGGGAGGGTTCATCCTATTATATTCAGACGGTTTCTATTTATGGTTCCATATTGTTCCCAGAGCTACACTGACACCGCACACGGTCCAGTACAGACACCTGATTACCCGATCACATTGCTCTTTTGCATTGCATTTTCATATCATAACGGTTATGTTTATCATTTACAGGTGCATAATACACTTCTGATTCCAATCCATGGGTTCAACAGAGAATGACGAGAGAAGGAAGAACAATGTTTCTTACAAGTTTCCCGACCCTACCTTGGATTCATTGCTCAAAGTTATAGACATGGTCGGCTCGGGTGTTCTTGATAGGTTTCAAAAGAAGTATGGGAATTTGGTTAAGATGGTCCGTACTATCACGAAGTATGAACATGATGCTTTGCACACTCTGCTGCAATTCTACGAGCCTTCGCTGAGATGTTTCCTCTTTCCAGATTACATTTTGATGCCAACGCTAGAAGAATTCTCACTTATTTTGGGGGTTTCGATCATGTCTGCAATGTCGTTCTTTTCTGGTAGCTCTCCTAGTGCAAAAGAAATTGCCGCTGCAATGCAAATGGATCAGTCCGTGATCAAAAGTGGTGTGAGTAACAAAAATGGAGTTGATGGATTTCATCTGGAATTCCTCTCTGATCAAACCCAAGAGGCTGCTAATGCTAAAAACTGGGCGATTTACAACTCCATTCTGGCTCTCTGCATATATGGTCTAGTTCTTTTTCCCAATCAGCAAGACTTTGTGGATATGCAAGCTACGAGAGTTTTCGTTCTTAAAAATCCAGTTCCTACTTTGTTAGGGATTTTTATCATTCCGTGCATTACAAGAACGAGAAAAGAAGGGGAGGCCCTGTTAGTTGTTGCACTCCACTGCTGTGTCATTGGCTTTTCAAGCATTTGCCTCAAACAGGTGCCTTTGTGGAAACCATAGATGTTGTAAAATGGTCTAAGCGAATGATAGGTTTAACTGCTGATAATATTGTCTGGTTCGATCATCGGTTGTTGAGAATAGAGCTTATCACAAGATGCGGAAGTTTTCCAAATGTACCTCTGATTGGCAGAAAAGGAGGGATCAATTATAATCCAGTTTTGGCCATCCGACAGTTCGGGTATGCTTCCAGGGATCCTCCTACAGAGCAAGATGTGGAAGAATCTTTGTTCTTTACAGGAACTAAAGATGAGAAGGTGGTAGAAGTAGTGAATGCTTGGAAAGATAAGCATAAAATTGGAAAAGCGGTTTTTGGGAAAGGAGATTGTAGGTCTTATCCTGAATATGACAGATGGATCGAGATGAAAGTAAAGAATTTACTTTTACCCTTTTCAAGAGGACCTCTTTTATGTTCAGTACAGCCAGAACAGCCCACCATGGTGGCTATTGAAGAGTGTGAGAAATGGAAGAAAATGGTTAGAGAGTTGCAGATAGAGAACTCTGGAATGAGCAGATGTCTTTAGAAAGCTCTAGCTGACAACAAAGAGTTGGAAAAAAGAGCATTGAAAGCGGAGAAAACCTTGGCAGACAAAGAAGAAGATTTTGATGACAGAGCTCGATACTTTCGGAAGCTTACCTTGGGAGCAGATGATACTAGTCAGGCTCACAAGACTACAAAGCAGGCTCTAGCCCGAAGCAAGGATTCGTTAGCTAAACTCCGTCAAGCATGGGATGAAGTCAGAATTGAGAACTCTGAATTTCTGACCCAGTTAAAAGATAAAAATGAAGAGCTGAAGAAAGCACATGAAGCAAGAAGAAAGTATCGAGAAGACCTTGACAAAAGCCAAGAACAGGTAAGGAACGCTGAAGATAAGCTGAAAACTGCCAACAAAGAGCTTGAAGAGGTCACAGCAGATCTGAAGCTGGTTAAAATTCAAGCTGGAATTAAGAGGCGCAAAGGAGCCAATGAAGATGAAGCATTGCTGATGCACGTGGGGTCACTAGAGGATGCATTGGAAAAAAGGGATGTCGTAATCAAAGAGCTGATTGAGAAGCCGCATCATCAGCGTACCCGCATCCTGTTCGAAGAGATTAAGTATTCCATCCAGAAGCTGAAAGATGTAGAGCTATCAGATTAAGGATTTTCGCCATTTCTTTGTAATTTGCAATGGTTACCATCAGAATTGTTGATGGATCCATTTGACTGCTTGTTTCTTTTTCTGTTGCTGAAACTATGACAAATGTACTTGAAAACTTTTGGGAATTTGTATGAAAGGAGCTATTTATGTTCACAATTTCTGGTCTTCAGATATGTGTGATGTAATAAGATATCTGCACACTGGCACACTACAAAATCACTATTTCTGGTCATCAGATATTTGTGGTTGGCATATATGAGTATCTCTTCAAGGGAAAACTCACTAATCATGATTTCTGGTCGTCAGGAATTTGTGGTTACGATTGGAATCAGGATATGAAAAGTATCTTGAAATGACAAACATAACTGTGCATTTGCATTTGCATAGCATATCATTTTTGCATTGCAGGTTTTCTTCTTTTTGCAGGCGCCTGCTAACCTTTATTTGGTTTTCAGGCACAATAGCTGATACCCCAGTTCACTGATATTCTACCCGACGTAATCAAGCCAGAGTAATGGAGCAAGTTCAGACTGAGTTAGCTGATTTGAGGGGAAGAATGGAGCAGTTCATGAACCTTATGCAGGGGATTGCTCAAGGTCAGTAGGAGTTGAGGGTCGGTCAGGAAACCATGAGGGTTGGTCAAGATGCCATGAGAGCCACTATTCAGAGGCTGGAGACTGAAATCCCAAATCACAATGTGCACACTCCCCCTGTTGTCAACATTCCCACTGGTGGGGTACATTTGGGATTTGATAATAATGGTTTGGAGGATGGTCAAGAGGACCAGTTTACTGCATTCAACAACGACATGGGTTTCCACAATGAAGATCGGAAGTACGAAGGGTTAGATGAAAGACTCAGGGCTATTGAGAGCCAAAATCCTCTGGGGATTGACGTGGAAGACATGGGTCTCATGCAGGGTGTGAGGATCCCTCCCAAGTTCAAGCTTCCTACCTTGGATAAATACAATGGCAGTACCTGTCCCAAAACACACTTACAAGCTTACAATCGCAAGATTGCCGCTTATACTGAAGACCAAAAGCTCTGGATGTATTTCTTCCAGGACAGCCTGTCGGGCGCTTCCTTGGAATGGTACATTAAGCTGGACAGGGTTCATATAAAGAGCTGGAAAGATTTTTGCGCTGCGTTTTTGAAGCAGTACCAATATAATTTGGATATGGCGCCTAATCGTACTCAATTGCAGAGTATGACTCAGGATCAGAATGAGGGCTTTAAGCAGTATGCACAAAGATGGAGGGAATTGGCTGCTTGAGTTCAACCACCTTTGGCTGATCGTGAGATGGCCGATATGTTCATGAGCACACTTCAAGGGACGTATTTGGATAGATTGGCTACGTGTCCTTCTACAGGGTTTGCCGATATTGTTATTGCTGGGGAACGAATAGAGAGTCTGCTGAAGTTGGGTAAGATTCAAGATGTCAGTGGGACTGGTGCTTCGAGTTCGAAGAAACCCTTCGCTAATGGATCCAGGAAAAGAGAAGGGGAGTCCAGTGCTGTGCATAGAGGAATGGCCAGAGGCAGGAATCAATCCTATCATCAGGTGGATGCTGTAACCATTCCGGTTCCAGTAGGACAGCAAACTCTAGATCAGCAAGTTAGACCCCGATTCCAGACTTATAGACCAAGGGACCGTAAATTTGATCCTTTGCCTGTGACGTATGCTGCTTTGTTACCACAATTGCTCAAAGAGAAGTTGGTGGAACTTCGGACTATGAGGCCATTAGATGCTGGAAAATTGCCTCAAAGTTATGATGCTAATGTTCGATGTGAATTTCATTCTGGTGCGCCAGGTCACTCGACAGAAAAGTGTTGGGCCTTTCAACATAAGGTTCAGGACCTGATTGACGCAAAAGCTATTAATTTCTCTAAGCCGCCGAATGTTCGTGATAATCCAATGCCTCATCATGGAGATGCAGGCGTGCATGCTATTTCTGAGGGTGAGAAATTGAATCTGATTGCTGATGTTAATTTGGTAAAGACTCCGCTGTTGACTGTAAAAGAGGGTTTGTTAAAAGGAAAGGTATTTCCTGGATGTGGCTCTGATTGTGAGGATTGTTTAAGACAGATTAATGGCTACAGTAAGTTGAGAGTTGGACTGTAGGAGCTTATGGACGAAGGAAGCCTTCAGTTTGATAGAGTAGAGAAGGAAAAAGATGTTTCTACCGTTACCATTTATTATGATCCAGTTGAAATACAGGTGCCTGTTGAAGCTCCTGTTGCTATGACGGAGAGGCCGAGACCAGTTACGATTATAGTTCCTGAATCTACTTCTTATGTGTCTAATCGGGCAGTTCCATGGTAATATGGAACTAACACTCATCAGGGAGGAAGTCAACAGAAAGCAGAGGTTGTTGTTGGTACCAGTGTTGAGAATGTCAGTGGACCAAGTGGTTTCACCATAAGTGGCCGACTATTTGCTCCCCAGACTCTAAGGAGTGACAAAGAAGCTGAAGTCGCTGCAAGAGCGAAAGGAAAACAGGTTGTTGATGACAAGGTGCCTGCTCAGGAAGAGGACCCTAAAGTCAATCTTGATAGTGATGTTGAGGAATTTATGAGGATTATCAAAAAGAGCGATTACAAGATCATTGAGCAGCTTAATCAGACACCCTCTAAAATCTCAATATTATCCCTGTTAATGAGTTCAGATGCACACCGAGCTGCTTTGTTGAAAGTTTTGAATATGGCGTATGTTCCCCACGAGATCACTGTGAATCAGTTGGAGGGAGTAATTTCTAATGTCAATGTGAGCCACGGGTTAGGGTTTACGAATAGGGATTTGACTCCAGATGGACATAATCACAACAAAGCGTTGCACATCACACTTGAATGCAAATGAGCTGTTTTGTCGCATGTGCTGGTTGACACAGGTTCTTCCTTGAATGTGTTACCCAAAAAGGCCCTGATGAAAATTGAGGTAGATGGATTGATTCTTAGACCCAGTGATCTGATTGTGAGAGCTTTCTATGGATCCCAAAGATCGGTGTTTGGGGAAGTTGAACTACCAATATAGGTTGGTCCACAGATATTCAAGACGATCTTTCACGTTATGGACATTCAGCCTGCTTACAGCTATTTGTTAGGCCGACCATGGATTCACGCAGCAGGCGCAGTGACCTCCACACTGCATCAGAAGCTCAAGTACGAGTTCGAGGGTCAAGTGGTCACCGTTTGCGATGAGGAAGATATATTTGTGAGTCATCTATCCACTTTTAAATATGTGGAAATGGATGGAGAGATTCACGAAACCCTGTGCCAATCTTTTGAAGCCCTGAATGTCAACAAATTCTCAGAATCTACTTCAGCAGCAGTGGTGTCAAATGTGCCAGTTGGGCCGAGTACATCAATTGTGTCCTACAAGCAGGCCAGAGAAGTGGTTGAAAGTGGAAATGCTCAGGGTTGGGGTAAAGCTATTGATATATTCGTGAAGGAAGATAAGTTCGGCATTGGATACCAACTGGGCCAGGCGCCAGTCCCCCGATTCCGTGGGCCAATCAATTTCAACAGTGGAGGAATTATCAACCCTAATCAGTCCTGCTCAGCAATAGATGATGACACTGAAAGCTCAGATTATCTAGACAGATGGGTGTATGCATTGGCTCCGGGCGAAGCATTGCAAAACTGGTCTAGTGAAGAAGTCGTTTATGTTGTACACCATTCAACGTAATAATTCTTGTCTTTCATAATGCATAAAATCCCACGCTCTGCCCAAGGCGTGTGGATCCATTTGTAGGGCCACCATATTTTCTCATATAATGTTCAAACATCAATAAAAGGACATTTTTTTTTACAAATTTGTGTTCCTTTATTCTTTCTTTATTTTATTTTTGCACAAAGAAAATTAAAAAATGACAATGCACTTTCTTTTCTTGTGTTTTTAAGCAAAGAATAATAATCTAAAATAAAGCATCCATCCAATCATGCAGACTCGATTCTGTGGATTCCTCTGAAAATGATTCTGTTATGCCCACGTATGATTTCGACAATCCGATTTATCAAGCTGAGGAGGAAAGTGATGAAGACTATGAACTCCCGGAAGAATTGGCTAGGTTGTTAAAACAGGAAGAGAAGACCATTCAGCCTCACCAGGAAGCTCTTGAGGTTATCAATATTGGTTCAGAGGAAAGCAAGAAAGAGATCAAGATCGGTGCAAGTCTGCGGGCTGATGTAAAGCAAGAACTGATAGTCATGCTACGGGAATATGTTGATATTTTTGCTTGGTCATATCAAGATATACCAGGTTTAAATACAGACATAGTTGTGCATAGACTACCATTGAAAGAAGATTGTCCACCGGTCAAGCAGAAACTGCGCAGAACAAAACCAGAAATGGCTTTGAAGATCAAGGAAGAGGTACAGAAACAGTTGGATGCAGGTTTTCTGGCAGTGACCAACTATCCTCCCTGGGTGGCCAATATAGTACCGGTGCCGAAGAAAGATGGCAAGGTCAGAATGTGCATGGATTACAGAGATCTCAATAGGGCGAGCCCTAAAGATGACTTTCCACTCCCTCATATTGATGTGCTAGTTGACAATACTGCTCAGTTTTCAGTATTCTCATTTATGGATGGATTCTCCGGGTACAATCAGATAAAGATGGCGCCTGAAGACATGGAGAAGACGACATTCATTACCCCGTGGGGTACCTTCTGCTATAAAGTAATGCCTTTTGGGTTGAAAAACGCAGGGGCAACGTATCAAAGAGCAATGGTGACGTTATTCCACGATCTAATTCATAAAGAGATCGAGTGCTATGTGGATGACATGATTGCTAAATCAAAGACAGAAGAAGAACACCTGATCAACTTGAAGAAGTTGTTTGAGAGGTTGAGGAAATTCAGGTTGAGACTGAATCCTAACAAGTGTACTTTTGGCGTGCGGTCTGGAAAATTGCTTGGTTTCATTGTCAGTGAAAAAGGAATAGAGGTTGATCCTGCTAAAGTGAAAGCTATACAAGATATGCCTGTACCGAGGACTGAGAAAGAAGTTCGCAGCTTTCTAGGGAGATTGAACTGCATTTCAAGGTTCATATCTCACCTAACTGCCACTTGCGAACCAATATTCAAAGTGCTAAGAAAAGATCAAACGGTCAGGTGGAATGATGATTGTCAAAATGCATTCGATAAAATAAAAAGATATTTGCAGGAACCTCCGATTCTAATACCTCCAGTTCAGAGGAGACCACTGATTATGTACTTGACAGTGCTCAAAGAATCCATGGGTTGTATTCTCGGTCAATACGACGAGACAGGTAGGAAAGAACATGTTATCTACTACCTGAGCAAGAAGTTTACAGATTGTGAATCGCGTTATTCAATGCTTGAAAAGACATGCTGTGCACTCGCATGGGCCGTAAAGCGATTGAGACAATATATGCTCACACACACAACCCTGTTGATCTCCAAAATGGATCCGGTCAAGTATATTTTTGAGAAACCAGCGCTTACAGGCAGAGTTGCAAGGTGGAAGATGGTACTGATAGAGTACGATATTCAGTTTACTTCGCAAAAAGCAATTAAAGGAAGTATACTGTCAGATTATCTTACGCAACAGCCTCTTGATGATTACCAACCCATGAGGTTTGATTTCCCTGATGAGGACATCATGTTTCTCAAAGCGAAAGACTGCGAGGAACCACTTCTGGAGGAGGGGCCTGACCCTGAATCCAAATGGAGTTTGATGTTTGATGGGGCAGTTAATATGAATGGGTGCGGAGTTGGTGCAGTTCTCATTACGCCAGAAGGTGTTCACATGCCCTTCACGGCCCGAGTAACTTTCGGGTGTACCAACAATGAAGCAGAATACGAAGCTTGCATACTGGGGATTGAGGAGGCTATTGATTTACAAATCAAGACCCTCGATATCTTTGGTGATTCAGCACTGGTAATCAACCAAGTAAAAGGAACTTGGCACACACATCAGCAGAATTTGATTCCGTATAGAGATTATACGAGGAGATTGCTGACATTCTTTACAACTGTCAAGTTATACCATGTTCCTAGGGAGGAAAATAAGTTTGCAGACGCCTTGGCCACTATATCTTCAATGATCAAAGTGCACGGTTGGAACTTTGTACCCAAGATCGATGTATCTCGTCTTGATAGACCTGCTTTTGTGTTTGATGTTGATGCAGATTCTGACGATAAGCCTTGGTACCATAACATTAAATGCTTCTTGAAAAGTCAAGAATACCCGCCTGGGGCATCTTCCAAAGACAAGAAGACGTTAAGAAGGCTAGCTGGTAGTTTCTTCTTGAACAAAGATGGCGTGCTGTATAAAAGAAATTTTGACATGGTTCTGCTCAGATGCGTGGATAGACACGAAGCAGACCTGTTGATGATTGAAGTGCACGAAGGCTCTTTCGGTACCCATGCCGGAGGACATGCGATGGCTAAGAAATTGTTGAGATCAGGGTATTATTGGCTAACAATGGAGTCAGATTGCTGCAAGTACGCCCGCAAGTGTCACAAATGCCAGATCTATGCAGATAAAGTGCATGTGCCTCCAAATCCGTTAAGTATCATGTCTTCTCCGTGGCCTTTTTCCATGTGGGGCATTGATATGATCGGGAAAATTGAGCCTACTACTTCAAACGGCCATCGTTTTATCTTAGTCGTCATTGATTATTTCACTAAATGGGTTGAAGCAGCATCTTATGCCAATGTCACTAAGCAAGTAGTGGCCCGTTTCTTGAAAAGAGATATCATTTGCAGATATGGAGTTCCCGAAAGAATCATTACTGATAATGGTTCTAATTTAAACAACAAGATGATGGTTGTGCTATGCCGGGACTTCAAAATCAAACATCACAATTCTTCGTACCGCCCAAAGATGAATGGCGCGGTCGAAGCGGCCAACAAAAATATCAAGAATATTGTGCAAAAGATGGTTGTCACGTACAAAGATTGGCATGAGATGTTACCATTGGCTTTGCATGGGTACCGAACATCAGTCCGCACGTCCACTGGGGCAACACCATACTCACTTGTATACGGTATGGAGGCAGTTCTACCGAGCGAAGTTGAGATTCCCTCTCTCCGAGTGTTGATGGATGTTAAACTAGATGAAGCTGAATGGGTACGAGCCAGATTTGATCAGCTGAGCCTTATTGAGGAGAAGCGATTAGCAGCAATATGTCACGGCCAGCTATACCAGCGCAGAATGAAAAGGGCATTCGATCAAAAGGTTCGACCTCAAGTCTACAAGGTCGGGGATGTGGTAATTAAGAGAATACTTCCTCCGAGTACAGATCACAGGGGCAAATGGACTCCTAATTATGAAGGTCCATTCGTGGTTAAAAAGGTTTTCTCAGGCGGAGCCTTATTGCTGACAACCATGGATGGTGAAGAATTTTCATCCCCTGTTAATTCAGATGCAGTTAAAAAATACTTCGTATAAATAGACCCGCTGGATAAAAGAAAATAGAATCCAGGCAAAAAAGGGCATCCCGACGAACCAAAAACAGAATAAAGGTTCGGGCAAAAATTAGGGATATAATTGAAAAGAATTGTACACCCGGTAAGTTGAAAACCCGAAAGGGCAACTTAGGCAAAAATGGGTATCCCGGTGGATTGAAAACCTGAAAAGGCGATCCACGCAAAAGAGGGATTTAAGCGAATGACTGCAGTCTGAATTAATCTGTACGTTCTCTACTCTTCAGCAAAATAGCCAAGTTTCCGAAGGAGGGATTGTTCCGACCATGAACTTCCGAAGGCGAAGATAATCAAGAGAGTTGGAATACATACTGGCTATAACAGAATCAGAAATTAGTCGGAATTCAATTTCCGCATTGTCATTAGGATAGATTTCTTTTCTCAATTTTGTGGCAATCAATTCTTCCAGGGGTTTGCTTCCAATTGTAAATTCGCCGATTTTGGCATTTCATCAATAAAATTGAATATTCAGTCACAAGCTTTTATTTTCATTTTACTATTTTGTTTGCAAAAACGTCCGATTTTTGATAATAAAACATTACTTTGAAAATATCATGGCCTTGCAAAAAACATGCGCAAAAAGGCAATTAAAATTACTTTGCTTATTGGACAACCTTGGATGGTGGATTCAAAAAACCACGCAATATCCTGGGGCATGTGCATGTACTTTTTCTGTTGCAGGTAATGAGCACGATCGATCCAAGCTGCGCGAAAGTTATCTCTCAGCACCAACAGATATTTACTATGACTTGATACTGTTGTATCTTATTAAGTCGATTCTTCCATTCAAGATTTCCCACCAGGTTTTGTGACGACAATGGTTGCCGAAGATTGAATTCTTCTGTGTTGATAACGGTTATTAATGCAGTGAGCATTCCATGTCAACAACGAGTGCAGATCATCCGGTATCTCTCAGACATGGGAAGGGTAGTGCACTAGCGACTGTTCGGAAGTTGAAGACGGGTATTCGTCTAAGAGTTTGAAAACGTTTGGTTTTCTATAAAATCCGCTTAAGAGACGAAGCTTCTCGCGGTAACATCCCCAGTGAAGTCACCAGGAGTGTGAAGATGCTTAATCTTCTGTAAAATCCTCTTATGGCGTTTCTTCAGGTAAGTCTGGTATCATGGGGCAAAGAGCAAGTTGTTGACCGTCCCGAGCATAGAGCATCTCGAATTATCCCCGGTAGGGTTTGAAAACGCTTGGTTTTCTATAAAATCCTCTTAAGAGACGAAGCTTCTCGCGGTAATATTCCCTGTAGAGTTTATTCTCAGCAGGATTTACCAGCAAGTGGTAGTGTCAACAAGGCATATTTTCCGCAGGTTTCGGCATGTGAAATTCGTCAAAGAGTAATTCCCAGCTGAATTGTTTTCTCCCCAGTGAAGTCCCCACAGAGTTCAACGTTTTGACAGTAATTTCCCCCAACAGGGTCTAAATAAATCAAGGGAATCTCTTCTCCAGCAAAAGGTCAGCATATGATATTACCCAGCAGGTGGTGTAATTCTCAGCATGGCTCATTTACAACTCAAAGTCCCATTTATTTTGCGCATACAGACAGTTTGTTTATATTATTCCAGCAGGTGAGATAGTATAGCAGATGGTTTTTCCAACGGGTGGAATGATCATGCAAACAGTGGTTTACATGGTTCCAACAGGTGGGATGATGATAAACAACCAAATATTTCAAAGTCCAACGGCAGATTGGCAAAAGTCCATCTTAGGGTGGCAAATCAGCAAAGTCCAACGGCAGATTGGCAAAAGTCCGTCTTAGGGTGGCAAATCAGAAAAGTCCAACGACAGGTTGGCAGAAATCCAAAATGAATTGGTAAAAGATGCAAAGTCCATCTGAAGATGGCAGTTTTGAGATTCCAAAGCCGGTTTGGTAATCAGCAAAGTCCAACGACAGATTGGCAGAAATCCAACACGAATTGGTAAAAGTCCAACGACATATTGGCAGAAATCCAACACGAATTGGTAAAAGTCCATTGTTTTGAATGGCAGAGCAGCTAAAGTCCATCGACAGTATGGCAAGCCAGTAGTCGTCTGGTGTCGTTCAAAAAGACATTGGTGAAAGTCCATCGACAGTATGGCAAGCCAGTAGTCTCCTGGCGTCATTCAAAAAGACATTGGTGAAAGTTCATCGACAGTATGGCAAGCCAGTAGTCGCCTGGCGTCGTTCAAAAAGACATTGTTGAAAGTCCATCGACAGTATGGCAAGCCAGTAGTCGTCTGGCGTCGTTCAAAAGACAGATCTCTCCGACAACATTTCATTGAAGATTTAATCCAGCAGCCTCGCTGGGTTTATATCCCTTTTCTTCTTCATCATCCAGAGCAAATTTTTGGTTATATTTGGTATTCAATCACTATATACCTTGAAAGTCTGAAAGCATTCGCTTTCAGGCATTCAGGTCTACATTGTTTGAATAGGGGCAGCTGTAATACCCCAAAATTTGCTCTCTCTTTTGTCATCATAACGTAGCATTATCATATACCATATCATATCCACCTCATTAGCATTGCATTGCATTTAACATAGAAAAATGAAGCATAGCATCCCTCTTACCATCAAGGCATGTGATCAGGTGAAAGATGGATAATCAAGGAACCATTCAAAGCATAAGAGGTCAATCAAGTTACCTCAAGGCAAGCCAAGAGGTCTTTCATGTCTCATACTACCTCAATTGATCATCCAAAACCTCAAGGAAGTGAGATTCAATAGAAGATTGAAGCACTACATCTTTCACTATGCAAGAGATCCAAAAATTGAAGGAAAACCCTCAAAAGAGATGGTTCATTGGTTCAAAATCACCCTCAATTGGCATGTCTCATCATCCTTTAAGAGGATACACAACATACTCTGAGGAATTTGAAATTGAAGACTGCATATTTTTCTCCTAGGAGGTGGGTACCAAAACTAGGGTTTCCAATTAAATCAGGGTATCTTTGATTTTTTGGACAAAACTTGATGTCATGGTATTCTACATGTTCTTAAATGTATGTGTGTGGAAAATTGCCTCTCTCAATTGGTTTTAGAAGTGGTTCAATTGGAAGAAAGATAAAAAATCAGGGAAATTGGGGCTAAGTCAAATAATTAGGGGAAAAAAGTCAACTCTTGACTTTTTGAG
The DNA here is from genome assembly GCA_022829125.1 of Lathyrus tuberosus. Classification (NCBI taxonomy): domain Eukaryota; kingdom Viridiplantae; phylum Streptophyta; class Magnoliopsida; order Fabales; family Fabaceae; genus Lathyrus; species Lathyrus tuberosus. The sequence goes on along the minus strand of JALAZF010000123.1, from coordinate 11,166,528 downwards.
CCCAAAATCATGAAATTCATGTTATATGTGACCAATGTAGAAAATTTGATCAAGAAATTCCAAAAGAATCATGAAAAATCAAGAATTTGAAAAGTTGCCATTTTTGGAAGAATTAGGGTTTCCAAAAATAGTAATTTTAGGCCATTTTGCATCAGAATTGGAACCAAGGCCATTCAAAATTGGGGCATCAAATGAAAATTCCACTCGGCCACAACAATAGATCTTGTTTCAAGCTTCAAATCCATGTGTAGACCATTCCCATTGGATAAAAATTGAGTGAGATATGATTGATCAAAGTTAGAGCAAAGTAGGTTCAAAACCAGGTCATGACCAAGGACTTTCAGGTCACGCGCGTGGTATTTTCACAAACACATGGTGGGCCAGATGTATTGATCAATTACTCATGGTTAGAGGCCTCAAATGAAAAATCTTTCAACATGAAAGTTGTTCCTCTATGTGAGATCTTTAAGATTGGTGTTCATGATTTTTTCATTTGATCAAAGGTCAAGAAGTTATGTTGAGTCCAATGTGCTATGATCATGCTGAGGTTCCATGCCATGTTTGCTTTTCCAACCAACCTCATTGCCACGTCCTTATACCAGTTCCTAAACTTGTGTATTCTAAGTCATTTTCTAACCTCTTCCAAGCATCATTTCCATCCAATTTTCATACCAAACATGTAACATTACATCTCCTCTTTCCAATGACTCCTAAAACACACTAATTCATTCATTGAGTAGAGAGAAAAACATCCACAAACCACCCTATATTCCACTGTTGCATTGTTGGTTTTGATGCATGATTTGGTTCAGACAGTCATCAAACATTCTTTCCCTTATTTGAACACAACATGAACATCACTCACACTGCTACAACACGTGCCTTGCATGGAAATAGAAAGAGCAAACTTGTTGAGCAAGTTTCTGATGTGCAGCCTTGCCATTTCGTTTCTCTTTACCTCCACCATAGCTTACCATGAGTTGCCATCACCATAGCTTTGCTCTCCCTAACTAACTTGACTCAGTTAGTTAGGGATGACTCACTTAACTCAACTGTGACTCAGTTAACTCACTCAGCTTGACCATGGTTAGCTCACACTATAAATAAAAACCTCACCCTCTAATTTAAAAAAAAAACTTCATTTTCACACATTCACTTCAGAAATCCTCTCTTCTTCTCTCTCAATCTCACCATTGCAACCAACTATCGAGCTTCTCTTTGTTCCTTTTCTCTCCAAAACTCTCTCTGATTCTCTCTCAATTTCACCACATTGCAACTGGTTTGAAGTTTAGATTTCATCTCTTCTCCACTGAATCATCATCAACCACTTCAGCTAAGCCTTTATTTGGCCAAGTTAAGCTCAAGGAAGAAGCATTTGCCTCTGGTATTCTTGTGTATGCAAACCCTCATCAATTTCAGGTTTGAGTTCTTGAACTTTAATTGCACGTTTTTAGTTCATCTTCACTGATTTCATGATGATATGAGCTCACTAGGAGCATTTCTTACTCCAGCTAGTTGATAGGCCTTGTAGAGGCTTAGATCCAAAACTTAGGGCATGGTTTGATCCTCTCTGTTCTCTTTGAATGTTTTGATCCTCACTATTACATTGAAGCATGTTAGATGATTTTTGTTTGATTTTTTAGGTCACTTTATGATATGTTTTAATGCTCATTTTTGCACTACTTTGGATGAGATTTCAACTTGACCTAATTGCATTGTTTGAGGTCATTTTGCTTTGAATTTTCACATGCTATTTTGATGTATGATTCATTTCTGACTTAGGCATTCCAATACCATGCTTGTATAATTTTCACAAGTCCATTTGATTTTTGTTTGATGCATTACATTTGAAGCATAATACATGTCATATCATTTTAACTTTGGTGCATGTTTTACATGAATTCTTTTGTGCATATTTGTATGATCATTTGCATATTTTGTGAGCTATTCATGTCACATTATAGGCCATTGTTACATATTATAGGTCATCTTTTATATGTTCATTTCCATTTGAGTTTTGTGCATCTTCAACACATATTGCTTGCACTTTTCCTTTTGAATTTCCATTTTACTTCTTCTTCTATTACTTCTTGAATGTCTTGATGTTTGATTCATGAATACTTTTGAGATGTTTATAAGTCATTTTCCATTTAGTTTCATTTCTGACTTTAGGATTACATGTTCCATTTATGCATGTTTCTTCCCTTTATTTTCACCTTTCATCTATTCTTTCTTTTGATAACATGTTTGAATACTATGGATGATGTTTGTTGCTTATTTCATTTGAGCTTGTATGATGATAATCACTTGTTGTCCATATGATGCACATTCTGGTTGTGATATTAGGATTTGATTTTTCATCTCATTCTTTTGAGCTTTTTGGTACATTAAGTGTTCTTTTACTTATTATACTTCTTTTACATGTTCACTAACCATGTAGGGGCTTTGGTAAGTTGAAATTGAGTGTGGATAAGGAATCCACATTCAAACTTCTTTCCTTTTTTCTTTTACAATTCAATATTTTGTTTTGTTAAGCACTTATGTGCTTTCTTTGATTAACTCATTATTTTCCCTTTTGAGTTACAATTCATCTTCTACTTTAGAAGTGAATTGTCTAGCTCATTCCTTCTTTAGACATTAGGCTTTGAAACCTCACAAACCTTTAGGATCACTCCCTTAACTAATCAATTAGGATTGAGTCTTAGTTCACATAGATTTTTACCTTTCTCTCCTCCCTTGAGTCTTTCATCTTCTCATCTCAAAGAAAATTCAAAATATCTAATAAAGGTAGGCATTTATTGCATTTAGGCCTTTCATATAAAGAAAAGATTATAAAGGGGTCTTCTCTTATAATCTTAGAATGTGTAGCATATAGCCCATCTTGGGTCAATGTGTTAAACATTTGATCTTGTATGAGGGACTTAAATGCAATACTTGTTGAAGGTACAAATAAAAAACACTTCTTCATTTCATAATCAACAAAAACACTTAATAAACACAAGTATGCTAGTGTGTTTGAACCTTAATAATTGGAACTAAGTGTGGGGGTCTTCTTCACACTTAGTGTACTTTCTTACTCATTCCATCTTGGAATGTGAGAATGTACACATTCCAATGGCTAAGATTTGGATACACTATCATATGCAAACAAATGAAAAAAAACTCTTAAAAGACCAAAACAAACAATAACGTCTTTCCTTCGGGAATTCTTTCCTCATCTCCTTCATTCATTCCTTAAGGATGCGTCATTTCCGTTCTACCGCAAATAGGTAACGCCTAAGTCTCCCTACAGCGAGCTGCAACACCTAAACTGCTAGAACGTGAACGCTGACGTATTCCACTAAAAAACACAAATAATCCATCCCTAGTGAGGGGAACTACGTCGCTCTGATCCTCATGTTCCCGATGAGATACGTAGGCAGTGGGGTAGGGCCCATTCGAGCACTTCTTTTATTTTCCCTACATTTGTTTCTCGTTCCTTTTCCATTCTTCCTTCTTTCTTTCTTTCAGTTCCTTTTCCAGTATCCTTTTCTTACACCCTTTGATCGAAACAAGCAAGCGTGGATCCCATCGGGTACGATGGACGCGTGGGGGTGCTAATACCTTCCCCGCACGTAACCGACTCCCGAACCCAGTTCTCTTGGTCGCAAGACCATGCTTTTCCTTCCCCTCAGGTTTATGCGGTGTTTCCTTTCCCTCTCTTGGGATAAATACACATTGCTGGCGACTCTGTTCGGTGCCACTTTCGCGTTTGTACTAGGATGAAAATCCCGGGAGCGACACTAATTGCTTAATGTTTTTGATTCTGTTACCTTTATTTATATCCATGAATTGGCATTTAACAGTTAGGAATCTATAATTATCTTGATCTGCCCAGTCCTTGTTTTAACCACTCATTGTGACATACTTGAATTGTTTTTGGACTTTGAGAAGCATCATTGAAACTGAATTATCATTATGCCTTAGCCTATCTCTTGTTCTCTTGCATTTTCAACTTGTAATCTTGTTAATCATATGATCTAAATTCTAGCACAGCTCTGCTACCTTTCATTTCTTCAAAGCATGCTTAAGTCTTGAGATTACATTGATGTGCATGAACTGAACTTGCCATGTTGATCTATATCTACATGTTGTCTATTAAATTGTATTCCAAGTTGTTTTCACCTCATTTAAACCTCCTTTAAACTTGATTGATGCTTGCTGTTATGGTTGTGTATGAATTTACTAGCTTACTTTGCTTTTTGTGCTAATTTGTTTGTCAACATTTAGCTTATGTTCAAAACCATGCCATACTGTTTTAGTTTTCATGGTATGCATGTTTGCTTATTATTTATGTTTAAAACATGTCCTTGTTTGATCTCCATTAAGTGTGTTAAGATTATTTGGACATACATAAACTGAACTCAATTTCCATTTGGAACTGTGAACTACATGTTTGTTTGTTAGATATTTTATTGAACCTCCTTTAACATGCTGCTGCTATGGCTGTGATAGTTTTCATTGATTTGTGCATTCAAGTGATTGTTGTTAGTTGATGACCAATTTGTATGATTAAGTACTTACTTGGCATTTGATATTCGTAGCATTTCTTGATTTTGAATGAGTAATCATGTCCCTGTTTATATGACTGATGTTGGATAGCGTGGTATGAGCATGGCTGTCACGAGCGGTTTGCATTCTTGTTTGGTTTTGTGATTTATTTGGAAAATGCGCACATGTTTGGCTTATGTATTTATTGAAGCGAATATAATACCGGATGTAACAGCCACCCCAGTGGCAAGCACACACTCACACGCCTTGCCTACCTCTAGGACTGGGGTTCGAATCCCCCTCGCCCCAGTCCTTTTTGTTTTTTTCTGATTTTTTCGCTTCTCTTCAAATATATATGTGTGTTTCCCTTATATATCAACGTGCGCGCATTGGCCTAATGGTTTGAGTTTTACGCTTCAAGCAAGAAGATCTGGGTTCAATCCCTAGGTGTACCACTTCCTTACTTTTTTATCACTTGTTGGTTGTATTTTATTTTTCAAGTTTATGCTTCATTTTCAAAATGCCATAACTTGCTTATTTTTCATCCTTTTTCTTCCCTTCTTTTTGCTATATTCTTCTAATTGGATTTACTTTATAAATATAAAAAGAAATTAGTAAGAATATTTAATCTTGAGACCTTTAGTCATGATAAGATTAGGAATGCTTATTAGGATTTTTATTGCACTTCTTTATGCATCTTACCATGTTATCTTTGTTTACCATGTTTGATCATGTATGATTCTAACTTTGCATTGACATCATAATTTTGTTTCATCTCATATCTTATTCATGTCTTCTTGCATCATCATGTTTGAATTATAACTTGTTATCTTTTAGTAATTTTACAACTGTTATCTTTCCCCCATTCCAAAGGGAGACCTTCCTAAAATTGACTCTTGAAGTCACTAAACAACCACCCTACCTTATCCTTCTAGGTTTACCCTTATTTCTTGGCCTCATGAGAGCCAATGAAATCATAACTTAGAAGTAGGTCAGAGTTTTGAACTCTATGTGATTCTCATCATCATGAGAATTCACTTTTCCCCTTTAACTTAGATTTAGAGAGTTATCGTGATCTCTAAAATGAGCTCATACTCATTTCCCCTTGGAACTTTGGCCATAGTCAATGGTTCCTATCCCTCATCCTTAGATCGGTGAACTACGGATACTCTGATTCCACTCTCGTAAGGATACGTAGGCGCAAAGTGTGATACTTTGTCGAGTATACTTAGATATTAACCCCTAGGGTTTCAACCTTTAGCATAACACCCTTAGAAAGTTAGTAAGATATAACAAGTTAAAACAAGAGGTTCCTGTAGAGTACTACAGACGTTTAGGATGCTAATACCTTCCCTAGGCGTAACCAAACCCCGAACCTTAGATCTCCCCCCTTTAGGTTTTCTCGATCTTGAACCTTTCCTTTGGATAAATCAAAGTCGGTTGTGAATTCAAAGAAATGTGATGCAAGTTAATTAATAGCTTGTTATCCGATTCTCACCGCAACAGAAATGGCGACTTCACTGGGGATCAATTACTTTTGAGGGTTAAGCCCATCTTGTTTTTGCTTGTTTTAATTATGTTTGTTTGCAATATTTGTGTATATCTGTTTGATGGCCTGTATATATGTTGTGTTTGAGTTTCTTTTGTTGGCTTGGTTCTTGAGTGGTGAGATAAATCCTAACCCGGATTTGAGTGCACTTATGATAGGACGATGGTATATTCAAGGAGGCTTTGAGGGAGTCGAATCCTAAAAAAGTTGACTTGAGACACCATCACTCAGTTGAGGCCCTCTTGAGAGTCTAGTTATGTTGAACGAATCTATTCGTGAAAACGTGCTACTCTCAACCTAGGAGCCCTTGATATTGAGAACCGTAGTTACCAAACCCCACTTAAGCCTTTTTTGGATGTAGTGCGGTGACCATGATGGAGTCTATTTATGAACTGGTTATCACATGATACTACACTCAAACGAGATTCTCTTGAGAATTTTATTGATTACCAAGTCATCTGGGAAATCGTTAAAATCCGAAAGATGGGTTGTCGACTCTGGGAACTTCTTAGAACCCCGTTCAGCAGGTGGAAACCAATAGAACATACCATTGGGAAGGGTGAACCCTGGCTCCATGCTCAACCTATCCCCCTTTGCTTGTGTTCTCTGTGCTTTGTGTGTGCTTTGCATTCATACATCATAAGCATTCATGCTGCATCTGTTTCATGGAACTCAGATTTCTTTTCTTATATCAGAGGGATATCATGGATAGTTCAAGAAGAAACACCATCAAATACACTTTCAAGAGTCCCAAATTGGATGACCTAAGGAAATTGGGAGATTTGCTAACAGACCCTGAAGGATTCATAAACAGATATGGGAAGTTATGGGTTTTGTTGAAGAAGACCATTGACGAAGGACTCCTCTCAACTCTGCTTCAGTTTTATGATCCAAAGTATCACTGCTTCACGTTTCCTGATTATCAGCTCTTACCTACCCTTGAGGAATACTCTCAGATAATTGGTTTGCCTATCAAGGATGAGTCCTCGTTTCCTATCTTCGAGAAGGATCCTAAAGAGGAAGAAATAGCCAAGAAAACGCATCTGGAATTAGTTGACGTCAAAAGCAATTTGACTTCCAAGGGACGAATTTTTGGGTTAACTGCTAAGTTCTTGCTTGAGAAGGCTCGTTACTTTGCTAAACACTCTAACCGGGATGCCTTTGAAGCTGTCTTTGCCTTGCTCATCTATGGACTTTTCTTGTTTCCGAACATTGACAACTTTGTGGATCTAAATGCAATCAAAATATTCTTGAAACAGAATCCGGTACCTACCTTGCTTGCTGAAGCTTATCACTCAGTCCATACAAGAAACGCTCATAGGAATGGACAGATTACTTGATGTGTCCTTGTGTTGTATAGATGGTTTATTTCGCATCTACTGAAAACAGGCGCATTTTGGGATTCCAAGAAAGGATGGTGGTCTCAGAAGATTATGGCACTCTCCCATGCAGATATTGACTGGTATAATAGGGTGTATGATGGAATCTTGATTATAGATAGCTGTGGAAACTATGGCAATGTGCCTCTTCTTGGCATTAAAGGAGGTATCAGCTCCAACCCTGTATTAGCACGACGCCAACTAGGGTATCCTTTGGAAGATAAACCTCTCAATGTTCATGTGGAAGATATTTACTTTGAAGCATATGACAAGAACGAAGAGCAGAAGAAGCTGATTTTGGACGCCTGGGGTGGCCAGCGCAAAAGAGGAAGAAGTTCTTTAGGAAGACCTAACTGTGTGTCCTTGGAGCCCTATCTCCAATGGGTCAAAAAAAGAGCTATAAAGTTAAAGATGCCCTACAAAAGGCAAGAACTAATTACTTTGAAGAAAGAGCCTGTTTTATACTTCATGTTAAAAGAAGAAGAGTTGGAGATTTCTTTAAGACAAGCCCAAAGGTCAGAAGAAGCCTGGAAGCTCAAGTATCAAGTGGTCGTTGAAGAAAACCTAGAACTCCAGAAGCAGCTACAGATCAAGAATGAAGAGTTACTTTCATGCAAGAAGAGAAAGGCCCTGGAAGATCCAAGTTCCTCTAACAGTCAACCTCCTGCTTGGAAATCCATTCTTGACAACCTCGTCGCAGAAAGGGATCAGATGGAGAAAGAAATCAGAAGACTCAACACAAGGCTCTTAGGTGAATTTCCTTAGGACTTTCTAGCTTTTATTTAGCTTTATGTTTAGGGCTTTTGAAAGTGTATAAACTCTTGTAATTCACCTTTTTAATGAAAATGAGGTCTTTTGATATCTCTTGATATTTTGCGAGCGTCTGAATTCCATGAAACTTTGCATTGCATTTTGCATTCCTGCTAAACTATCAAGATACTAATTTTGTTTTGCAGATTTTTTAGAAATGGATGCTACAGGGAAAAGAGTTTGGCCTTATTTATTTGAACTACCGGAAGTGGAGCGTTTGTTGTGGTTAGGAGAAATGGTTGAAGACCAGTCAGCCTTCGCTGATAGATACGGATGTGTCATTCCACTGATGAAAACACCAGTGACTGTAGGGCCCCTTGAAGTTTTGGTCCAGTTGTATCATCCCGCGTACCGCTGTTTCGTATTCCCTGAATTCCAGTTGGTGCCGACCCTAGAGGAGTTCTCAGCCATGATAGGGATTCCAGTCAGAGAAGCTCCCATCTTTTCTGGGATTGAAGAAATGCCTTCCGCCAGAGACATCGCCAGAGTAACCAGAATCAGATTATCTGACATCCAGGCTAACCTAGCTAACAAAGGAGGGAAGCGTGGACTGCCTGCTCAGTTCTTGATGGAAAAGGCTCTGTACTTCAAAAACAGAGGAAGTGAGGCTTTGTTTGAGTCAACCCTAGCTCTGATGATATACGGTTTGTTTCTGTTCCCAAATGCCAAGAAATTTGTGGATACCCAAGCTATTCAGCTTTTTACAGTCAACAATCCGGTCCTGACACTGCTAGCTGATGTTTACCGTTCCATACATACCAGATACACAAGAGGCTGTGGGCCAATTGTTTGCTGCGTAGCCCTCTTTTGCAAATGGTTCATTTCTTATCTACCAAAGACTGCGACTTTCTGGGAGGTCGAAGACTGTAAGATTTGGTCCAAAAAGCTGATGGAATTGAAGCATACCGACATCGAGTGGTATGATTCAACTGAAGAAGGAATCATTATAATCCATAGCTGTGGGGATTGCCCCAACGTGCCTCTCATGGGAAGAAATAGTTGTATCAATTACAACCCTGTCCTTGCACGCCGTCAGTTGGGTCATCTGAAGGAGGGAATTCCAGACGACGAGGATATGCAAATGATGTTTTATGATGAAAGAGGAGGCTTTGAAATGAAGATGCGTTTGGAGTACGCTTGGCGCCAAATTAACAGACAACTATGGAAAGCTGAATGCCTAGTCACAGAGGCTCACTTGCAATGGTCTCGTGATATAGCTCGTGTAATGATGAAGCCACATCCTCACCATGAGTCACCTACCCAGACAAAGCAGAAGATGGTGGAAGAGTTAGGAGAATTGGTTCTTGCAAGAGAGGAGACGAAAGAGCGTATCAGCAAATTGATGAGAGTAATTAATGGAGGAGAGGGGTTATCAACCAGTGGATTCAATCCTTAGTATTGTTGTTGTTGTTTCTTTTGTTGCTAATGTTCCTCTTTTGATGTATTTCTACTTATGTACTTGGAGTATGAGGATACACTGCTCCAGGTGTAATGTTCACCAGACTCTTGAATGAAGAAGTTTTTTTTGTCAAAGAATCTATCGTCTATATTATTTGCAAAATTTCTTTGGTTTTTTGATAGTTTAGCCTGCATTTGCATTTGCATCCTCATTTGCATCTTCATGTGCATTTCTTTCCTTGTCTTTGTGTTATGTCGCCGTGTTCTCTCCAGAATCGTCACACTGAATCCCAGACACAACTACAACACCCGGGCCCAAGCTCGATTCAGGATGTTAAAAATATACAGAGAAATGGACAGAGTCAACAATGAATTGAATGAGATACGAGGAGGAATGGGACAAATCCTCGAGGCTATTAATGTTATGAAAGCAAAGATGGACACCCAGGCCACAGTGGTCTCTGAAATCGTCACTACAACGGTAGAACCTCCTATCATCCCTGTCATGAATCCCATGTTGGGCATGCCAGAAGATTTTATCCGTGTTACAGTTCCTTTGACAACACAGCAAGCAGTTCCTTTGGTCAATGAAACTCTTCAAGCTATTCCTACCTATGCTCCACCAACAGTACAAACGCAAGTGCATCCGGTTTTCCAAAACCATCATCCCTACGATTACGTTGACGTGTCAGAAGAAGGAGATGATAGACACGAGAAATTGAGAGAAAGTATTGAGACAATGCAAAGGAAGATGAAGGCAATGGAGTTGAGTAATGCATTCAATACTGACATTAAAGACATGTGTTTGGATTCAGATTTGGTAATCCCACCCAAGTTCAAGTTACCAAGTTTTGAGTTGTACTCAGGGGCCACATGTCCCAAATCCCATTTGATTATGTACTACCGAAGAATGGTCGCGCTCGTACGCAATGACAAGATGATGATCCATTATTTTCAGGACAGTTTGAAGGGCGCTACTGCTAAGTGGTATTTGAGTCTAGACCAGTCCCAGGTCCATTGTTTCCAGGATGTAACTGATGCTTTTGTGAAACACTACAAGTACAATATGGATTTAGCCCCTGACTGTAGGCAGTTATTGAGTATGGCCTAGAAAGGTACTGAGACTTTCAAAGAATACGCCCAAAGTTGGAGAGAGACTGCTTCTCAGGTCGAACCACCATTGACTGAGAAAGAGTTGGCTGATTGGTTTGTAGACACAGTAAAGCCTGAATTTTATGAGAGAATGATCAGTAATGTCAGTTCTAATTTCACTGATATTGTTGCAATTGGTGTGAAGGTAGAGGCAGGATTAAAGAGTGGAAAAGTAATCGGTTCTCCGAGTATTTCAACTGGCGTCAATACTAAGAAGTCTCCTAGTCATTCTCATAAGAAGTGGGAAGGAGAAACTAATGCCATCATGGCAGGAAAAACCCAGAGCCCTCGATGGAAGCAACCAATGTATCAGCAACAGCAGAGACCAAACTTCTCTCAGCATCCAATCTACCAGATGCGGTATGCTCAGCAACCTTACGTAGCTGCTGTTACGCCTACTTTCAATCACCAAGCTGCGCAGCAGGTGCCAACATATCAACAGACAGCTTATCAGCAATGGCCTAAAAACCAGAATTATCAGCAACCAAGACCACATGCTCCACAGCATAATTCTCCCCACAAGAGGCAAGGAGGAAAACCAGCATTTCCACCTATACCAATGTCATATACAGAGCTTTACCCTTCTTTAGTGGAGCAAGGGTTGATCGTTACTAGACCTTTGGGACCGCCAACCTAGAAATCTAGGCCTTTTTTCAACCCAAATGTAACTTGTGCTTTTCATCAAGGAGGCGCTAGTCACGACTTGGAAGGTTGTTTAGCGTTGAAGAATGTAGTGAAGGTTTTGATGGAAAAGAATATTCTTTCATTCGTTGATAATCAACCGAATGTGAAGAACAATCCTTTGCCTACCCATGGGACCACTAATGCCATAGAAGATGAGAAGGGTGAAGTCTTAGTTTTAGATGCAACGAAGATCAAAACTCCTATCAAGGCTTTTCATACCAAGATGTTTAAAGCTGGGCTAGTTGAAGTTTTCCATGATGACTGCGAAGAATGTAATGTCAGTATCAAGGGCTACCGTTTAGTCCAAGATGATGTTCAGTATCTGATCAATGAAGGGTTCCTACAGGTGTTCAGCAAAGAAAAGGAGAGCAGAGTTGCAGCAATTGAGCCTGTATTTAACCTACCAAACCCAAGAGGACAGGTATCCGGGTCCAACACATCCAAGTTTGGGTCTGTAGTTCCTGTGTTTAATAAACCAGTACCAATTTTCAGCAATCCTGGAACGACTGATGCTTCCACCATTAATCACTCCAAGCAATGTGACATCAAACAACCTGTTCCATTTAGGTTCCGAGGGACCAAGGCCGTGCCATGGGTCTATGAGAATGTTATGAGTAGCAGAAGACGAGAAGACGTGATTCCAAAGAAAGAGGTGGGAATCGCTGTTGAAGACGTGGTTCCAAGGAAAGAGGTGGGAACTACTAGTAAAGATGTGACTAATATAGTTGGGACTGGGAGGATGACCCGAAGCGGTAGAGTGTACACTCCTTCTTTCAAAGAAACCACACCCAAGGAAACTGTTATCCCCACACCATCTAGAGACAAAGGAAAGAAGGTAATTTCTCAAGAAGAAGATGGAGAGTTCCTAAGAATTATCAAGAGGAGTGATTACAAAGTGGTAGATCAGCTCCATCAGACACTATCTAAGATTTCGATCTTATCTCTGTTAGTTAATTCGCCAGTTCATAGATCAGCTTTGCAGAAGGTGTTAGCCCAGGCACATGTAGCTCAGGATATAACAGCTGTACAGTTTGACCATGTCGTCGCCAACATCACAGCTTGTAACACTCTTAGTTTCAGTGACGAGGAGTTACCACGAGCTGGAAGGAATCATAATCTCGCTCTACATGTATCAGTAAAATGTCAGGAGGATACCATGGCCAGAGTTCTTGTAGATACCGGTTCATCCTTGAATGTTTTGGCAAAAAGAACTCTTGATAAATTGTCTTACCAAGGAGCTATAATGAGACCCACTTCTCTTATTGTCAAAGCTTTTGATGGTTCAAGAAGATCGGTGATGGGAGAAAATGAGCTACCTATTTTGATTGGCCCTCAAACATTTAACATCCTTTTTCAGATCTTGGATATCAACCCTGCCTATAGTTGTTTGCTGGGTAGACCTTGGATCCACGAGGCCGGTGTTGTAACCTCTACCTTACATCAAAAGATGAAGTTCGTGGCCGACGAGAAGTTAGTTATCATACATGGTGAGGAGGACCTGATGGTCAGTAATTTGTCCTCGTTTCGTTACATTGAAGCGGATGAAGATGCTTTGGAAACTTCTTTCCAAGCTCTTGAAATAGCTAATGCCGTTATGCTTGACGACAAGGAACCAGTGGCTTCTGGTTGTCCATCTTTTGTTTCTTTCAAAAGCATTCAATCTGCCTTACGAGGAGGAGTACCTGAAGGCTGGGGCAAGATCGTCGATGTCCCAGAAAGAGAGAAATACCAAGGGTTGGGTTACAAACCAACTTTTGAGGGAAGAGCTGCTTCAACAAAAAGAAGACAAAGGATTATTCAAGAAGTGTTTATCAGTGGAGGACAGCAAGTCCATGCAATTATTGAAGACACTGAAGACGAAGATATCAACCACTTGGTGTTTTGGTGTAACACCGCTTTAAGTAACTGGGAAGCCATTGAGATACCTACTTTGTACCATATGCCAGAGTAATTTGTTTGTTTGCTTTGATGTTTTCAATTCCGTAGCCTTGCCCGAGGCTTTCAGATTATTTTGTATGGGCCACCGCTTTTAAATCTTATTAATCAATGAAGTGTTTGTTTTGTTAAATTCCTTGTCTTTATTCCTACTTTCGTTTTAAGAAAAATGGCAATCTTTTCAAAACTACAAAAATCTTCTTTTGTTCATGTTTGTGCATTTTTAATAAAATAAATCCCTCCATCGTGCAGAGTGATTCCCAAACCCGTTGTATTCAATGACCCTACTCTCGCTATCGACTTTGATTCACCCATTTATCAAGCTGAGGAAGAAGAGGATTATGAGGTCCCCGATGATTTGGCAGAAATATGTGAGTATCAGTACACGGATCTTTAGCCACACGAAGAGAAAGTTGACGTCATCAACCTTGGTAGTGAAGAGAAGAGGAAAGAGGTCAAGATTGGGGCAACGCTTGGGGCAGAAATCAGACAACGGCTAGTCCTGCTTTTGGAAGAATATGTAGATGTGTTTGCTTGGTCTTATTAAGACATGCCTGGATTGGATACAGATATAGTAGTTCATAAGCTACCACTCAAGCCTGAATGTCCGCCTGTGAAGCAGAAGCTCCGTAGAAGTAGACCAGATATGGCTCTCCAAATCAGAGATGAGGTTAAGAAGCAACTGGATGCAGGATTCTTGGCAGTCTCAAAATATCCATAGTGGGTAGCCAACATCGTGCCGGTTATGAAGAAAAATGGTAAAGTACGAATGTTCGTAGGTTATAGGGATCTCAACAAAGCTAGTCCCAAGGACGATTTCCCCTACCACATATTGATACTCTTGTGGATAATACAGCCAAGTTTGCAGTTTTTTCCTTCATGGACGGTTTTTCCGGTTATAACCAGATCAGAATGGACCCAGCTGACATGGATAAAACTATATTTATCACCCCGTGGGGAACCTACTGTTACAAAGTTATGCCCTTTGGTTTGAAGAATGCAGGGGCAACTTATCAGAGAGCTATGATGACTTTATTCCATGATATGATCCACAAGGAAATTGAAGTATACGTGGATGACATGATTGCTAAATCCTGAAGCGAGGAGGAACATTTGGACCATCTCTTGAAGTTGTTTAAGAGACTCCGGAAGTATCAGTTGAAGTTGAATCCGGCCAAGTGTACCTTTTGTGTCAGGTCAGAGAAGTTGCTTGGTTTTATCGTCAGCCAAAAAGGAATTGAAGTAGATCCTGACAAGGTACGAGCTATTCAAGAAATGACAGTTCCCCAAACTGAATCACAAGTGAGAGGATTTCTGGGTCGTTTGAACTATATATCCAGATTCATTTCCAATATGACTCCAATTTGTGAACCGATCTTCAAACTACGCCGCAAAGACCAGACTGTAGAGTGGAATTCTGATTACCAACAAGCTTTTGAGAAGCTCAAGAGTTATTTGCAAGAACCACCTATTCTGATTCCTCCTGTTTCTGGAAGGCCTCTAATCATGTACATGACTATTTTAGAGGGATCCATGGGTTGTGTATTGGGCCAACGTGATGAAACTGGTCGCAAAGAGCATGCCATTTATTACCTGAGTAAGAAGTTCGTTGGTAGTGAAAGCTGTTATTCACTGCTTGAGAAAACCTGTTGTGCCTTAGCATGGGCCGCCAAACGTTTAAGGCAGTATTTGATATGTCACACTACTTTGTTGGTCTCGAAAATGGATCCAATAAAGTATATCTTTGAGAAGCCTGCTCAAACAGGAAGACTTGCCTGTTGGCATATGCTATTGTTAGAATACGATATCCAGTATATACCTCAGAAGGCTATCAAGGGGAGTGTATTATCATAATACCTTGCAGATAATCCTGTTGAGAATTATGAACCGCTCAAGTTTGAGTTCCCGGATGAAGACATTATGGTAGTAAAATATTGTGAAGAGCCTGGCCCTAATGAAAGTTTTGAGACCAGTTATAGATGGAAGATGATGTTTGATGGTTCTTCCAATTTTAAAGGACATGGTGTGGGTGTTGTATTGATAAACCCCGATGGTGGTTATACTCCTTTCACAGCAAGGTTGGACTTTGGATGCACAAACAATATTACTGAGTACGAAGCGTGTATTTTGGGTCTAGAGGCTGCAATTGATCTTGGAATCAATGTTCTTGAAGTTATGGGTGATTCCGCTTTAGTCATTTATCAAGTCAAGGGTGAATGGGAAACCAAGGATGAAAAACTCATTCCATACCGTGCTTACATTATGGAATTGATTAAGTGTTTTGATGAAATCCCTTTCCGTCATGTACCCCGTACTGAAAATCACATAGCCAATTCCCTAGCTATGTTAGCTTCAATGTGGGAAGTCAGGTTTCACAATGAAGCGCCTCTCATCAGTATAGAGCACAAGACCGAGCCCGCTTATTGCCAGGCAGTTGAAGAAGAGGTGGATGGAAAACCATGGTTTCACGACATCATGAATTATTTGAAGACTCAGGAATACCCTGTCAATGCTTCCAATCTTGATAAGAAAACTTTGCGAAGATAGTCATCCAAATTCTTTCTCAGTAACAACGTGCTTTACAAGAGGAATCATGACATGGTCCTGCTAAGATGTGTTGATAAACGAGAGGCAGACCTGTTGATTCACGACATTCACGAAGGAGCCTTTGGCACTCACGCCAATGGGTATGCCATGGTTAAGAAAATTTTGAGGGCTGGATATTTTTGGTTAACTATGGAAGCTGATTGCATCCAATACGCCAGGAAATGTCATAAGTGCCAGATCTACGCTGATAAAATGCACGTTCCTCCTACTTTGTTGAATGTGTTGTCATCCCCTTGGCCTTTCTCTATGTGTGGCATTGATATGATTGAAGCTATTGAGCCGAAAGCTTCTAATGGCCATCGTTTCATTTTAGTGGCCATTGATTATTTCACCAAATGGGTTGAATCTGCTTCTTTTACTAATATGACCAGGCAAGTAGTTGCTCGTTTCATCAAGAATAATATCATTTGTCGTTATGGAATTCCCAGCAAGATCATCACTGACAATGGAAAAAATATGAACAATAAAACAATGAAGGAGTTATGTGAAAATTTCAAGATTGAGCATCACAATTCCTTGCCTTACCATCCCAAGATGAATGGAGCTGTCGAGGCTGCTAATAAAAACATCAAGAAGATCCTGCAAAAAATGGTCAAGACGTATAAAGATTGGAACGAGATGTTACCATTTGCTCTGCACGGATACAGAACTTCGGTTCGAACCTCAACAGGGGCAACCCATTTTTCCCTTGTATATGGAATGGATGCGGTCCTTCCCATTGAAGTAGAAATACCATCTTTGAGAATCCTGATGGAAACTAAGCTTGACGAAGCTGAGTGGGTTAGAGAGAGATATGACCAACTGAACCTCATTGACGAGAAGCGACTGACAGTTATGTGTCATGGTCATCTGTATCAGAAAAGAGTGAAGAGGGCATTTGACAAGAAGGTCCGTGTCCGGGAATTTCGAGAAGGAGAGCTGGTACTCAAGAAGATTCTGCCATCTCAAAGGGACGCTCGTGGAAAGTGGGCGCCTAACTATGAGGGTCCGTTTGTGGTAAAGACTATATTTTCAGGACGTTCTTTATTCCTCACAATAATGGATGGTGAACAGCTTACACACCCTGTGAATGCTGACTCAGTACGAAAATATTATGCTTGAAAAAATTCTAGGATTTTAGTCATTAGGGAGTAGGTCATTGAATATGATGTAATCCTTTCCTTTTGCCATTTTTCAATTGTAATGATCCATGGAACTTCGCTATTGGCAAGTTACCATTCTAATGAAATCAGTTTTTTCTTGAGCCATTTCTTTGTTTGATATTTATCATTACTCTGATATTTTCATTTTTATGCAAAACTTCACTTATTTATTAATAATGGTTTTAAAAGCGGAATGTTTTGAAACCTTCGAGCTCTAAAAGAAGATTGGCAATATCTCCCTGATTTAAATGCTTTAACCATGGCTAACCACTAAGGACGTCTCACCACTATCTACACAAGATGTTTGATGAGAAGTTGTTTCCCCAGTAAATTAGGGATGTTCCCATGTTGACCTTTAAGACTGACTACCTGCTCAGATTTCAGTGTGACTCCTTGTAGTGGACACGGTGTTTTCTTTTTTTGCTGTTCCTAGTTGGTTGTCTCCTGTTGGAGTCGTTTCTTGCATATCATTTAGCATTTGCATCATACCATAGCATCGAGCATCTTTGCATTTGGGTGTTTTGTTTGTGTGGTTTTGTTTTTCTTTCCTCTTTCCCCTCTTGTGGGTCTTTGGGTCTTTGCCTTTGTTTGTGTCCGGTTTCTCCGCCTCTGTGTGCCAGATTTTGACCCTTTATGCAGTATTCCCCAGGAATTTTAACCTGCAACCATCTTATTACCTATATCACCCCATTTGGATACCTAACATTTCAGTAACCACTATCACTATAAACCTTTGGTTATCGTGAGCCAGTTGTTTATATCAGGTTATCGTGAACCTATATCTCAGGTTATCGTGAACCTGTACCAGCTTTTTGATATCAGGTTATCGTGAACCTGTATTTTTGGTTATCGTGAACCATTTGTTTGAAATCAGGTTATCGTGAACCTTTACCAGCTTTTTATCGGGTTATCGTGAACCTGTATTTCAGGTTATCGTGAACCTGTACCAGCTTTTTATCGGGTTATCGTGAACCTGTATTTTTGGTTATCGTGAACCATTTGTTTAAGATCAGATTATCGTGAATCTGTATTTCAGGTTATCGTGAACCAGTTGTTTGTTTCTGGTTATCGTGAACTCAACCTCTGGTTATCATGAACCAGTTGTTTATTTTCGGTTATCGTGAACCGTTTGCTTATTTCAGGTATATATATTTGACATGTGTTTAAAAGAATGAAAGAAGGACTTACAGGTGAGCAAGCTTCCCACAATACAATTATATATATATATATAAAAGCTGATAAAAACTTATAGGTGAGCAAGCTTCCATAGCTGTATTGTTAGTTGTTCAAGAAATTAAAGAAAGTTTTGATAACAACTGTATATTTGAACCTAAATCAAAAGAGAAGTTGTTTTTTAAAAGATTGTTGGGGCTTATACTCAAGGAGAGACCCAGATGAAAAACAGTAATCGTACCGTTGTTCTGTAAACTGTACTGGGGCTTATATAGTGACTGAGGCCCAAAGAGGTTTTCTGTATAAAGGGATGGGTCTTACAACTTAAGGAGAGGCCCAAAAGTTTGAAAAAAGAAAAGAAATGGGACTTACAACACAAGGGTAGGCCCAGTTGATTTTGTTTTGAAATGGCGATCGCGCCGAGATTTTCTAAAACACAGTGGGACTTATACAATGACTGAGGCCCAACATTATTTATGTACAAAGGAGGGTTGGGTCTTACACTCTATTAGAGGCCCAAAGTTTATTTTTTTACCAGAGATGGGGCTTACAACTCAAGGAGAGGCCCATGGAAAAACAGTGATCGTACCGTTGTTTTGAAAGTTGTATCGGGACTTATACAAGGAATGAGGCCCAGATTATTTTATGTATAAAAGAGGGTTGGGTCTTACACTCTATTAGAGGCCCAAAAGTGTTTAAATGTTTGATAATGATCAAAAATCAAAGAAACCCTAATTTCATTTTAAAAAGTAATTCTTTAAAGAAAATTAGTAAAAATGATAAAAATACCAAATAAGTTTAAATAAACTACTTATGATTTTTTTTGTTAAGGTTTGAAAAATGAGGTTTTAATCACAAGATGATTTAGAACTCATTTGGTTTTGAAAAGATCAAGAGAAAAGAAATATTTTCAAATTTAAAAACAAATAAAATAAGTTCTTTATGAAAAAATATTAAATATAGACAATTAATATTTTTTTTGTGTGAGATTTTTGTAGAATAAAATACTTTATCAATTTTGTGAATTTTTGCAAAAATAACCAATCAAAAATGATGAAAATGAATGAGAAATTAATTTTCAAAGTTATTAAAAAGATTGGTGAAAATTTGATAAAATCAAGTGGTAAAAAATTAGAAATGGTCCCCCCAAGGTTTGAACTCACGCCCTTGGGGAGGATAGTTCAAAATTTTGCCAACTGAGCCACTTGCGTGTGGCTGAAAGAGAATGGCAAGGGATAATAATATGTGAAAATTCCTCTTGAAAATGTTTGAAAAAAAATCAAAAGGTCTGGGGCGAGGGGATTCGAACCCCAGACCTCTCACTCGCTCACACACACAAATATACTAGTGTTTCCACTAGGGCGTAATGCCAATTCAAACATAGTATGACAAGTGATAAATATATAGTAAAACAAGTAGAATTTCTGAAGAATGGCGCCATGGCCATCTTCTTCCTTGAGCCAAATATGTGAAGCCTTCTATCTCACTCGTTTCTCAACCATTTCACATGATTCGAATATGAAAATCATGCGCTTTCAGACAAGGAACATAATGGCAATACTCAATTTTATTGAAATTAAGTGAATCACAACATAATATGACAAAACCTGATGAACCCTAAAATTTTTATGAACTCAATGAAATCCTATACACGAACTGTAAACAATAATTGATTGAGGGTAAAGGATCTACAAACATTCAGAAACACAATGGTAATCACAAAACATATTTATGATGCATGATTCAATGAGTTTGACAGTTTGAGGCTTACCTCTGCAGGTGAGAATTGAATTTGATGATGGAGGTGTTACAGTTGAGTTCTAATGCTTTGGACAACTTCCTTGTACCTTAAGGAAAGTGTTTTAATGCTTGGAGTGATTGAGAGCCCTTTGGATTGATCAACCTGATTCCTTCTGCAGTAAGTCATGAGTTTTGTGCAATTGGATGGTCATTTGATGATTTTGATGTTACAGATGGGAGGTGAGTGTTCAGACACCTTCTATATGTTATATGTGATGTGTCTGAATCAATGGTTTGAGTGGTATTGATCTCCAACTCAAAACCCGGTAGTAACCTCTCAAGAAATGAAGTTTTTAGGCATAAGGAGTGAAAGAGAGAAATCCTTGTTGTAATGAGCTTTGGTGTAGTTTGAATGATCAGTTATGACCTCTATTTATAGTAGAAGAGTTGTGTTGAAGTGGTTCTCTTGAAGCTCAGAGGATAAGGTCATGGTTCAATGGTCTTGGCTTGGCATAAATGCCTCTTGCACAAGGTGCAATAGCTGTCCCAAATAGATCAGCTATACATTGATTGAAATCACATTCTTCAGTCCTTTTAATTGTTGTTTAATCAGAGAACTTGACTGAGGAGAGTGAGAATCTTGAATGTGCACTATTCCACATTAATTCCCTTTGAATTCAAGGCATATATGCCAAAAACTCATCAATTCTCAAAGATAAGTTCTTGGCATTTCAGTCCAAGTTTGTAGGTTGGATCAGATGCATTATGGCCATATTGGATGAATGTGGCATAGTAATCATTGCTTTTTGGCTCAGAATTGTGTATGGCAAGAAATCACACAAACTGGTTTTTCAAGACAGTCGTGTCATGGTGTCTTGCAGCAGCCATAACTCTTGGCTCAAGTTGAGTTGTTTCATGCCAATGAGTTCCTTAGATTATTGGCAATATGCACAACAACTTTGATGTTTACATCTTGAATTGATTTAGCCTAGAACTATGTGAAACAACCCTCCAAATTTTGGTGTTTCACTTATTTTTTCTGACTTTGACAGAATTTTGTCTAAGTGTTGGAAAAGTGGTAAATTCCAAGTTTTAGTGATTTTGATCCAACCATAACTCAGAATCCATGAAGAATTGGAAACTCTTGTAGTTGACACTTTTGAAGTATGTAATGAGGGCTTCCATCTGAGCTTTGAATGGGAGAAAAAGGCCTTAGGGTTTGGGAGATATGGCCTTGCAAAGTTGTTACCCTAGCCACTTTGTTCCATAACTTAGAAAAATTCTAAGTTTTTTTATGGTTACCCCTTTAGCAAGTTAACTTACTTTCTCTGATTTTTCTTGATGAATGATGATTCAAATCACATATTAACATTGTTTTAGGGTTAAGGAGCCTTGGTTGACCAAAAATCCAAAAAGTCAAACTTGGATTTTTGTACAGTTGACTTTTTCATCAAATGAAATTTTGACTTTGTGATCCTTTTGTGAAATCAATACTTGGGCTTAATTAAACTTCATGGATGGCCTCCAAGGGTATTTAGGAATGTCTTGGACCCCTCCCCAAGGTTTGAGATCAAGGGTAGGCCAACAGTCAAGGATAGGTTTGACTTTTTCCATCAGAAACCCTAATTTGTGATCAGATGGTTTTGAGTTCTTGTGGCTTATGATTTGAGCTCTTTGAGTCAATCAAATCTTGTAAACATGTCAATATGATGTATTTGAGGTCTTTGAAGTTTATTTTTAAGCTTCAAGCCATGCCTCACTTCACAAGTTAACTCAAGGATTGAATTAGGTCAAAAACCCTAATTCCTGATTTTTTATAGATGGACCTTCAAGGTGATTTTGCCATTGTGGATGGGCTCTTGAGGTCCTTTTGAGCTTTTTAGACCATACATTGAGGCATTGGCTCATGCCCAGATGGAAATTTTCATCTGGGGACCCTGGTCGACCAAACCCTAATTTGGTGACACTAGCAATCCTGAGCCTTGATCCTCTTGGAATGTTGCATACTTATGCATGATTCTTGGTATGGGAGACCCCTTGATCCTTCATGGATGTTTGAGAGGCTAGACAAGTTGAAGATCATGTCATTTCTTGATTGATCCTTTGTCTAAGTGCTCTGAGAGGGCTCAAGACCCTAATTCTTGATTGTAGTGAATGCTCAATCCTTTTTAGGAGACTGATGAGGCATGAAAGTACATCCATATTTTGATGATGATTTGCACAATGATGGGAAATCTTGGTGGTCAAAATTTGGGGTATGACACACACATCCCAGTTAAAGTAATTTCCCTTATAACCAATTACCTGACATTTTGTGATGAATAGGTGAGATATCTCCCTTTAGAGATGACAAATTCTCTCTCATTCAAACTTTAGCTTCAATCTTGGGCTTTGAACAAGACATAAATACTCTGATAGCTTCAATCTTGGGCTTTGAACAAGACACCAACATATTTCCTCCCATAGAATAGGAGGAACTACGATTGCTCTGATTTCCCAAATCTCTTTACGGGAATACGTAGGCATAAGATTGCGAAATCTTAGCGATCACACAAATAAAAAATCTTAGGTCAATCACCTTCCCAAAAACAATAAAAAAACCAAAAAAGCAAAAACACTCCCTCGGTCCTCACAAAGGAGAAAATTTCCCAATCAACAACAGATAGACTTAAGAAAGCATTTCAAACAGTAGAAAATATATGCAAATGAAGGTTCCTATAGATTACTATAGATACTCTAGGTGTTAATAGCTTCCCTTTGTATAACCAAATCCCGATCCCCGATCTCTTCGCATTTGTTAAAGAAAACATTTGCACAACAGGGTTAGTTTAAGATATCTTCCCCTTCCTTTAAAGCTTCATAGGATAAATATAGAAATTAGAAAGTAGCACCAATAGCGGTTGTGGTCGCATCACGAAAAAAAAACCGACGCTACAGAAAAATGGCGACTCTGCTGGGGACTTAAGAATTAGATTCCTAAGAGGGTTAGGCCTTGTATTGCATTTATTTTTCTGCTCTTTTATTTGTTTTCTCATATCATTTGTTGTCATACTATTTGTCTAATTGCTATACTTGTTTAAATCACCGTTATCCGAGAATGCAATTAATACGCATGTGGTGAGTCCGAGAGCACATTAAGATAAGTGGTGGCATATTCAGAAAGGCTTATAGGGAGTGAGTCCCGACCAAGCTAACTTGAAAGTCCGCCGAATCAGTGGAGGTACCCTTTTGGAATTACTGATGTTGAATGAGCAAGTCGTGAAAACATTACTTTTTCCAATGGGCACCCTTGAAACTGAGGATTGGTAAACATTTAACCACTTGACCATTAGGTAGTGCGGTGACTTTCGGGAATAGTTGATATGTGATACTATACTCAAAAGATATTCATCTTGGGGATATTACAGCTCTCATGAGTCAGTCGGTTTGTTGTTAATATTCTTGAGAGTGGTCAATGATTTTGGGAACCTTTGTTAGAACCCGTTCTACAGGCACAAAAATTAGACCCTAGTACACACCTTGGAAATGGGTAGAGCCATGACTCCATGCTCGTGATGATGAACCCCTAAACCCATGTTTTTAAATGTTTTTGTTTGCTGCATTCATGTATCCATGCATTTCATTCATTAAAAAACTCTTTTAAACAAGAAAAAATCTTTTTTCTAAAAGAACTAAAATAATCGTTGCAAATATTAGAGAGGTCGTACTATGGATTTTGGTAGAAGAAAAATGCACAAGTACACCTTCAAAGTTCCAAAACTGGAAGACCTACAGAGGACTGTTGTCTCTTTTGAAGGTCAACATGATGGAAGGAGTCCTGTCTACATTGGTTCAGTTCTATGACCCAGTATACCACTGCTTCACATTTCCGAATTATCAGCTCATACCAACACTAGAAGAGGACTCTCATCTAGTTGATTTACCTATCACTGATCAGGATCCATTTTCTGGACTGGAAGAAATTCCAAAAGATCAAGCCATTGCAAAAGCTACCTCTTTGGAAGAGTCTGATATCAAAACTCACATGACCACCAAGGGAGGAATCCAGGGTTTACTATCTAAATTCCTAATGGAGACAGCCCTATACTTTGCCAGCATAGGAAACATAACTGCTTTCGAGGATGTCTTTGTTCTGCTCATATATGGGTTATTTCTCTTTCCCAACATTGACAACTTTGTCGATGTTAATGCTTTCAAGATATTCTTAATTGGGAATTCAGTCCCAACTTTGCTCACGGATGCTTATCATTCAGTACATTTAAGGAATTTATACAGTGGAGGGATGATCATGTGCTGTGTATCATTAATCTACAAATGGTTTGTTTCCCACTTGCCCAAGTCTACTGCTTTTTGGGATCTCAAGAGTGGTATGCGATGGTCGCAGAAGATTATGTCTCTCACTCATTCTGACATAGACTGGTACAATCGGATCTATGATGGAATAAAAATCATCGACAAATGTGGAAGTTTCCCCAATATACCCCTCATTGGTACTAAAGAAGGGATCAATTATCATCCAATTTTAGCTCGTTGTCAACTTGGATACCCGATGAAGAATGTACCACATAACATTCATCTAGAAGGTCTTTTCTTCAAGGAAGGAGAAAATGACAGAGCACTAAAGAAAGAAATTGTGCATGCCTGGCAACATGTTCATAGGAAGGGAAGGGAGTCCTTAGGAAGGCCAAATTGCATCTCTGCGTAGCCTTACCTCCGATGGGTGCAAACTAGGGCCATCAAATTGAAAATGCCTTACCCCCGTCAGGAAGTTTTTCCCCTGAAAGAGTCCATTTTTTACTCCATGAATGACACAGAAAGGCTTCAGGTCTCTTTCAACAAAGTCCAACGCGAGAAGAACTCTTGGAAAAACAAGTACCAGATTGTCAGCTTGGAATAAACAAAGATCCAAGAGCTATTGAAAGATAAGGATGCTCTGATTGAGATATTAGAGCAGCGTGCTATAGAAAGTCAAGAGGAACGAAGAAATTTGATCTCTCCTTTCACATGGCAAAGGATCATCGACCCGACAACAATTGAAGGGGCCTGATCAAAGAAGAGAAAAATTCAGCAACCAGCATCTGAGCTATCTTAAGGAATACCTTAGGATCCATGGGCCTAGTTTTCCTTCTCGAACTTTGTAAAATAATGTACTTTTCCCTGTAAGATACTGCAATCCTTTGAATTTAATAAAAGGTTTCCGCCACTGTATGATATTTGCAACATAATTGTTAAAAGTTCTTTTGAAAACAAAAACTAAAAAGATCGTTCTCATTCTTTGCACATCATTCGTCATTCTTACATAACACATCTTTGTCATTGAGTCTCACACATGTGTCACGCTTTAGAGTCAAACTGTCTCATTCGTACAATACTCGGGCCAATCGGCAAAAGAAAATGGATGATATCGAGGAAGAGAACTGAGAACTGAGAGAGGAAATCAACACTTTGAAGGAGAGTTTGGAGAAACTCCACAACACGATTGAATCCCTGGCAGCAGCTCAGAATCAACCACCTCAAAGGACTGCAATCTCAGAGATTATGTCTACACCAGCATTTGAGACACCTGGCAGTCATCCTCAGTACAACATGCCCAAAGGTTTTCCCTGGGACATGCCTTTCAATTTTGTACGTGAAGGATATATACCTCCGGTCACTGAAGACCTAGAAGCTATAGCAGGAACCTCCATACCTGAAGGTTACAAACTTAAGGTAAATGAAGATGCAAGGGTTACAACGGAGACTCCTCTACCTGAAGGTTACAAACTTCAGACCACTGAAGCACCAAGAGTTACCTTCGTGATGTCTATACCACAACTGTTGGTACATACTATCCCAGAGGAACAGATTTTGCAAGCCACTTCTGGCAGAAATGAAGAAGTATATGAAAGGATGAATGAATTCCAGGAGCAGTTCTTGGAAATGCAGAAAGAACTGCATGCCATTCACGGACAGGACGTGTTTGGTAAGGACGCCCCTGACCTCTGTTTGGTCCCTAATGTAAAGATACCGCACAAATTCAAGGTGCCTAACTTTGAAAAATACAAAGGCAACTCTTGCCCTCAAAGTCACTTGGTAATGTACGCCTGGAAGATGTCTACCCAGACAGAAAACCAAGAGCTACTAATCCACTACTTCCAAGACAGTTTAACCAATGTCGCACTCAAATGGTACATGGGTTTAAACATAGCAAGATCATCACTTTCAGGGATCTTGGGGCAGATTTTGTTCAACAATATAAATACAATTTGGACATGGCACCAGATAGGGACTAAATCAGAGCAATGCCCCAGAAAGATAAAGAAACCTTTAAAGAGTATGCTCAAGGATGGCGTGAAATTGCCGTCCAGATCTGTCCTCCTCTCGAGGAGAAGGAAATGACAAAAATATTCTTGAAAACCTTAAGCTCATTTTAATATGACTGAATGGTTGCAAGTGCACCTAGTGACTTTACCGAAACGGTGAACACGGGAGTACGCCTTGAGGAAGCAGTCCGAGAAGGCCGATTAGTCAAAAATACAGAACCATCCAGCAGTACTAAAAGATAAGGTAGTGCTTTCCAAAAGAAGAAAGAGCAAGATATCAGTAATATCTCTCTAGGTAAACAAAGACGAAGGTATCAACCTCGGCAGGTAGCAGCAGTAACTCCCGCCATCAACCCAGCGCCAGCTCCGACATATCAACCTCAGATTGCTCAAAGCCAGCCAAGTCAACAACAGTATCAGCAAAGACAACAACAACCTCTTCAGTAGGCTCGTCCGCAATACAATAACAATAATCGTGTCACACGATCACCAGGGTTTGACCCCATACCAATGTTGTATGCAGAATTATTTCCACTTCTACTAGCCAAGGGGCACGTTCAAACCATGACTCCTCTTACAGTGAAGGACAACCCGCCTTTTTGGTTCAAGGCCAATCAATCTTGCTCTTACCATCAAGGAGGACCAGGACATAACATTGAGAATTGCCTCAGCTTTAAATCTGATGTACAAAAGCTCGTCAAAAATAGGGTTTTATCCTTCAAAGATACGAACCAAAATGTTTAGACGATTTCGTTGCCGCAACATGAAAAACTTTAGTAAACTTGATAGAAGGATAACTCGGCATCAGTTATCAAATTCACAATGTACGCCTACTAGGAACAAATCTGGTGAAAATGCATTGCAGGCAGAGCGGGTACGTCCATGTACCATCTCACAACTATCACCAGTGTGATATCTGTTCTAAGAACGATCAAGGATGTGTTATCATACAAGCAGCTCTTCAAGAGCAGATAGATCTAGGCTGGATTCGGGATCACAGGATTCGTGAAGTAAATATGGTCCATGCACATCCAAACATCATTCAAAAGTATGACATCCGCGCAATGAATGTCAATCTAGTGGCAATGCATTCAAGAAAAAGTCAGTACTACAATTTGCCGCTGTACGATTACAACGCTTGTCCGATCTACTCAAAAGACAATCAGGGATGCTCTTTTGTACAAGAGGCCCTTCAGCGTCAAATGGATATTGGATGGATCCAAGACTACCATGAAAGGAATGATCATCAGGTCAACATGATTCAGATCTTCGACATTTGTTTAATGAATACCAGTCTGGTGGAATTACATGCCGAGCAGGTCAGACTCAGTTTTCTGTCCTCACATAATTATCAAGACTGCAAGGATTGCTCTGAAAATGATCAAGGATGCGGACTTGTACAAAGAACTCTTCAACATCTATTGGACCATTGGTGGCTCCCAGTCTACCAGGACAAAGACACACAACAAGTTAGCATCACCAACAGAAATCTGGGCAGACACCAAAGTTGTGACATCCGCTTGCTGGAAACAGATTTGGTAAAGATGCACTGCATACATAATGGGTATAGTAGGGTACCACCTCACAATTATGAACGTTGTGGAATATGTTCAGAAAATAGCCAAGGATGCTACCTCGTACGAGCAGCTCTCCAACATCAGGTAAACCAAGGGGAAACCCAATTTTGCCTAAGTTCTCAATCAATTAACATGGTGCAAGGTTGCCTCCTTAGCCAAAACAAGGTCCAAAGACTACTGGACAAAAGGACTATCACAGTCTCCAATGAAAAAGAACCTGTTAATTACGGAATTAACAAGGATGTTTTCACCATAATTCCTTTGCTCAAGGAACCGAAGCGCGTGGAAATCCCTCTTGACAATAGAAAGGTTCCCAACTTGGAACCGATTGAGGTTACTTATGACGGTCAAAAGACCCAAAAAGCACATGTGGTCATCTACTTTCTGGGACCAACATCATACAAGTCAGAGAAAGTTATTCCGTATAAGTACGGTGCAACTACAATAGAAGATGGAAAAGAAATTCCACTGCCATCCATTGTCAACATTGCAGATATCAGTCGAGTCACCCAAAGCGGTCGAATATTCAATAAAGGAGTTGGAGAACTTGCAAAAGAAAAGGAACCTCAAGCTGAAGTTCCTAATCAACAAATTGGTCAATCCAGCAACACAGAGCCTGTGAAAAATAACGATGAAATGTTAAAACTCATCCAGAAAAGCGAATACAACATTGTGGATCAATTGTTCCAAACTCCTTCTCGGATATCTGTTTTGTCTCTCTTACTCAGTTCAAAAGCTCACAGAGAAGCTCTATAGAAAGTCTTAGAACAAGCCTTTGTAGAACAAGATGTGACAGTGGGTCAATTTGACAACATTATTTCCAACATCACTTCCTGCAACAATTTGGGCTTCAGTGATGAAGAACTTCCAGAGGAAGGCAAGAACCATAACATGGCACTCAATATCACGGTCAATTGCCAGGACGATGCTTTAGCCAGCGTACTGGTAGACACAGGTTCATCCTTGAACGTCATGCGAAGGTCAACTTTGGTACGACTATCTTTTCAAGGTACTCCCATGAGAGACAGGGAGATCATCGTCAAAGCCTTAGACGGATCCAGAAAAACAGTTATCGGTGAAGTCGACCTTCCCATAACCATTGGTCCCCACACTTTCCAAGTCACTTTCCAAGTCATGGACATCCGAGCAACATACATTTGTTTATTAGGAAGACCTTGGATACATGAAGCAGGGGCAGTCACTTCGACACTTCACCAGAAACCCAAGTTTTTCAAGAACGAAAAGTTGGTCAGAGTATGTGGAAAACAAGCTTTAATCATGAGCAACCTATCATTGTTCTCTTATTTAGAACTAGAGGAGGTTGTTGGAACTCAATTCCAGACACTCTCGATGAGCAATGAGAATCACAAAGAAAAATGAACATCAATTTCCTCGTACAATGACGCTCTCCAAATAATGGGAAGTGACTGCGTAAAGGGATGGGGGAAAGTTGTGGTTCCTCTTCGCTTCGTCCAAAGCGAAAGAGTTTTGTTTTATAGGTTTTGTATTTCAAGAATCGACAAATCATAAATAAAGAATGTCATTCTGAATTCCTGCATTTATTACTATTTTCGTTTTTCGTTTTTTTTTCCAGAAAATGGTAATCCTAAAAAATATTCCAAAATAAAAACAAACATTTTCCAAAAAATACACTGCACACACTTTTGCATTCTCTATGTCTTTTCTAAAAAGGAATCAACACGTCGTGCAAATTACTTGTTTTAAACCCTATTGAAACATACAATCCAATGCCTTCTCCCAACTTTGAGTTCCCGGTATTTGAAGCCGAAGAAGAAAAGGTCGAAGAAATTCCAGAAGAGATCTCTTGACTGCTCAGACATGAGGAACAATCCATTCAACCTTACAAAGAGCCGTTGGAAACGGTTAATTTAGGTTCAGAAGAAGAAAGGAAAGAAGTTAAGATTGGAGCACTACTCATTCCTACTGTCAAAGAAAGCTTGATAGAACTGCTTAAAGAATTTTTCAGATGTGTTTTCTTGGTCCTACCAAGACATGCCAGGGTTGGATACCAACATCGTGGAACATCACTTACCACTAAAACTAGAATGTCCGCCAGTCAAACAAAAACTGAGAAGGACTCATCCAGATATGGCCATCAAAATTAAGGAGAAAGTACGGAAGCAGATCGACGCAGGTTTCCTTGCCACCTCAGAGTATCCTCACTGGCTAGCCAACATAGTGCCAGTTCCCAAGAAGGACAGAAAAGTAAGGATGTGTGTAGACTACAGGGATTTAAACAAAGCAAGTCCAAAGGATGATTTTCACCTACCACACATTGACATGCTAGTTGACAGTACAACAAAATTTAAAGTATTCTCCTTCATGGATTGATTCTCGGGCTATAATCAAATCAGAATGGCATCGAAAGACATGGAGAAAACTTCATTCGTCACCCCATGTGGCACATTTTGTTACAAAGTAATGTCGTTCGGTCTAAAGAACGCTGGGGCAACTTATCTAAGGGCCATGACAACTCTGTTTCACGACGTGATGCACAAAGAAATAGAAGTATATGTTGATAACATGATTGCCAAATCTAAAACAAAAAGAACCCCATTTTGCAATTTTCCTGACCATACGCGTATTGCCATGGGCCATACGCGTATGCCCTAATTCCTCGCCCATTCCATACGTGTATCACTCAAGGCAATACGCGTATTGGTCAAGGCAATACGCGTATGGCATTGAAGAAAACTGGGCAATACGCGTATGGAAGCTTCATTTTCTCGGCCATCTGTCCATTTGCGTATGGTACGCGTAAGACTTTAGGGCAATACGCGTATGGTGTTGGGCACTACGCGTATTGGAATTTTAATGGGAATTTTGGGGGAAAATAGTCTCTGCCCATACGCGTACGACCTTGGGCAATACGCATATGGAATGGGCGAGGAATTAGGGCATACGCGTATGGCCCATGGCAATACGCGTATGGTCAGGAAAATTGCAAAATGGGGTTTTTTCGCGATGTCTTTTCTTGTTTAGTCCGTAACTTGTGTTCCGTTTATCCGTTTTTAACATTCTTAGTATCGTTGAGTAGCTATTGGACCGTACTTTCTTAATATAATAATTTTAAGATTATTAGCCGATTTAATTATGTCGGGAATTTGGAATAGTGTCGTTTTGTCGACTTTTGTCGTTTTAATTGTGTGTAATTGGTGTGTATCATGCAATGTGCTGTTGATATGGATATGGTATGATTTGCGTGCTGTTGTATGGTATAAATGCATTGTTTTGGGCTTGAATTGCAAAGCATGATTTATGTTAAGTGAGATGGTTGCATATATGTGTGCATTGGAATGTCATGAGTCATTGTATGCTGAGCATCATGATATGCATTCTTGTGACGTCCTGAGTGACGGATTGATTCCAGAGGGAATCCGCTATAACATCGTGTGCCTTATACAAAGAGGTGTGAGCGATGATTATAGACGATCGTGTGCCTTATACAAAGAGGTGTGAGCGATCGGGTCGTGTGCCTTATACAAAGAGGTGTGAGCGATCCATAAATGTCGTGTGCCTTATACAAAGAGGTGTGAGCGACGGGGAACATCGTATGCCCGACGGGGAGTTACATTAAGTAACGAGCGATGGTTCCAATAGTTCCTGAGTGAACTGGTGTTGAGAATTGATGGAATTCGGTACTGCATGTGCATATGCATAGAGTCGTTGTGTCGGTTTCTTGCATTTGCATAAATCATTAATGGTTTGTTTATGTGTGGAATTGTGGATGAAATTGATAAATTGGTATATGTATATGGTTGGTGATACTTGTATTGTGCTTGGTTGGTATACCTTGGTGATGGAAAAATGAATTATACATTGTGTTGTTGTGTGTTTGAATTCTGGTATGAGTTGTGGTGAGAACGGTATATATGTGTATTTTTGTTGTTATATATAATTATATGTAATTATATGATGATTATGTTTCTCACCCTTCTGCTATTTTATAATGCTCTATGAGGCATTGCAGATTAGAGTTGCTGGAGGTCTTTTTGTGAAGCTTAGGACTTCATTCTTTTGTCGGTCGGCTCTGATATGTGGCACCGGGTAGTCAGGGGGATCGTTTTGTAGTTTGATGTGTATATGTATATATATCTTTTGGCTCGTGCATATATGACTTGATGTATGGCAAACTTTTTATGATATCTATATATATATGAGATTCAGTACAAATTTTCCGCTTTATTCTGTATTTGAATTGTGGGTAGTAGGAACTAAGTTCCTCTGTTTATTTGCTACCTGCAGAGTGTTGCATATCTTTATGAGCAGGTGTTGTATATTTGTTTCAAATTGATGTGACCCCTCGGTCTATGCCGTGCATGTTTTAAATATACTCTGATGAAATTTTGAATTTTTATTTATCGCTTTAATAGCTTTGGGGTATAGATTGGGGGCGTTACATTAAGTGGTATCAGAGCCAGTCCGTGTCAGTTGTGTCAGTCCTTGTCGGTCTTGGTGTTTGGATGAGCTGTTTGTTTAACCATAGTTGCTGTTATTGGAAATGAACAGAATATGGCTGGTAGGAATGACGCTGCTTTGGCTGCTGCTATGCAAGCTATGGCTCGGGCTGTGCAGGGTGCACCTAATGCTGCAGGTAATGATGAGTTCATGAAGAACAAACCGCCTGTCTTCAAATAAAGATATGACCCTGACGGTGCACAGATTTGGCTGAAAGAGATTGAAAGAATTTTTTGAGTGATGGATTGTGCTGAGGATCAGAAGGTGAGACTGGATACTCACATGTTACTGGAAGAAGCTGATGATTGGTGGGTTAGTACACGTCATGTGTTGGAAGCTGCGGAGGAGGAGATCACTTGGGTTGTGTTTAGCATTGAGTTTTTGAGGAAGTATTTTCCTGAAGATGTAAGAGGAAAGAAGGAAATTGAGTTCTTGGAGTTAAAACAAGGTAATATGTCTGTTGTTGATTATACCGCTAAGTTTGTGGAGCTTGTGCAGTTTTATCCTCATTATGCTGAAGCGACTGCGGAATTTTCTAAGTGTGTAAAGTTTGAGAACGGATTGCATCCTGAGATAAAGCAGGCCATTGGTTATCAAAGGATTAGGAGGTTTTCTGATTTGGTAGATTGTTGTAGGATTTTTGAAGAAGATAGTAAGGCTCGTTCTACTCACTATAAGAGTGTGAACGAGAGGAAAGGGAAGCAACAGTTCCGTGGTGGTCCGTATGTAACACCAGCTGATAAGGGTAAATAAAAGGGAAATTTTGAGAAAAGGTCAAGTGGAGGAGGAATGTCTGGTCCTCTTAGATGTTAAAGATGTGGGGATGTTGGACATCGTCAGTTCGAATGTAAGAAAGATTTTAGGAAATGTTCTAACTGTGGAGGTTTAGGACACATTGCAGGTGATTGTAAGAGGAACGTGGTGAAGTGTTTCAATTGTGGTGAGCATGGACATGTTAGTACAAAGTGTCCGAAACTGAAGCAAGCTCCAGCTAGTGGGAAATTTTTTACCTTGGCGGGAACTCAGACTTCAAGTGCAGATCGTCTGATCAGATGTACTTGTTTTATTAATAGTACTCTTTTAGTTGCTATTATTGATACTGGAGCGACTCATTCTTTTATTCCGTCTGAGTGCGCGAAGCGTTTGAATCTTGTGTTGTCTTCGATGGGTGGTGAGATGGTTATTGATACTCCAGCAATGGGGTCAGTGACTACTTCTTTGGTTTGTTTAAGTTGTCCTTTGACCATTTATGGTCAAGACTTTGAGATGGATTTGGTGTGTTTGCCGTTGGAAGGTTTAGATGTGGTTCTGGGAATGAATTGGTTGCAATTCAATAGGGTTCATATTGATTATTATCATAAGCTGGTAAGGTTTCCTTCTCTTGAGGAAGACGAAGACTCGAGTTTCTTATCTACCAAAGAGTTGAAGAGACTTTTGGCGGATGAAGCTCAGTTGTTTGGGTTGTTTGCGTCGTTGACTGTGGATAGTCAAGTTTCACTCGAGGTATTCCATGTTGTGTGTGATTTTCTGGAAGTGTTTCCTGAGGATATTTTGGACTTGCCGCCAGAGAGAGAGGTGGAGTTTTCTATAGATCTAGTTCCTGGTACTAGACCTGTTTCTATGGCACCTTATCGTATGTCGGCATCTGAGTTGGTTGAGTTAATGAAACAGTTGAATGAATTGTTGGATAAGAGGTTTGTGAGACCAAGCGTTTCTCCTTGGGGTGCTCCAGTTTTATTGGTGAAAAAGAAAGATGGAAGTATGCGATTGTGTATTGATTATTGCCAGTTGAATAAGGTGACGATTAAGAATAAGTATCCTCTTCCGAGAATTGATGATCTGATGGATCAGTTGGTTGGTGCGTGTGTGTTCAGTAAGATTGACTTGAGGTCAGGGTATCATCAGATTAGGGTGAAGGAGGAAGATATTCAGAAGACAACTTTTAGGACACGTTACGGTCATTATGAATATTCTGTGATGCCGTTCGGGGTTTCTAATGCGCCAGGTGTGTTTATGGAGTACATGAATCGTATTTTCCACGAGCATTTGGATCATTTTGTTGTGGTGTTTATTGATGACATTTTGATTTATTCTAAGTCTCGGGAGGAGCACGCGGAGCATTTGCGTATTGTTTTGTAGGTTTTGAAGGAAAAGAAGCTTTTTGCCAAATTGTCCAAGTGTGAATTCTGGTTGTCGGAGGTGAGTTTTCTTGGACACGTAATTTCAGGTAATGGTATTTCTGTGGATCCATCTAAAGTAGAAGCAGTTCTACAATGGGAGGCTCCGAGATCTGTTACTGAAATTCGAAGCTTTTTGGATTTGGCCGGATATTATCGAAGGTTTATTGAAGGTTTTTCTAAGCTAGCACTTCCTTTGACCCATTTGACTTGTAAAGGACAAGCATTCATTTGGGATATTCGGTGCGAGGAAAGTTTTAATGAGCTGAAGAAAAGATTGACGACAGCTCCGATTTTGATTCTGCCGAATCCTAATGAACCATTTGTGGTGTATTGTGATGCGTCTTTGATTGGTCTAGGTGGTGTTCTGATGCAAGAAGGTAAGGTGGTGGCTTATGCTTCAAGGCAGTTGAGAGTGCATGAGAAAAATTATCCTACTCATGATCTTGAATTAGCGGCTGTGGTTTTTGTGTTGAAGATTTGGAGGCATTATCTTTTTGGTGCGAGGTTTAAAGTCTTTAGTGATCATAAAAGTTTGAAATATTTGTTTGATCAGAAAGAGTTAAATATGAGGCAGCGGAGATGGTTGGAATTTTTGAAGGACTACGACTTTGGCTTGAATTACCATCCTGGTAAAGCTAATGTGGTAGCCGACGCATTGAGCCGGATATCGTTACATATGTCCGCTTTAATGGTTAAGGAGTAGGAACTTTTGGAAGCCTTTAGGGACTTGAGTTTGGTATGTGAAGTGACGTCGGATAGCGTGAGGCTTGGAATGCTAACGATTACTAATGATTTTCTGATGACTGTTAGTGAGAAACAGAAGTTGGATGTGAAATTGGTGGATTTGATGTTGGTTGGCGGAAAAGATACGAATAGTGATTTTAAAGTGGATATTAATGGTATTTTGAGATTTCGAGGTCGAATTTGTATTCCTAATGATGTAAAGTTGAAAAAGATGATTTTGGAGGAGGGACACCGGAGTAATTTGAGTATACATCCGGGAGCTAATAAGATGTACCAAGATTTGAAGAAGATTTTCTGGTGGTCTGGATTGAAAAGAGATGTGGCTCAGTTTGTTTATGCATGTTTGACTTGTCAGAAATCGAAGGTGGAACATCTGAGGCCTAGTGGTTTGTTGCAACCGTTGGATATTCCTGAGTGGAAGCGGGACAGCATTTCTACGGATTTTGTGACAGGGTTACCGTATACACAGCGAGGGCATAATGCTATTTGGGTGGTTGTTGATAGGCTGACTAAATTGGCTCATTTCATTCCGATTGACATCAGTTTTACTTTGGAGAGGTTGGCAGAGATTTATATCAGTGTGATTGTGAAGTTGCATGGGGTTCCATTGAGTATTGTTTCAGATCGAGATCCGAGGTTTACCTCGAGATTTTGGGAAAGTTTACAGAAGGCGTTGGGTTCTAAATTGAGGTTGAGTTCGGCTTATCATCCGCAGACGGATGGTCAGACCGAGCGAACGATTCAGTCATTGGAAGATTTGTTGAGGGCTTGTGTTCTTGAACAAGGTGGTGCGTGGGATAGTTATCTTGCATTGATTGAGTTCACGTATAATAACAGTTTTCATTCTAGTATTGGAATGGCACCATTTGAAGCATTATATGGACGAAGGTGTCGAACACCTTTGTGTTGGCACGAATCTGGTGAGAGTTCGGTGGTTGGACCAGAGTTGGTGCAACAGACTACAGAAAAAGTGAAGCTTATTCATGAGAAAATGAAGGCTTCTCAGAGTAGGCAAAAGAGTTATCATGATCGGAGAAGAAAAGATCTTGAGTTCCAAGAGGGCGATCATGTATTTTTGAGAGTTACGCCGGTAACGGGTGTGGGTCATGCATTGAAGTCGAAGAAGCTTACTTCTCGGTTTATTGGTCCTTACCAAATATCCGCGAGAGTTGGTGTTGTGGCTTATAGGGTGGCATTGCCGCCGAATCTGTCAAATTTGCACGATGTGTTCCATGTTTCACAGCTTCGGAAGTATGTTCCGGATCCGTCACATGTGATTCCAATGGACGAGGTTGAGGTAAGGGAGAACCTTACGGTTGAGGCACTACCAGTTAGGATTTTGGACGCGAGGTGAAGCGGTTGAGGGGCAAGGATATTGCACTTGTGAAAGTGGCGTGGGGAGGCGCTGCTGAGGGCAATTTGACTTGGGAGTTAGAGAGTCGGATGCGGGAGTCGTATCCAGAGTTGTTCGTCTCAGGTATATTTTCGAGGACGAAAATTTCTAAGTGGGGGAGAGTTGTAACGCCCCAGTTTTGTCAGCTTTTATTTAATCGAGTCGTTTTGATTATTTTATTATTATATTATTTTATTTTCGACTTTTATTTGGAAATATGTTATTTTTCAATGTTGTGATATTTTATCGCGTTTTGGGAACGTTTGCGAGATATTTGAGTGTGGGGGTATTTTGGTCATTTCATCTTATTTTTCCTTAAGTTAGAAAATAGAAAATAGATAGAGAGAAAAATAGAGAGAAAGAAAAAGAGAAGAAGGAAAAGGGAAAGAAAAGAGAAGAAGAGAAGAAAAAGAGAGAAAACTTGAAATTCAAGAAATCAATCTCCCGACTTTTCTAAACACGATTAAATCGGGTAAGGGAGCGAAACTCGATTATTAAATGCTTGTGTATGATTATGTATGTATGTTTTTGGTTGTTATTGGATTGAAATGGAAATATATAGTAAAAACCATATTATGTAAAAATTGATTAGAAATCGATTAAATTGTGTCGGAAATTATGTTTTAGTGTTCCTTATTGTTGATACATGTTAGATACCTGTTGTTAGGCATTGTATTGGTAATTTTTCTGGTGTATAGGTGAAAATGGGTTGATTTTGGTTGGAAAAACGCAGAAGAAATTCTGCAGAATTTTCTGGATTTTTCACTGCCCATACGCGTATCACTCAAGGCAATACGCGTATTGGTCAAGGCAATACGCGTATGGCATTGAAGAAAACTGGGCAATACGCGTATGAAAGCTTCATTTTCTCGGCCATCTGTCCATTTGCATATGGTACGCGTAAGACTTTAGGGCAATACGCGTATGGTGTTGGGCAATACGCGTATTGGAATTTTAATGGGAATTTTGGGGGAAAATGGTCTCTGCCCATACGCGTACGACCTTGGGCAATACGCGTATGGAATGGGCGAGGAATCAGGGCATACGCGTATGGCCCATGGCAATACGCGTATGGTCAGGAAAATTGCAAAATGGGGTTTTTCCGCGATGTCTTTTCTTGTTTAGTCCGTAACTTGTGTCCCGTTTATCCGTTTTTAACATTCTTGGTATCGTTGAGTAGCTATTGGACCGTACTTTCTTAATATAATAATTTTGAGATTGTTAGCCGATTTAATTATGTCAGGAATTTGGAATAGTGTTGTTTTGTCGACTTTTGTAGTTTTAATTGTGTGTAATTGGTGTGTATCATGCAATGTGCTGTTGATATGGATATGGTATGATTTGCGTGTTGTTGTATGGTATAAATGCATTGTTTTGGGCTTGAATTGCAAAGCATGATTTATGTTAAGTGAGATGGTTGCATATATGTGTGCATTGGAATGTCATGAGTCATTGTATGCTGAGCATCATGATATGCATTCTTGTGACGTCCTGAGTGACGGATTGATTCCAGAGGGAATCTGCTATAACATCGTGTGCCTTATACAAAGAGGTGTGAGCGATGATTATAGACGATAGTGTACCTTATACAAAGAGGTGTGAGCGATCGGGTCGTGTGCCTTATACAAAGAGGTGTGAGCGATCCATAAACGTCGTGTGCCTTATACAAAGAGGTGTGAGCAACGGGGAACATCGTATGCCCGACGGGGAGTTACATTAAGTAACGAGCGATGGTTCCAATAGTTCCTGAGTGAACTGGTGTTGAGAATTGATGAAATTCAGTACCGCATGTGCATATGCATAGAGTCGTTGTGTCGGTCTCTTGCATTTGCATAAATCATTAATGGTTTGTTTATGTGTGGAATTGTGGATGAAATTGATAAATTGATATATGTATATGGTTGGTGATACTTGTATTGTGCTTGGTTGGTATACCTTGGTGATGGAAAAATGAATTATACATTGTGTTGTTGTGTGTTTGAATTCAGGTATGAGTTGTGGTAAGAACGGTATATATGTGTATTTTTGTTGTTATATATAATTATATGCAATTATATGATGATTATGTTTCTCACCCTTCTGCTGCTTTATAATGCTCTATGAGGCATTGCAGATTAGAGTTGCTGGAGGTCTTTTTGTGAAGCTTAGGACTTCATTCTTTTGTCGGTCGGCTCTGATATGTGGCATCGGGTAGTCAGGGGGATCGTTTTGTAGTTTGATGTGTATATATATATATATATCTTTTGGCTCATGCATATATGACTTGATGTATGGCAAACTTTTTATGATATATATATATATATATGAGATTCAGTATAGATTTTCTGCTTTATTCTGTATTTGAATTGTGGGTAGTAGGAACTAAGTTCCTCTGTTTATTTGCTATCTGCGGAGTGTTGCATATCTTTATGAGCAGGTGTTGTATGTTTGTTTCAAATTGATGTGACCCCTCGGTCTATACCGTGCATGTTTTAAATATACTCTGATGAAATTTTGAATTTTTATTTATCGCTTTAATAGCTTTGGGGTATAGATTGGGGGTGTTACACAATCAGCTCTACAGGAACAGTTGGATCTCGGTTGGATCCTGGATCACAGAATTCGTGGGGTCAACGTGACTTATACAAATTCTAACATCATTTAGAACCACGACATCCGTGCGATGAATGTCAATTTAGTGGAAATACACTCAAGGGAAAGCCATAATCATGATCTGCCACGACACGATTACATTTCCTGTCTAATATGCTCTGTAAACAATCAGGGATGCTCTTTTGTACAAGAGGCCCTCCATCGTCAGATGGATCTTGGATGGATCCAGGACTACCATGATAGAAATCCCTATCAGGTCAACATGATTCAAATTTTCGATATTCGCTTGATGAATACCAGCTTAGTGGAGTTACACGCTAAGCAAGTCCAGCTCGGTTTTCTGACTTCGCATGACTATCAGAACTGTGAAGTGTGTCGTGAGAGTGACCAAGGATGTGCTCTCGTTCAAAGAACACTACAACACTTGTTAAACCACTGGTGGCTTCCGATCTATATGGATGAAGACACACAACAAGTCAGCATGACTAACGGGAACCCTACTAGGCATCAAAGTCAGGATGTCCGATCAATGGAAACAGATCTAGTGAGGTTACAATGCATACAAAGCGGGCGTGGTCGGGTGCCACCACACAATTATGAGCGCTGTAGAGTTTGCTCAGAGGATAACCAAGGATGCTACCTTGTGCGAGCAGCCCTTCAAAGTCAGTTGGACCACAAAGAGATTCAACCATGGTCAAGTTCTGGTTCAATATCAAACTATCACCCTGATCGAGACCAAAAGGTTATCTTGATCCCTAAACGAGAAGTGGCCAAAGATATATGCGCCATAATCCCTTTACTCCGTGAATCAAGAGTTCCTCTCGATAGTGGAAGGATTCTCAATCTCGAACCAATCCCTTACAAGTCCGGTGCGACAACAATTGAGAATGGAAAGGAAACTCCATTACCCTCCTTCGTGAATATCGCAGACATCAGTCGAGTAACACGGAGTGGTCGAATCTTCAACAGAGGAGTTGGAGAACCCAACAAAGAAAATGAGCTTCAAACAGAAGGTCTGGTTCAACCAGTCGGTCAATCCAGTGGTCCCGGCCTTTTAGAGAACAACTATGAGATGCTTAAGCTCATCCAAAAGAGTGAGTACAACATAGTAAATCAGCTGTTACAAACTCCTTAAAATATCTCGGTGTTATCACTTTTACTCAGTTCCGAAGCTCACAGGGAAGCTCTACAGAGAGTCTTAGAGCAAGCCTTTGTGGAACAAGATGTGACAATAAGACAATTTGATAGCATCATCTCCAACATCACTTCCTGCAACAACTTAGGGTTCAGTGATGAGGAACTGTTGGAAGAAGGCAAAAGTCATAACATGGCACTCAATATTATAGTCAACTACCAGGACGATGCTTTATCCAGCGTACTGGTAGATACCGGATCGGCCTTGAACGTTATGCCAAAGTCTACATTAATGCGAGTATCATTTAAAGGATCTCCAATAAGGGGCAGTGAGGTCATCGTCAAAGCATTTGACGGATCTCGAAAAGCAGTTATCGGCGAAATCGATCTTCCCATAACTATCGGTCCTCACACTTTCCAAGTCACTTTCCAGATCATGGACGTCCGGGCAGCATACAGCTGTTTATTAGGAAGACCTTGGATACACCAGGCTGGGGCAGTCACTTCGACACTTCACCAGAAGCTGAAGTTCGTCAAGAACGACCAACTAGTCACAGTCTGTGGAGAACAAGCCTTGATCGTGAGTAACTTGTCAACGGCCACTTTTGTAGAACCAGAGGAGGTTGTTGGAACTCAGTTCCAAGCACTTTTGATGAGCAATGAGAACCGATCAGAAAAAGGAACATCAATTTCCTCATACAAAGATGCTCTCGAATTGATCAAAAGTAACAATGCAAAGGGATGAGGACATCTTATCATTCCTACTGATAACAAAACAAAGAAAGGTCTTGGTTTTTCTTCAACCTGTACCCAGACTGCTGCTAATGATGAAAGTTTTCATCCCATTCAGGACTTCTTCCACAGTGGAGGTTTCCTTCACCCAGTATCTCAAGAAGTACATACCATCAACGAGGGTGACTCCTCTGATACAGATGAAGAGCGGAGGTCCTATCTCAACGAGGACGGTTATATGTCTCAAGGAGAGGTGTCTATGCCATTTTTCTATCCTGCACAGAGTTCAAGATATATACTGAGGTCAGATGTCAAAATGATATACGGAGATTGTGATCCGGAAGGATGTCGTGCTCCACCAAACTCATTAGAGGAGGACACTCTGATGAAAGATAACTTTGACCATGACTATTATGGCCTAATGGATGGCTTGCCTATCTGGCAGCCGTACCCAGGAGACTCGGGGCAAGAAAGTCAGCCCAACGACGCTTATCAACTGAGCATCATTGAAAATAATACCTGCGTCCCCACCATGTCATGGGATCATTACTCGGGGCATTCAGAGAGTATCCAGCGAGATGATGAATTTGCAAACATTGCAGGGCTAGAGTTCATTAACTATGATTTCCCTGAGGTTAACGTCATCGAAAGAGATGACTCCTCTAGTTCCAAAGAAGTGTGGGACACCTTAGGACAACCAAGTGGCAAGTTCGACTACTTAGTCAAGTACACCGCTCCCAAAAGCTCTCGTATCAAGCTCGAAGACATCCAGCCAACTGGGTGAGGAGATATACGTGAGAGTGCAAACACTGTGCAAGATACAACTGAGGAATCCTCCTACGGAAACTCTGCCTGGGAGACAGATTCCAACGATCCTACTACACCAGAAATCAGTGTTATTTCTGAAGACAAGTCAAGAAAGAAGGTACCAGACTTTGTGATTCACTGAGGAGTTTGCCGCCAATGGGTTGTTGTCGATGTTTCGAAAGTCGTTCATAAGTCTAAGTAATTACCGTCTTTGTCTTAACCTTTCACCTTGCCCATGTGAAACGGATGTTTTGATAAGGCTCACTTTCTGTAAATATCCCTCTTCGCTTTGCCCAAAGCGACAGAGTTTTGTTTTATAGGGCTGTAGTTTCAAGAATCGACCAAATCATAAATAAAATAACATTGTTCTGTGATTTCCACATTTATTGTTGTCTTCTCTTTTCGATTTTTCAGAAAATGGTAATCCTAAAAAACAACTCAATAATAAAAACAAGCAGTTTTCCAAAGAAAATACACTGCACACACTCTTGCATTCTCTCTATCTCTTCTAAAACAAATCATCACGTCATGCTGATTGCTGGTTTTAAACCCCATCGAAACATACGATCCAATGTCTTCTCCCAACTTTGAGTTCCCGGTATTTGAGGCTGAAGAAGAAAATGACGAAGAAATTCCAGAAGATATCTCCCGACTACTCAGACAAGAGGAAAGGTCCATCGAACCTCACAAAGAGCCGTTGGAAATGGTCAACTTGGGTTCAGAAGAAGAGAGAAAAGAAGTCAAGATTGGGGCACTGCTCAGTTTAACTGTCAAAGAAGGCTTGATAAAACTTCTCAAAGACTTTCCCGATGTATTCGCTTGGTCCTATCAAGACATACCATGGTTGGATACCATCATCGTGGAACATCATCTACCGTTGAGATTAGAATGTTCGTCGGTAAAACAAAGGCTGAGACTGACTCATCCAGACATGGCCATCAAAATCAAAGAGGAAGTACAGAAATAGATTGACGCGGGATTCCTCGCCACATCAGAATATCCTTAATGGCTAGCCAACATAGTGCCAGTTCCGAAAAAGGACGGAAAAGTTAGAATGTGTGTAGGCTACAGGGATCTAAACAAGGCCAGTCCAAAGGATGACTTTCCCTTACCACACATCGACATGCTAGTAGACAGTACAACAAAGTTCAAAGTATTCTCCTTCATGGATGGATTCTCGGGCTACAATCAGATAAAAATGGCGCCAAAAGACATAGAGAAAACTTCCTTCATCACCCCATGGGGTACCTTTTGTTACAAGGTAATGTCGTTCGGTTTGAAGAACACCAAGAAAACATATCAAAGGGCCATGACTACTCTGTTTCATGACATGATACACAAAGAAATCGAGGTATATGTCGATGACATGATTGCCAAATCTAAAACAGAAGAGGAGCAAGTGACCCACCTGCCAAAACTATTCAAGCGTCTGAGAAAGTACAAACTCCGCTTGAATCCCAATAAGTGCACATTTGGTGTTCGCTCAGGAAAACTTTTGGGATTCATCGTCAGCCAGAAAGGAATTGAGGTTGATCCTGACAAGGTCAAGGCCATTCAAGAAATACCTTCTCCAAATACTGAAAAACAAGTCAGAGGATTCCTGGGATGTCTGAACTACATTTCCAGATTCATATTCCTCATGACCGCGACATGTGCGCCAATCTTCAAATTACTCAAAAAGAATCAGGACTGCATTTGGACAAAAGACTGCCAAACTGCCTTCGACAGTATCAAGGAATACCTGTTGAATCCACTAATTCTATCACCTCCAGTGGAAGGAATACCACTGATCATCTACCTAACAGTCTTGGAAGACTCGAGGGGTTGTGTACTTGGCCAACAAGACGAAACCAAAAGGAAAGAGTCTGACATCTACTATTTGAGCAAGAAATTTACCGACTGTGAGACTTGGTACACTATGCTTGAGAAAACTTGCTGCGCTTTGGCTTGGGCAGCCAAACGTCTTTGCCAGTATATGATTCGTCACACTAC
The DNA here is from genome assembly GCA_022829125.1 of Lathyrus tuberosus. Classification (NCBI taxonomy): domain Eukaryota; kingdom Viridiplantae; phylum Streptophyta; class Magnoliopsida; order Fabales; family Fabaceae; genus Lathyrus; species Lathyrus tuberosus. The sequence goes on along the minus strand of JALAZF010000123.1, from coordinate 11,122,497 downwards.
TTGGTTAATCTCCGAAATGGATCCAATCAAGTATGTCTTTGAAAAGCCTGCTCTCACAGGAAGGATTGCCCATTGGCAGATGTTGTTATCAGAATACAACATCGAATACCACGCTCAAAAAGTCGTTAAAGGAAGTATTTTAGCTGGTCATTTGGCTCATCAACCGATTGACGATCAGGAATCAATCGGGTTTGACTTCCCAGACAAAGATGTCATGTATTTAAAAATGAAAGATTGCGATGAACCGCTACCCAGTGAAGGGCCAGAACTAGGTTCCCAATGTGGACTAATCTTTGACGGAGCTGTCAACCATTATGGAAACGGAATTGGGGCAATCATCATAACACCTCAGGGTACCCACATTCCTTTCATTGCCAGACTGACGTTCAAGTGCACAAATAACGAGGCCGAATACGAAGCTTGTATCATGGGTCTCGAAGAAGCAATTGATTTAAGGATCAAAAACTTGGATGTATATGGCGACTCAACCCTGGTTATCAATCAGATCAAAGGAGATTGGAACACATACCAATCAGGATTGATTCCTTACAAAGACTACGCGAGAAGGTTGTTACCATTCTTCAACATAATTGAGTTTCATCATATCCCTCGTGAAAAGAATCACATGGCTGATGCATTAGCCTCTCTCTCTTCCATGATTAGTGTAGGTCAATGGAATGACATACCTAAGATTGACATAATACGCCTTGAACGGCCCGCTTACATCTTCACGATTGAAGCAGTCATAGACGACAAACCTTGGTATCATGATATCAAATGCTTCCTTCAGAAACAAGAATATCCGCCTGGGGCATCCAGAAAAGATAGGAAAACCATTAGAAGACTGGCTGGCAGCTTCTTCCTAAGCAGTGATACACTCTATAAGAGAAACTTTGACATGGTCTTGCTCCGATGCATAGACAGACCAGAAGCAAACATGCTGATAAAAGAAATTCATGAAGGATCTTTTGGCACTCATGCCAACAGACACACAATGGCGAGAAAAATTCTGAGAGCAGGGTACTATTGGTTGACCATGGAATCTGATTGCTACAAGTACATGAGGAAGTGTCACAAGTGTCAGATATACTCAGACAAAACCCATGTACCGCCAACGCATCTCAAAGTTCTTTCTTCCCCATGGCCTCTTTCCATATGGGGAATCGACATGATTGGCATGATCGAACCCAAGGCTTCAAACGAACATCGGTTCATCCTGGTAGCCATTGACTACTTCACCAAGTGGGTCGAAGCAGCGTTATACGCCAATGTAACCCGACAAGTGGTGGTCCGATTTATCAAAAACCATATCATATGTCGTTATGGTGTTCCAAGCCAGATCATTACTGATAATGGATCTAACTTGAATAATAAAATGATGAAAGAGTTGTGCGCAGAGTTTAAGATAGAACACCATAACTCATCTCCCTACCGACCTAAGATGAACGGAGCGGTAGAAGCAGCTAATAAGAACATCAAGAAGATCGTTCAAAAGATGGTTGTAACCTACAAAGACTGGCACGAGATGCTACCCTTTGCTCTTCATGGTTATCGCACATCTGTCCGCACTTCAACAGAGGCAACCCCTTTCTCTCTAGTATATGGCATGGAGGAAGTGCTCCCCATCGAAGTAGAGATCCCATCAATCCGGGTATTTATAGAAGCTAAGCTAGTAGAAGCTGAATGGTGTCAAAGCAAACACGACGAATTGAATTTGATCGAAGAAAAGCGAATAACGGCTCTATGCCACGGTCAGTTGTATCAGCAAAGAATGAAGAAAGCGTTTGACAAAAAGGTCTGACCTCGTATCTTCAGGAGAGAATACCTGGTGCTCAAGAAGATACGGTCATTTCTCACTGATTCTCGGGGAAAATGGACTTGGAATTATGACGGCTCCTATGTGGTTAAGAAATCTTTCTCAGGCAACGCCTTGAGGCTTGCAACCATGGATGAAGAAGAATTTTCCTACCCCACGAATGTTGATGTAGTCAAGAAATACTTTGCCTAAATAAAAAAAATAAAAAAAAAACGTCTCAGTGGATTGAAAACCTGAAAGGGCGGTCCAGGCAAAAACTAGAGACATAATCAAAAATCATCCCGGTTTATTGGAAATCTCAAAGTACAATCCAGGCAAAAGTTAGGGATAATGGCAAGCAACTACGTCCAACAAAGGGGCCAATCCCCCAGCAACAGTAATGCCATCCATCAGAAAACTCCAGTCAAGGTCATCTTCGACAAAAGCTCAGGATGCCCAGAATTCAAATTTGGTAGAAGGATAGCGGTCGTTATGTTTCAATGTAGCCCTTTTCCCTTAAATTACCATTTTCTAAACTTTGTAAATACTCTATGGTATCACGCGCTTGGCTGATTTCCATCCATCAATAAAATTTGAGCCCTTGTGCTTTTGTTTGCTATTCTTATTTGTTTTAGCTTTACAGAATGACGTTTTAACATGATTAACGATTCTTGAAATAAAACAAAAATGAATTTACTTGTAAAATTTTTCTGCTTTTAAAATAAAGATGGTAATTTCTTTTGACTGTTGAACATCGAAAGGACATCGATCGCCACTCCCAAAGGCGGTTAAGCTTCAAAGTGTAAAATAAAGGTGTTCCTTCTAAACCACTACACCTGAATGAAGGATCAACTGTGTCAGATGCAAATACTCCATCTGACATCCACGGCAAAGTTCTTACCTCCTAAGCCCGACCAAGGTTGTTCCCCACAGGGACTATATCTCCGAAGCAAGGCAGAATTGCTATCATGAACGAATTGTGCTTCTTCGTCCCCCGCAGTGGCCTAGTATCTAGTCGTGTTCATCCGTTAGTTTGTATGTCGCGTCAGTTTTGTCAGCATATACATACATACATCATGCATTATTGGTTTGCATTCACATTCATACTGCATCACTATCACTCTAGTCGGTCTTATCCCTTAAGGATAAAAGTCCTCTTGTCAATTGAGTCGTCAGTTCTTTCCTCGTTAGGAAGCGAATCAGCTAAGCAATCTCTCCCCAGTTTATTTCTGGGATAAAGTTGGTCCTTGACCGCTTTGATAACTTGAACCTCTGAAAAACAAGAAGACCTTAGACAAATGTCACTCTTCACCACTGAAGATGATATCTTCGCTTTCCCGGATTAAGGAAAATCCCAAGAGAAAGCCTCGCAACCGGAGATTCGGCAACACAGCAGTTTCTCTCTGAAAATTTGCTATCAAATGATGTCATCGGCACCTCCAAATGGGATTACATCACATGGCATTTCTCCGAAAGGATCTCGAAGAAAAGTATGATGTAATACCCCCAAGCAGAAAGCAATTTCTCAAGAGACTCGTTTTCCCCAGTAGGGTCGACAAATGGCGTCTCCAAGAGAAAAGTTTTTAAACCTCTGCAGCAGACGGATGGGTTCCCATGCAAGTCTGACGTCAAAACTTTTTCCCATCAAAAGGCCTTTCCCCAGGAAAATTTGGCGAGAAGTTTGATGAAAACCGCTACACATAGCGTCCCTTGTCAAGAAAGTTTATTGACAAAAGAAACTAAGACCAGTTCCTTGGTAGGAAACCAGGATCGAGGGGAAGTTTATATCAGAAACTGAGACCAGTTCCTTGGTAGGAAACCAGGATCGAGGGAAAGTTTATATCAGAAACTTAGACCAGTTCCTTGGTAGGAAACCAGGATCGAGGGGAAGTTCATATCAGAAACTTAGACCAGTTCCTTGGCTGAAGACCAGGATCGAGGGGAAGTTTATTTTTGAAACTAAGACCAGTTCCGTGGCTGTAAACCAGGATCGAGGGGAGGTTTTACCCTTTTCTAAGCATCATTTCTTAGCAAAAGAAGATGGATGAGCAAACTGCCGTTCATAACCACCATCAAAATTTCGGGCATTCTGATATTTAATCCTCTTGCACCCCGAATGCCCAAATACCTTCGCCATTCACATCTTCGGGTCCAAGAAGATTAAATAGGGGCATCTGTCATACCCCAAATTTTGACCACCAAGATTTCCCATCATTGTGCAAATCATCACCACAATATGGATGTACCATTATGCCTCATCAGTCTCCCCAAAGATGGGTGAGCATTCACTACAAACAAGAATTAGGGTTTTGAGCCCTATCAGAGCACTTAGACAAAGGATCAATCAAGGAATGACATTATCTTCAACTTGTTTAACCTCTCAAACACCCATAGAGGATCAAGAGGACTCCAACATCAAGAATAAAGCACAAGGTTGCAAAATTCCAAGTGGATTAAGCCTCAAGATCGCCAGTGTCACCAAATTAGAGTTTTGGTCGACTGAGGCCTCCAGATAAAATTTTCATCTAGGAATGAGCCAATGCTTCAAAGCATAACCTAAGATACTCCATGGGACCTCATGGACCTAATCATCAAGTCAATTTAACCTCAGAGGATGCATTGATCAAAAATCAAGAATTAGGGTTTCTTGACCTAGTTCACCCATAAGTTGACTTTTGGGACAAAGCATGAGCCAAAACCTCAAGACATGATTTGAGGGTCTCTAATACACCACATTGATCCATTATCAAAAATGGATTGATCCAAGAAGCTTGATCTACAAGTTTCAATTTCATCTGGACCACAATTAGGGTTTTGAAGAAAAAGTCAAATGTGCCTTTGACTTTTGACCAAGGCATGCTCCCAAACCCTGGGACATGATTCAATACACCCTACAACACCTATGTAATCCATCTATTAAGTTTGATTTAGGTCAAGGACTTAATTTCATAGAGGATCACACAGTTTAAAATTCATCTGATAAAAAGTCAACTGTACAAAAAGTCAAAGTTTGACTTTTTTGATTTTTTGGTCAACCAAGGTTCCTTAACCCTAAAACAATGTTGATATGTGATTTGAATCATCATTCATCAAGAAAAACCAAAGAAAATGATTTAACTTGTAAAAGGGGTAACCATACAAAACTTAGAATTTTTCTAAGTTATGGAACAAAATGGCTAGGGTACCAACTTTCAAGGATCATAACTTGAGATCCAAGCAACCATTTTGGATGATCCAAAGATGGATTTGTAGCTCTCATGGCATACTTTAAAAGTGACAACTACATCTCATTCCAATTCCTCATAGATTTTAAGTTATGGAGTGATCAAAATGACAAAAACATGAAAATGCCACTTTTTCCAACACTTAGTGAAATTTTCACTAAGTCAGAATCTGTCTTACTTTTTTCAGAATGTAGGGGAATTTTTCACTTGGATCCAAAAAGTTTCAAGACAAACTAGGATCATACATGTGTTGTATCATATGAGAGCTTTCCAAAATGGCCAAGAACTCCATCAAACTCCACCTGAGCTAGGAGTTGTGACAGCTACAACATGCCTTGCTGCAAACTGTCTTGGCAAGGCAGATTTGTGCACAAGAGCTCGATTTGTCCAAATTGTGCAATAAAAAGCATGGTTATCCATCTGCACACCTCAAGGGGGAACAACCAAGGGACAAACACTGATTCATCAGCCTCCAAAGTCCCAAAATCTACAAGTAGCATGCCTTCAAGACTCCAATTTTGTTTTGGAACATTTAATGGATGCTTAGAGGTGGCATGTATCAGAGCAAGAATGAACACTTCAGTCAAGCCTTATCCTTGAATCAAAGAACCACAGGCATGTGCTCTAATCTCAAGTCAATGGCTAGAGGAGACTTGAGATTCCATTTTATCACAATTGGTCCCAGACCTGTACCAGTTGTCATTCCCTATTCCTTGCAAAACAAACTTGCTCTACTATAAATAGAGCTCAATTGTGATTAGTTTGAGTACACCAAAGCACCCAAACTGATGCTTTCCTCAAAATCTCCATTTTCACTCCAATTTTGCCTTTTAAAGCAAGTCACTATCGGGTTTTGAGTTTGATAGCAATTCCAACCAAACCAATTATTCACACACCTCACATATAACATATAGAAGTGATCCAACCTCTCACATAACATATGGAACATCAGAATCACAAAATCACCAGCCATCTGCACAAGCTTTTGACAGATTTGCAGTTAAGGTGCCAAATCAAGTTCCAGCTCAATTCAATCCATTCCAAGCATTTAGACACATCACTTGACACCTAGCGAAGCTGGTCAGATCATTGGAACCAAGTTGTAACACCTCCAACTTAAAACACGATCACCAGCTGCAAGAGGTAAGCCTCAACTTGGTCATCTCGTGATTCATGCATATTTCCTCGCACAATAATTTTGCCATATGTTCATAATCATGTATGGAGTGTTTCCCCTCAATTACTTGCTTTGTTTGGATCGTGTATCAAATTTTTGAGCCTTCATGCAGAAATTAGGGTTCTTGAGGTTTCTCTTTGATTTCTTATTCCATGCTTAAAATAAATGAAATTAACGACCACAGACATGATCGTGAGTTGAAAACGAGCAGATTGATGTGTGGTTTGTGTGATTTCATCAAGTATTTAGTGAGATTGATGAGAAAATGAAAATCAGCCAAGAACAGGGCACGCGGGCAAAACCAAGGTGTTCTTGGCGCCCTTTTTCAAATATTTGAATATTTGAATTTTGTGATTTTATTTAATTGATTCAAAAATTAATTTCTCTCTGAATTTTAATGATTTTGAGTTGGCTCCTTTTTTAATAATTCACAAAAATGTTAAAATATTTTATTTTACAAAAATTTCCCAAAAATATTATTTATTTCATATATTTGATATTTTTACAAAGAATTAATTTTTATTTGTTTTTTGACATTTAAAATATTTTTTCCTTCTTGATTTTCCAAACTTGAATAATTTTCAATCATTTCGTGGGTAGAAACATGATTTTTGAAACATTGATCCAAGATCATCACTCATTTTTCACATGTTTTCAATGATTTTTATTAATTTTTAATCAAAATTAATTCCATGTTAAACAAAATTAGGGTTTTGATTGATTTCACCCTAACAAATCTTTTTCAAACACTCATGGGCCTCTAATAGAGTGTAAGACCCATTTCCTGTAAATAAGATACCTTGTTGGGCCTCAGATATTGTATAAGACCCACTGTGTTTTCAAAAACCTCGGCGCGGTCGTCGTTTTCAAACAAACCATCTAGGCCTACCCTCGTGTTGTAAGTCTCATCTTTCTTTTTCAAAATAATCTTTGGGCCTCTAATAGAGTGTAAGACCCAACCCCTTTTTAAAACCAAACTTGTTTTGGGCCTTAGACATTGTATAAGTCCCTCTGTGCATTTTCAAAAGTTCGACGCGATCGTCGTCTTTTTTAAACAATAAACCTTGGGCATCTCCTTGAGTTGTAAGCCCCACCACTTGTACAAAAAACAAATATTTGGGCCTCTACTAGAGTGTAAGACCCAATCCCTTTTTAACCAAAACCTTTGGGTCTCAGACGTTGTATAAGTCCCAGTACAATCTTTTCAAAATAATTTCCCTTTTGATTTAGATTCAAGTATATAGTTGTTATCAAAACTTTCTTTAATTTCTTTGAACAACTAACAATACAGCATGGAAGCTTGCTCGCCTGTAAGTTTTATCCGTTTTCACTTACTTGCTTTAATATATATAACTGTATTGTGGGAAGCTGCGCATGGTTAGTCTTCTTTCATTCTTTTAAATACATGTCAAATATATATAACTGTATTGTGGGAAGCTGTGCACGGTTAGTCTTCTTTCATACCCTTTTACATACTTGTCATATATCAACTGTATATATACTAGTATAGTTATTTAGAGTTTTCCACAGCAACTAGGTCTAGAACTAAGTAAAGCCCGTTTGGTCCCTCTTAAATACAGTCAAAACTAGATCCTCATAGGATTTCCAGATATAGTCTTGCCTCCTCTTGGGCTTGAACAATATAGAACAAAGAGAAATGCAGTATTCTCGGTGAACCTTTTCTCAGACTGTCACCCCTAGAAATTGTCAAAGAAGTTCTACTCCTCAGAGTTGATCTATTCTCGGTGAATAGCATCTCTTGAATTACTTCAACCCTTAGAACTTTCATTAAATGATCTATTCTCGGTGAATAGCATTTCTTGAACTTTTTTAGGTTTGGGACCCACAGGCTTCCTAAAAGCATCCCCGCCTCCTCTTGGGCTTTGTACAAGGACCCGTCGGCTTCTTAAAAGTTCTCATGCCTTCTCTTTGGCTTCATACAAGGACCCTCACGACCTCTTAAAGGTATAGGACAGAACTTAGTCATCCTTTGTTAGAGTTGTCTTAATAAAAGGAGTTACAAAAGCCCTCAGACCAATTTTAGGGTTGATACTCATCCCTTAAACGAGTCGGCCTCCTCTTGGACATTGTACAAAGATAGACCTTTCCAATATACTTGGACAGTCTAAATCTCCTCGAGTCTCAAAGACATTCTCAAGTTCCTTACAAATATAGGAGAAACCCCAGATTCTGGATTACTCTCTAGCAGAGTTAAAACTTGTGGGTTCTAAAACCCAGTCTCTCTCCTAAAAACTCCCCAACCAGGGTCATTTTATCATCATATAACACTATCCCAAATCAGAACCTCAAGGTATCTGATCTATCAACTCTTCTGCATTCCCCTGCAAGAGTTGGTTTCCCCATTTGGACATACCTCGGGATCTCGAGAATCCCCAGCATAAGCTAGCCTCCTCTTAGGCTTTGTATAATGATCCTTTCCTCAGGAAAGTCAGCCTCCTCTTAGGCTTTGTACAATGATTCTCCCCATCGGAGTTAAGCTTTTCACACTCTCTTGTTGAGTCAATCAATTACTTCCCAGACTCTCTTGTTGAGTCGATCACCTTTTTAGACTCTCTTGTTGAGTCAATCACTCTCATAGACTCTCTTGTTGAGTCAATCACCTTTAAGCACTCTCTTGTTGAGTCATCCCTTTTTAGCCTCAATCTCGGGCTTCGTACGAGATAGATAAAAAATACTCTCTTGTTGAGTCAATCCTTTCCAGCCTCCCATTGGCTTGGTATAAAGATTTCCCCTAGCACAAGTTAGCCTCCTTTTAGGCTTTGATTTCTCCAGCTTATTTAGCCGCAATCCCGGGCTTTGTACAGGACAGATAAAAGCACTCTCTTGTTGAGTCAAACCCTTTTCGCCTCAATCTTGGGCTTTATACAAGACAAATAAATACCTCCCCAGCAGAGTTAGCCTCCTCTTAGGCTTCATATAATGATATCCCCAAAGAGTCAGTCTCTTTTTTGCCTCCGTCTTGGGCTTTGTACAAGACACCAATATATCCACTCTCTTGCTGAGTCGGTCTCATACAGCCTCCTCTTAGGCTTTGTATAAGGACTTCCCCAGTGGAGTCAATCAACCTCTTAGCTTCAACCTTGGGCTTTGATCAAGGCACACAAAAATCAACAATCCCTCTTTAGAGATAACAAATTCTCTTTCAGTCAACCTTTTAGCTTCAATCTTGGGCTTTGAACAAGACACAAATACTCCATTTAGCCTTGTCTTGGGCTTTGAACAAGACACCAAAATTTCTTTTTCCTCCCTTAGAATAGGAGGAACTACGATTGCTCTGATTTCCCTATTTCGTTTAAACGGGAATACGTAGGCATAAGATTGCGAAATCTTAGCGAGCATACTAATCAAAAACTCTAGGTCCAATACCTTCATACATCAATCAAAACTTAGGTCCAGCACCTTCCCAAAAACATCAACCAAAACTCACTCTCTCTGTCACATTTTCCAAGAAACTTTCTCAAACCCATCAACGGATAAACACCATCAAGTACAAAGTGAAACCTAATGCTAACATCCTGTGGATAACCACATATAGGATGGGTAATTGACAACTGCCCATTGTATAACCTGACCCCGGACCCCCCAATCTCTTTAAGCGTTTGTTCAGTTAAACATTCGCGTGCAAGGTTAGTTTTAGATATCTTCCCTTTCCCTTCCAGCTTCATGGGATAAATAAGAAATCAGAAAGTAGCACCCCCTTTCTCCTCGAGGAGGAAAACCCAACCCAGCGATAAGGTGGTCGCGTCACCGACAAAAATCGCTCGCTACAGTCGTCCCTAGGCCTCATGAGGGAGAAGCATCTACTTCTAGGAGCCACCTGTCACATAGGTCCTCATCCCAGGGGCAATTCTTCCCTGATCACGTGGACCGGTAGAAAGCTCCTACTGCTACACATGATGTTGTTCCTCTACTTGCAGACCTTTTTTTAGGAGGGTCCTTTGGCACCTCCTTACTGATATACTATAGAGAACATGTTGTTGGGCATGTCTGGGCTGGAAACGTATTTTTGTTAATGATTGTTATTTATATGTTTTAAACACTTGCCATGTGACTAATATTTTGTTTTTTTAACAGGAACGTGATTGTTTGATGTTTGTTAACTACTGTCATACCCCAAATTTATCCTACCCCTTTTATTATCTTGTCCAAAACATGCGTGCAATGATAGTTAAAATTCAAGTGGAAATTTTACTTCATCTTGGTCAAACAAGAAGTGTGCTTCATTATCAAGTTATCAGGCTGTGTCAAAATCAGGTGCTTCATGATTGAGAATCATCTAGATTCAGTTCATTTACAATTAGGGTTTTGGGCAGTGCGGTTCATATGTCAAGTCTTAATCCTCTGATTTCAAGGTATTTTCTTGCTTAAGGAGTTTCATAGTGAAGATTTTGGTCCATTAAGATTCAAGTGGCCAGGTTCGGATTTATTTATTGATTTAAGGCTCCAGTCCATTCCCAGTTCAGGATGAATTCAAGAATGAATCATTGATTCAGATTTTTATTCATTTCAAGTCCAAGATTGGGTTATGCTTGATTTTATTTCTCAAGGTTAATTCAAGTTTCATTCATTTTAAGTGAAGAATTCAAAAAGGGTGGAATTTGATTCATGAGATTTTTGGATCTAATTGAAAAATTCAAGTGTAGTTGTCATGATCTTTTAAATCAAGAATCAAGCTCAAAGTTCTCATGGCTAAATTTGTCAAGCATGCTTCAAGCATAAAAATGGAGGGTGCAAAAATGATTTAGAGTCCATTACAAATTGTAAAGCCCATTCATACAAAAAAAAAAACTCTACAAAAATAGCTCATGAAAATGTCACAAAAAAAGGCAAAGCCCATTCTCATTACAAGCCCATTATTGTTATTCCATTTACAACCAAAATTGCCAAAAGAAAAAACAAGCCATTAGAAAGAAAAAAATACACGCTGCTACATAACACTGCTGAATCGAAGCCTTCACAAGTGCAAGCCAAAGCACAAGCTAGCACAATACAAACCAAGCTCATGAGTAAACACGCCAAGCATCCAAAGCCTTCACAAATAATGCTACAAACTCAGCCAAAATAAGCTACATGAAGCCACACGATGAAGCTGCTACAACGTGCCAAAATAAGCCACGACTTCAACTGACTGCAAGCAAAAACGTAAATACGCGAAGCCAAGCAAACCAACTACCTGCGCAAGCTGCTACCACATCCAATATTCACCAAGCGACTTCAAAGCCATCACAATTCACAAGCCTACACACTCCAAGCCACCAATCTGCAATTTCCAAGCCTAGATACAAACACGAAACACATAATCCACTTCAAGCCAAACACGGACGCACATGGTACAAAACGCAGGCGTCACAAATGCTAAATGCAGGTGCTGCAAGTTCATTCCAAAATTTTCATCCAAATCCTCAAATCCAATTGCAAAAATCATTCCTTTTCTACCCTCTTCAACTCCTATAAAATGAGAGCCTCCTTTCACAATTCCTTCAAGCTTTGTGAAGCCAAACTTTCCCTGTAGAAATTTCATCACAACTATTCTCAAAAAACTCAGTGATACAAACCAATTCTTCCACTCACATAAACGGCCTTCACCTGTAAAAAACATCAACAACAGCAAATTCAATTCTTCACACAACAACAATAACTCGCGCTTTTTACGTACGAATCATAGACCTGCAATACAACATAGAAGGTGGATTTCCGTTTCTTTTGATTGCGATTTGTCGTTGAGAAAGGTCGAACTTTAATTTTGAACGGGAAAGATGTGAGGTTATACCGCCGCAGCCACCGCCGTAGGGCATGCCGGCGCGATGGGTTTCGCGTTAGAAAGGAGGGAGGGACTCATTTGCGTTGAAGAAGAAGGGAAATAAGTTCCTTCTGATGTTGTTTCCTTCTGATGTTGTTATTTTTTATAAAAAAAAACTCTTTTGTTTTTTAATGTGTGACCGTGGACTCAGCCTACAAGCCCATTGCCCTTGCTCTTTACACATTCCCATGAGCCCATGGCACCTCTTTTCTCCATTCTTTTTTTTTTTGGGTCTTTTTTATGTTTTTTTTCTTAATTGTTTTTTATTTCTATTTTTTTTCTAAGAATTTTCTTATTTCTTGCAATATTGCTTGATCCATATTTCTTGATTTCATTTTTTATCCATTTATTTTTCTTCCATCTTGATTTTGATTTTCTATTTTGGTTAATGAAAGTCTAAGGATCATGGAATATTGATTTTCAAGAATGTTTAATCTTCATTATTTCAAATATGTTGATGAATGATAATTTGAATCATTCTCGACACTTTGAGATAGTGATAGGTTGCATTTGATTAATCAATGGAAGTTCTTGATTAAGATGAGACCACTCTCTTTTTCTTTTCGTGTGACATAACTTTAGGAGAATGATTTACATATCATTTCTCTAGCATGTTTTAACACAAATATTGTTATTGGCCGGCCTCTCATAGTATGATCTTCATATAGATTGTGTTACGATTACTTAAAATAGTGCTAAATTAGTCCGGATTCGAGAAAGTGATCATATAATCAATAACCATTAACAACTAACATCTAAAATTTACATTTCTGCTCTTTATTTTCTTGCTATTTACTTTTCGTCATTTACTTTTCCGTAATTTATTTCATTGCTCATTTATCATTCATGCCTTTATCATTATGTCATTTTCTTCTTTTTTATCTTTGTTTTTAAAGGTTCCATGGTTTAAGGATTGACAACAATTTTTCTAAAACATGGTTCACATCAGGATGTTGTGCATGATATTGTAACATGCTGATCAGTTCACCTTGAAAGCAGATGTCCTAACAGATGTTGTAACATGTTATACCAGAACACCTGTTCTGCCTGTTTTAAATCTTGACATATTTGTTTTAATTCTGTGATACTTCTTTTGGATATATCTCAGTAATTTTTGCAGGTCAAGAAGATTTTATCAGGAACAAGTTTTTGTATCTCCAGCTGTACACAAATTGCTAAATTTGGATGATGAGAATTTTTAGGAAACTTTAAAGATTTGTTCCAATTATTGTGGAGAAGATTATGCAGGTGGTTTAAAACTAACAGAATGGAACTGATTGTAGAATGCACAAGTCTATATAAAGAGACTTACTAAACCTAAAATAGGGGAGAATTATAGTTGAAGAAATCGTGTGCGCAAATAAGGGTTTAGGGTTTGAGTTTTCTTTTAGTGTGTTGCTGTATTGTGTGTCACTCATGTATCTTCTGATACATTGAGGTAGACTATTTGTGAGTCATTCATTCATCACCTAGATGCTTGAACTGGACTGATGTTATTAAGTTGTAAGTGTCCATTCTAAGCTTTTAAGCAAGATTGTATTGTCCTTGATGGAAGCTTTTAAGAAAGATCAAGTATTTTTTTGAAATAAAACAGATATATATTTCAAAACATAACAATTTACATCAAGTGATCAAAAGATCCAACAATCTAAAACGACAAAAAAAAAAACTAAACATCCTAGCTTACATTATAAGCCTAGCTAGGTGTTTCTTATACTTATGTCTCATTCATCCTCTATATTGTATTGTTTCTATAATTCTACTAACAACTTTCGAGTCATCCTCCATAGTGTCAAAAATCACAACATTCGTGTACATCCAAACGCCATATATCGTTTCTGCTATAACAATTTTCAGTATACCTGTTTTGTGTCCCTTTCCTTTAGTTTTTCTAGTGGCCCAGCATAACTCATCTTTTCACTACTGTGGATTATGAGCAATCTCCAACCAAGTGAGGACCTTTCTCCAAATAGCCTTGGTTACTTTACAAGCAAACAAAAGGTGGTCTATAGTTTCCACTTCCTCTTTACACAGACTACACATGTCTTCTTGCAAGAGGCCAAAATTCTTCAATCTTGACTTGGTTGCTAGTCTCCCATGACAAGCCAACCAAAGATACAGCATAACACGAGGTCGAGCAAAATTATATTGAATCACATGACTCCAACACACAATTTCACTTTGTTTCATGTGCTTATCATACATTTGCTTCATGGATAAATTATTCTTCCTCTTCATATCATTGCAAACCTGTTGGTGTATGCTAATCTCGTTTCTATTTGCCATAATAGACTTCATGATCCAGAAGATGTTCTTATTTACATTTGCTATCATTATGTCATCCCCTTTCAAATAATAAACATGGACCAAGCAAGATCAAGTATTGTCTTTGAAGTGTGTCTTCTTTTGATGTATTGTTAAGTTTATCACTGTTGTTTGTGACTGGTAGGAAGTGAGAGGAGATTCTCATATCTAGGAGTGTCTTAGGTAGAAATTGCACTAGGTAGGGATTAAGTGAGAAGTTGTAAACTAGAATTGTTTAGCTATGAATTGATACCACTAATAGTGGATTTCCTTCCTAACTTGGTATCCCCCAGATGTAGGTAAGTTAAACCAAACAGGGTTAACAATTGCTTATGTTGTTTACTGCTTTCTTCTTGCATTTATCACCTTGTCTTATAGTGGATATCAGTTCAGATATTAGTGTTGTGACATCGCCTTCGACATCTTATATATGATACCAGAATTTCAATTGGAATCAAAGCAGGCATCCTGCTCTATATCTGGGTGAGATCTAGAAAAGATACTTTCTGGTACAATGGACAAGGAATGAGGATTTGTGAACAGGCCACCCATTCTTGATGGAACCAATTATGACTATTGGAAAGCACATATGGTGGCCTTTTTGAAGTCTATGGACAACAAGGCTTGGAAGTCTGTGGTTAAGGGATGAGATCCACCAATGGCTAGAGATAAGGATGGTAAGATTACTAAGGTGTTGAAGGCTGAGGAAGACTGGGATGATGAAGATGACAAGCTAGCTCAGGGAAACTCCAAAGCGTTGAATGCTCTGTTCAATAGAGTGGACAAGAACATCTTCAGGCTGATAAATAATTGTACTGTTGCTAAAGATGCTTAGGAGATTTTGAAGACTACTCATGAAGGAACCTCTAAGGTGAAGATGTCAAGACTTCAACTTCTTACCACCAAGTTTGAGAACTTGAAAATGAAAGAGGATGAGAGCATTCATGATTTTCACTTGAATATTGTTGAGATAGCCAATGCCTCAAGTGCCTTGGGGGTGAAGATGTCAGAAGCTAAGTTGTCAGAAAAATTCTCAGATCTCTTCCAAAGAGATTTGACATGAAGGTAACTGCCATTGAAGAAGCCCGGGACAGAAACAATATGAAAGTTGACGAACTTATGAGATCTCTTTAGACCTTTTAATTAGGGATCAGTAAAAAGTATGAAAAGAAGAAAAGCATAGCCTATAAATGTGACCTAGATACAGATGAAGGTATATCTAATGCTATAGTGTTTCTTGGAAGGCAATTCAACAAGGTTCTGAAAATGATGGAAAGAAGAGGAAGATCATGTCAAGAACATCTCATCTGACATCAGAAATAACAATGACTCTCAAAAGAATGCCAGGACTGAAGAGAAGTCAAATTAAAGCAAAGGAATACAATGCTATGAGTGTGAGGGTTTTGGTCACATCAAGTTAGAATGTCCCACTTTTCTCAAGAAACAGAAAAAAGGGTTGTTTGTATCATGGTCTGATGATGATAAGTCAGAAGATGAATCTAACTCTGAGACTGTCAATCTTGTGACTGCTCTTTCTGGTAGATGGGCTGATAAAGAAGAATCTTGTGCAGAAAATTTCCTCTATGAAGATCTGGATATGTCTTACAAGGAAACCTGTGACAATTGTGAAGAATATCTTAAGACAGAAGAAAATTAGAGGAAGATCATAGCTGCATCGGAGAATGAGAAGAAGGAACTTTTATGTACTATTTATCATCTGTAAGATGAGGTAACCTTTCTGAACTCTAAGCTTAATAACATGACAGACTCATTAAGAATGATGAAAAATGGATATGATGTAATGAAAGATTATGGAGATGCAAGAGGTGATTGTCCATATGATGATCAACAAAATAATAAGTCTGTAGAAAAGTTCTTTCCTTCTAAAAAGAAGAAACTGATCACCATGTCCAACCACATGTTACATCATCCTGGAAGACATGATGTATCTTCAACAAAATCTCAATCATCAACTTGGAGGTGTCATTACTATGGTGAGTATGGTCATATAACTCCTTTATGTTATAAGTTGTATGGAGTGCAACAATCTTCAGCTCGGTATGAGGCTAATCAGGTGAGTAAAAAGAGAAGGTTTATCAATAGGAATGTGAATCTTATAGCTCACACCTCCTTGAAGGCTTCAATTAGAGAAGACTGGTACTTTGACAATGGATGCTCTAGACACATGACAGAGATTCAGAGGTTGTTGGTGGATATTAGGTCTCAGTCTTCAGGTTCTGTCAGATTTGGTGATGGATTTAAAGGAGAAATTAAAATAGTGGGAAGATTGGTGTGTGTTGGTACTCTTAATTTAGAAGATGTTCTTCTTGTGAAAGGATTAACTGCTAATCTTATTAGCATTAGTCAGCTATGTGATCAAAGTTTGTTGGTCAATTTTTCAAAGTCAGAATACTTAGTCAAAGATGAGAAATATGCTATTCTAATGAGGGGTATAAGGTCTAAAGACAACTGCTATCTATGGGAACCTCAAATAACTGATTATTCTTCCACATGTTCTATAACCAATGAGGATGAAGTGAAGTTATGGCCCCATAATCTTGGACATCTCCATCCCAAAAGAATGAAGGAGATAATGTCTGAAGGAGCCATGAGAGGAATGACAGAACTTAAGATTAAAGATGGGAAAGTCTGTGGTGAGTGTGAGATTAGAAAGCAGATCATGATGTCTCACACAATGTTGCAACATAAGACTACCTCCAGAGTGCTGGAACTTCTCCATATGGATTTGATGGGACCAATTCAAATAGAAATATTGGGTGGAAAGAGGTATGACTATGTTATTATAAATGATTTTTCTGGGTTTACGTGGATGAATTTTATTAGAGAATGATCAGACATGTTTGAACTCTTCAAAGATCTGTGTAAAAGTATTAAAAAGAAGAAGAACAGTTTGATTGTAAAGATTAGAAGTGATCATGTTAAGAAGTTTGAGAATGCAGAATTCTCAGAGTTTTGTGATTCTGAAAATATCAGTCATGAATTATCTTCTTCCATCACTTCTCAGATAGATGGAATTGTTGAACAGAAGTCCAAAGTTATACAAGAATCAATTACTAGAGTTATACTTCATGCTAAGCAATTGCCATTGGAATTTTGGGCTAAAGCTATGAATACTGCGTGCTACATCCATAACAGGGTCACATTGAGAGGAGGTACTTCAACCACTGTCTATGAGCTATGGAAAGGAAGGAAACCTACAGTCAAACACTTGTATACGTTTGGAAGTAAATGCTATGTGTTGGCTGACAAAGATCAAAATGGTAAGATAACTCCTATAAGTGATGAAGGGATTTTTTTGGTTACTCTTCAAGCAGCAGAGCTTATAGAATTTTTAACTCCAGAATTAAAATGATAGTGGAATCTATCAGTGTGGTAATAG
Source organism: Lathyrus tuberosus (assembly GCA_022829125.1). Classification (NCBI taxonomy): domain Eukaryota; kingdom Viridiplantae; phylum Streptophyta; class Magnoliopsida; order Fabales; family Fabaceae; genus Lathyrus; species Lathyrus tuberosus. The sequence goes on along the minus strand of JALAZF010000123.1, from coordinate 11,104,776 downwards.
ATGATTCAATTACAGAGCAAATGATAGATGTTGAGAACAATGTTGGAACATCCTCTGTGCAGACTAGAGAAGAAGAAAGCTGCAATCTTTCTAGAATTGTGTCAGATGACCCTCAAGTCACTTCAGGTCTCTCTGTTAGAGTTCAGGCATAACTGTCCAAGGAACTCATTGCAAGACACCCTTCTGAAGACAAAATCACTAAATGTACAAAGAAAATATCAGACTCTTGTCCTGTCTCTAAGCTGGAACCAAGGATGAGTCATATAATTCAATAAAAGCAGATCTTGAATTACAGCATTGGAACAAGTGTCTATGGTGTGTTCTACCTTCACAACACTGATTTCTTGATGAAAGAATTTCACAATGCTGATGGATGTGTTTCTGGGAACACTGTTGAAGCTGAATATGGTAAGACAAGAAGGGGTTGTTCTCAACTAGTGTGGATGAAACAGATGTTGAAGGAATATAAAGTCAAGCATAATGTTATGACATTTGATTGCAAAGATCTTAATGTTATCAGATATGTTATTAAACATGGCTGGAACAAGAACCCTGACAAGTATAATCAACTAGTCAGGAATCTTGAAGAAGGAAAGGTGGTTATTTTGGAGCGTGCGGACTCTAAGGATCAGCTGACTAATATGTGTACTAAAGCCTTATATGCAAATCAATTTAAGAACATAAGCAGTGGGCTAGGCACTTGCCCTATTAAGGATTTATAGCAGTTACAGGTATGGAGGAATGCAATAACTAATGTATCTTTCCTCTATTCTCTGAGGCATAATATGCCTAAGAAGGTTGTCATTATTAAAGGATAGAACAAAGGATCTTTGCAAGATAGAAGGGTTGTTTTGAAGAAGTCAGGTTTTAAGGCTGTGACAAGGGAGTTCAGTGTCAACACTCCTAAGACATGTGATAACAACAAGAAGTGCAGAAGGATCTTTGACAGGGGCAAGAGGTGGAAGAGCACCTGAAGTTGATAAAGATTGTGTGATTCTACCAAGTGATGTGTGCTTCCATTTCCTTGTGTATACTTGAATACATTGTGTCTAGAAATTGTCCTTCTTTTTTCTATACAATTCAGGGGGAGTTATGCTACTGGCCATGTGAGGTCAGCAAGATGTCTTGACTAGGTTTTTGATGTATGGAGTTGATGGTTGTTTCTTTTACTCCGTTGTGTATGCTTATGATAGTTCTTCATTAAAAAACTACTTTGTCTTTTGGATCATTAATTATGTACTTTGTGATGAGGAAGATGTTTCTTTCAAAATATCATATCAATCATGATGTCATTCCATTGTACTGTGACATGCTGGTCACAATCAGGACCTTCAAGGATTTTCACTTTGTGCAGCTGGACAAGGTCATTATGTTTGGGAGAAGGTATTCTCTGCAGTAGGTTATAGTCATCAGGGGAGTGTGGCTAAGGTGGCCGATGCTGCTATGTATGGGAATTGGAATTGCTCAAGTTTGTTTTTGCCTTGGTCTTCACCTTCAGAGGGAGAATTGATTATGTGTGACAAGGGGAGCTGTGTACCTGTCTGTTGTGTAAAGCTTGCATGTTCTCATGCAGCCTGTTTTGTTATACCTCTAGTGAGGTTATAATGTCAGACAGGATGTCTTGACATTGCTTTGTCAGGTTGGTCCGTTTTCCATGCCAGTATGGATGTGGTTCTAAAAATGTGTTTTCTTGTTTTCACATGTGTGCCTCCGATGTACGTTTTGGGACTGGTCATGATTCTTGGAATGACCCAAGTAACATTGTTGACTAGAAGAATTTATTTTTCTCTACAGAGGTCTGTGGGTCTCAAAGGAGGTTCTGTGTTTGGATGTGAAATGTCTAACATGATGTCTTGACATTGTGCTCAGTTTTCAAGCTGATCATTGATGAATATTTTAACCAAGGTATTTACTGGGAAACTTCATGTTATGGAGCATATTTATGTGTCTTTGACTGGTTCATAGGAGTATACAATGTCTATCAGGATGTCAGAACATGGTATCAAGTTGGTTCATTCAAGATTGTCAAGAATCTCTCTCTGGTCAGCATAACAAGGACGGTTTGTCTAGTCATCAGTGCCTTCAAAGAAGGCGTGTAAAACATGTTTATTTGGTGGTGCGTGTGTATTCAAGAAAACAAGTTTCAATGGCATAGGAATTGTCACGGTCCAAGCTTGGAAAGAGAGAACGAGAATTAAAAGGTGTGTTTCCCACATGTGGACGATGATCCACTATCAAGGATGATTTCACTTCTTCCAATATTCTTCTCCTTGACTTGTCAGGCGATTCGAGCAAGAAATTTGTGCTATATAAAGTCTTGAACCTACTTGCCTTCACCTACCAGCAAGTTGTTCTTCAAACATGAGCCAGTCTTCCAAAATTTCTGATAATAAGAAGGTTCACTTAAAGGAAACTCTGAATGAAAAGAAGGATCAGTCAAATAATGTGGCATCTGCTGGATCATCAACCGGAGCTGTCTTGACAGGGAAAACATGTGTGATAAAGGTGACGTCCCTAAAGAAAATTCATCCTAAGGATCATGTCTCTGATGCAGATGGTGACAAAGACTAGGTTCAATTTGTTAACTCAGGAGGATGGAGGGAATAGCTAGCTCAAGAGGAGAGCTTGTTTTTTGTTGTTTTTTTCTGTTTAGTTGTAATAAGGTCATATCATCAACTGGTTTCATTTGGGGTCCTAGGTTTCTTTCTTTGTTTCCTTTGGTGTGTACTTTTTATTTGAAGTGTTTTGCTTCCTTTGCTTCTAGTGTGTTTTCTGTTCTTGCAGAGTCAGTTTTGCCTACTTGTTATTTGTCAAATTTTAGCTCAAACAGGGGGAGAAAAGTAGAGTCTATAAATATGGTATTTGGGGTTTTTGAGTTTGTACTGTATATAGAATGTCCTACCAGATGTTCTGTCATTCTGGCTGTGTTTTGGGGTCTTATGACTTGTGTCTTGAGTTCTTCATATGTTGCTTATGCTATATGTGTTTCTAATGTGTGTGGATTTTGCCATATGTGTTTCTAATGTCTTGAACTTGTTTAGTTTAAGTTTGTGTCCAGGTTGGTTTTCTTGTGCTTCGGAAAAGTTTCTTCTTCCGCTCTGAGTGGGAGATTTATTCCTCCGTGATAAGGATCGGTTATATGGTCTAAGGGGTGTATCTTGGATATTCCTAAAGATGTAGTTTATCTTCTTCCCGATGTACACAATCTCCAGGTTTATTGTGCAAAAGGTGTTTCAGCCAAAATTTGCCAAAGGGGGAGATTGAAGGTTCCGAGGTTTAAGGATTGACAACAATTTTGATAAAACATGGTTCACAGCAGGATGTTGTGTGTGATGTTGTAACATGCTGATCAGTTCACCTTGAGAGCAGATATCCTAACAGATGTTGTAACATGTTATACCAGAACATCTGTTCTGGCTGTTTTAAATATTGATAGATTTGTTTTAAATATGTGATACTTCTTTTGGATATATCTCAGTAATTTTTCCAGGTCAAGAAGATTTTAATGGGAACAAGTTTCTGTATTTCCAGCTGTACACAAATTGCTAAATTTGGATGATGAGAATGTTTAGGAAACTTTGAAGATTTGTTCCTGTTATTGTGGAGAAGATTTTGCAGGTGGTTTAAAACTGACAGAATGGAATTGATTGTAGAGTCCAAGCCCATACTGCACGAGTCTATATAAAGAGACTTACTAAACCTAAAATAGGAGAGAATTATTGTTGAAGAAACCTTGTGCGCAAATAAGGGTTTAGGGTTTGAGTTTTCTTTTAGTGTGTTGCTGTATTATGCGTCACTTTTGTATCTTCTGATACATTGAGGTAGACTGTTTAAGAGCCATTCATTCATCACCTAGATGCTTGAACTGGACTGATGTTATTGAGTTGTAAGTGTCCACTCTAAGCTTTTAAGCAAGAGTGTATTGTCCTTGATTGAAGCTTTTAAGCAAGATCAAGTATTGTCTTTGAAGTGTGTCTTCTTTTGATGTATTGTTAAGTCTATCACTGTTGTTTGTGACTAGTAGGAAGTGAGAGGGGATTCTCATATCTAGGAGTGTCTTAGGTAGAAATTGCACTGGGTAAGGATTAAGTGAAAAGTTGTAAACTGGAATTGTTTAGCTTTGAATTGATACTACTAATAGTGGACTTCCTTCCTGGTTTGGTAGCCCCCAGATGTAGGTGAGTTACACCGAACTGGGTTAACAATTGCTTGTGTTGTTTACTGCTTTCTTATTGCATTTATCACCTTGTCTTATAGTTTATATCAGTTCAGATATTTGTGTCGTGACATCGTCTTTGACATCTTATATCTGATACCAGAATTTCAGTTTTCTCATCTTATTAAAAAAAATACAAAAAACATGATAAAATGATCAAAAACTCTAAAAAACATTAAGATTGGACTATGGTTACTATCCCTAGCATCATGGAGTTTTGGACCTTGTACTTAAACCCTAGCAATGGAGGCTTGGATTGGACTTCTCTATTTTCATTGTCTTAGCTTAGGACACCTTGCACAACATTCATAGCTTACTCTTGGGTTTTCTTACAATGAGACTTACTCGATTAATTACTTCTAATTAGTCGTTTAAAAGACTAGCCCACTTTGCTAGTACACACGTAGTTTAAATTCAATTTAATTATCGCTTTCATGCTATATCCACTTGTGTATGTTTGCTTGTTTGGGTTGTGTATTTATTTTTTATTCTTATCTCCATTCGAAAAAGTGTACCCTCATCCCCATGAAGTGTAAAATAATTTTATCGCTTTCCTTTATTTTACTTATATCTCGTCATTCCATAATCGAAACCCTCAAGCATTCTTGATCCATATATCAAGCCATACCCCATCTTGTAAGTCGATCGCCTCGTGCATCGCCATCAACCTTAACCTAACGTAATTAGGTCCTCCTTTCCATTTAGTTCAAACCCTTACAATGTTTCGAGCGCAAATTCAAACCTCGATCAACATCGAGTATTTTCTCTAAACCAAAATAAGCCATTTAATCATACTCAAATACTATTTAATTAAAAGTGAAAAGTGAGATGGTCTGGAGCCTTCAATTCCTCTCTTTAATTGTTTGAGTATGAGTTGCCTTTCTCTCCAGTAGAACAATTGTCATCTCTAAAAAACTTCTAACCCGATTCACTTCAAACCATTTTCGTAATAAACTGAATCAAACCTATTTTTCTTAAAGACTTAGATGAAAAAGAGAGTAGTCTAGAGCCTTCAATTCTCTCTCCCGAATACTTGGATACGAGGAGCCTTCCTTGGTCGTTCGAGTATTCGTCATCCACTTAAAATACTTTAATTATATTGAACTCTTTCACAATTAAAGATGAAAAATGAGATAGTCTCGAGCCTTCAATTCTTCTCTTCGATTATTTGGATACGAGGAGCCTTCCTTGGTCATTCAAGTAATCGTCATCCAAACAAAATAATCAACATATTAATTCAACTTCTCGCCTCCGCTCGATTAAAACTTTTTCTTTAAAGAACAATGTTTAGTCCCTTATAATGCGCATACAAACTAAATGCTTAAGCCTCCGCCGAGAGTAGACAAGCTAACGTTTAACCCTTAAAATGCGACCTAAACATTCATTCGATAAAACGAACCAACAAACCTGCGGTTTGTTGTTTTGGTCGATTCTCGTCCGGACGTTCGACCTGGTCTGAAAACTCGTTTTTCAGAAAAATTATTTCCGTTTCGAAAGTTTATAGTGCCATTTTAGTAGAAAAAAATCAGCATTCATAGTTCCATACTCTTGGAAAGAGTTATGGGCCACCACCCTAAAGACCCCAAATTCATCATTTTTCTATTTTTTTTAATGAATTTTATATTGTTTTCATAGTTTCAGAAAATTCCAAAAAATTTCTCAAAATTTTTATTTTACTTAATTAGATTAAATTTCATGTATTTGTATTTTTCTTGAATTTATTTTAATCATATTTCTTATTTGATTTTATTTCTGCCTAATATAGAGACATTGTTGAAATTTTTGCATTTGCTGCTGCATCGATGCATTAGTCATGACTATTAGGGTTGCTTGTTCTAATCTTTTTTAGTTTAATCCTGAGGTAGTGAGAACTTTGCACGCACGCCTTAGAGATAATTAGGCTAGCACTAGTTCACCACCCATTAACGATTGTGATTGTGATTCTTTGTCTTCGCATAGCCAATTTTAGGGGTGTTCGCGGGATGGTTTGGTTCAGTTTTGAGAGAATCTGATGCCCAACCCGATAAAAAATATATGGATTGGATTTTCACATTTTTACGATAAAACCTGAATAGAACCAAACCAAGAAATAACGGGTTGATTTGAGTTGGATTAATCGGATACAATAGACACAAATGTGCAAAAATATTTATAAAAAATTCTAATTTACATCAATTATTTTCGATAATAATATAAAAAATTTAATTTTTTTTCGTTTTTCCATATAGGTTGTGAATGTCACAAATGACGTTTCATTTTTCTTCCTTCTCAAAATTTAATATCGTATACTTGTTTCCATGATAATGATATAAAATATATGAATTAATATGGTTAGTTCGGGTAGACGGGCTCGCGGGCAGAATTTTGGAAATCCGTTGTCCGGAACAATTAATATCGGATTTCATTTGTTTGGTTCGGTTTTTTCCCGAACTAAAAAAATGCCTGACCCAAACACCATGGTTTGGTTCGGATTTTCCCGAACCAATGAACACCCCTAGCCTATTTGATTCTAATTATGAACTTGCTTTTGATAATAACATGGCTGAACAAAGAAAATTAAGAGAGTTTGTTGCTTCTGATGTTAATTACAATGGTTTATGTATTAAATATATTGATGTTACTGTTCCTTTTGAATTGAAATATGGTTTAATACACTTGTTGCCAAGGTTTAGTGGTCTTGCAGGTGAGGATCCGCATAAGCATCTGAAGGAATTCCAGATTATTTGTTCTACATCATTGAGGCCTGAAGGAATAAGAGAAGATCACATCAAGCTGAGAACCTTCTTATTTTCACTACAGGGTGCTGCCAAAGATTAGTTATACTATCTTGAGCCAAATTCGGTCACGACCTGGAATGATTTGAAGAAAGTCTCCCTAGAGAGATACTTTCTTGCCTCCAGAGCTGCATCGATCATAAAAGATATATGTGGTATTATACAGCTTGACGTGGAATCATTGGATGAATATTGGGCGAGATTCAAATAGTTAGTATCTAGTTGTCCTCATCACCAGATTACCGAACTGTTACTTATTCAGTATTTCTGTGAGGGATTGCTACCAATGGATAGAAGCATTTTAGATTCTGCTAGTGGTGGAGCACTTGTTGATAAGACTCCGGCTGCTGTCAAGGCCCTGGTTGAAAATATGTCACTAAACTCTCAACAGTTCACAACTTGAAACAATTTTGTCCAAACAAAATGTGTGAATGAGATTTAGGTTTCTTCTTCCAACAAAGCTCTAGAAACCAGAATCGACGAGCTTACTTCTTTAGTGAAACAGATGGCAGTTGGTAAAGCTCAAACAGCAGCAAAGTTATGTGGTATTTATACTTCTCCTGACCATAGGGATGGCAGGCAGACCCAAACCCACGGGGCCCATCTGCACCCAAACCCGAGTCAACGGGTGAAAACTCGAGTTGACTGGGTTCGGGTGCCACCCGATATTTCAGGTGCGGGTTTGGGTGGTGTAAAACCTGTGCCCGAAACCCGAAACCACACCCGCTCTATATATATATATATATATATATATATATATATATATATATATATATATATATATATATATATATATATATATATTTTGGTTGAGTTTTTGCTACGGGTTCGGGTTTGGGTGAAAAAACCCAAACCCAACAGGTGCGGGCGTGGGTGTTATTTTGCCACCCGAATAGCCTTTGGGTTCGGGTGGTGATTTCGGGTGCGGGTTTGGGTAGTGTGAAACCCGCACCCGACCCGACCCGTTGCCATCCCTACCTGACCACCCGACAATACATGTCTTATTCTGCAGGATGAGTCGATCACTGAGTTACCTCAAGCATATGCAGCAACCCTTTACAATCAAGGTAACAGTCATAACAGGTACAACACCCCCGTCCTATCCACTAACAAATACCATCCCAACCGGAGAAACCATTCCAATCTTCGGTACGAGAATCCACAATAGCCTAGCCAACAATTAATGTTACCACCACCACAGAACCCTTCATAGGTTGTAACCACTTCTGCCCCAACATCCAGACCTTCGCTAGAGGAACTTATCAAGCAAATGGCTATGAATAGTCTCCAATTTTAGCAGCGAACAGATTATAGCATTCAGATTTTGCAGACACAGATTATACAACTTGCCACTTCAATGAATGCCATACATCAAGCTCAAGGATCAAGCCAACTACCTTCCCAAACAGTAGTGAATCCGAAGGGCCCTAATGTGAGTGCAATGTCCTTAAGATCCGAAAAAATTGCAGAACCAGCCCTAGAAAAAAAATAAAAAATTATTGAGGTAACACCTAAAAAAGAGTATGTACCACTAATCCATTTCCCACATAGAGTACTGAAAAATAAGAAGAGTGATTAGGAGGACAAAGAGAGAGAGAGAGAGAGAGAGAGAGAGAGAGGAGAGAGAGAGAGAGAGAGAGAGAGAGAGAGAGAGAGAGAAAGAGAGGGGGGAGAGAGAGGGAAAGAGAGAGAGAGAGAGAGAGAGAGAGAGAGAGAGAGAGAGAAAGAGAGAGATAGAGAGATTTTGGATGTGTTCACAAAGGTGACGGTGAACATTCCGCTTCTTGATGTGATTAAGCAAATTCCAAAATATGCCAAGTTTCTTAAAGACTTATGCACTCACAAGAGGAAATTGAATAGGAATGAGAGAGTGAATATGGGAAGAAATATTTTTGCCTTCATCCAGCCTAAGGATACACTTGAGCGAAATGTTTCAGCTATCACCTAGGCCATGCCACAGAAATGCAAGGATCCAAGAACTTTTGTTATTCCATGTACCATTGGAGATGGTAAATTTGAAAATTGCATGTCAGATTTAGGATTTTCTATTAATGTTATGCCTACTTCTATTTTTAATAATCTTGATCTTGGTCGTTTGCAGAATACAGGTTTAATTGTTCAATTGGCAAACAGGAGCAATGCCCGCCCTGCTGGAATAGTTGAAGATGTACTTATTCAAGCCAATGACTTGATTTTTCATGCTGATTTTTACATTTTGGACATGGAAGGAGAAACCAAGTCAATCAGGGCACCCATCATTTTAGGCGGGCCATTCATGAAAACAGCAAAAACAAAAATTAATGTTGGTGATGGCACAATGTCCATGGAGTTTGGTGATATCATTGCTAATTTAACATCTTCGATGTTATAAAGCACCACATGGAAGAACATTTTGTTTTTAACATTGAGTTACTTTCTGATTTAGTTAATGATACTTATTCTGAATTATTGTCTGATTTTCCATCATTATCAGACTTTGCTGATACTTACTCTCGTGATTCATATACTAACACTAACATTTGCTCTGTTTGTGCTGAGATTGATGATGCCTTGTAGGATGATGTTTTTCATGCAGATGAAGTTATAGATGACGTTGTTTATGCAGTTGAAGCTCTTGACATCACGGCTTCCCCAACCTCACCATCCATTGAACAACCTTCTTCCTTAGAGCTTAAACCACTTCCTGATAATCTGAAATATGCTTATTTAGAAAGAGGTGAAAAGCTTCAGGTTATAATTTCTTCTAACATTGATTTTGATCAAGAAAATAAGCTTTTACAGGTTTTGAAGAAGCATAAGAAGGCGATTGGGTGGACCTTGGTCGACATTCCCGGTATTATCCCTTCCATGTGTATGCAAAGGATTTTGCTTGAAGAGGGAACTAAGGTAGTGAGGCAGCCCCAAAGGCGACTTAACCCTTTAATTTCGGATGTTGTGAAAAAATAGGTAACCAAGTTATTACAAGCAGATATCATATATCCTATCTCTGACAGTAATTGGGTGAGTCTATTGCATGTTCTACCTAAGAAATTTGGACTCATTGTGGTAAAAAATGAAAAAAAAATGAACTTGTTCCCACTAGAGTTCAAAATACCTGAAGGGTTTGTATTGATTATAGGAGATTGAACCATGCTACTAGAAAGGATCACCTTTCTTTGTCGTTCATTGATCAGATGCTTGAACAGCTAGCTAGTAAATCACACTATTATTTTCTTGATGGGTTTTCAGGTTATTTTCAGATCTATATTGCACCAGAGGATCAAGAAAAGACAACTTTCACATGCCCATTCGGTACATTTGCTTACAGGAGGATGCCCTTTGGGCTATGTAATTCCCCTGGCATATTACATCGATGCATGATTAGTATTTTTTTCTGAATTTAATGAAAATTGCATGAAAGTGTTTATGGATGATTTTACTGTTCATGGTTCTTCATTTGATGCATGCATAAAAATTTTGAATATGGTTTTAGAGAGATGCATTGAAACTGACCTTGTTTTGATTTATGAAAAATTCCATTTTATGGTTGAGCAGGGAATTGTTTTGGGTCACATAATTTCTGCAAAAGGAATTTCAGTAGACCCTGCTAAGATTGATATTATTTCTACACCGCCTTACCCATCTTGCATTCGCGAGATTCGTTCTTTTCTTGGTCATGCAGGTTTTTACAAATGCTTTATAAAGGAGTTCAGCAAGATAGCTCTTCCGCTTTCAAACCTGTTGAAGAATGATGTCACTTTCAACTTTGATGACAAATGCAAATAGGTGTTTGATTTCTTGAAGAAAGCACTGACCTATACCCCCATCATCCAGCTTCCTGGCTGGACCCTCCCTTTTGGGATTATGTGTGATGTATCCAAATATGCAATGGGAGCGGTTCTTGCACAAAGGGTGGACAAGACTGCTCATGTTATTTATTTTGCTTATAGGACATTAGATTCTGCACAGGCTAATTACACTACCACTGAAAAGGAACTTTTAGCTATTAGTTTTGCTCTTGATAAGTTTAGATCATATTTTCTAGGTTCCAAGGTTGTTGTTTTTACTGACCATGCAGCTTTGAAGTATCTTTTAAAGAAACCAGAAGCAAAGCCGAGATTAATTCGGTGGGTGTTGTTGATCCAAGAGTTCAATGTAGAGATTAAGGACAAAAGTGGAGCTGAGAATCTAGTAGCTGACCACTTGAGCAGAATAGAGCAGGATGAAGATCCTTCTCCGATTCAGCATAACTTTCCTGATGAGCAGCTTTTACAGTTGCATGGGGTAACTCTTTGGTTTGTTGATATTGTTAATCATCTTGTTGCTGGTGTTTTTCCTTCAGGTGCATCAAGGACACAAATTCAAAAACTCAATAGTGATGCAAAATATTATGTGTGGGATGATCCATATCTATTGAAATTTGGTAGTGATCAGGTTATTAGGAGGTGTGTCCCAAACTATGAGATTGAATCTATCTTGCACTTTTCTCATGCCTCTCAAATAAGGGGACACTTTGGGCCTCAAAGGAGAGAAAGAAAAGTCGTAGACTTGGCTTTCTATTGGCCTACCATCTTTAAAGATGCGTATGGGATATACCAAACTTGTAAAAAATGTTAAATAGTAGGTACAACCATCACTCATAAGAGTGAAATTCCTCGGCAACCTATGTTTTTTTGTGAGGTGTTTGATGTATAGGGAATTGACTTCATGGGTCATTTTCTTGTATCTTTTGGTTTTCTCTATATTTTACTTGCTGTTGATTATGTTTCAAAGTAGGTGGAAGTTATCCCCACTAGGACTAATGATTCTAGAGTTGTTGCAGATTTTGTCAGGTCCAATATTTTTTGCAGGTTTGGAATACTCCGAGCTATCATAAGTGACCAAGGCACTCATTTCTATAACTGCACCATGGAAGCTTTGCTCAGAGAGTATGGATTTGTGCATAGGGTCTCTACTGCATATCACCCATAAACTAATGGGCAACCTGAGATCTCAAATATGGAAATTAAGCAGATCTTGGAAAAATGGTGCAACCAAATAGGAAGGATTGGAGCGGCCGTCTAAAAGACGCACTATGGGCTTAAATAACTGCTTTCAAGACACCAATAGGAATGTCTCCCTATAAACCTGTATTTGGTAAGGCATGCCACCTCCCTGTAGAGATAGAGCACCGTGCTTATTGGACGGTAAAAAGTTGTAATTTGGAGATGAAACAAGCAGGTATTGAGAGAAAACTCCAATTACAACAGCTTGAAGATCTTAGGCTAGAAGCTTATGAAAACTCTAGGATTTATAAGGAGAAAACTAAGCACTTCCATGATAAGATGATTTCTATGAAGGAATTCTCCATAGGCCAAAAAGATTTATTGTTTAACTCCCGCCTTAAAATTATGGCTGGGAAACTTCGATCGAAGTGGATTGACCCTTTTCTTGTTACTAATGTTTTTCCTCATGGTGCGGTAGAGATTAAAAGTGCAGGTACTGACAAGGTTTTCAAGGTTAATGGGCAGCACCTGAAGCTATTCCATGAAAGCTCGGTGCCTGAAGATGCAACCATTGAAGAGCTTTCCTTGGAAATGCCCACCTACTCTGCAACTTGACCAGAGAGCACTTTTCCTTTCTCTCACTCTTATTTTATATTTATGTTCTATCATTGAGGACAATGTGTGTTTTAAGTGTTGGGGAGGGAACTATTTCTTTGTTTTGTTTTCTTTTAGTTTTCTTCGTTTTTGTGTGTTTTCTTAAATAAAAAAATAAAAATTGCATGTTGTTATGTTCTTTGGTTTTTGAGTTGCAAATTGTCTATGAGTAAATTCTTTGTTCTATTGATTAAAGAATTATGGTGTGATGTGATTGAATTTTTTTTGGTGTGTTCTTGGCATGTTAACTAGGATTGAACTATAGATTGTGTATCATTCATGGTAGATCATTAACCTTGTGAGATTTTGAGTCTTTTAATGGATAACATTCAAAAATCCATCGTTTTCTTTCTTGTGTGTTTCACTCATGTTTGTTAGTCTGTAGAACTTGAATTGACTCGTGTTGAAGCTTTTTGTTTTGCTTGTGCACGCTGATATGATAAAGGCGTCTTGTTTTGTTTTATTTTTAGCCAGTTGGCAAAAAAGCCAACCCTGCAAATATTATCCCTTGTTTGGAAACCACTTTGATCATGCTTATCCTTTTTTTAAATTTAAAACTAATTACAAGCCGAAAAGCGAAAAACAATGTTATCACCTTCAAAGAGTTGAAAGAGTCTTGTATGTAGTTGAGTGGGGTTGAACAATATAGTTGTGATGTTTCAAAGGTTGGTAGAAAAAGAAAAAAAATTACTGAAAAAGAAAAAATATGGAAAAAGAAAATAAGGATGTCAATACATTTTCCTTCTGAAAAAATATCAAAAAAGAAAAGAATAAAAAGAGAAAAGAGAAGAGAAATAGCAATGAATGAAGTATTTTGTAGTTCAACTCCCTCAGTTTCCTTCAATTTTCTTTTGACCCTTTTAGTTTTAGCCTAGTATCCCTTAAGATTTATCTTACCCTTACCTTGGCCACATTACAACCTGAATAAAAGTCCTTTTGATTTTTGTGTGCTTGTATTTCAATTGTGGATGTTAGAGCCTTTTCAAGCTTATGGTAGTACTAACTTTCATGTTGTATTTATGATGTACTCTCTAGTAAATTGTTCTCTTATCTTCTTTGACTGTCACAAAATGTTTCTCATTAACACCATTTTTCATGAAACTTAGACTTAAGATTTTACTTACACTTTTGTCATCTTGAAAACCTTTTGAAATGCATGCTCTGTTTTGTTTTTGTTTTGAAGTTTTTCTGTTTTGAATTTATAATTTTACTCGGAGTGCAAAAGTTCAAGTGTGGGGGAATTTGATCAGTGCATTTTGATGCATATTCTTCTACTATTGTACTTAGGCATTTCTCTAGTTTGTTTTATTAATTTTACTATTTTATTGTGTTTTTAGAATTAAGTTTATTTTTGTTTTTAATTTAAATTCGTATTTTATTTTCAGCATTAAAAGTTATTTGATACATGTTAATTGTACAGACCATAATTTGAGCTAAGAGAATCAGATTGACGCGTTCTGATATGCGTTGAAAAGCTAAGAGAAATAGATACAAGTTTTGCGTTGAAGCCAAAAGCTGATTCGGAGTTCAGAAGTCTTAAATAATTCGTTGAACTTTCAGATTATCTAAAATAATTAGAATTTGGTTGTTTACTTTATGTTTTCGGGTCGAATTGCATTTTGGCCCGATTTACCATGTATTATAAATACCAAAATCTCTGCTACAGTACTATCTCTTATTCACTATTCACAAAATACGTTTTTGAGCATGAATCTTATGGAGAACTAATTCCAAAGGGTTGATCAGCTACAACCGTATTTCCGTTAACTTTGAGGTTAATATAATTTCCAAGTAATTTTAATTTCCTTTTCAATTATATCTATAATTCAGATTGCTTTATTCAGTTGTCGTTACTTGCTTAATTCAATTGCATATTTTATAGAATAAGATTGATTTATTTTGATTGATGTATGTCTGTTAATTGTAATCGAGTTTGCTTAATTCGTGTTTGCGTTATCTGTTTGCTTAATTCGGATTTAGGAACATAAATCATATGTTAGTTTCAATCACGCTTTTTATTGTTACTATAATTGAAAGGGAATGAAATCTGCTTAGGGCTTGGGAATTATGTGATTGATGATAAGTTGGAGAACGAACAACAGATTAGCTTATTTCATAATCACTTATTGGAAACTAAAGCTGAAACCCACCTAAATCATTTATTTAGTCAGTTAATTTTGCCAAGAGTCCTTGCAATACGACATTCGAGTGTCGCTTACCTAAACTACACTTTTAAATTCATTTTTGACTCCCGTGCGACAGCGAATCAGTGAAGGAGTAATTATCCTTTATCTATATGTAGAAGACTTATTAATCACGAGAAACAACGGAAATTGTTTTTCAAAGTACAAGAGTGAACTTATGAAAGAGTTTGAGATGACCTACCTTGGTCTCATGACATGCTTCATGGGTATTGAGTTCCACAAGTCCAAAAGGGGATTGTTTATGCACCAAAGAAGATATGCTCTTGAGATATTGAAGAAGTTTGAAATGGAGCATTGCAATGTTGCCATTTCTTAAGTTGAACCAAGGTTGCAGTTGTTTAAGAATGAGGATGAGAAAGATGTTGATCCACCTCAATGTAGGAGGTTGATTGGATCCTTGTGTTACTTGTGTAATACGCGACCAGACTTGGCGTTTAATGTTGGTATTGTGAGTAGATTCATAGGGAGACTGAAGCTGTCTCACTTGGCAGCAGTCAAGAGGATCCTACAAAACGTCAAAGGTTTTGTTGGCTACAGAATTCTCCTTTCCGTAATGGATATGGGCAGAAAATGCAATTTTCTCGGTTTTATCGATTCTAATTAGTGCATAGATAAAGATGATCAAAAGTCTACAGTTGGATACATCTTTATGTTCGGTGGGACACCAATCTCATGATGTTCGAAGAAGGAACCAGTAGTCGCACTCTCATATTGTGAGGCCGAGTACATTGTCGCTTCGTTATGTGTGTGCCAAGCCCTGTGACTTATGAATCTATTGTAGGAGTTGGGTAGGAGTGAGGGTGAGGCTATCACACTCCTAGGTGACTACGTCTCCATGATTAATTTTGCTAAAAACCCAATTGTACATGGGAGGAGCAAACATATTGAGATGAGGTTTCACTACTTGAGGGAACTTGTTAGTGATGCGTCCGCAAGTGCATGGAAATATCGAAGTAATATAAAAGATTGTCGAACCCACAGAGACCAATGTCAACCTACCGTAATCTATCGTTACTTTGTAAAGCTAAGGCTAATGATAATTGATAAAAGGGAAACTAGGACTAGAACTAAAATAAAACTAAGAAAATATGATAATAAAGAGAGGTCGGAATATGGATTCCGCGTTCCTAAAAGACTTTGTAGAATTCGGGTACTAATTACGACTATAACTTAGTTCCGTAGAATATATCAACTTAAAGGCTTCGCCTCACGCTCTCGCGGTATTAACTAAATTCATGTTCCCTAATCCCAAGATTTTGCTCTCGCTCGTCCGGTAACTAGGAAATATATTTTGAAAGTTAATAATATCCTAAACGTATCTAAAGCGCTCTCGCTGTATTTAAATTTGTTGCCTAATTTCCACTATCCGGTTCGACCCCCACGCTCTCGCAGTGCCGGCTCTAACCTTAATTAATTTCTCACTCTCGTGACAAAATCGTGTTAAATAACCTCTCACTCCCATGACGAAGTTATTTAAATTAGACTTGGAAATTAAAACCAAAACAGAATTTTAATCATAAGTTCGTACCTATTATTTTCTACCAAGTCCCGTCGGTAACGGCGATCCTCATACACCGGACTCAAGAATATTTAGAAAGACATAGATAAGAAAACAAATAAACAATTTTGGGTTTTTGAATTAGACGAAGACATAATAAGCGATTTAAAATAATTTAATATAAGCCGAGACGTAATTAAACAATTAATTGAAGACAGTAAAATAAACAATAAAATAGAACCTGTAATTAAATGGAACTGGAAACAATGCTTGAACTGAAGTCGTAATATGCTGGAAGGCTTTGAATCAAATACATAAATTAAACTATAAAAATAAATCCTAAAACTATATTTGTAATAGTCCTCCGATGTGGAGAACTATTACTTTTACATCAATGAGAACTGCTAAAAACCAAATAAAATAAAATCTGGCGAAAATGAGAAAGAAGAAGAGAGCCTCATTGTGTAGAAAACTCCTCCTTTTATAGTTTGAGCAGTTGTTGCGAAAGAGAGAAAAAATAGTGGAAGTTAGTGGCCGAATTTATCTCCAACACTCCTTGACCGGTTGAACGTGATTTGAGCGGAATTGGTACCGTTGAGTGGTCCACGTACTTAAGCGTGAATTCTGAGAATTATTCATGTGCCGGTCGTCACGCAATACGTGACGGTCGTCACAACTTGAAGTACTGTGACGGTCGTCACGGTCCTAATTTATTTAATGGTGGGCGCCTAACATAATGTGTGACGTTCGTCACACTTATGTTGTGTGGTGGGCCCCACCCACTTACATTTTTTTTTTTTTTTTTTTTTTTTAATAATTCTTCTTTTCTTCTTCTTTCATATTTGCTTCATAACTTCTTCTTTTCTTCACATTTCTTCCTTCAATTCTTTTCTTTTCTTTCTTTTGTGAATTAATCCAAGCTACCTGAAAAAGGAAATAAATACCGGCATAATAATATATAAATCAAGGAAAATAAATAAAACGAAACTAAATTGCATGCAAATCGGGTCTAAAAATACGATACATTTACGTGTTATCAGTTAGTACTATCGGAATATCATAGAAGTGGGGACCAAATTGCTGATTTGTTGACAAAGGGAGTCACAAATGATGTGTTCAAGAAGTTGAAGATGAGCATGAGCATGGAAGACTTGAAGCACTTGATTTTAGGTGGTGTGTTGAAAGTTATTCAAGTAATTCAAGTGTTATAACCGATTAACACGAGGTGGTAACCTATTACAACAAGGTCAAAATCACTTCCAAGTAGCAGAAAATAGCTTATTTCGTTGTTTTAACCAATTAACCTAGTGTGTTAACCGATTACCACTGAAAGGATTTTGTTTTTCCGTGTCAGGTGTAACCGGTTACACTCTTGATTGTTGTATTTTTCTGTTATGTTAGTTGGTTGTTTTTTGATTCCCAATTACTTTGTAACCTTGTATAAATGTATAAGATGCATTCTTATCCTAGGTTAATGCAATCATAACTTCTGACCCTCAATTATCTCTCTCTCTCTCTCTTTCTCTCTCTCTCTCTCTCTCTCTCTCTCTCTCTCTCTCTCTCTCTTTCTCTCTCTCTCTCTCTCTCTCTCTCTCTCTCTCTCTCTCTCTCTCTCTCTCTCTCTCTCTCTCTCTCTCTCTATTTTTCTATTCTCCTTTTTCACTCTCCACACCCAAAATTTCTCCAACATTGTTCACCAAACTTATAATTTCTTATTCCAACAATTTTGACGACCTTCATTAGACTCTAACCATTTTTTTATCAAATTGTATATAACCATTATTAACAAGGACCTTAATAAATTTCTCATAAATGGATGGCTTATTGCATAACACTAAAAAAAGTTTTATTATGTTCATGTTTAACCTCCTAAACATTACAAAATTTTATACCATATGTTGATCACGAATATGCAGTGCAACATGAGACACTAATATAATCATGTTGCATTTAAGTTTGAAAATAGAGTGACAAAAAAATACATGCTAGAAAGCTTAAAGATGGCTTTGATATGTTCATATTTAACACCTTACATTATAAACTTGTATGTGTTGGGAGATTTTTTTTCACTAGGTAACATTGAACATTACGGGACTTCTTTTTCATAGCAACATCTTTGTGAGAGACACACCATATATTCACCTAAAACCTTAAGGTGATAGGTGGGTGAGTTCTCTCACTTATAAATGCTTAAGTCTCCACATTTCCAACTAATATGGGACTATTACCCACACTACTCACACTTGCTATATTCTCAACACTCTCCCTCAAGTGTGAGTCCACAATGTTCCCCCTCAAGTGCAAGCTCTTCTTACTTCCACAAACTCTTGCACTGCACAGAACATTTCTTACTCACAATTTTTGTGGCGTCGTTGACACTCTTCAACAGAATGTTTCTTACTCACCACCCTTGTGGCGCCGTTTGACTTTTGATATAAGTAAGTCAGTCCCTTTCTCGAACCAAATGCTCATGATACCATGAGTTAGGAGAGTTTTTTTCTACTAGGGAGCATTGAACATTGTGGTACTTCTTTTTCAGAGCAACATCTTTGTGAGAGACACACGACATATTCACCCAAAACCTTAAGGTGATATGTGGGTGGGTTCTTTCACTTATAAATGCTTAAGTCTCCACATTTTCAATCAATATTGGACTATTACCCACACTATTCACTAGGGGTGGCAATGGGCAGGGTACTATAGTGCTCGTCTCTAAACCCGCGATTTAAAAAAAAATCCTCGTACCCGAGCCCATACTCGCGTGGGCACCAACGTTTGTACTCGTACACGTACCCTATGGGTACCTAAGTATTCATACCCATACCCAGTTACTCGCATTTTTAATAAAAAATTATCAATCAATTATAATTTATTATTTTATTTTAATTTTTTAACAACAATTAAAAAAAATTGAGGATGTTATTGTTGAGTTAAAAAAGAAACAAACATTTATATTAGAATACGTAGAAACTTAATAGTGATATATTTAATAAAATTGTTAGATTAACATATTATAAATAAAAATATATAAATATATATCGTGCGAGTATGGGGTGGGTGGGTACTAAGATACTCGTACCCGCACCTATACCCGCTTATTGTAATGGATAATTGCTCATCTCTGTACCCGTGCCTATTTTACAAATTTTTACCCTACCTAATATAAATAAATTTTACGGATACAACCGGAGATGGGTATAATTGTCACAATACATAAAATTGTTTTTCATTTGAGTTCGAAATGAGATTTGCAATAAATACATGAAATACAGATAATGAAAACTAATGTTTGAATACTAATTCAAATGACAAATGCATGCCTTACCAATAAAAAAAGAGCATTTCTTAATGCACCACCCAAGTTTCTTAGGCACCACGTGAAATTATTTTTTTACCCCTGATTCCGGATGTGCACATCCGGACGCACCGTATCCTTAGAAAAAAAAGTTGTTCCGGATGTGCATATACGGTAGGCCTCCGGATCTGTATATCCGGAAGCATGGCTGATATATTTGAAGTTGCCTGATCAAAAACCAACACAATGAGATACAAACCACTTTCGGTCGGAGCATCACGGTTTTGGAACATTGGTTTAAAGGTAACTTCCTCTACTCTCATTTGATCGGCAACATGTCTCGAGCGGGGTTGGACTATATTTTTCACGAGGCCAACCGAGCCGAAACGATAGGTTCCGATAGTGCAAAGTGTGGTTTCACTATTGTGAAAACCTGCGGTCTTCCTTGTGCTTGTGCCATTGCTAAAAAGTTAAAACTAGGTGAGCCAATACAAATTGAGGAAGTTTGCCATCATTGGATGAGACTTAGTTATGATGATGATGGTTGTAAAGAAGGAGATAAACTGGATATCTCTATTTTGGCCGAATTGGAAGCGATTCAAAAGATATTTTCGAAGGCCGACGACAATATGAAGCTACACATCAAAGAAGAGTTGAGGAAGATTGCCTTCCCCGAAACAACCGCAATGATACTGCCGTCTCAACCGGTTAAGACAAAGGGGGCTCCGAAGAAGTTGAAGCCTACACCAAATGACAACTCAACAACTCGGTCTCCTTCGTATTATGAGCACGTCGACCAAATCTTTCCGGACTCTCCGACTCCTAAATCTCCACAAAGTGACATGAAAGGAGCTCGCATTTCCAAACTGGCTCTGACACTGATTCCACGAGTTCTGACTCTGACTCCAACTACACGTATGATTTCCTTTATTGACGAGATGTCGGTTTTTATGCACAAGCATATCGACGGGATAATCGATGTTGTAGGGGATGGTAATTGCGGTTACCGAGCCGTGTCGGCACTACTCGGTAAACAAGAGGAAGGTCATGCACTTGTATGTCATCAACTTATCCTAGAGTTGGAGACGCATAAAGAAGCATACTTGCGTCTCTATGAAAATCAAGAAAATTATAACAAGGTTCACGAGTCACTTGTTCCGTGGTTGAGTGGTCCGACACCGGTATCGAAATGGATGAGCTTCCCCGAGATGGGTCATCTTATAGCATGCGCCTACGATATGGTGTGTATCAACTTGACGAGATACGGATTTTCGGAAACCTTTTTTCCACTCCACACCGCATCTCCGTCGAATCCAAATGATCGCATCATGTGTATCGGATGGCTTGCGAAATCAAGATATTTCGCACAAGTTATCTTGAAACCCGAATGCCCGATACCACCTAAATCACCGCAATGGGCGACGCATGCAATCGCAATTGCCGAGTCCTGGCCAGATAGTTTTGTCGAAAGGATGCTTGAATTCGAAAGATTGCATGCAATTGAAAAGGCATCAAATGCGGAAAAATCGAAAGTTCTAGCTCCAATAGATTTAGATGGAGAATTTTGTTTTAACTCTTTTGTATAATCATACGACACAATGTACATTATTGAAGTGAAATATATTGTATTTTTATCCATATGTATTTTTAATACACTTATGAATTTTATTGCACTGAAAGTATTCCAAGTGGTTGCATAAGCTGTTCAATTCTGTTTTAAAATTGTATCAGTAAAACATTCTGATTTGCACATCCGGACAATTTCCGGATTTGCACATCCAGAACCAATATTTGTAGGGTTTGTCCGGATCTGCACATCCAGAACGAACTTAGGCAGAAATAACTTTACCCCAATGTCGTACCTCGAAAAATGAGAACGACCTCGCGAAGTGCAATAGCACGCCCGCGGGATGGACTTAACAGAGTCGCCACCGATCTTTATTTATTCCATAGAAGGAAAGGGAAAATATCGAATAAAACCCTTAAAAAGAAAGGATAAAAATATGGTCATCGCAACCAATGTCTGAGTTCGGGAGTCGGTTACGCAAGGGGAAGGTATTAGCACCCCTCACGTCCGTTGTACTCAACGGGAACCATTTAGTTAGGATTGAATGAGTGTTAGCTTAAGGTTTGTTTTTAATCTTTTACTTGAGGAAAGAGAGAGAAATGTTTTTAGGGTTTTTAAAGGGCAGACCTAAGGGTTTTATTACTAGGGGGCTCGACAAGACTTCACAATCTCGTGCCTACGTATCATCATAGTGCAATGAGGAACTCAGAGCCTTCGTAGTTCGGCGCTACGGGTGAAAAGCTTGAAAGCAAAGCTTGTGAGGATTGGTTGTTTAGGAGAAGAGATTAATGGCTATCTCTTGTGAAGGTTAAAAGAAGGGTTAAAAATCACAAGAGATTAATGGTTATCTCTTGGAAAAGCTAGTGGTTTGAAAGTGGCTTGAATATGTTTTAAGAATGCCAAAGGGTTATGCCAGAGTGCTAGACTCTAACAGTCCTTTTTCATTCAAGATTGATTGTAAAATGTTTAATGGATAATGAACATTGATAGTAATTGATGGTTCAAGAGTTGCACCAAAATGCTAGATCTCGAAGGCTCTTATTCAACCAAGTTGAAATGAAAAAAATTTGATGGACAACAAGCTTCTGATGATAGAAAAGCTCAAAAGGGTTATGTCAAGATGCTAGATCTTAACAGTCCTTGTTTGTCCGAGTTAATATGAAAGTCGCTTAAATAGACAATGAACGCTTGATGAAAATCAATTGTTCGAAGAGTTATGCCAAGATGCTAGATCTTGACGGCTCTTATTTGTCCAAGGTTATTATGAAAATTGTTTTAAGACTAAAGAGGAGAATGAATAGTTACCCCAATGCGCAAGGCTTAGGACTAATCATTCGAGGGTTGTGCTATAATGCTAGATTCCAACAGTCCTCTTCTTTCATATTCTTTTAAAAAGAATTGATTGATTTGATTTTAATCGGTTTAGTATTAATTGAGTGAAGTTTTGAAATTAACATCTTGATAAAATGGCCACATCCAAAGTCGAGAAACACTTTTCAAATAGACCTCTCATATGTCATAAAATACTCAAAGGAAAACTCCTAAAAGCTATCAAGAGAAGTCGATTTCCAAAAAGAAGTTTAAGGTTTATTCGTGTTTTTTAAAGAAAATTGAATTAAACTTAAAAAATGTATTTTTGAATTTTGGTAATTTTCTATTAACAAAAACAAAAAAGGAAATTTAAATATTGAAACAAGTCAAGCTAAAGGGGGGGTGCGCTAGTAAAATGACAAGGACTGAGTTCCATTGTTTCAACGCACGGGCCTTACAGGGGGGGTGTTAATAGTGTGTGACGAAGCCCAAGGTCCACAAAAAAATGATGAATAAATTCTGGCCAGGAAAAACGTGACCGGTACAAAACCGTATGTCACTTGGTCATCAATAGGTCACTTGTTTTAAGTCACAAGATGACAAGAAAACTAATCCTACCAATCGTGTGCTGCCATCACTCTTTCTCCCTCATGCCCATGCAACAAGAACGTGAAACTATCGTGAAACAAATTGAACCAAGCCCTGGCAACGACCTTACTTGCTCTCTCCCTCCTCTCTCAACCCTCCACCACAACTTATGAACTAAAACCCCAAATCGCAGTGCTCAAAGATGAGAAAAACATTATGCCTCTGTTAATCCAAACAAGTGGTTCATCAGACAATCAAACTCACGGTGAGTTATCTAAGAACAACCTCACTTACTCAACCTTCCAGACATCAACACGGACAGTACAGAAAAAGGAAAACATTATAAATTCAGACACACACATCGACAATATCATATGATTCAAAGGTTCAACAGCAACATAACATCTCTAAACAATAAAAAAGTAGGAGAGTAGTGACAACTACCCATTGCGCCAACAGGAGCTCTAAACAAACCAACATGTTGTTAACTTGGAATAAAATGGGCATCTCAAGAACAGTTTAAGCATGCAAACCTTAATATGAAGACATGAACACCCCTGAACCGTGGCAATGTAGGTTCAAGGCAAACTCAACATGATATCATTTTATTCAATATGGACACAAATGTAGAAAGCAACAGTGATGTCCTACACTTATTCTGGCAGCATCAAAACAAATTTTCCACATGGTTCAATTCAATCTAAAGACACAACAAAACAAACTGGGCGTATATTCCCCAGATTCCAAAGTTCATTACAACCCTACACATTCCAAACTAAACGTGAAGCACGATAAAGTCATAACATCAAACAAAAAGCTCACACCTTATCATTTACCCTTAAAACAACACACGCCCAAGAAAGTATTGTTCACATGATTATTAACTTAAATGCGAAACAGAAACAAGTAATTGCAGTAAGCTCACAGTATTTTAACCATGGAATGAAGGAGAGATAAGGACTACCTAGTGGAGACTGAACTTAAAGGTTTCAAAGACTGAACTTTTTTCTCCTCTAACTATCAGTTGCTGCAAGGTTATCCTTTCCTTCTTCTTTCTTGCCAAGGAAGGCTCACGAGTTGCTGGGAGTTTTGGAACCGTGTGTTATGGTGATTGTTTGATGTTTTGATGGTTTGTTTAAAGTGTGCACGAAGATATTGAAGGAGAGCAAGTTTCTTGCAAGATTTTGAGAGATTCTTGCAAGATTATAGAATGGAGGGATGGAGAGGTATTTGAGAGATTTTCTGATGTTCTTCCTCCCCCTTGCAAACGAGAAAGGCCTTCTTTTTATAGGTAGAGCAGCGGGATATTGGCACAATGGATAAAGGTTTTGTCTAGAGGATAAAGAGGTAGGATGGTGACATATCATTGTGCTGACTCATGGCAGAGGCTGGGGAGGTGAGAAACTTGGTCAAGATGCTGTACAAAGCTGGTGGTTTCACTCTTTGGTGAATGGGCCGCTGCTCCCTTTTACTTGTCAAAAGTGTGATGCACGCTTTAATTAAGTTTGGAGACCAACAAGCTGACAAGTTTGGACCTTTTTCAGATGCTTTGGGTATTGCAAAACGTGGGAAAGGGTTTGGTTCAAATTGTAGGTTCAAAATGGAACATGGTTGGTGTAATGAAACTAAACCAAAGTCCTCACTTGACCACACGATGGTTTCTCAATCAATGGACCAAATAACATGCTTCTTGTTTCTTTTTTAAAAAAAGGGCGTGTTGGTGTGTTGGTGTGTTTCAGCACAAAACAAATAAATAAATTAAATTAAGTTACTTGATTAAAAACTAATCCTAATTACTAAATAATAAAAAGAACTAGATTAAAATAATAAAATAGAATTAAGATTAAACTGGATTAAAAGGAAATCAAAATTAATATGGATAAATAAAAGTTAAACTAATTAGATTAAATTGAATTAAATTAAAATATAAACTTAACTTAAATAAAATATAAACTTAACTAAAATATAAATTTAAATAAAAAATATAAACCTAACTAATTATATTAAAATAATTTAAAATGAAAACATTAAACTCAAACAATTCTAAATAAAAATCTTTAAAAAAGACAAATTCTAAAATGGAATGATAAAATGACTAAAAAATGCATGATTAATGATCAATGAAATATTTAACTAAAAAACGCAAAAAAACTAATTAAAAATGCTATGATAAATGATCGGAGGATCTGAGGGTAAAATTTGGGGTGCAACAGTTGCCCCTATTTAAATATCTTCACCGGATGACATGAGAGATGGAAATTATGGTGCAAGATATTTAAATATAGATAACCGAAAATTTTGCCCTCAGATGCACTGGCATGCGATGCTATGGACAAAAGAAACAGACTAGGATGCTAACATGCATGAACTCTAGTATGATGATAGAATGGTAAATGCAAAATGCAGACAAAAACGAAAGCAGACAGGGGCAAAGTCCACACAATGAGCAATCACTCACTGGGGATGACAACAACACTGGGGATGACAACAACACTGGGGAAGCTGAAACAAAACTGGGGAAATCTAAAGTGATAGAACAACTGGTTCAAGCGTGACCGACTGACACTGGGGAAATAGAAGATACTCTTACTGGGCATGGAGCCAGAAAGAAGACACGATCTCCACTGAGGATCAATTTGAAATGAAAGGATAGACATCAGCAAAAGATTTTCTGGGATTTTCTCGTACTGAAGAGTTCAAACGGGATCTTCGAGAAAAGCCAAAAGAGAAAGACACATCTGGAAAAACGTCAGATGGTAAAAGAAACCAGACATCCAATAATGGCTTTGAATGAAAGGTACAAGTCACAATATCTAATAATGGCTTTAGATGAAGGTGAGCAAACAAAGCTATACGACATTGAATAAAAGGACACCAGGCATTCAATAATAGTTGAGAATGGCATTAGATGAATGTGAACAGAGACTGCATTCAAGAATGGCATTGAATGCAAAGAAACCATTCACCTAATAATGGCTTTGAATGAAAAATACAAATCACAATATCTAATAATGGATTTAGATAAGAGTGAACAAAGACTCGATCTGGTAAAATATCAGAAAGAGAGACACATCCGGAAAGGCATCGGATGGTAGAGAAACCAGACATCCAATAATGGCTTTGAATGAAAGGTATAACTCATAATATCTAATAATGGCTTTAGATAAAAGTGAACATGATAGAAATCTAAGAAAGCCTTGGACAAAAGGAACCACAGTATTCAAGACAACATTGAATGAATGAAGATACACCCAAGAAAGCATTGGATAAGGGGAAAGAACTTTCAGGAATGACACTGAAAGTAAAAGCAAATCACTATATTCAAGAATGGCATCAAATGATCGTGAGAAAGACATCCATGAATGGCACTGAATGCAAAGGAGAAAGCTCATCCAAGAATGGCACTGAATGAACAGATAAGACCTTTAGGAATAGCACTAAAAGATATCAAGAAAATTTGATGAGGATTACAAAAGAGAGGCAAAACTTCCAGGAATAGCACTGGGAGAAACAAGAGGAACAATATATCCAGGAATGGCACTGGAGATCACAAGAGACTGACATCTAGGAACGACACTAGAGTGAAAGAATATAAAGATCCAGGAATAGCACTGGAATGGGAGAAGACCAACATCTATCAACAAGATTAGATGCGCAAGAGAATGACAACATTCAGGAATGACACTGAATGAAATGACAAGTAACGTTTTGGTAAGGTAAGACGTGGATAATGACACGACCTCAGGAGAAATGCAAACGAGGATGAAACACTCATGATATGCATATGTATATGAATTATGCAGATGATATATGATCAAATGCAAATGCGGATGCTGACGACACCGCTCGACTCTTTCTGGGAGAAGACAAGGCTGGAAGACTGATTCCTCAACACGGAGATCACTGTCATTCTGCTTGGGACTAAAGATGCTACTGCTGAACACATCATTGCCATACTGGTAAACTGTATCCAAATTGATGATCCTTGTAGGAAGGATAAAGAGTTGCTTGGGGATTCTTCAGGTAAACTGCCCCATACTAGCTAATTATTGTAGATGAGCTGATCATTGCTTCAGCTTGATTGATTCTGGAAATGACCGTTTTATGGTGCTCTAAGAAAAGCTTGCCCCAGTTTGAGTCTTGAAAGATGATTGTTTTACTGTACACCGGGAAAGCTTGCCCCAGCCTGAGTCTTGCAAAATCTTCTGTATAAACCAATTCTAAGAAGTTGCCATTAAACCACAAATCTTGAACTGATTCTCAACAGGATATGGAAAGAACTTGCCCCTGATTGGATCACTGACCAAGTTTCTCAAATGTTTGAAAATTCCTTAAGAAGGAAGCTAGTTCGCAAACAAAAGTATTTATACAAACATGGTAAATGCAAAGTTCATGCAACTTTTGAAATCAAAATCATTTTGAAACAGGTGCAAAGTATATGGGATACTGGTCAGAACACGGTGGTTCAAGACATTAAAGTGAAAAGTTTAAGCAAAAGGTGTAATGCCCAAAATAGATGATCTGCAAAGATCTTTTGGAGTCAGTTTACGCAACCTTGTTGTAGTATGCTTTCAAAATAACCTCGCTTCAATTAGGTCTTTTGAGGGTTATAACGTGGCCTGGTTCACGGCTTAAGAAACAAAGGATAAAGGCTCAAAGTTTATTTGTGACCCACCCAATCTACGTTATGATCTCCAGTCCTATGCTCAGCTAACTCAAACTATGCACTCAGGTTCCCATAGGTTAGGAAATTTCACTAATGATAATAATGATGATGGTTCAGAAGTTAAGAGACTTTGAAATGGCGGTCACTACTTTCTTACAAAATTGTTTGCCATTGGGGACTTTCAGGATAAAGGATTTAAAGATTTCCTCCTTTGGTTGTCATACAAACTTTTCTTTCCTATTTTTTCTTCTTTTTTTTTTAGTGACTGCCTGGCTTAAGGATTACGACGAACCATCGTTGGCGTTCGAATTAAAAGACATCTTCGACACTTGCTTGTTGTGTGCGAAGGAAAATTTGTGAATGTAACCTTTTGTTGAAAGGCGTCTTGAATGCAACTCTTGTATTTGAATGCATAATCAAGTTAACTGAGAACTACCCTGCCCCAGGTTAAGATTGCGGGTTTTTATTTGTAAAGAAAGAAACTCCTACTTCTAGACTCGAAGGGGTTAAAGAGGGGTTAACTTCCTTATGTCTCCGGTGTTTAGGGATTGAAACAATGCCTTACATCGTCAACAAAATTTTGATTTGAAAGCATACCAACAGCAGTTATGGGTATAAAGTTTTCATCATCCTCCCTCCAATCTTTGCATAATCAAAAGAAAGTGGACAAAAATTTTTTTATTTTATTTTTCATGAAAGAGGAAGCAATAAGAAGTAAATAGCAAACACAAATGAATTGAATCAAAAGTTGCAATGCTCATTTCTTTAATTGTGAAAGTACAAACATAATTTGAAAGCAAACACCCATTACAAAATAAAGAAAGTGAAAACAACAAGAAACAAAGGCCTAGTGACTAATCAACACAAGGATGAGTTGTCCTATCTGAAACACCGACTTTTAGGAGGATAACATGTTGAAGTCAACTGAAGCTTCACTTGGCGTGCCCTGGCAGAGGGTTGTTCTGAACATTGGGATTGTCCTTAAAGGAGAGGATTTTGTTCATCATCAGCTCTTGTACTCTAGCCTTCAATTCAAAACAACTTTCCAAATTATGGCCTGCATCACCTTGATGGTATTCACAATGAAGATCAGCCCTATAGTCGACTGGAAGAGGATTTGGAGGAGGAGGCAGAGGCCTTGTGGTAATCAAACATTGTTGAACCAAACTAGGATAAAGTTCAGTGTAAGTCATGGGAATATGATCAAATTGGCCCCTATTACGATACTGGCTCTGTCCTGCAGCTGGACGTTGGGGAGCTTGAGTTGTTTGTGGAGCAGTAACCATAGGAGTAACAGCAGCAACAACAGGATGAACAACATACTGAGGTCGGGGACGAGGCCTTCCTGTTTCAACCATGACAGCATTAGTATAATCTTCCTTTTTCTTCTGAAAGTTACCATAGGATTTCTTCATAGCATTGGAAGATTCAACAGCCTTGGATACTTTTCCCTTCTTAAGACCTTCCTCTAATCTTTGGCCAATAGTAACCAAATCAGTGAAATTGGAGGAAACACTTCCAACCATCTTCTCCCAATAGAAAGGGGACAGGGTATCCATAAACATTCTGGTTAACTCTTTCTCAGCCAAAGGAGGTTCAACCTGGGAAGCCAACTCTCTCCAGCACTGAGCATACTCCTTGAAAGACTCTTTATCATTCTGAGACATGTTTTGCAGTTGACGGCGATCAGGAGCCATGTCGAGGTTATACTTGTACTGCTTCATGAAGGCATTTGTGAGGTCTTGGAAGCTGTGGATAGAGTTTTGCTCAAGACCCATGTACCATTTAAATGATGCTCCACTCAAGCTGTCTTGAAAACAATGGATAAGCAACTTCGGATTCTTGGCATGAGCAGTCATCCTGCGAAGATACATGACCAAATGAGCTCTTGGGCAAGAGTGACCCTTGTACTTCACAAAATCTGGAGTTACGAACTTAGCAGGTATAACAAGGTCTGATACTAAGCACAGGTTGTCTGCATCCACATTGAAGAAATCAGTTCCCTCGACGGCTTTGAGTCTCCTCTCTATGCTCTGAAACTGCTCTCGGACAACTTCAGGTTCAACAAAGTCCTCCCGGTCTTCACCTTGAGCACTGGCAGCATTGTACTCATAAAGGGGATTCTCGAAAGAAGCTCGAACAAACTGTGGAACAGCATGAACCACAGGTCTGGGCTTGGCGAAAACAGGAGCTTGAAAGACAGGCATAATATTCTGACCAACCATAGCAGTAGATGCAATCGGTGGAGAGTAGTTGTGTGGCAAACCAAACTCTGGCCAAGTTGAAGGTGGCACTTGAACTGGGGGAGGATCAGCACTTAAAACTTCCTGGATGACTGTCCTTTGGGGAGGCTCTCCTCTAGCAAGCAAAACTTGAAGCATCTCAGTGAGTTTAGTCATACTTGATTTGAGGTCATCGATCTCCATTCGGACCTCAACATTGTGTATCTCTTGCTCTGACATCTTGCGTCTGTAATTAGCTCTAGTCCGGTATCGGTGTCGAGGAATCAACTTGACGACTGGAAGATGGAGACAACTGGAAACGAGTAGCTGGATAAACAGACGCATGCAATGAAACATGAAAAGATGCAAATGATATACAATGTAATGCAGCACAGGATGCAGAAAAAAATGCAATGTAAGGTGGTTAGGATCTGAGATAACCCAAATAAATCAGAACATCCTATTAGGTAGGTCTCCCTATAATGGATAGTTCTAGATTATCTACCCATAATCCCACTCACGGGATATTTTCTAGGTTTTGGATAAGGTTTCAGAGTCACGAACCTTAGTCGTATCAACGTTATGCAACGGGCTGGCCATTTTACAACGAGAGTGACGAAAAGGTCTATTCTGATCGGGGTTTTCATATTGGTTGGAGCAAGGAGATGTCCTTGAAGTCCAATATTACGCAACCACCAAAATAACACTGGTTCTAAGTGGGGACCTAGAGTCACGGACCCTTCATGAATCAGCGTCATGCAACAGGCTAGCTGTTTTATAACGAGATCTACAAACAGGTCTACTCTAGAGGAGCTTTCATGTTAGTTACTACAAGGAGCTTGCCCTCTTAGTCTAACACTACTAACTACCAAATCTAAACCTATGTTTTATCTCTGTTTTTTCCAAAACTCGGGTGTAGAGCTTTAATCATGATATCAGTTCCCTAAAACCCGCATATGGATATACAGAGATATATATGAAAAAGAAATAAAGCATTATAAAACACATAATCAAAGAAGGAAGAGAAACAAACAAAAGCTAAACACACATATGAAAACCTAACTAAACTAGGCTTGGCTCACTTAGGGATGGGAAAGTCCCCAGCAGAGTCGCCTGTTAGATGTCAAACTTGTTATATATTTGTATGAAATTTTGGCATTTTTTCATTTCTTTCTAACGGGGAACGGTGAATTTACGCGGTGAAATGGAGTTGTAATGCTGACATTGGAATATATGTGTGGAGCTTGTAATTTGTGTGTTAATATGCAGGTATAGGCATGAAAGGAGCAAAATTGTGAACACATGGAACCAATGCAAGTTTCCACTGATTTATTGCTGCAACAGGGTGTTCGCAGTGCGAACAATCTGGCGAAGGCCCAGTGAAGGTTCGCACTGCGAGGGACCAGCGAAGGCGCCAGCGAATGGAGGCAGTGAGCTCCAGGTTTTCAATTACCTTGTGTTCGCACTGCGAACTCCTGGCGAGGGTCCAGCGAATGTTCGCTGGTTGGTTCGCAGTGCGAAGGTGCTGGCGAAAAGAGGCAGTGAGTTCCAGTTTTGAGAATTCTGGCTCGCTAGTTTATTCGCAGTGCGAATGAAGCTATCGAATGATTCGCAATGCGAATGAAGGGTTCGCAGTGCGAACCCACGATTTCTGCTTGGGGCGGTTTAAGTCTCAGAGGCACTTAACGTGCCATTTTTCCTCATTCGCAGTGCGAATGGATTGCTCGCAGTGCGAATCCTGCAGAATTCTGCTATGTATAAATAGAATTTCACTTTTTGTTAAAAGGATCTTTTGTTCATTTTGATCCAATATCATAGTTTTCAGTCTTTTTACCATTGGAGCTTGTATTTTCACTTGGAGAAGCTGATTTTGCATCCATTCTCGATTATCCGACGTGGATGTTCACTCATCTCCTCTCTTTAATTGTTAGCCAATCTACCATGAGAAGTGGTAGCTAAACACTCAATGTTGACGTTAGATGTAGTTGATTCTATTTTTATGTATTGCTTTTGATCTATTGTGTATGAACAAAGTCTTTGATCAATATAGATGAGGTCGTTTTCTCTTAATGTTGTATGTTTGATTTGTTCTACTCTAGACATAGATTCCACAAATCTTGACCTAACAATTTCATCTCTTAAAAACCAAACTCTAGACATAGATTTGGGGTTTGCTATTCCCATTGTATTGATCTTAATGATCGTTGCTTAGATTGTTAGCGTGAGACATCATCTAACGGTCT
The DNA here is from genome assembly GCA_022829125.1 of Lathyrus tuberosus. Taxonomy (NCBI): domain Eukaryota; kingdom Viridiplantae; phylum Streptophyta; class Magnoliopsida; order Fabales; family Fabaceae; genus Lathyrus; species Lathyrus tuberosus. Next base: position 11,072,574 of record JALAZF010000123.1, on the reverse strand, counting down.
AAACAACGGTACTCACGACTTCGCTTTAGACATAAACTTAGTCGGGAGGATACGCGGTTATATTGGTCAGAAACCGAGTTCATATGCTGGATTAGTCGTTTATACGTGGAAAGGATTAGCGAAACCTAACCTTAACATGCTTTTATAAAACCTTTTACAAAAATCTTTGTCACAACTTAATCTTTCCTACAAGTGAATGATAACAACAATTGAAACTTTTGAAACCGTTAACTTAGAATATCGCAACTATTGAACGACATGCATCAAAATATCAAACAATCCCTGTGGATACGATTAAAAACAACCCACACTATTACTCTTCTAACAAAATGGTGCCGTTGTCGGGGATTGTTATTTGATATTGTAAGCATTGCGATAGTTGAGTTATTGTAAGCTGTTACCACTTTATCTTGAACTTGTTAATCTGTTTGTTTAGTGTGCAGACTTAGTTTATGCGAGGGAAACTACCGGCAGACCAACTTCTTTTCGATCCTGAGATTGAGAGAACCGCTCGTAGAATCAATAGCCGAACTAGAAGAAGGAGGCAGCTAGCGAAACAGAGGCGAGAACAAGAGGAAAATACTTCTACACCACCACCATTTCCACAAATACTTCCAGTTATGGAGGGAGATCCACCACCACCACCACCACCTGTTTCTAGGCCATGCACAAATAGTCCGAGACACAATGCTCAGTTCGCTCGCCATGCGCACAACGGTCGTCATGCTGAAATAAAGACCGGAATTCTTCAACTGTTATATCAAAGTCCATTTACGGGTATGGATCATGAAGATCCTTTTACCCATCTTACAAAATTCTATGAAATAGCGGGAGCGACGGGTGCACCGGAAGCAGAAGAGGAGTCTCTATTCAAGAGACTATTCCCGCATTCCCTCATTGGGAAGGCCAAGGAATGGTACCTTGATCAGTCAACTGCCATAATGACTGATTGGAATGCTTTGGAAGAAAAAATTTTGGAAAGATTTTTCCCTCACACTCGGTTTATGGAAGCAAAGACCGCCATCGCAGTATTCACACAAGGAGCTAATGAATCTCTCAACGAAGCTTAGGAGAGGTTCAAATCAATGTTACGAAAGTGCAAAGGCCATGGTTTTGATGAATTGTCACAAATTCATATATTCAGAAATGGGCTGCAACTTGTACACAAAACCTTGTTGGATGCCACCGCCGGTGGATCCTTGTTAAGCAAAACTGCAGCGGAAGCCACAGCTATCATCGATAAAATGGCCTTGAACGATCATCAAGGTAGTCACAATCGTGGACCTTCTCAACGAACTCCGGGAGTGTTGGAATTGGGAACAAACGATGTTATCCTTGCACAGAACAAATTATTATCACAACAGGTTGAGTTGCTAACTAAGCAAATGTCTAAATTGCCGTAATAATTCAAAGAGATGCAGGAATCTTCAAGTAAAAATGTGCAAGTGCTAGTGTGTGAATTATGTCGAGGTGACCATCCGACCGGTTATTGTCCTCCCGTGGTGGAGGAAGCAAATTATGTGGGAAATCAAGGTTACCAACCCTGACCTCCGTATCAACAAGGCAACCAAGGTTACCAACAAAGGCCTAACCAAGGTTATCAACAACAATGGAGACCGCAAGAAGCCGGACCATCAAACCGTCAACAATATCAAAATTACACTCAACCTCCGCAAGCTCCCGTTGGAAATACAAAGATGGAAGACACTCTTACACAATTTATGCAAATGGCAATCTCAAATCAAAAGAATAGCGATGCCGCCATAAGGAATCTTGAAACACAAGTCGGGTAATTATCAAAATAATTGGCCGACCAACAAAAAGGGCCCTTTACGGCAAATACACTTCCGAATCCTAAGGATTGTAAAGCAATTCTCACAAGAAGTGGAAGAGAGATTGACATGGGTGTAGGTAAAAAGAAAGTGGAGGAGGAGGTTGTAGTTGAAAAAGAAAAAGATAGGGAAGAGATTAAAGTAGAAAAAGATGTTGAGGGTGTGTTAGTTGAAAATGAGATAGAAAAAAATGAGAAAGAAAAAAATGAGAATGAGAAAAAAATAGAGAGTGAAGAAAGAGTGAGGAGAACTAAGAAGGGAAAAGAGTCGGTGAACAATATTCCGATTCAACATCTACCATATCTGCATGCTCCTACAAAGAAAGATAGTGCGAGGCACTATTCTCGGTTTATGGATATCTTCAAGCAATTACAAATTAATATTCCATTTTCCGAGGCTTTGGAGCAAATGCCTAAATATGCGAAATTCATGAAGGATATCCTCACAAAAAAGAAGAGGTATACGGATCAAGAGACGATTATGGTAGATGCAAGTTGTAGTGCCATCATTCAACGGACTCTCCCGAGGAAAGAATGTGATCCGGGACGAGTTACATTGCCGGTTACGATAGGAAACATGTATGTGGGCAATGGATTGATTGATTTGGGTTCTAGCATTAACTTGATACCATTGTCGATTGTGAAACGGTTAGGACACATGGAATTAAGGTCCACTCAAATGACGTTGCAACTCGCCGATAAATCCACTACCCGTCCTCACGGTGTAGCGGAAGACGTGTTGGTCAAAGTGGACAAATTTTTGTTTCCAATTGATTTTGTTGTCATTGAGATGGAGGAGGATGATGATGCACCTTTGATTCTTGGAAGGCCTTTCATGAAAACTGCCCGAATGGCAATTGACATGGACGATGGTCTCATGAAAGTGAGAGTCCAAGATGAAGAGGTGTGTTTCAATCTTTATGATGCCATGAAGCACAAGAAGGATAAGGGTGATTGTTTCCGAATCGATGTAACGGAGGAAGCAAGTTTGGAAGTTACAAAGCAAATTCATATCATTGATCCTTTTCAAAGAGCTTTGGATGAATCCGTGGAAGTATTCTCGGTTGAAGAAGAGCAAGCTCTTGAAGAGTGTTTGTTGGAGCTTGAAGCTTTGGAAGAATTGCAACCGTGGGAGTATGAAGAGGAAATTCTGAAAAAAGAGGTGAATGATGAACCATCCAAACTTGAGCTGAAAGTGTTACCTTCCACATTGAAGTATGCTTTTCTCGATGACGGTGGTAATAAACCGGTTATCATAAGTAGTATTTTGTCTGAAAACGAGGAAAGCCGCTTAATTCAAGTGTTGAGAAAAAATCAAGATGCAATGGGATGGACATTGTTCGATCTCAAAGGCATAAGCCCTTCATATTGCATGCACCGTATATTTATGGAGGAGGACTTTAAACCGGTTGCTCAACCTCAACGCCGCTTAAATCCTATCATGAAAGAAGTGGTTAGGAAGGAAGTGGTGAAAATGTTGGATGCCGGAATGATTTATCCTATTTCTGACAGCCCGTGGGTTAGTCCGGTGCATGTGGTACCGAAAAAAGGCGGATTAACGGTGGTCCGAAATGAGAAAAATGAGCTTATACCAACAAAGACCGTAACCGGGTGGAGAATGTGTATCGACTACCGTAGGTTGAACAAAGCTACGAGGAAAGATCATTTTCCTCTACCTTTTATGGATCAAATGCTCGAAAGGCTTTCCAGTCAGCAATACTACTGTTTTTTGGATGGTTATTCAGGTTACAATCAAATTATTGTGAGCCCGGATGATCATGAAAAAATAGCTTTTACATGTCCGTTCGGAATCTTCGCTTATAGGAGGATGCCGTTTGGATTATGTAATGCACCGGCGACTTTTCAACGGTGTATGCAAGCTATCTTCTCGGATTTGATTGAAAAGACAATTGAAGTCTTTATGGATGATTTCTCCGTTTTTGGACAATCGTTTGATTTGTGCTTGAAAAATTTGGATACGGTGTTGGAACGGTGTGTGGAAACTAATTTGGTGCTTAACTGGGAAAAATGCAACTTTATGGTTAACGAGGGAATTGTGCTTGGTCACAAAGTGTCTTCGAAGGGCCTTGAAGTTGATAAAGCCAAAGTGGATGTTATCGAGAAATTACCACCGCCGATGAATGTCAAAGGTATAAGGAGTTTTCTTGGGCACGCCGGGTTCTACCGTAGATTTATCAAGGACTTCGCCAAGGTCGCAAAGCCGTTGAGCAACTTGCTTGTCCAAGGTAAGATTTTTGACTTTGACGAGTCTTGTCTTTTTGCTTTTAATTGTTTGAAAAAAAGTTTAACTACCTCACCGATAATCGTTGCACCAAACTGGAAAATAGATTTTGAATTAATGTGCGATGCAAGCGATTATGCGGTTGGGGCTGTTTTGGGTCAGAGGAAAATGAAAGTTTTCCACGCTATACATTATGCGAACAAAGTGTTAAACGAGGCTCAAATTAACTATGCAACAACTGAAAAAGAGTTGCTTGCCATAGTGTATGCGTTGGAGAAATTTTGTGCCTATTTGATTGGTTCACGTGTCATCGTTTATACGGACCATTCGGCTATAAGGTATCTGCTCACCAAGCTTGATTCAAAACAGAGGCTGATTTGGTGGATCCTTTTGTTACAGGAATTTGATCTTGAAATTCGTGACAAGAGGGGTTACGAGAATTTGGTGGCGGATCACTTATCCCGCCTGGTCAACATTGACGTGACCAAGAATGAATTTGAGGTAAAAGAGGAGTTCCCAGATGAAAAACTTTTAAGAGTGCAGGTTAGACCGTGGTTCGCCGACATGGCTAACCACAAAGCCACCGGATTGATACCGGACGGTCTAACGCATCACCAAAAACGGAAATTTTTGTCTGATGCCAAGTCATTTGTATGGGATGAACCCCATTTATTTAAACTTGGTGTTGACAACCTCCTCAGAAGGTGTGTGTCAGTGGAGGAAGCCACGAATATTCTATGGCAATGTCATAACTCTCCTTACGGAGGTCACTTCAATGGGTTAAGAACGGCCACTAAAGTCCTTCAGTCGGGCTTTTATTGGCCGTCCTTATTCAAAGATTCGCATACGCATGCCCTTAGTTGTGACAAGTGCCAGGGAAGTGGAGGTATTTCACAGCGGCAAGAAATACCATTACAAAATATGTTAGAAATAGAAGTTTTTGACTGTTGGGGGATCGACTTTATCGGTCCATTCCCATCTTCATTTTCTAATGAATATATTTTGGTCGCTGTGGATTACGTTTCCAAGTGGGTTGAGGCGATAGCATGTGCTAAAGCCGACGGAAAAGCGGTGGTGAAGTTTTTGAAAAGAAATATTTTTGCACGTTTTGGTACACCTCGAGTGTTAATAAGTGATGGAGGATCTCACTTCTGTAACACTCAGCTTGACAAAGCTCTTGAGCAATATGCTGTGAAGCACAAAGTTGCTACTCCATATCATCCTCAAGCTAACGGTCAAGCAAAGGTATCCAATCGTGAGATTAAGCGTATCTTAGAGAAAACTGTTTCGGCCTCGAGAAAGGATTGGGCGAACAAACTCGATGATGCATTGTGGGCGTATCAGACCGCTTTTAAGGCTCCGATTGGTCTCACACCGTTTAAAATGGTTTATGGTAAGAATTGTCACTTGCCGGTAGAGTTGGAGCACAAGGCGTTTTGGGCCTTAAAATTTTTGAATTTTGGTCCAACTCTAAGCGGCGAAAATAGAAAAGTGCAATTACACGAGTTGGATGAAGTGCGCCTTCAGGCGTACGATTCCAATAAATTGTATAAAGAACGTGTAAAGTCTTACCATGACAGAAAAATTTTCATCAAACAGTTTGAGGTCGGACAACTGGTCTTATTGTTCAATTCTCGATTAAAATTGTTTCCCGGAAAATTAAGATCTAAATGGTCCGGTCCGTTTCAGATTGTGGAAATCAAACCTTATGGAGCAATCGTAATTGAGGACACAACGTCAAAGGAAAATTGGACAGTTAATGGCCAGAGGCTGAAAGTGTATCTCGGAGGAGGTTTCGAGCGGAATCCCGCAGTTGTGCCTTTCCGCGATCCGTGAGGTCACGATGGACCGTCGAGCTTAGCCGACGTTAAACAAGCGCTTGTTGGGAGGCACCCCAACATTGTAAGTATTTTTGCTTTAATTTGTTGTTTTAAGTCATTTTGACATTTTGGACATTTGGAAGTGTGGCAGCAAGACAGACCTGTAATTTGAAAAAAACTGTCTTGTTCGCTGGCTCATTCGCAGTGCGAATCTGGGGCGAGCATTCGCCAGCCATTCGCACTGCGAAGCTGGGGCGAGCATTCGCTGTCCATTCGCACTGCGAACGTCAGCGTACCTGCCTGGGTAGTTTTGCTGCCACACCATTAAAATTGAGGGTTTTATGATGGGTGGGCCTGTACGTAGGCCCAAGACCCATGTTTCAGTGTTGATTGACTTGGGGGGGGGCCAAACCCTAGTCTCTCACTCTCACTTTCATACCATAACCAAAAATAGAAAAAGACATTATACTCTTTCCCTCTCACGTGCAATTTTGTGCCATTTCCTCCCTTGTTTTGTACTCAACTGCCATTTCCTAACAAGGTTAGAATTCCTTTTCTCTGAACTTTCTGATTAATTGAGTTTATTTGGAAATTATGCATATGAATGTGTAGGAAGTTTTGGGGTTTGAATTCTGGGTTTGGTTATTCAATGCATGTCTAAATTTGTGCTGGATTTTAAGTTGAGAATACCTGTAGAATGTTGTTATGTGTGAAATCTGGGGGCTGCATAAATTTTTCAACATTTTTGTGCATTCGCTGGCTTGTTCGCACTGCGAACCTGGGGCGAACGTTCGCCAGGCTTCGCAGTGCGAATGTTCTAGCGAGCTGCCCAGATTTTTGTTTTCTTTAGTGCAGTCTGGTGCATGTCTGTCCTTAATTCTAATGTTTTGTCTTGGTGTTTTTGTGTGGATTCATTTGTCATTTGTGCAGATGGGTCCTAAAACTATGATGAGAAAAAGAAAAACATCCACTTCGAGACAAGCGCCGGTCCGTTTTGATGAGACCCGGTTCTGAGGAATTAGACAAGCTCAGAGGTATGAAGTGTTAGAAGCAAGGACCATCCTTGCGGAAAGGAGGTTTGTTCTGAATGAGCAGGGAAGTTATCGTGCCATTGCTGCCCTGTTAAATGCAAAAAAATGGGATACACTGATAACTCCTGTTGATTCATACGATGTGGAATTGGTTCGTCAGTTTTACGCCAACGCCCTTCCTGATGAGGGCGATCTGTTTACTTGGACTACGTTTGTTGGCGGGAAAACGGTAAGGTTTGACAGAAGAACTATTAACAGAGTTCTTGGAGATCCCCTTTCACTGCGGGATAGTGAAGAGGATAGGTATCAAGAGACGCTGTGTAATTATCCTGATATTGCCGCAATGACTCGTGATCTCCTACGCCCAGGTAAAAATGTAAAGTTTAATCATTCAGGAGTGGCTATTCGATATCACCGTGAGGATATGGTGCCTTTGGCTCAACTTGTTTTACTTTTGGTTGTGACCAACATTACGCCAAAGTCACACTCCTCCACAGTTCCGATTCGTTTGGCTCGCCTTGTCCATAGTATCCTTACTAACGTAGAAATTGACGTCGCAAGGATCATTGCGGATGAAATAAGGGCCATCGTTGAGAGTGGTTTTGGTGGGACTGCTTCGAGGAAGAATGCCCCTCTTGCTTTCCCTTGTTTGATTATGACCTTATGTGCTGATGCTGGAGTGACTTTGCCTTCGCGTCGTCAAGTTACTGTGCCGTCGACTATTGATGATCAATATGTCGACAAATTCTGCAAACCAAAGGGTGCTAGAGCTGAATCTTCTGGGGCTGGTGCTGGTGCTGAGACCGGTACAAGCGAGGGTGCTGCTTCTGGATCTCACAGCTTCTATCCATATCAGCATGAGATCTGCCAATATAATTGGGATTGGATGGCTGCCCAGCAGCGTGCCATGACTGATATTCATGATTCTTTGCAGGTTCTCCAATTGCAGATCTGTGACCCTTCTACGCAGCACACGATGATGTCGAGGGAGCAGTTCCTCGCGCATGCTGGATGGCCTGAGGCCAGGCCTGTTTATAGTTGGGGAGAGGATGTTGAGCCTGCTGCTGATGATGATGCTGAGGAGAGGGGAGATGGCGATGATATTATGATTTCTGATGATGATGATGATGAGGGGAAGAGGACGGATGTAATAGGGATTGAGCCTGAGGATGATCCGGGTACTGATATTGTCGAGACGGAGTCCGAGGAGGACTGATTTTTGGATCTTAGAGTTGTACACTTCCTTTGGTCATCAAAGTGAAGTTTCTTGTATTTTTTTTTTCAGCTTTTACTAGTCTAATATTGATGTACTCTTACTAGTATGGTACTTTTTGGATTATGTAGGTGTTTTATACACCAGGCACTTTATGATTATTATTAGTAATGATTATGGTTTGTACTAAAAAAAAATTTTGTTTCGCTTTACTAATAAATTGTTGGTTTTTAATTATAGTATTAAGTGTTGAGTTCTTCAGTTTACGAACGCTCAACACTTCAGTATTTTTTGTTGTTAAGTGTTAGTAAGAGTTGAATTCTTCAGTTGACGAATGTTTAACTCTTAAACTGTGCATATGTGTTATTTTGATGTTCCTTCTTTTAGGATGAATTTGGGGAAGTAGGTTGGAAACTCTTGATTTTAAAGGTAGATTCCTCTAAGATGTGAGGGCTATGATAGTCCCGTAAGCATTGTGTTGCGACAAGGTATATCGTTACCTAGTTCGAGAATTTTTTTTAAGAACTTTGTGTCTTGGTGCGATTGAAAATGTTGTTTCATGTTACAACTTCCTTTGAATGCATGTGTCATTTTAGGATCGAAACCATTAAAGTGAGAAGCCTCCAAGGTTACTATATGCTAAGGATTATGATGAATGTTGTCTCTACTTTTAATTCATGCCTTATCTTGTGACCATGTGATTTTGTGGAAGTATGAGAAGTGATCAAGGCACTTGTTTGAATTTGAGCACAACTATGTCCATATATTAATTCACCCGTGAGTAGTGAGCATTTGGTAGCCCCTTTGAGCCTAAATAGTTTAGAACTCAATTGAATGATGAACTTGTTTTATGTACATAATTTGCAAGTTTGGTTCATCATTGAATTTGGTGAGTTTCTAACATTTTCTTCTTTAACCCTTGAAAATTGTATACTTTGACTTCCTTGCCTTAAAAAGCAAGGAACATTCACTTTAGGTTGAGTTGAAAATGAGTTGGGGAGAATAAAAAGAAGATGGGTGCATTACTCCAAATTTTGAAAAATTTTCAAGCAAGCATGTAAAGAAAAGAGTGTGAATATGTTGTACAAAAGAGAAAATGCTTGCTTGAACAAAAAAATAATAGAATCAATAAGTGTGCACGGTAGTTTGTGAAGGTGGAATGAAAAATTGGTGAAATGAAGTGTGTTGTGTGAATATGTATATAGTGAATGTTCTTTTGCTTCGGCAATTTCGTTTCAATGTCCATTAGAAATGTCCCTTTTTTGTTCACCCGACCAAACTACAACCTTGAAGTCCTTAGTGATCTTTTACTTCCATGATTTCTGTTATGATCATTGAGATATGGTATGAATTGCTTAGTATTGCATCATTTGTCATTTGAGTGTAATTGTCCAGTGTTTGTATGCACGTTTGCCTTCAATCCTTTTTCAAAGAGGAGTGTAGAATGACATATGCAGGATGAGTTAGTTGTTTCTTGAAACATTGTTTGAAATTGTTTAAGTCGCAAGTTCTTTTTCATATCAAATTCTTGAATTGTGTAATTGTGCATTGTTGTGATCGTTGTTTAGTTGAGCCATTTTTCGTGTCTTGGTTGAATTGAGTGCTCGAGCAAATCCTCGTGAGAGGCATACTTTGCTTGAGGACAAACAAAGAGTTAGTTGGGGAGAGTTTGTTAGATGTCAAACTTGTTATATATTTGTATGGAATTTTGGCATTTTTTCATTTCTTTCTAACGGGGAACGGTGAATTTACGCGGTGAAATGGAGTTGTAATGCTGACATTGGAATATATGTGTGGAGCTTGTAATTTGTGTGTTAATATGCAGGTATAGGCATGAAAGGAGCAAAATTGTGAACACATGGAACCAATGCAAGTTTCCACTGATTTATTGCTGCAACAGGGTGTTCGCAGTGCGAACAATCTGGCGAAGGCCCAGCGAAGGTTCGCACTGCGAGGGACCAGCGAAGGCGCCAGCGAATGGAGGCAGTGAGCTCCAGGTTTTCAATTACCTTGTGTTCGCACTGCGAACTCCTGGCGAGGGTCCAACGAATGTTCGCTGGTTGGTTCGCAGTGCGAAGGTGCTGGCGAAGAGAGGTAGTGAGTTCCAGTTTTGAGAATTCTGGCTCGCTAGTTTATTCGCAGTGCGAATGAAGCTAGCGAATGATTCGCAGTGCAAACCCACGATTTCTGCTTGGGTTGGTTTAAGTCTCAAAGGCACTTAACGTGCCATTTTTCCTCATTCGCGGTGCGAATGGATTGCTCGCAGTGTGAATCCTGCAGAATTCTGCTATGTATAAATAGAATTTCACTTTTTGTTAAAAGGATCTTTTGTTCATTTTGATCCAATATCATAGTTTTCAGTCATTTTACCATTGGAGCTTGTATTTTCACTTGGAGAAGCTGATTTTGCATCCATTCTCGATTATCCGGCGTGGATGTTTACTCATCTCCTCTCTTTAATTGTTAGCCAATCTACCATGAGAAGTGGTAACTAAACACTCAATGTTGAGGTTAGATGTAGTTGATTCTGTTTTTATGTATTGCTTTTGATCTATTGTGTATGAACAAAGTCTATGATCAATATAGATGAGGTTGTTTTCTCTTAATGTTGTATGTTTGATTTGTTCTACTCTAGACATAGATTCCACAAATCTTGACCTAACAATTTCATCTCTTAAAAATCAAACTCTAGACATAGATTTGGGGTTTGCTATTCGCATTGTATTGATCTTAATGATCGTTGCTTAGATTGTTAGCGTGAGACATCATCTAACGGTCTAAACAACGGTACTCACGACTTCGCTTTAGACATAAACTTAGTCGGGAGGATACGCGGTTATATTGGTCGGAAACCGAGTTCATATGCTGGATTAGTCGTTTATACGTGGAAAGGATTAACGAAACCTAACCTTAACATGCTTTTATAAAACCTTTTACAAAAATCTTTGTCACAACTTAATATTTTCTACAAGTGAATGATAACAACTATTGAAACTTTTGAAACCGTTAACTTAGAATATCGCAACTATTGAACGGCACGCATCAAAATATCAAACAATCCCTGTGGATACGATGAAAAACAACCCACACTATTACTCTTCTAACATCGCCATCTGTCGTACCTCGAAAAATGAGAACGACCTCGCAAAGCGCAATCTCACGCCCGCGGGATGGACTTAACAGAGTCGCCACCGATCTTTATTTATTCCATAGAAGAAAAGGGAAAATATCGAATAAAACCCTTAAAAAGAAAGGATAAGAATATGGTCATCGCAACCAATGTATGAGTTCGGGAGTCGGTTATGCAAGGGGAAGGTATTAGCACCCCTCACGTCCGTTGTACTCAACGGGAACCATTTAGTTAGGATTGAATGAGTGTTAGCTTAAGGTTTGCTTCTAATTTTTTACTTGAGGAAAGAGAGAGAAATGTTTTTAGGGTTTTTAAAGGGCAGACCTAAGGGTTTTATTACTAGGGGGCTCGACAAGACTTCACAATCTCGTGCCTACGTATCCTCATAGTGCAATGAGGAACTCAGAGCCTTCGTAGTTCGGCGCTACGGGTGAAAAGCTTGAAAGCAAAGCTTGTGAGGATTGGTTGTTTAGGAGAAGAGATTAATGGCTATCTCTTGTGAAGGTTAAAAGAAGGGTTAAAAATCACAAGAGATTAATGGTTATCTCTTGGAAAAGCTAGTGGTTTGAAAGTGGCTTGAATATGTTTTAAGAATGCCAAAGGGTTATGCCAGAGTGCTAGACTCTAACAGTCCTTTTTCATTCAAGATTGATTGTAAAATGCTTAATGGATAATGAGCATTGATAGTAATCGATGGTTCAAGAGTTGCGCCAAAATGCTAGATCTCGACGGCTCTTATTCATCCAAGTTGAAATGAAAAAAATTTGATGGACAACAAGCTTCTGATGATAGAAAAGCTCAAAAGGGTTATGTCAAGATGCTAGATCTTAACGGTCCTTGTTTGTCTGAGTTAATATGAAAGTCGCTTAATAGACAATGAACGCTTGATGAAAATCAATTGTTCGAAGAGTTATGCCAAGATGCTAGATCTTGACGGCTCTTATTTGTCCAAGGTTATTATGAAAATTGTTTTAAGACTAAAGAGGAGAATGAATAGTTACCCCAATGCGCAAGGCTTAGGACTAATCATTCGAGGGTTGTGCTAGAATGCTAGATTCCAACAGTCCTCTTCTTTCATATTCTTTTAAAAAGAATTGATTGATTTGATTTTAATCGGTTTAGTATTAATTGAGTGAAGTTTTGAAATTAACATCTTGATAAAATGACCACATCTAAAGTCGAGAAACACTTTTCAAATAGACCTCTCATGTGTCATAAAATACTCAAAGGAAAACTCCTAAAAGCTATCAAGAGAAGTCGATTTCCAAAAAGAAGTTTAAGGTTTATTCGTGTTTTTTAAAGAAAATTGAATTAAACTTTAAAAATGTATTTTTGAATTTTTGTAATTTTCTATTAGTAAAAACTAAAAAGGAAATTTAAATATTGAAACAAGTCAAGCTAAAGGGGGGGGGGGGGGGTGCGCTAGTAAAATGACAAGGACTGAGTTCCGTTGTTTCAACGCACGGGCCTTACAGGGGGTGTTAATAGTGTGTGACGAAGCCCAAGGTCCACAAAAAAATGATGAATAAATTCTGGCCAGGAAAAACGTGACCGGTACAAAACCGTATGTCACTTGGTCATCAATAGGTCACTTGTTTTAAGTCACAAGATGACAAGAAAACTAATCCTTCCAATCGTGTGCCGCCATCACTCTTTCCCCCTCATACCCATGCAACAAGAACGTGAAACTATCGTAAAACAAATTGAACCAAGCCCTGGCAACGACCTTACTTGCTCTCTCCCTCCTCTCTCAACCCTCCACCACAACTTATGAACTAAAACCCCAAATCGCAGTGCTCAAAGATGAGAAAAACATTATGCCTCTGTTAATCCAAACAAGTGGTTCATCAGACAATCAAACTCACAGTGAGTTATCTAAGAACAACCTCACTTACTCAACCTTCCAGACATCAACACGGACAGTACAGAAAAAGGAAAACATTATAAATTCAGACACACACATCGACAATATCATATGATTCAAAGGTTCAACAGCAACATAACATCTCTAAACAATAAAAAAGTAGGAGAGTAGTGACAACTACCCATTGCGCCAACAGGAGCTCTAAACAAACCAACATGTTGTTAACTTGGAACAAAATGGGCATCTCAAGAACAGTTTAAGCATGCAAACCTTAATATGAAGACATGAACACCCTTGAACCGTGGCAATGTAGGTTCAAGGCAAACTCAACATGATATCATTTTATTCAATATGGACACAAATGTAGAAAGCAACAGTGATGTCCTACACTTATTCTGGCAGCATCAAAACAAATTTTCCACATGGTTCAATTCAATCTAAGACACAACAAAACAAACTGGGCGTATATTCCCCAGATTCCAAAGTTCATTACAACCCTACACATTCCAAACTAAACGTGAAGCACGATAAAGTCATAACATCAAACAAAAAGCTCACACCTTATCATTTACCCTTAAAACAACACACGCCCAAGAAAGTATTGTTCACATGATTATTAACTTAAATGCGAAACAGAAACAAGTAATTGTAGTAAGCTCACAGTATTTTAACCATGGAATGAAGGAGAGATAAGGACTACCTAGTGGAGACTGAACTTAAAGGTTTCAAAGACTGAACTTCTTTCTCCTCTAACTATCAGCTGCTGCAAGGTTATCCTTTCCTTCTTCTTTCTTGCCAAGGAAGGCTCACGAGTTGCTGGGAGTTTTGGAACCGTGTGTTATGGTGATTGTTTGATGTTTTGATGGTTTGTTTAAAGTGTGCACGAAGAGATTGAAGGAGAGCAAGTTTCTTGCAAGATTTTGAGAGATTATTGCAAGATTATAGAATGGAGGGATGGAGAGGTATTTGAGAGATTTTCTGATGTTCTTCCTCCCCCTTGCAAACGAGAAAGGCCTTCTTTTTATAGGTAGAGCAGCGGGATATTGGTACAATGGATAAAGGTTTTGTCTAGAGGAGAAAGAGGTAGGATGGTGACATATCATTGTGCTGACTCATGGCAGAGGCTGGGGAGGTGAGAAACTTGGTCAAGATGCTGTACAAAGCTGGTGGTTTCACTCTTTGGTGAATGGGCTGCTGCTCCCTTTTACTTGTCAAAAGTGTGATGCACGCTTTAAGTAAGTTTGGAGACCAACAAGCTGACAAGTTTGGACCTTTTTCAGATGCTTTGGGTAATGCAAAACGTGGGAAAGGGTTTGGTTCAAATTGTAGGTTCAAAATGGAACATGGTTGGTGTAATGAAACTAAACCAAAGTCCTCACTTGACCACACGATGGTTTCTCAATCAATGGACCAAATAACATGCTTCTTGTTTCTTTTTTAAAAAAAGGGCGTGTTGGTGTGTTGGTATGTTTCAGTACAAAATAAATAAATAAATAAAAATAAATTAAATTAAGTTACTTAATTAAAAACTAATCCTAATTACTAAATAATAAAAAGAACTAGATTAAAATAATAAAATAGAATTAAGATTAAACTGGATTAAAAGGAAATCAAAATTAATATGGATAAATAAAAGTTAAACTAATTAGATTAAATTGAATTAAATTAAAATATAAACTTAACTTAAATAAAATATAAACTTAACTAAAATATAAATTTAAATAAAAAATATAAACCTAACTAATTATATTAAAATAATTTAAAATGAAAACATTAAACTCAAACAATTCTAAATAAAAATCTTAAAAAAAGACAAATTCTAAAATGGAATGATAAAATGACTAAAAAATGCATGATTAATGATCAATGAAATGTTTAACTAAAAAACGCAACAAAAAAAAAAACTGATTAAAAATGCTATGATAAATGATCGGAGGATCTAAGGGTAAAATTTGGGGTGCAACACCTAACTTTTCTATAAATTAGGGGTTTCATTTTATATCATTCACACAAACACTAAATGTCTCAATTTTATGATATCAAGATCCATTGGTATGTCGCAACTGTCTCCTATACCGACGGCATAACAACCGGTCGCAAGTATAAGTTAACGAGGGACATCTCAATCGGTGAGATCATTGACGACATCGAACATCTCCTACCTTACGGAGACAAACGGAAGGTTGCGAAGCTTCAGTGTCGTTCACCTTCCGTTGATAACGAAGGGAACGTCGCTTACAGCCTTGTTGAGCTCAAGAATCAAGAGGATGTTAGAGCGATGTGGCAAACTTTTTTTGGCTACGAAGAACGATTCCCGCTCGAGTTCGAGGCGACCGTCAAAATCCGAAGAACGGTCGATGACATCTTAGAGATGTGCAAACGTCCACCGAGCTATTGGTCTTGTAATATTTAAATTTTTGTCGATGTCATGGTGATTTTCTCAATGTAATCCCGATTTTATTTTATGAATGTGAGAAATATTGTTGGATTTTTGGTGTTCTGCATCAGGTTTTATTCCGTATTTGCAAATACGAACGTTTACCGGATGTGCACATCCGATAAAAACTGAAAAATTTTAAAAAAACGGTGCGTTCGGATTTGCACATCCAGAACGCAGGGGTATTTTCGTCAACGCGCTAGGTGCCTAAGAAAGTTGGGTGGCGTGTTAAGAAATTCACTAAATAAAATGACAAATACATGTATTTAAAGAAGTTTCGATTTGTTTCATAACCGTATTTTATTTATGGCTTGACCAATCTTAACCATCAATTTAATTGACTTTTTTTTTTATAAATATTAATAGTAGATATCTTCAATTTTATTTAAATCGTATTAATATTTATGATTTAATATTTATTGAAATATATTAACTCCTAATAATAATTAAATTATAAGAAAATATTGTGTTATTCATTAAGAATATAAAGTAAGTACAGCATATAGATGTGAGTTTAGAATATGAAGTAACCTGATCCTCTCAAAAGATAGGGTATTATATAGAACCCCAGCACGGGTACTTATAAAAAATCCAATCCATAATTCAATTTGCTTTCAAACTTTTCTTGATACCAGACAATCAAAGAAAAGGTGATTAAGATCTTACTCTGATTGTAGACACAACACACAAAGAGCATCATACAAAGACCTTGTTTAATCAATTAATCTTTAATAGCCAAATGATTAAAGAAAAAGCCTCCATTCAAAAGCTTTGATATAGAATGAAATTTTATAACTGTCTTTCGTGTAGAACTGAAAGAAGAATGGAATATCATAAACACTAGTGAACATTGTCAAATTATTAACTATAACATGGACATTAATAACCCACTCAATATTATTGGACGGAATCACCTTCAACAATATTATCATGTGAATAAGAATGCTGAAATTCAATTTTCATATTAAAGTCATAATAATTTTACCATAAAAAATATTCTTAATATAACATAATTTGAAATTTTAAAACCGTTTTAGAATATGTTCTTGGTTGTTCATGGTACAGTTCGATCAAAAAACTGAACCGAACCGTACCGAACTATTATATAAGATCATCCGAACCGAACCGAACCATTTCATTTTTTTTAGAATCAAACTGAACCAAAAGTTTTGGTTTGGTATAATGGTTCGGAATTCCGAACTGTACCAAACCATTAGAAGATAATTTTTTTCAAACCGAACCGTTATACTTGATTTTAAATTTTTTTAATAAAAAACCATTTTAAAACAAATTTTGAAAAGAAGAAACAAACATTAAAGCTTGGCATGGGTATCTTCTCAAAATTGATTATATCAGTATCAGTAGTTGTACTAATCTCTTAAATAGTGGCATAAACCTCTCATGGCTACATTTGAGTATGGTGCACACGTTTAAGAAAGTAAATAGATGTATTATTGCTTACGAGTTTATGGACAATATAAGGGTGTTACAGTTTCTTATTTTCATGAACAATTTTATACCATATATTAGTAGTTACAACAAATTCCAAAACATGTACCACATATATGACAGAAAATTGACCATTTCAATTAGAGAAATACACATCAACAAGCTAATACTCAATCAATAAAATAGACCATTTCATTAAGAGAAACACATATTTTAGAAATTCCGGACAGTACCGAACCGTTAGAAGCTAATTTTTTCAAATAGAACTATTTATTAAAGAACTGAATCATTAAACTATTTTTCAATTAAATTTATTTTTAACATTTTTTAGTATTTTAATTTTCAGTTTTGGTTCGGTTCGGTTACAGTTTAGAATGGTTCGGTTTCAGTTCGGTATGGTTCTAGAACTATTTTGTGTAATATGGTTTGATTTACTAACCAAACTTAACGGTTTGGTTATTTTAACTTCAGTTCGGTTCAGTTCAACGGTTTAGTTCAGTTTATGGTTTTTTTGAACAGACCTAGTTCTTTGAAGTTAAACTCAGGCTGATTAACGCACTACCAAAATTGGCTAAATTCTTATACCTATTTTTTAAAACAATTTATTTAATATACTTATTGTTCTAGACTGGGCCGGAGGTCCGCTCCTCAGCCGAGCAGGCCGGCCCACACGTTCTAGGGCGGCCCAACGAAGGCCTTAGTCCAGTCAATGTCGGGCACGTGCCACTTTAGTCAATGTCGGGCACGCGCCCCTTCAGCAGTGTCGGGCACAAATGGCGTAGAGCTTCGGGCAGAGGCGCTGAGCCTTCCCCGGAGCTCGCCCTCCTCGACATTCAGATGCTACTCCCCACGAGGAGCCATCTCCGTCCGCATAAGAGTCCTCCCCGCGAGGACACGTCTCTCCCCGACACGTAAGACTCCTCCCCGCGAGGACACGTTCTCATGTAACCGCCCACTCCCGATGGAATCGGTCTGCCCTAATTCCAGAGATCTAGGAGCGGTTACCCCAGGGCGAAGACCACGTGCTGGTCTTTACTACGCCACGTAAGCCCTGGCAGTTACTTGGATTAGGCCTAGCGATCCAGCCCAGTGATAATGACCGTCGGCTCCGCGCTGGGGGCTCTTTATAAATACCCTCTCACTTGAGAGGGTCAGGTTACACTCACTTCTTAACAGTCTAACCTTCTTCTCTTGTACTTGATTTTTCTCTGACGGTTACCTTACTTGAGCGTCGGAGTACCTTGCAGGTACACCACCCTCCCCCCCGGCCGTCTTTCAACGCCACCGGAGCTGAAGTCCAGACGACGTTGTTGGCCACCAGAAACTGTCTGATCCAGGTACGATCAGTGGCGCCGTCTGTGGGAATCTTTTGCTTCCCCGTTTTTCCTCCGATAAACCAAAGCAACTCTCATTCATCACCATTATGGCCGGCAATCCGTCCGCTGACAAAGCTCTGGACACCGTCCTCGCGCAACTCGAGAACGGGAACCACCGCGAAGACGTTGCTGCCCTCCACGTCAAAGAAGACGACGTGAGAGACGGGCAGACCGCCTTCCCAGACTCCTAAGACGTGGCTTACAACACCGCCCACCAAGACGATCAGCAAGCCGTTTTTCAGCCAGTTGCTCCTCCGCCTAATGCAGACGCGAGCACCGTGGCCCTGTTCGCCTTGATCAATCAGACTAATAAGCTGATCACGCACCAGAATACCAGGATTGAAGCGCTGGAGCAAGGGCGGGCACGACGATCTTCCCCGCGAAGACATCGCCGTCCATCGTCGCCTCGTCGTTCTCCTTCCCCGCGAAGGACTTCTTCAGACAAGTCTCGGACACCCTCGCCAGTGCGCGAGGGTCGTCAGCCACGTCTTGAGCGCCCCCAACCGACGATCTCCCAGAAACGCCCTCGTTCCCCGCCTCGAAAGGAACCCAGGGCCTCCACCACCACCAAGAAGTCCAAGCAGACCGAGGAGAGGCCGAGGCACTATTCAAGGAATTCCCCTCCACGGCATCAGCGATCCCCTTCGATGTCCCCGACAGGAAGTGACGACGACGACCAGAGGACCCCTCTGTCGTGGGAGATCATGAACGCCCCAATTCCTGCGGGCATGGAGAAACCCCTGCAGCTGGGGAACTACGACAGCCTGTCCGACCCCGACGACCACGTCGAAATCTTCGAAGCCATGCTCGACTTCAGAAACGTCAGGGGAGCCATCAAGTGCAGGCTTTTTCCCACCACTTTAAGGAAGGGCGCCATGACTTGGTACAAGGGTCTGGCACCCGGGTCGATCACATCCTGGAAGCAACTAAGACAACGCTTCACCAAACATTTTACTGCATCTCGTCGACACCCGAAGACGGAAGCTGCCCTAGAAAGCATCTTCCAGGGGAAGAACGAATCCCTCCGGAACTACATTGAGATATTCAACAGAGAAGCTGTCGAGGTCCATACGACCGACGACATGAAGAAATATTTAATCATCCACGGGCTACATTTCGAATCTGACTTTGCCAAGTCCGTGGGCCTCCGCAAACCCCGTCGTCTCGTGGATCTCCTCCAACGGGCGCAGTCGTATATCGAGCTCGAGGAGTCAGAGGCGTCACAGATCGTCCTTGAATCGAGGCGCAAAGAAGGCCCCCGCGGCCACAAAGAAGAAGACTCCCCTCCCCGATGAGGAGGAGAAAGAAAGAGAGATAATCGCCCCGGGGAACCACGCGGACCAGCTGGCCGGTTCACCGAGTACACCTCACTCAACGCTCCCCACGCGCGAATCCTCTCCGAGTGCCAGAACTCAGAATTTGTGAAAGGAGGAGTCCACTTTACGAAGCCCTCTACCCCTAAATCAAACGTTGACAAGTCAAAATACTGTAGGTTCCACCGGAGTCACGGGCATGTGACAGAAGACTGCATCCATCTCAAAGATGCGATTGAAATTCTGATCAAGGAAGGGCACCTAAAGAAATACGCCCAGAAGAATAACACTCCTCGTCCCCCCGATGAGAGTCGCTTGCAGGTCGCCCTCAGTGTCACCCGACCCGAAGATTTCTTTGTCCCCCCAATCATCGAGGGCCAAGAAGTAATCCGCAACATGTGGGCGACCTTCCCCCAAGAGGACCCCGTCACTGCCCGTAGCACCTGAGAAAGCTTCCCCCGTGCGATGGTCATCTCCGGGGGTGGCCCCGAGAAGCTGTCTGTCGGATTGATCAAGCAGAAATTTGACGAGTTAGAATCCGCAACGTCGGCAAAGACAACCACTCTCGAGAAAGTGCGGGGAAACTCCAACCCTATCACTTTCTACCTCGAGGAACTCCCCGGGGGAGCGCCAAATGTCACTATTCCCCTCTTGGTCAGGGCACAGATGGCGAACTTTGACGTTCGAAGGATCCTAGTCGACCAGGGAAGTTCGGTCGACATCATGTATGCCCATCTGTTCGGAACCCTTCATCTCGACGAAAGGCATCTGACCCCGTACGTCGGTTCAGACCTACAGGGGTTCAACGGAACCACCACCAGACCATGGGGTTACGTGGAGCTGATGGTTACATTTAGGGCCGAAGACACTGCCCGACAGGTGAAGATCCGTTTCCTGGTGGTCGAATGCCCATCCCTTTACAACTGCATCCTTGGGAGGACCACCCTGGCTGAACTTACGGCGGTACCATCAACGGTCCAGCTCAAAATGAAGTACTACACGACCAGGGGATGAGTAGTGACGATGCACGGGGACATCGACGCGACCAGAAGATGCTTCGACGCTGCCATCAAAGGCATGAGTTCCATCGGCGCCAAACCCAAGATCGTGGCCAAGCCACCCTAGGACACCGAACAGGTACCTCTCCCGCGCGTCAACGCGGTCGAACTCGACAGCAAGTTCCCGGGCGAACCCGATGAAGACGGGGCAGAAAACCTCGACCTCCAGGCGGAGAACAACGGGCGGCATCTCTACCCAACGCGCCCCATCCCAGACGGGGACTTTGAGCTCGTGGTCCTCAGAGACGATCCAGATCGTAACGTGAAGATTGGCACCGGGATCCCTGACCTGGCAAAGAAGCAGCTGAAGGCATGTCTGAAGGAGAACGCTGATCTCTTCGCGTGGAGCGCATCCGAGATGCCCGGCCTCGACCCCGAGGTGGCTTGCCATCACCTCGCAGTAGACCCGGCTGCTAGGGCCATAGCACAACGTAGGCGTAAGCAGTCTCCCAAAAAAGCGGAGGCTGCTGAAAAAGCTGTAAAAGACCTCCTAGAGGCAAATTTTATTTCGGAAGCCAAATACACGACCTGGCTGTCCAACGTTGTACTTGTTAAAAAGAATAATGGGAAATGGAGAATGTGCGTTGATTATACTGATCTTAACCGGGTTTGCCCGAAAGACTGTTATCCCTTGCCTAACATCGACCAATTGGTCGAAAATTCTGTAGGTTACAAACTACTATCTTTCATGGACGCTTACTCGGGATACAATCAAATTCCCATGGACAAGGTCGACAAACAACACACGGCCTTCATGACCGCGTCGGGCAACTACTACTACAACGTAATGCCCTTCGGTCTGAAGAACGCAGGTGCGACCTACCAACGGATGATGAACAAGGTTTTTCGGGCTGAAATCGGCAACATGCTCGAGGTCTACATGGACGACATGATCGTCAAATCCGCAGAAGAAGTTGACCACGCCGCGCACCTCAAGAAGGTGTTCGACACGACGAGGAGATGCCGCATGAGGTTTAACCCCGACAAGTGCACCTTCGGCGTTCGGGCAGGTAAGTTCCTCGGATTTTACCTCACAGAACGAGGAATCGAGGCCAACCCCGACAAGTGTAGGGATTTCTCCGAGCTCCCTACTCCGAACTCAAAGAAGTCGATACAATCATTGAACGGGATTCTCACCGCCCTCTCCCGCTTCGTTGCCAAATCCGCACAGTACGCACTCCTATTTTTCAAACTTCTTCGACAAAAAGCGGAGTTTGAGTGGAGCGAGGAATGTGAGCAGGCGCTCGTCCACTTAAAACAAGTCCTATCACAACCCCCGGTCCTCTCACGGCCTGAGAATGGGGAGACACTCTTCTTGTATCTTGCAATCACGAGTGAAGCAGTCAGTGCCGTCCTCGTTTGGGAAACCCCGGACGGGCAGAAGCCAGTTTACTTCACGAGCAAAGCCTTCCAAGGCCCCGACCTCAGATATCAGCAGATTGAGAAAGTCGCCCTGGGCCTCGTCACCGCGGCCAGGAGGCTCCGCCACTACTTCCTCGCCCACACCGCCGTCGTAAGGACCGAACAGCCTATAAGGCAACTCCTCGGACGACCGGACATGGCGGGGAGGATGCTCAGGTGGTCACTCGAGCTCGCCGAGATTGACATCCAATACGAAGGGAGGAAAGCCCTGAAGGCACAGGTATTGGCCGACTTTGTAGCAGAGATGACCATCCCGGAACCTTCGACCAACGGATCACAGAAATAGACGATCTATGTCGACGGAGCATCCAGTCCGAAGGGAAGCAGGGCAGGCATCATCCTCGAAAACGAGGAAGGAATCCTGATCGAAGTATCCCTCGAACTATCCTTCCCGACGTCGAACAACCAATCCGAATACGAGGCCTTCCTCGCAGGTCTTCGGCTGGCCGAAGACCTCGGCGCCAAGTAGGTCAAACTTTTCACCGACTCCCAGCTCGTGGCCTCGCAAGTCGGAGGAGAGTACCAAGCCAAGAACGACAGCCTCATAGAATACTTGGCCTCGGTAAAAGAAAAGATGAAAAAGTTCACCTCTGCGGAAGTAACTCACATCCCCCGCGAGCACAATGCCCGAGCAGATGTCTTGTCCAAACTGGCGAGCACAAAGAAGAAAGGCGGGAACAAATCCGTCATACAAGAAGTGCTTTCCCGCCCGAGCATCGACAAACCGGCCATGGTTTCAGACATCAACGCCATCGGGGACAGGAATTGCTGGATGACCCCGGTATACGAATACCTCATGACGGGCAAACTGCCCGAAGATCCTACAGAAGCAGGAATGGTCAAGAGGCGGGCGTGCTCATACACTATAGTCGAGGATAAGCTATATCGGCGAGGGTTCTCTATTCCCCTCCTCAGATGTGTCGAGGAGACCAAGGTCCCCGACATACTCCAGGAGATCCATGAGTGAATCATTGCGCAGCACCTCGGCGGGCGATCGTTAGCCCGTAAGGCGCTTCGAGCAGGGTATTACTGGCCCACCATGCAACAGGACGCCAAGGAACACGTCAAGAAGTGCGACAGATGCCAACGACACGGGGACATGCACCTTGCTCCTCCCAACGAGCTCAGTCCATTGTCCTCCCCGTGGCCGTTTGCGTGGTGGGGAATGGATATCCTCGGACCTTTCGTCCAGGGGTCGTATCAAAACAAATACCTCATCGTCGGGGTGGACTACTTCACGAAGTGGATTGAGGCGGAAGCGTTGGCCAAAATCACAGCCTTTAACATACTATGTTTTTACAAAAGAAATATCCTCGCCCGATTCGGCGTGCCTCAAGCTATCATCACCGACAACGGAACGCAGTTCACCGACAGGAACTTCCAAGACTTCGTCACAAAACTAGGCACGAAGCAACACTTCACGTCGGTCGAGCACCCTCAAACAAACGGACAGGCTGAGGCGGCGAACAGGGTGATCCTCCGAGGACTAAGATGTCGACTAGGCGACGCCAAACAACGATGGGTCGAGGAGCTACACAGCATCCTCTGGGCCTACCGGACGACCCACACTCCACAACCGGGGAGACCCCCTTCCATCTGACCTACGGAACCGAAGCGGTGATCCCCGTGGAGATCATGGAACCCTCGAGGAGGACAGAAGCCCCCCTTGACGGTGACGCGAACGACGAAGCCCTGAGGGAAGAGCTCGATTTTGTCAATGAGATACGTTCGAGCGCATCTCTCCGAGAAGCTTCACTTAAACAGAAAATAACACTACGTTATAACGACAAAGTTATCAAACGTGATTTTCAGGTAGGCACCCTCGTCCTGCGAAGGAACCAGAAAGACTCGCGGGAAGGCAAGCTCGCCGCGAACTGGGAGGGCCCGTACCGCATCCGCGCGAAAACGGGGACAAGAGCCTACTTCCTTGAAAATCTACACGGGGAAGAACTTGCTCGACCATGGAACGCTGAAACAATATTACAGTTAAGCACTGCCCGTGACACACTAGCACCGCGGTTACGGGGACGCACTAAGGTACGAGTGTGACACCCCTAGACAGAACACGATGATCGAAGACCGCGTTGTGTGTGCACGAGGACTTTGAACCGACGGGGATACCTCGATCGAGCTCCGCCGTCGTTGTACCAAACAGGCAGAACACCCAGCTCGCGATGGGAAGTTCACGCCACGAAGCTAAGACCTCGACCGAACTCTTAGCCTCGTTGAAGGTCGGAATGCGTCTCCGACCACCCGACCAGCTCTCCACGCTGTCAGGGACTATCAAGGTTGAGCAAATCCCAAGGTATTTATTACTTAGACAAAAACAAAGTATAACAAATGCTATAACATCACACACAGTGTAAACAATACAAACAGCGCACTAGCAGTTAGACAAAAGTTCATTAAAACGGGCAGAAGCCCAGTGTACAAGTATTACAAACAAATGTCAAAAACGCCTCTGGCACACAGGCCGGGCACAAATCATTACAAAGAAAAAATGGCACGTAGGCCAAATAATCAAAAGAACTACACTGCGATCTCATCCTCGACCTGTCTTCCCTCTTCCTCTTCCTCCTCCTTTGGTAGATCCAGCTTGCCATCGACCACACGAAGGAACGGGCTGATCCTGTCGAGCACCAGCTGAGCACCTGGATTCTCGGCGCCGATCTACTCCACGGCATTCTTGAAACCTATCTCCAGAGCCTCCAGACTATCTTGTTGAAGCTCCTAAAGTTTGGCAATCAAGGCTGCGCGATCGGCAAGATTTTTGTCCCCGGCGGATTCGTCCTCCGCGAGACGGACAACAGCTTCCAACTCTCCGACCCTGGTCCAAGAGCGATCAAGCTCCTCTTGAGTCGCCTTCAGGGCAGCCTTGGCCTTGTTCAGCTCATGGAGGGTGTTGGCGTGGTCCTCGCACTGGGCCTGGGCCTTCTGCAGATCAGTCGCGACCTTGTCCTTCTCCTTCTCGAGGGCAGTGTAGTCATCCTTCAGCTTCTGTAGCTCAGAGGCAGAGGGGGCCCCATCATTCAATATCAAGGCAGTCTCAAAGACCCGCATCATGGCCGCAAGGTCCTCGATAAGTGCCCCTCTCCTGGCCACCCCGTCCATACCCAGAACTGCCTTCACCTCGGCATCAGCAATGACAGGGGGGCTTCCCCCGAAGAAATTCCGCTGGAGGTGGCAAGCGGGCATCAGAAACTTCTACGGTGAGACAGGGTCCACGAGATCCACGAGGACAGACCCCTCGGTCCTCGCTTTCTTGGCAGGGGTGCTCTCCAGAGGAGGAGACTGGCTGCACTGTGGCGAGGCAGAGCCACTTGTCGTCCCAAGCGGCGCCGCAGTCTGAATAATTTCTCGGACACGGCTCTTGGTTCGCTTGGGTGCCCGCTCGGCGACCAACTTCATGATACGCTCGGTGGCGTTAGACATTTGAGCTGCAAGAGAAAACATGGAAAAAGTTAGCACAAAGAGACAAAGCTAAATGGAGGCCCGAACAGGATGAGGAGATCCCTAGGCATGGCAAAAAAACCCAGACCCGCCGGGGCCCGCCCGGACCCGCCCCGAAATTAGCGGGGAAAACCCGATTTAACTGGGTGCGGGTGCGGGTAAAACCCGATTTTTTATTGCGGGTGCGGGTGCGGGGGCGGGGGATGCTACTACCCGCCCCGCACCCGCCCCCGCCCCGATCTAGCTTAATTTACTTTTATATCTTATTTTAATTATTTTATTATATATTTATTAAAATTATTTTAATTTTTAAAAATAGTTTTACTAGAAAAACATGTTTATTAATTATTTTACTCTTTAAAAACATGTTTATTATTAAAATAATTAATTATTTAATTAAATTATTAATTTTTATTATTATGAAAAATATTTATTAAAAAAAAAATAGTTTTGCGGGTGGGGGCGGGGGGCGGGGGCGGGGAACCCGTTCCCCATTGGGGGCGGGTCTGGGTGGTAGTTTTTTACCCCCGACTGGGTGCGGGTGCGGGGGCGGGTCTGTCTCTGGGTGGCGGGTGCGGGTGCGGGGCTGCTCAAACCCGCCCCCGACCCGCCCCGTTGCCATGTCTAGAGATCCCACCTAAGAACCTCTTGGCCTCATCGGGAGACTTGCATTCAAGGAGACCCCGGGTGTTTATATAACGAGCCACGGTCACAACCCACCCTTGGGAGTCGAGGAGGTATTTTCCATCCCTACCAACGCACTCTGCCCGGTTGAAACCATTGACATACGCGACCAGCGTGGCATACGCCCCTCTGTCCTCCTCCGACAGCTCGCTATGCTTCACGAGGTAATCCTCTGTACCGAGCGCAAAGTGTGCGTCCTCCCACTCCAGGGGACACTTGGACACGAACCTCTCTCCCCCGGATCCGTCGGGCACAATGTCATAGAGCGTACCCACAGCCGAGTGCATCGCGGGCATGACATAGTAGAACCTACTCTTGAAACCCCTTATTGAGTCCGAGTACGCCTTAAATAACTTCCTGGGTTGTTTGAAAGAGACCCAACTATGTCGCCCGTTGTCCGTTGAACGTTGCAAATGGAAGATGCGGAAGAAGAGCTCGAGGGTGATCCCAATCTGGAGATAGTCACAGACGATTTCAAACGCCCGCATGAAAGCGAGCGTGTTAGGATGAAGCTGCGACGGCGCCAAGTGCAGACGGTTGAAAACCCCCAGTTGAAAGTTGTTGAAGGGGAGGCGAACACCGCCCTCTTTAAAGGCGAACTCGTACATGGGAAACCGCAGCCCGCGATAGTTCGAGCAAATGCGATGGTGTGCCCGAGGCTGGAAAGCCGTCCACGTGGCCTCCTCTCCTTCGGGGACGTTCTCGACAAAGGCGAAAACGTCCGTGTCGTCGACGGAGAAACACGACCCTAAATGCAGAGGCTCTTCCCCGGCCCATTCGTCGGCCGGACGCACGAGCATTTCCCCGGGGATCTGAGTGGGTCCATCCATGTCGGGCTCGGTGTCTATTTGGAGAATTCCCAGAATCCTCGCGACCATTTTTTACCTGAAAAGCAGAGGAAATTGGTGAATTCGTGGCCGCGACCAAATCCACCCTTCCACCGCCGATCAAGTGAAAGGGTAGCGAGCAAGAAAACATTCGGGGACACGGCGAACTGCCCGGGTCCGTCACCCCGTCTTTCTTTTTTCGGTCTCCAATCCTCCCATCTCACTTCCTCGTGAC
This sequence comes from Lathyrus tuberosus, assembly GCA_022829125.1. Lineage (NCBI taxonomy): Eukaryota > Viridiplantae > Streptophyta > Magnoliopsida > Fabales > Fabaceae > Lathyrus > Lathyrus tuberosus. The sequence continues at coordinate 11,045,192 of JALAZF010000123.1, read as the reverse complement.
ATTCATCACATGTCCTCGGGACATTCATGGAATCATCGGTACATTCATCGAGTCCTCGGGATATTCATCCCAAACCTCCGTCGAAACCTACCGGAACCCCAGGAACGCCCCACCGTTCCCGGACGAAACCCTAACGGAGTACCAGGAACTTCCTCAACTCGCCGGAAAACTACCAAAAAAGAAAAAAAAAAGGAACCAGAAGGGATTAAGAGCTTACTTGAGCGGTGGCGGAGAGTGGACTGGAACAACGAAAACGGCAGTGCACGGCGGTGTATGGCGGCGGAGCGGCAACGGTGAATGGAAGAAATACGAAGCGAAAAAGGTGGGAACGTGCAAATGGCACGAACTCGCCCCCTTTATAGGCCCCTCACGAGCCTCGAGGATTTCTTAGGCAATCGATTACGCTACCCTAGGGTAGCCGCCCTATGCAATGATGAGGTGTAACGCGTGGCACACCCTTCCCCAGACACATCTTTTGATTTCCCCAACACGTCTCTTCAGTCACCTCGGTCCAGACTCCTCGTATTCCCGCGAAGTCACCCATTTGCAGCCAGGCTTGCACGAGCAAGCCTATTTGTTTCTGGCCAGTTTACCAACTATTCCTCGCTCGGAGTCCTTTCCCGACCAGACACGCCCTCGACATAGCCCTGACCCTTAAGTCATCACTCTGATGCCTCAGAGCAACGACTTAGGGGGCTCCTGTTCTGGACTGGGCCGGAGGTCCGCTCCTCAGCCGAGCAGGCCGACCCACACGTTCTAGGGCGGCCCAACGAAGGGCTTAGTCCAGTCAATGTCGGCCACGTGCCACTTCAGTCAATGTCGGGCACGCGCCACTTCAGCAATGTCGGGCACAAATGGCGTAGAGCTTCGGGCAGAGGCGTTGAGCCTTCCCCGGAGCTCGCCTCTCCTCGACATCCAGATGCTACTCCCCGCGAGGAGCCATCTCCGTCCGCACAAGAGTCCTCCCCGCGAGGACACTTCTCTCCCCGACACGTAAGACTCCTTCCCGCGAGGACACGTTCTCATGTAACCGCCCACTCCCGATGGAATCGGTCTGCCCTAATTTCGGAGATCTAGGAGCGGTTACCCCAGGGCGAAAACCACGTGCTGGTCTTCACTACGCCACGTAAGCCCTGACAGTTACTTGGATTGAGCCTGGAGATCCATCCCAGTGCTAGTGACCGTTGGCCCTGCGCTGGGGGCTCTCTATAAATACCCTCTTACTTGAGAGGGTCAGGTTACACTCACTTCTTAACACTCTAATCTTCTTCTCTTGTACTTGCTTTTTCTCTGACGGTTACCTTACTTGAGCGTTGAAGTACCTCGCAGGTACACCCCCCGACCGTCTTTCAACCCCACCGAAGCTGAAGTCCAGACGACGTTGTTGGCCACCTGAAACTGTCTGATCCAGGTACGATCACTTATTAATATTGTGTCATGAAGTGTTTTAATATTATCTTTGATTTGTGTCCAGCAATGGCAAGTAAATTTTGCAACATATCCCAGGGACCAAGATTTGGAGTATATGACTCTTTTAAGGAGAATATTTCATTTTTCTTTTACGAGACAATGTAAACAAATTTTCATTAAAACTTTAATTTTATAAATTTCCAAAATCATCACATAAAGAATACTAGCGTGCAATATATTACCTCAATTCGTGGGTTAGCACTAATAGTAATAAGAATATATTAATCGTGCAACAGAGATCAACACATAAATATATTAAAATCTTGAAAAGCCAAATAGCAACAAAACAAAAACCAAATACCTAAAAGGAGTAACTCGCATGCCAACAATACAAGAGCACTAAAAAGCAAATAAATTCTAAACATTGAAGCGGTTGAGAGCATATCGCTAACTTAATCCATAATTAAAACCTCCACATGGTAATCCTTTTCTTTGAACTAACACACAACGTGATGCATTCAAATGCAAGCCAGCTAAAGAATTAAAATTTTCAAGAAAAATCGTTTAGAAAATGCACCTCTATCCTCCCCCACAAATATATATTTAAAAAAATGTATCCCTGCCTTTATCAACAACTTTAAATATTTAAAAAAAAAAAAAAACATTAAGGATTGTAACCTCTATCGCTGACGCCTTTGAAAGAAAGTGTGTCTGAAACCGACACTAACAGAGGTTTAAGTTAAATTTATTTATTTTTTCAAATTATTATAGATGTCAAGTTGTTTTCTATGTCCCTCCTTCGTAGGTCGCAGTTGCTACAAGAGGAGTCTTTCTATGCATGGTTAAACCAAATGTTTCAGACATGTCCAAGTTTTCCAATCCAACAGCACCACCATATAATCCCCAATTAAATTGATGCACAAGGTTGGCCAACACAATTTCACCGGCGGCCATAGCATAAACTATCCCTGGACAACCCCTTCTCCCTGCTCCAAATGGAATCAATTGAAAATCATTCCCTTTCACATCTATTTCACTACACAAGAATCTCTCTGGCTTGAAATCTTCAGGTTGATCCCAATATATGGGATCTCTTGCAATGGCCCAAGCATTTATAATTACTCGTGTCCCAGCTTTGATGTGGTAACCCTTTACTGTGATATCTTGTCTGTTTTCTCGAGGGACTAGTAATGGGATTGGTGGATGTAATCGCAGTGTTTCTTTAATCACCGCCTTTAAGTATTTCATGTTATCCAAATCATCTTCTGTTATGTGTGTTCTTCCATCAGCCACTGCCCTTGCTTCTTCTTGTAATTTTTTCATGATATTTGGATGTTTTAAGAGTTCTGTCATTGCCCACTCTAGTAAGGTGGATATTGTGTCTGTACCAGCAGAAAACATGTCCTGAACATAAATAAGTTGATGGTCAATACAAGTAGAATAATCAAACTATAATTTAACAACATATTCAAGACCATCTTTACAGGCGTATAAGGCAGCAGACTACTGAGCACAAGTTTAAAATCTGTCACGGTTAAAACGAAGTAAAATAAGGTCTCATTATAGATTATCACAGTTAAATAGAGTCTCTATTTATTTTGCCCGAATCTAACCTACACAGAACCTCAAAAAAAATTTTTAAATCCAATAACAGAGGAAATATAGAGCTTTAGTTTTATGCTTACCAATAACAGAGCTTTTATGACAGTTCTGTCAATGGGAAACCCAAGTGATTCTGTCTTTTGAATCCAAAGCAAAACATCAACAAAGTCGCCATGGTCTTCAGCACTTGAACAATCACTGCCTCCTTTCTGTTTATTTATATGCTCTTCAACAATATCCTCCAAAAGATCATCAAACTGTTTAGCAACTCTTTTCGCTCTTGCATAAAATCCAGAAACATGGGTCAACCAATCAAGCCAAGGAACATAATCACCAACAACAATAGTACCAAGTAACTCTGTAAACTCCATCAACAACTTCTTAAACCCCTTTCCACTTTCACCACTATACTTTCTCCCCAAAGCAACCCTACAAACTATATCATTTATAGTTGTGGAGACTAATTCACTTATATTCACCGGCACCGAAGCAGAAGAACACTGCTTTATTTTCTCCACCATAAAACCAACTTCTTCCTCTCTCACAGCGCGAAGAGATTGAACCCTTTTCACACTAAGAAGATGTAAAACAGATATACTCCTTATCTGTCTCCAATACTCTCCATATGCAGCTGTGGAAACATCTTTGCAATCATATAAAAGTATGTCATAAAGTTTAGTTTGGGGTCTGTTTGCAAAGACGCGGTCATGAGCTTTCATAATCTCACTTGCTGCTTCAGGTGATGAGACTACAAGAACTGGCACACTCCCAAGATGGATTTGCATGAAAGGGCCATATTGTTTAGCTAGAGATTGAAGTGTGCGGTGAGGGAAAAGGCCAAGTTGATGGAGATTTCCTATTATAGGGAATTTTGGAGGAGAAGGAGGTGAGTTTTTGGTTTTTGTAGAATTGGAATACCATTTGATTAGCATAAAAAGGATGAGAAAGATGGAAGAGATTATTATGAGTAGCATTGTGTTCTCTTAGCTATTTTTTCTTCTTCCAGTTGTAGTAAATCACAAACCTGTCTTATATAGTTATTAGAATCTGGACTTACTGATACAGAGTCATGTGTTGTGGACCAGTTTGTTTGTGAGATCTTGTGACTCTGAGTTATAATATGAAATCCTAATTCCAACTACGGGTAACAATAGCTAACAAACTGGTGTAAGCTATAGACAACATTGTAATAGTTTTATGATTTAAAATTTAATTTGAAACATTCATGCCATTTCGGTTAGAATTCATATGATTTTAAATTATATATTACGAATCTTAGAAAACAAAAATTAATCACGTTTTACGTTTTAGTGGGGCGGTGCAAAATGCCATTTTATACCTTGTCAATCAATTGATATCCCATAAATAAATAAATAAATAAATAAATAAATTTTTTAAATAAATTCAAGATATATTAAAAAAAAAGAAAAAGATACAATAAAGGAGACTAACATGAAAAAAAAACGGAAATAAAAGAGAGAAAAAAGTTAGAGGATCAAATAAAACCCAACCACCAAAAAAATAATAATAATAATTAAATGTAACATAAAAGATCCAATAAGTTAAAGTAGCTTTTTAGAACCAACTCTACCAACTCTTAAAGAGTGTCCAACTCCATTTTTTCGTGTCCCAAAGTATTGTCACTCTGAAAATCCAGAAGTGACAAATAATAGTTTCTACATGAACGTGATAATTTGTTGTGATTTTGGATAATCTAGTGCAAAATCAAACATTTACTTCATCAAGTATTATATAACTAAAATAGTATATGTAAAAGGTTCATTCTCTAGATAGAGTTATTTAGTATTTCGTATAAAGGTCGTCGAACCCTTGGAGGTTGTCATTGCGGTACAGGTCCAACATCGGGAAAGCTTCATTGAATTGAATAACTCAGCATACATTATATCACAAGACTTCACCTTGTCCGCCACCACGTGAAATGTTGCGGTTGCTTGAAAATATACATGTTGATACTCTTTATGGTGGAGTATGATTGTCAGTAAAGACAACTAAAGCTTATGTATTATTTTCAATCAAGATGAAAATTGTTGGGGTTTGTTGAAAATATATATGTTGAAGAAGTCTCGCATCGCTTAGTTTTGTGAATGAAAAGAGAGTCCAAGACTATATATAGGATACAAGTTCGATGAAGTCTCATATCTCTTAGTTTTGTGAAGAAAGAGAGAGTCTGATGTTATATATAGGATTCAAGTTCTTCATTTCAAAATGCACCAGTCATAAGCACTTTAAGCTTGTATTTAACTTTATTTCTTCTCTTATACTCTTGTATTATAGTGTTGTGAGATGTAGTTAAATATTTATTTTGGAGAGTGTGGGTGTATTGGGTGTCTGAGTTAGTTGAGGGTATATTATGTGTTGTAACAATGTTCACATAGTGTTATTCTCTAGTTGTGTATTGACAACGATCGTGGTTTTTTCTCCGGTTTTGGAGTTTCTATGTTATGTTCTTGTGTTGTGATTTTGTTCCTCTTTTTTCTCTATATTTTGTTTGTTTTTTCCCAACAACTGGTATCACGACTTTTGGTTCGATTCGAAGATAAGTATTCTTAGTATGCTCTGTAGTTGCAGTTTTCTCTGATCTTCCACATCAGAAAAGAAGGGTAGTGTTGTGAAAAAGAGTTGCAGTCACAAATTCTGTTGTGCAGTTTGGGCTAGAGAAAATTGATGGATGATTTTTTTGACTTGTGGAAAGTTAAAGTCAAAGATGTGTTGATACAAACAAGATTACACAAGGTACAAGATTATGTCGGTGGTTAAAGAGCTTCCTGCCAACAAGGAAGTTGGACCATAATGTTTCTACCTAATTTTTGACATGTGAAAATTCTTGAAGTGATTTAGCTTTAAGTGAAATATACTCTTCTTTAGGTGGAGTGTGATAGTTTTTTAAAACTATGATTTCTGCTGAAAACAATGCGAAATTCTCTGAGTGGTTTATCTTCAAGTGAAATTTATTCTTCATGATAAAGTATATGATTGCCGGTGATGACGATGTGAAATTTTTGAAGTGGTGTATCTTCAAGTGAAATATATTCTTCATGAAAAAGTATGATAGTTTTTAAAACTATGATTGTCAGTGAAGACAATGTGCAAATTCTTGGAGTGGTGTAGCTTCAAGTGACTATATTTTTTATGGTGGAGTATGATTATCGGTGAAGACAATGAAAGTTGATGTATTATTTTTAATCAAGGTAGAGATTGTTGGGGTTGGTTAAAAATATACATGTTGATACTCTTTATGGTGGAGTATGATGGTCGGCGAAGACAATGAAAGCTTATGTATTATTTTCAATCAAGGTGGAGATTGTTGGGGTATATTGAAAATATGCATGTTGAAGAAGTCCCACAATTCTTACTTTTGTGAATCAATAGAGAGTCCAAGACTATATATAGGATACAAGTTCTTTGAAGTCCCACATCGCTTAGTTTTGTGAAGAAAGAGGGAGTCCAATGCTATATATAGGATTCAAGTTCTTCATTTCAAAATGCACCAGTACAAAGCACTTTTAGGTTGTATTTGACTTTCTTTGTTCTCTTATACTCTTGTATTAGAGTGTTGTGAGATGTAGTTAAATATTTGTTTTAGAGGGTGTGGGTGTACTGAGGGCCTGAGTTAGTTGAGAGTATATTTTGTGTTGTAACAATTTTCACATAGTGCTATTCTCTGGTTGTCTATTGACAACGGCCGTGGTTTTTTTCGTCGATTTTGAAATTTCCACGTTATGTTCTTGTGTTGGGATTGTGTTCCACTTTTTCTCTATGCTTTATTCTTTTCCAACATGGAGGACGTCAAACTCAATCATCGTGATCTTTTCTACTAAAGGAATGTGGTAGTTTGGTGCCTTGTTGACCATTCACCTGCCGTAATAGGACAAATGGGGCTTTTACTTCTTCAGCTTTATTTTGGTTTGTCGCTTGACGCAATAATTTCCCATTGCTTTTTCTTCATGGAGTAGCATATCAAATGTTTTAGGTTTTGAAGCCCATCACGATGACGAGGATACCACTTGAATTATTATGCCTTGTCGACCAGCCCTTTGTTAGAACGTTGATGGGTAATATTTCCAAAGATGTACAAAGTCGTCCCTCAGTGCTCGCCACAATGAAGAAGTCATCCCATTAGATGAACGCCTCGCCAGAAAAAGTAGGTTTTTGGTGTAACCATTAGTTTTTTTACTTTTCTTCGGCTTGACCTTCTCAGGTGGTTGTCCTGCTTCAGGATATTTTGTGATTGACTTTGAATGTTTTCTAGAAGGTTCCTCAAGAAATAGTTGATGCCTTGTGTGGAAAGAAATCCTTTGATTTGTGCATGCCCAAAGTGTGTTTTTAAGCTAGAAATAAAGCAAAAATGTTGAAGGAAGTTCCCAAAAACGTCGCCAAATAATTTAATATAACCTTTCTCTTCAAGTGTTGTTGATGGGGATTAATTTGATAACGAACTCTAGTATGAAGGTATTTGTAAATATGTCTGACAATAGGGGTATACTTGTATGCACAATAACAACCAAGTTAGTGACGACCGTAATTTTGAGGTTTAAGGTTTAGAATAGTGTGTACCTGAGACTAAATTATTTATTAGCATTTATAGCAGGGTTTTATGATTAAAGGCCTTGAAACTTCTTTTTAGAGACACATGTATCATGGAGAGATGTAAGTAGATTTAACATGCCTTTGTATATGATGTTCCATAGTGAGTGGAATTGCCTGATTTGGTGTGCCTTTAAGGCAAGTGTGTCCTTTAGTACAATCTTTGTCCTACGACTTCAGGTGATCTGGTTTCTTGTGAGTCGGGTCCAGTCCTGAACCAGAACAACTACCAAATAGTTGTCCTATTTACTATCAATGCTCATCTAATTTTTATAGAATATGATATGAGGAAAGGTATTGTTTAACTATGTGATAACACAAATAGATTTAAAGGCTCTATACTACCTTTTCCTAGCACGGTTAGAAACTTATTTTTATGTCGATCCTCACGAGATCAAATTGATTTCTCTAATTATGAGGGTTAATTAGTTGAGGTCTGGTTACCCTTCTATAGGGTTTGAACATCTCTAGATCTTTAGTTCTGTCTTTTTGTCTATGTACTTTTGTAGTTGACCTTCGCATTTTGTGTATCAACCTAGGTTTTTAACCCATGGCTTTGTTAGTGGAATCCCTATGTATGCGATGATACTTTCAATACATTTTTCTGTACATATAAGGCTTAGTTTCTCATTGTCGATATAATTTAATGAGGTTGGACTCACGCACATTTCGAAAGATCCTCCTAGGTTTTTTTTGTGAGTATTACTATATCCTCTTATCATTCCCTCGCTTGTTTCATCATCTTTATTTGTCACAATTGTTGTGATTGTAATTTCTTTATAGCTATGTAACCTATATTCATTAGGTACCAACAACAAATATCCACTATGGATAGGGTAAAAACCCACAAAATAGATGCGGGCACAAACACAGTTATTACCCGCTATAACAAGTTGATATGGGTGTGATGTTAGAGTAAGCTCTAATAGTCAATCAGTATTGGTTATATTGGTTTTTTTTTATGATGACCTTAACATGTGTGTGTGTGTGTGTATATATATATATATTATGCATTGTATTTATTGTGTTATTTTATATGACATAATAAAATCCTTAGAATAATTAGTTTGTTAAACGGTACATTAAGTGTGACTTAATCTTGAGACCTCATTAAATATAAGGATGTTATTGTTAAATCATCTATAGTCAAGTTTTACTGTCACAAAGGCACTAGTGATTCATAAATAGTATTATGTGAGTAGACTGATGATCACATCTTACGGGTCATGGATATGAGATATCAAGTATTCAATTAAGTATAAATATTAGGTGTAGTATTTATACTGGGTTAGTCCACCGTGATAATACTACATAGTAAATTATGTAAGTCTCATAAGTTATTCTCATAATGATAGTGGTGTTTGCCACACTTCGACCTGAAACCACTCTAGATCCTAGATGTATAGTTGAGTACTTTATTTTCTTTCAAACATTGTTCGTAATAGGATGACCATATAGGTGATTGATGGGTATTCCATAAATCATGTTGAGGAACAAGAGTGACCTAGACACGATGTTCCCCTTACATATACAAGAGTAATATCTAAGACCACTTAATTGAGCATGATTATAAAATACATGGTCGTACTCAAATAAGTCAATATGAGATATTAAGATTATTTGTTGTTATCAAGTATACTTGGGTATTAAAGAATATAGGCTAAATATTCCTTTTGGTCTCTTACCTTTATTTGGAGTTTACTTTTGGTCCCTTAATTTTTAAAAATATCAATTTAGTTTCTTATGTTTTCAAATAGTGTCATTTAAGTCCTTCAATCTAATTCTTACAAACAGTGCCTATTTTTGTATGTATGACATCCAACGTGGCATATGTTCATACGCGTGGCATATGTTCATACTCGTGGCATCATACGTAGTATATGCTCATCACCAAACTCATCAAAATTTCAAGAAAAATTCAAAAATTTTGCCTTTAATCTAGATTCAAACTAAGGTCATCTTGACTGTTGGACATTATGGTGTACCACTGGAATGTTTTGTCTTTGCTAATTTAATTTACAAATTTGATATATATTTAAATTTCTTTACATGAAACATACATAATAACCACTAGAAACTTAAGCATTTGCTTCAAACCCAGATTTCAATATGAGATGTTTGATGTTCTTAAGCTGTTTCGCCGCTCTTTCGCTTGTGGTAGGAAAAATTTTCATGCATGTTTTGTTGTTGAAATTTTGATTATTTGAAAAAAAAATGTTTCTGCAAAGCATCTCCAAAGTCAGAAGCACTTACGTTATTTGTATCAATAGAATTTAAGTGAGTATTCCAGAAAATATTAGTACAAAACTTTTAGAAAGTTAATAGACACATTTCATCACACATGTGATAACTCATCCTGGATCAAAAGTCAGAAGCAAAAGTTAATCAGTTTTTGATAATTCAACTTAGACGAAGAGAAGAGTTGCATTATGATATATGGTCACGGGTTTGGATATGAAATTAGATTTGATATAAGAATAGAAGGTTATATATGAATGAAGGACATCATAGAGTTAATACCATATTATATATATATAAGCTATTTCAAGCTCACAATTAAATAAGTTCAATACTTTGTAATTAGGCAATGTGCAAAAATAATCCAAATTTTAATATGAATGATGTGCAAAAATAATCCAAATTTTAATATGAATGATATGCAAAAATAATTCCTAATTTACTATCACTTTATTCTACAAACGACATGCAAGTAACATATTTTCAGAATTTTTTTGAGAAAAATAAATATTGAAGAATGTTTGAATAATAAAACCATGGAAATTGAAAGATTGTTAGGTTCTGTGTTTTGGAATTGTTAGGAGAAAAATAAATATGGAAGTATGTTTTGAATAATGAAAGAAAATATATGCTTGGTTTTGTATTTGTTGGAAATAAGACATTTTGTGTTTAGAGAAAATGTGTGTGGGAATATTAGAGGTTTGATTAGAAACTTGATAGATAGGAGAATTCTTTATGGAAGAGAGAACTTTGTATTTTTCCTTGATGCAAAAGTGTAGAATTATATCTCTATTTATAGTACTCTAAGGAGAACTCTAGACACACTAATTCTAGAGAGTTCTCAACTCTTGAAATTCCAAGAGTATTCTAGAAAATATTACAAAACAAAGAAATATCTAGACACTCCAAACATTACAAGAGTTTTCTAGAAACATTAATTAAAATTACCTAAACCCAAAATAATTAAGCGCAAAAATCCAAACAATATGTTTAGGCCCAAATCAAGTTTAATCTTTCAACATCCCCCCTTAAACTTGATTTGTGACTCCAATCATATTCCTTAACTTCACGAAAGTTTCTAACTTGAGTGGCTTGGTGAAAATGTTAGCAACTTGATCTCGAGACATCACATACTTCAATTTCACCTCCTTCTTCTCGATTCATTCTCTTATGAAGTGGTAATGGGTGTCGATATGCTTACTTCTTTCATGAAATACAGGATTCATTGCCAAAGCAAGTGCTGATTTATTGTCAACACATATTTCCATAAGATCTTCTTGTGGAATTTTTAATTCTTTCAACAAGTTCCTTAGCCAAATTGCATGACAAACGCATGATGTGGCGGCGGCATATTCGGCTTCACAAGTTGACAGTGTGGCGATAGGTTGCTTCTTTGACATCCAAGTGAAAGCGGTATCTCCCATAAAGAACACAAAACTAGTAGTGTTTTTTCTATCATCCAAGTCTCCACTCCAATCGCTATCACTATAGCCAACAATCTCATAAGTGTTAGAAGAGTAATAGTGTAAGCCAAAGTTTGTTGTACCTTTGATGTATCAAAGGATTCTCTTTGCTGCCTTGAAGTGAGTTGTTGTTGGAGCTTTCATGTAGCGACTTACGACTCCTACATTATAGAGAATATTCGTCCTTGTACTTGTCAAGTAACGTAGACTTCCAACCAAACTTTTGTAAAGAGTTGGATCCACGATCTATCCATTTTCATGCTTACTCAACTTGCTGCCACATTCCATCGGGGTGCCAACCGGATTGGCATCATCCATCTTGAACTTCTTAAGGACTTTTTTGGCATAACCTTCTTGGGTGATAAAAATTCCTTTGTCTTCTTGCTTTACTTCGATGCCGAGATAATATGCCATGAGCCCCATATCCGTCATCTCAAATTCATTTAACATGTCTTTTTTGAACTCTTCGAACATGCTTAGATTTTTCCCAGTGAAGATTAAGTCATCAACATATAAGCACACAATCAAAATATCTCCACTTTGCGCTTTAACATAACATGCTCATATGGACACTTGATGAAGTTCTTGTCTCGAAAATACATGTCGATTCGAACATTCCAAGCTCTCGGTGCTTGCTTGAGTCCGTACAACGCCTTTTTCAACTTCAAGACTTTTTCTTCTTGCCCTTTTACTTCATATCCCTGTGGTTGCTCAATATAAACTTCTTCTTCGAGAAAACCATTCAAGAAGACCGATTTCACATCCATTTGATAAATCTTCCATTCATTTTGAGCTGCCAAAGAAATGATCAGTCTAATAGTTTCAAGACGAGCAACGGGGGCAAATACCTCATCATAGTCAATTCCTTGTCTTTGACTATAGCCTTTTGCCACCAATTTTGCTTTGTATTTCTCCACGTCTCCTTTTGCATTCTTCTTCGCCTTGTACACCCATATTACTCTGATTGCTTTGTGTCCTCGTGAAAGTGTAGTAAGTTCCCACGTATCATTCTTCGTGATTGACTTTATTTCTTCATCCATGGTGTCTCTCCACTTTACGTTTTGAACAGCTTCTTGATAGCTTAGAGGCTCGCAATCACCAAAAATACAAAAGTGGTTAATGTTATTTTGGTTTTCGGTTACCTCATAAAGCTCTTCAATGCTCCTTAGTCGTGGTGTCCTCTCACTTGAGCTTGTTTCATCCAACCTTGGTGTCGGTGAGGCAGGTGGTGTAATATGTTCCTCTATCATTGGTTGTTCCATTTCACCATCTTCTTCTTCGAAGTAAGGAAGGAAATCGTACCTGTCTTCTTGAACACTTCAATCCCAACAATCTTCTTCTTCGAACTCTACGTCACAACTTATGACAATCTTTCAACTATTTGGATTATAGAGTTTGTACCTTTTGGAGCTTGAGCCGTAACCCACAAATACGTACTTCTCACTTTTATCATCGAGATTTGTTCTCCTTTCATCAGGAACGTGGGTATAGGCAAAGCTTCCAAACACTTTGAGGTGAGAGATCCCTGGCTTCATTCCACTCCATGCTTCTTGTGGTGTCTTCTCATGCACACTTCGTGTTAGGGAACGATTTGTCAAGTAAACCGCACATGCCACAGCTTCAGCCCAAAACTCTTTCGGCATCTTCTTACTCTTAAGCTTGCTTCGCACCATATTAAGTATGGTCCGGTTCTTTCTCTCCGCTACTCTATTTTGTTGTGGCGATCTTGACACTGTTAGTGGGCGGCTGATTCCATGGTCTTCACAATATTTGTTGAACTCATTTGAAGTAAACTCTCCTCCTCGGTCAGATCTCATGGCCTTAATGGAAAGACCACTTTCTTTCTCCACAAGGGCTTTGAACTTCTTAAAGTTTTCAAACACTTCCGACTTCTCCTTCAAGAAATAAACCCGTGTTTTTCTAAAATAATCATCAATAAAGAGGAGAAAGTATTTATTCTTACCACAAGAGTTTGGATTGATTGGTCCATAGACATCGGTGTGTATGAGCTCTAGTGGTTTTGTCGCTCTTGTTGTTGATTCCTTTCAAAATCTTTTTCGGAATTGCTTCCTAATTAGACATCCTTCACATAGTTGGTTTGGGTGGTTTATACTAGGCAAGCCTCTCATCGTCTCCTTCTTTGACAAACATTCTAGACTGCCGAAGTTGAGGTGTCTAAATCGTAGATGCCATAGCCACGAAGAGTCAGTATAGCAAGCCTTGAGACACTTTGCCACATCATTTTGAATGTTCAAGAGGAACATTCTATTCTTTGACATAGGCACCTTAGCAATCAAGTTATGCCCACAATCTCTTAAGAAAAGGCTATGTTCTTTCAAGTAGATGTCATAGCATTTCTCTAATAATTATCCAAGCTTAAAATATTATTCTTCATGTTAGGAACATAGTAGACATTGGATATGAATTGATGACTCCCATTCTTCAAGCGTATGAGAATTTTACCTTTGCCTTTGATCGGTATCTTTGAGTCATCTCCAAATGAGACATTGCCAGTTATCACTTCATTGATCTCTATGAACATGCTTCGATCGCCGCACATGTGGTTGCTTGCGTCGGTGTTGAGGTACCACTTGTTTCTTTTCTCTTCAAATTGGATTTGGCACGCGAGCAACAAAGTTTCTTCTTCTCCACTTTTTTCTTCTACAAAGTTGCTTTCTCTACAACCTTCTTTGAGAATCTACACTTAGATGCGTAGTGACCGATCTTGTTGCAGTTGAAGCACTTGATTTGTGACTTGTCGTACCTTGACCATGAATTTCCTCTTCCACGACCTCTTGTTGCTTGTGGATTCCAACTTCTTTCTCCATTGTTAAAGTTGTTGGAGTAGTTGTTGTAACTGCCTCTTCCTTCTCCTCCATGTCCTCATCCACGTCCACGATCTTGGCCACGACCTCGTCCATTTTGGCTCTTATAATTCGTATAGTTTGCTTCCTTTGCGTTGAGTTTTAGTAGTTGCTCCATAGCCTCCTTTTGTTTAATTTTTCTCTTTTGTTTTTCTTCGTATGCTTGTAAGGAACCCATGAGTTGCTCAATAGTCATGGTCTATAAATCCTTGTTTTCTTCAATGTTGGTAACAATGAAGTCAAAACTTGGATTTAAAGTGCGAAGTATTTTTTCCATGACTTTCACCTCATCAACATCTTCACCATTTCTTTTAAGTTGATTGACTACGGACAATACTCGAGAAAAATAATCATAAATTGACTCAGACTCTTCCATAAATAAACGTTCAAACTCACTTCTAAGAGTTTGAAGACAGATCTTTTTCACCTTCTCCACTCCTTTGTTGCAAGTTTGAAGCTTGTCCCACGCTTCTTTGGCCATCGTTACATTGGAGATCTTCTCAAATGTATCTTCATCCACCGATTGATAAATGAGGAAGAGAGCTTTCTTGTCTCTCTTTCTTGACTCATTCAATGTCTCCTTTACACCTTGGCTTAGCGAGGCTTCATCTTGATACTGCAATTGTCATAGTTGTTCTTTGTGAGCATTGGTATTTGAAAAGGGAAACCTCAATTCGTCATGTTTTGAGGATCGTGAAGCTCTAATGCCACTTTGTTGGAAATAAGACCTTTTGTGTTTAGAGAAACTGTGTGTGGGAATATTAGAGGTTTAATTAGAAACTTGATAGATAGGAGAATTCTTTATGGAAGAGAGAACTTTGTATTTTTGCTTGATGCAAAAGTGTAGAATTACATCTCTATTTATAGTACTCTAAGGAGAACTCTAGACACACTAATTCTAGAGAGTTCTCAACTCTTGAAATTCCAAGAGTATTCTAAAAAATATTACAAACCTAATAAATATCTAGACACTCCAAACATTATAAGAGTTTTCTAGAAACATTAATTAAAATTACCTAAACCCAAAATAATTAAGCCCAAAAATCCAAACAATATGTTTAGGCTTAAATCAAGTTTAATCTTTCAACAGTATTTGTGTCTTACATTTTGAAGTAATGTTTAGGAATTGTGACACAGAGGCCTTTGGTGTTGCAACTGCACAGAGTAGAGGAAGGGTTACAAGAGCATGCAGAATTTATACACTTGTCGAAGAAACTGTTTACTGATTTCTGTGTGTCTTTTCATGCAATCCACAATTGATTTTAAATCTACAATTGGAAGATTGTGGAAAATAGAGTTCCTTGAACACTGTGTGCAATTGGACTTTCTAGTTTGTCATTTTCACAAGAATTGATTATTTTTATGCATTGTATGGTATTATTTGTCTTTATGCTTAACTTGCTAGTTGCTACTAGGTTACTCCATATATATATGTATGTTTCATGTAACCAAATATATATATATATCAAATTTGTAAATTAAATCAGCAAAGGAAAAGCAGTTCGGTGGTACACCATAATGTCTAGCAATCAAGGTGACATTGGTTTGGATCTAGGTTGAAGGTAAAAATTTGGATTCTTTTCGTAAAATTTTGATGACCTTGTTGATGACCATATGCTACGATGGATGTCACGCGTGCAAAAATAGACATTGTCTGTGAGAATGAGATGGAAAGGACTTAAATGATGTTGGCAAAGACAAAGGATTTTTTATTTTTTTGGTTACATGAAGGAAGGAAAAAGACATAAAGGATTAAATTGGTTATTTTAAAAGTTAAAGGGCCAAAATGGACCTCGAGATAAAGATAAGGGATTAAAAATAAGTATTTAATCAAGAATATAATATTCAATTATACAATGATTTCTGATATATATATATATATATATATATATATATATATATATATAAAATATTTTATATCACATGACATTCTCTTTATTTTCTTTTTTTTTATAAGGGCATTAGCCCAACAAAACACTAACAGGCCTTAGGTTTAATAACACAATGATTTAGGTTAAAGTTGTTGTTATTCTTTGAGACAGAAATCCTAGCCACATTATGCGCCTCTTCGTTGTCCTCTTGCGGTATGTGAGCAAATTGAATGTTGTCAAACCTGTTTTTCATCTTCCACATACTTCTACAAATCATTCTCAAATTATTTCTGGGAATTTCATCTCCCCTACCATTCATCACTTTTATCATATGCATGTGATCCGAATGGAATATCACCATGGTTGATTCCTCCTTATGCGCCTTTTTAATGGCAACCTTCATAGCCATTGCCTCGGCTGCAAAAGGATCATTATCCCCTTGGACTTTCGACGCATGTTCCATTATGACCTGATCTTCAGCATTAAAAATCGCCTTTCCCAAACCCCAGTTCCATTCTTCCACCAGCGATACATCAGTTCTTATCCTGATCCATTCGAGCTTGTGGTTTTCTTTAGTGTGGACATTGTTTTCCTTCATCTTCCCTTTGTTGTTGCCTGTGTTGGATTTGTTGTATGTTTTTTATGTTTTTGTATCTATAGCTTTGTTTTCTTATTCGCTTGTTTATCCTCTTGGTGGACTTCATAAAAGGCGATACCTTTCTGGTTGGACTTCTTTTTCTCCCTTTGACCTTTTTGCTTTTTGTGCTTCTGATCGGTATTTCTTCTAATAATTTGTTGGTCTGTCACCTTGATCTCTAGGTTGTTATGGTTTGCATGATGCATGTGCACCTTCAGCTGATGATTGTAGGCAGACGAGATCTTGTCAAGTTCTCCCTTCTGCTCTCTCAGAATGTTATCATCTCTTTTGTTCATTTGCTTTTCCTGGTACCTATTACCCTTATCTTTATTGTCCTTTAGATTATCATCCATTGACCCTCCTCTTGCTTATTTCCATATTTTGTGTAGGTTAGGTTCTTCTTATTCTTCGGGATCTGGTTCAGGTCCATTCTCTTCTTATTATCATTTTCCCTGTGAGTTTGTTCTCCTTTCGAATTATAGTTGCTCTTGTTACTTCTTTCCATGCTTTTATGATTTTGAATGTTGGTACCATTGCAGTTAGGCTCCTTTACACTATCTTGGTGATGGTTGTGGTGATCAACATAGCATCTACAAGCATTGTTAGCTGCCTTTAGTGCATGTAAGTCTTCTTCCTCAAATAGATTTTATTCCTTGCTTGCCATATGTTGTCAATTATGTGAATATACATATTAGTTTAGTCTTTTCTCATTCTGCTTAGGTAGTATTTTCTCCAATCCACAAAATTCTCATTATTTAAGTTGTTGAAGTTTACTGTGAGATGAGAGTTAAACCACCATATTTCACCCACCAGCATTCCATGAAGCAGTGATCTATAGTTTCTATAGACTCTTTGCATCTTGGGCATAGGTAATTTGTGGGGATATTTCTTCTACCCAGTTTTTTTTTTCATAGGGAGCATGTTAGACAACCGTCTCCATAAAAGATATTGCTTCCTAGGGGGGACCTTACTGCCTCATACATTGTTCCATATCTCTTTCTGGCCCTCCATGTTGAATGTTTCCTCCACCTATTGTCTTTTCCACTCTCTAATCATGTTATATCCCAATTTAATTGAATACATCCCATCAATTTTGGCCTTCCATCCTAAGCAGTCTTCCTTATTAAGATTATTTAGGGGAATATTATTAATGTAGTGTCTATCAACGTCAAGGAAAGTATTATTAAGCTCAGTTTGGTTCCAACAACTATTTTCCCTGTCAATGAGGTCCCTGACTAGCAATGATGTGTTGATATATATATATATATATCAGTCACTGCTTATAATATTAAATATGTGATTTAATATTATTGTCAATATTATGAAAACTTACATGATCACACACATAGAGTACTGACAATGGAACGAAATATTGAGTTAAATAAAATTTAATTCAATTAGATGTTAATTGTATTATTTAATACATTAACACAATTATAATTTATTTTATTAAATATGATTTAATTAAATAAATGAGAATTGATAATTAATTAATTCTATTGAGCCATGTACTTTTTAAAAGTACAATGTGTGATAACCTCTTGTGATGTAGGGTTGTCGGAGGATTTTAGGGTTGTTGCAGTGTTAGAGTAGGCTCGCGCGAAGAGGTGAGAAACTTTGTATACTGGTGTTTTACAGGTGAAATTAAATGTCCCTTTTATTGGGTGAGAATATGGAGTAATAATGGTGTAGAGGGGTTGAATAGACCTCCCAAAATAAAACTTTCGTTTGAAAAATATATTTATCGGAGTTTAAAAAATAGTACGTTTTGCATGGCGGAAGCAAAATTTGCGTAAAAAGAGATTATGTTTATCGATTGGAAGTAATGTAAGTATACTTAAACAGTTTACAATAATCAAATTGAACAATTGAATTACTCAAAAAATTATAAACCAAAATTTATTACCCAATTACTCAATTACACAAGATGTGATATTGAATAACTTTCAATGCAAGTAAGATTCCACTATCAATGTTTTCAGACTTAATCCACAATCAAACAAGGTTGGGTTACCAATTCTAACAAAACTTATAACTTATATAACAAATTGTTATCAACGGATAAACCTATCAACATGTAATTCTAGAAAGCAATAACAATAACCTAATCATGCAATCAACTAAGATATTAAATGAGTGTGAATGTGTGTGTGTGTGTATGTGTGTGAGAGAGAGAGAGAAGTGATTACACCAAGGTTTATAGTGGTTTTGAATGTTCGTCCTCTCTTTATGCTTAACCCACACTCCAATGGTTACCCATTGAAAATTCGTTGGTCTTCCACTGTGATCTGCAACAATGTTACAAGTGTTCGTACAATCACTAATCCACAAATAAAATGCTAAAAATAAAACTCCCTCTATTCTAGAGCTTGATTATATACAACTCCAAGAACTAAACATTTATGTCAAATCTTTACTTGAGATCGCTTGTTGAATCTTCCAACCCCAACAACCTACTCCTAAGTCTCCATCTGCGGCAATTTCCACACAATTCTGACTGTATCTTTAGTGTTGATCCATCCGGGAAAAACAGAACTTATGCCCTGTCTATAGACTTCCACACATTACTGCCAAGGTCATCCTGGAGAGAAAAATCTTCTTCTTTTTAACTAGAATTGTCACAACCAGTCATAACACCACACAAACTTGCAAGCCTGTGAAATCCTAAACAAATCTTCAAAGAAAAGTTAAATCCAAAAACGAATCTCCTCAATCAATCACGAACCTATCTAGATGAGATTCAAATCCATGTAAAAATTAAAAATAATGAGTTATAAGATGAAAGAAATTGTTCCCAAGTGTTCAAGAAAGATTCTAAACCTTTTTGAAAATGTGAGAACAAGTGGTTTGTGAGTTTTCAAATCATCAATGAAAGAGTGTGTTTTCTTAATGTTACGAAAGGTTGAGAGATAAAAATAATTTATAGGTGCTTGAGATGAAGCACAAAAAGAAGTGAAAAGATTCATGTTTGATTCGAGTCAAAAGCATTAGGTGATTTGATCCATGTTAGCAAAATAATGAGAAACAAGATCAACACTTAAAGAGAGACCCATTTTTCTGTGATTCAACCAATCCTTAAAGCATGATTCAACTCACAAGTTCATGATTCAAGCCAGGCAATGGTTATGATTCGACTCAAACTCGACTGTGGTTGGAAAAGAGTTTATGATTAGACTCAAGCATATACTGTGATTCAACTCACAACTGTGTGTTTCGAATCAAAAGCTAGTTGTGATTAGACTTACAAGCTTCAACAAATTCATGTTCCTTTCTGCCTTTTCTAATTCGACTCATGGATGTGTGTGATTTGAATCACACATCCAAAATTTCAAAAATCCAAGATTTAAACTATGTTTTGAGATTCTACCTTTGATGGGACTTCAATCAATCTCAATTATGGTTCTTGTTCTACAAAACCCGACTAATTAACTTAAAACATAATGTTCATACTCAAACTGAAACACTTTGAATTATGCACGTAAAAATACCGGATCCAAAACTCGATCCTAAGAGATATGCAATGGGAGAGGTGACTCAAATATAAATTAAATTAAAAGTAAATCTTAAAAGACAAGCAACAAAATGATATGAGCTTCTCCTCCTTAATGTATTAGAGACATGCAATGTAATACCCCATATTTTAAATTGCTCTGGATAATATTAGTTGTGATCAATTGAGTCCCAGTGTACTCTGTGAAATTATTTACAAAAAATGATTAGAGTAATTGTTGAGCTCAGAGCAAATCCAATTAATATTATATGACTCTGAGGTAATTAATTATTGGAGCTTTAGAGACTTTTTGAGCGTTTAGTAGTATTATTTACTAATGATACTTACTATATGTTTCTTTCCTCCCACTTGCCAAACATAAAAAGAAAAAGATAGTAACATAGAGAGAGAAAGAAGAGAGAAAAGGGAAGAAAGAAAAGAAGAGAAAATCCAACATTTCAAGAGCAAGAATCATCTCATCTTCTTTATCTTCAACCTCTAACCAAGGTGGGTTCTAGTTAGAAACTTTAGTTGTAGATTTCTTGAGGTTTTTCTATGTTAGGTTAGGTTTTGAGAAAAATGGATGTTTTGAAAAATCGAAGAATCTAGCGGTTGAAATGTGTTATAAATCGTGTGGTATGATCAATATATGTGTAAAATCACTGGTTGATAAGGTTATGATGTTTGTGATTGAATTGAAATGTTTGAGTTTTGTGTAGAAATTATGAAATGTTGTTGGAAATTATGTTTGTGAAGTTGTGGAATAACCCATGGTAGAACCATGATTAAATACTTTTATTTGTTGATTGGGTAGGGTTTTGAGGGTGAAATTGTGGATGGATAGTTGCTGTTGCAAAGGAAAAAAAATTTGCATAACGCAGAGCGCGCTTAGCGCGGGTATGCCTGCTTAGCGCGGTCTGGAGAATTTTAACCTCCATCAGGCCGAGAGTAACGCGCTTAGCGCGGGAGGGGGCCCGCTTAGCGAGACCTGGAACCAAGGAAAAACGATTTTCTTCTAAATTTCATAACGTTTGACTCATTCACCCGATTTAATCGTTCTTGGTACCGATAGAGAGCTATCGAAATACTATGTCTAATGGAAGTAAAAAATATTCGTTTTGACACCCGATTTAATAAGTCGGAGGGAACCGGTTTTAGTGTAACTTGTGGGTTGTTGAATTGTGTGATCCTATATTATGATTGACTTATGTTTACCTATTTTTCATTGTTATTATGCATGTTTGAGGGTATGCATGTTAAAATACGAAATATCTAGAGTGAGGAATATAACTATAACCATATCGGAACCTAGTAACGACTAGGAAATTTTGGAAGGAGGGAATGGCGAGGCTCGTGCGTGAGGGGCCGAGGCGTGCGTCTATTATCGAATGGTATAGAACGTATTAAACTAGTATGGATCATGTTATTTATGTTTTATTTGAGAAAGACAAAGAGGTCTTAAGGCGAGTGTGGCCTTGTGATTGTCGAATACAATCACACTTGTGTGTGTGGGTGATCACGTAATCGTAACCAATTATCTTGGGTGCAGTTTCATGGGTCTCGAGCTCCTCTGAAACGTATGCACAATTACTTGACAGGTTTGATTCCCGTGTGTAGTACGAATGGAACCTAAGGGTAGAGACTTGTGATGGTTAACAGGCCATGTGAAGTGACGGTTCACGGTTAACATGCCATTGCTCCTGAATCCATTTCGTATGTCAAGTAAATGATAAGGATCCATGACCCGGGTCGACTTCTAGACGTAGAAGAGGACAAGAAAAGGGGATGCCTTGGTACAGGTTATCGATTAGTGATAGTATGAGTTGACAAGACTCATGAGCATGGATCCATATAGTGTGTGAGTACTCAAAGTCACTTCCCTTCCCTTTTGACTTGAGTTAGGTGTGATAGAACCTTGTACAGCCGAGAGAACCCATAAGATAGAGAACCCACTGAGATTTGATGTATCTCACCCCACGTTGTTGACTATTTTACAGGTACTACAGGTATGGATAAAGTTGTTTGACTTTCCTTACACGTTAGCTTTTGGGATGGCAAGACTTCCGTTGTAAAGATTATTTTGAGATCATTATTTGATCTAGTTCTTAGTGTTGGAACATCTTGTATATATAATGCCATATTTTGTTTTTGTATTAGGCTTTTTGGGCATGTATATGTATAATGTGTTAACTAGGGGCTTATTGTATTTCAGTACCAAAGCATAAATTCATTTATGATATAGATGCTTTGATGTATTATATTATATATGGGTGTTACAGTTGGTATCAAAGCAGGCCGTATCCTCGACCTAGCCATGAAATAGTATAATTATTTCTTTTCGTTTCACATGTGTGGTGTCACCCTTGGTCTTGCGTGTTATATTTATGGTATTGAGCCTGACCAACTTAATCTTATCTGTATGACATTCAGGAACATGGCAGAAATAATCACGGTAGACCCAGGACTACTCCGACAGGAAAAAACCCACCAGGTGACGATGGGAATTCCCCTTTGTATCAATTCATGCATCAGATGCAGCAACAACAAAATCAGTTTGTGCAACAAATGGTACAACAAATGGCTGGTGGTCTGCATTCTCCAGTGGTTGTTCCTGAAGCTGCAGGGGGGACCTTTCGGGATTTCATTCATATGAATCCTCCAGAGTTTCAAGGAGGGTTAGATCCGGTAAAGGCTCATGAATGGATATCCGGTATGGAGCGAATTTTCTTGATAGTTCAGTGTAGTGAGGCAAATAAGGTGGTTTTCGCTTCTCACTTGTTAAAGGGTCCTGCCATGAGATGGTGGGAGAGTGCTTCAGCATTAATGACAATTCAAGAGGTACCGAAGGTATGGGAGCAGTTTAAGATAAATTTTATGGAGAAGTATTTTCCAAGTTCCTTAAGGTCTCAGAAGGAATTCGAGTTTCAACAGTTGAGACAGGGTAACTTGACTGTGGCTGCTTATGCAGAAAGGTTTGAGGTTATGGATTCTTATTCTCGGCAAGCCATGTATGCTCCTGACGAGAGATGGAAGATTGATCAAATCCTGTTTGGTTTGAGGGCTGAAATTTCATATAGCATGTCTCAGAGGGAATTCACTAGCTATGCAGAATTGTTAAGGCAGTGTTATGTGGCAGAACATAGTTTGAAGAAGGTGCAAGCGGAAGGAGAATTGAGTAAGGCGAATCAAGGTGATTGAGGAAGATCAAATCAACAATTTAGACTAAGACAACAAGCTTTCAAAGGGAAGTAAGTTCAGAGTTCTAGGACCAGTGCACCTCCGGTGTGCCTTTTTTGTGGTAAAGTGCATTCTGGTAGATGCAGTGTTGAAAGAATGAGATGTTATCAGTGTCAGAAAATGGGACACATGGCGAAGGATTGTCCTCAAAATAAAAACCAAATGCAAGAAAAGAATACCGGGCGAGTTTACATAATGGATGCGAGGAAAGCAAAGGGTGACAACTCTTGAATTGCTGGTACGTGTTTCGTTAACGGGAACCCTTGCTTTGTATTATTTGATTGTGGAGCCACACACTCTTTTGTATCAATGCAATGTGTGAAGCGACTTGGGTTGCAAGCTGTTCCGTTGTCTCCACCCATGGTGGTTACTACTACCATGGATGAGATAGTGGAAACACCTCTAATGTGTGAGAATTGTGTTTTGCCTCATGAGGTTCCTTAACCTTTTGTTGCTGAAATTGTGATCTCCAAGTAAGTCAGTGGGCGTTCCTCATTGAATTCTTTATTTCAACCATTTGTTGATGTCTCCAAATAAATCTCACTCATCATATCCCCAGCAAACTCGACCTTTTGTCAATTACCTTACTATCATCCTTTTGGTGGTAGCCAAACCCTGTCAACTCAACCTGCATCCTTTCGGTGTTGGTCCTCGCAAGTGGGAAGTTCCTATCATCCTTTTGGTGGTAGTAACTTGTATTGATCCGTCATCATTTTGGTATCGATGATCTGTAAACCTGTGGTCTGTGAATCATCCTTTTGGTGAATGACAACCTTTGCTATTGTTTTGCTTGTTATTATCCTTTTGGTAGTAGTAAGTTATGACCTCACTTTCATCCTTTTGGTGAAGGGTCACTGTGTGCGTGTGTTCACTATCATCCTTTTGGTGATAGGTCTGTCATCCTTTTGGTGTCAGATAGTGTGTGTGTGTGTGTGCCCTATTATCCTTTTGGTAATAGCAGGCTTTGACCTCATTTTCATCCTTCTGGTGGAAGGGTCTGTGTGTGTGTGTGTGTGTCCTATTATCCTTTTGGTAATAGCAGGCTTTGACCTCATTTTCATCCTTTTGGTGGAAGGGTCTGTGTGGGTGTGTGCCCTATTATCCTTTTGGTAATAGCAGACTTTGACCTCATTTTCATCCTTTTGGTGGAAGGGTCTGTGTGGGTATGTGCCCTATTATCCTTTTGGTAATAGCAGGCTTTGACCTTATTTTCATCCTTTTGGTGGAAGGCTCTGTGTATGTGTGTGCCCTATTATCCTTTTGGTAATAGCAGACTTTGACCTCATTCCCATCCTTTTGGTGGAAGGGTCTGTGTGTGTGTGTGCACTATTATCCTTTTGGTAATAGCAGGCTTTGACCTCATTTTCATCCTTTTGGTGGAAGGGTCTGTATGCGTGTGTGCCCTATTATCCTTTTGGTAATAGCAGGCTTTGACCTAATTTTCATCCTTTTGGTGGAAGGGTCTGTGTGTGTGTTCACTATCATCCTTTTGGTGATTGGTTTGTCATCCTTTTGGTGTCAGATTTCTTGTATTTCAACTTCCCAATCCCTTTTCTCTCTTTCGGACAAATTTGTGGTCTTTTTTATATCTAATTGACATATACCTCCATAGAACGAACACCGTAGCAATTCATTTTACTCGGTTTAAGCCAATTAGATAGGGGCACCTGTCATACCCCAAATTTGTCCTACCTGTATATAATCCTCATCTGTACATCCGTCCACTAACCGTTATTCATAAAATCTAAAAATACATGTTGTCTTCAAATTCATCCCTCTCTTATCCAGTTTAGGTCATATCTATCTTTTAACCATTTTTATCCTTATCCAATTCACATTTCATTTCAAACCATTATCCACCTTCGTCCATCTTAAACATCCATTTGTCCATTCACATTACAATTTCTAAATGTCTTTTGATACAATAATCAATATTCCTTTTTCCTTTACTTTTCTTTTATTCGTCATTTCCAATTAATCTTCAAAAGTCCAACCTATAAATATTTTCAAGCCCATTATCATTTTCTTTTCCATTTATCTTTATTTTATACAAAGTATTTATTATTATTGTTATTTATTTTTTTCATTTATCATACAAAAAATCTAAAGCCCATGTTCATACTACAAACATAAAGTACGAAACCCATGACAATAAGGCCCATTTGTTTTTTTTACAACCAATATAACAAAGTAACAAAAAAATAAACAATTGTCAAAAGAAAAAAAATCTGCAAGACCAAAAGTTCCAGCCAACACCAACATTGCCACTACATAGGGTTATCTTACATCAGTCAAAAACACCTCAGCCTGTGCGCAACTTGGTCCCACCCTCTGATATTTCTAGCATGCACCGTCATCTTGCAGCAAAAATTCACATAATGAACATCAAAAATCCGCAGCAGCACGGCATATAAGCCACTACCATATATGACAAAAATAGAACACATCCACCAATTTTCACAATGCACCATTACCTGCATTATGTTAAGCCAGCAAAACAAGTATACCGAACTTGACAAAACCTGCAACATCAGCCAAAATGAACCGCGACGTATTACAAGCCAGAAGACACCAACCATTAGCGATGCATTTCTTCACCAAAAGCTACGCCACAACCCCAAGCCATCCCACAAAAGTAAGTCGCCAAGTCACAAACCAAAATGGATTCTCGCACACAAAAAAAACTTGTACGACACAATCAAACTGTTTCACAACGCATACGATAAAACTTCACACACCAAATAAACCACACGCCAACTGGTAAACGAAATCGCGGTTCGTACCATCACAAACGACCTCAAAAATTCCAAAACGCACAACAAATTTACAGAATATTCCCTTCAACCCAATTCCTATTCTACCCTCACAATCCCTCTATAAATATGGTCCCTTACTCACTCACAAGGGGAAGCTCTTCAGCCTCCAAAATCTCTGGGAAAATTATTTCTCAACCCTTCTTCAACCCCATTCCCAAACGCAACAACAACCCAGAAACCCTTTTCTTATTTTCGGACCCAACCTTCCTCAAACCCTCCGTAAACCTTCATCTACAACAATAACACAGCCTCCGAATCTCAATCTTCATCCACCTCACAACCCAATAACACCACTCAAACAATTTTTCTACAACCCATTCTTAAACTATTTCAGAATCCGAACAGAGAAATAAGAAGAAGAGAGATTGAATCGAAATAGACATGAACCTGGGTCGGAAAAGGAAACGGACGGAATCATAAGAAGGTTGGATCGGAGCGATGCGGGCGTATCCGTGTTGATTGCCTCTGTTTCTTCGTTTTTTTTTTTTTGCTTTGTTCTTACGTTTTGTGATCGTGAAAAGGCTTGTGATTCTCTTCTATTGAGATGAAGCTTTCAGTATTGATGGTAGCTTATTCAACTCATCATTTTTTTAGACTGTTCATGATGGGTTTGTGGGCTCATGAGCCCAAGTTCATTTTCTGTCATATTAACAAATTTCCTTTAACCCACCCTTTTATTTCTTTCTCTAACCGTGTGGTGTTTTTGAAGGGTGATTGATGGGCTCTAACCCACATGATTCCACCTATTTCACACTTCAAAATCCAGCACACCCCCTTCCTTGTTTTCTTCATGTTTTATTTTTATATTGTTTCATTTTGGTTTCTTAATATATTATCATTAATTTTCTATTTATTTTTTTTTATTTTCTTCCATTAATTTTATGTTAATTTAAATTTTATTCCTCATTTTATTTTTAACTTTATTTAGGGCCAATGATATCAAAAACATCATGATTTGTTGATTTATTTCAAATAGATCTATAATCTTGGTTAATATGAGCCCTATTTATTTTATTTTCGATTTATTTGTTTGTAGCATTCATTTTGGGTCAATGAAAACCAAATATCAACGATTTATCGATTTCTCGATTAAATCTTGATAAAGGTGAGACCTTTATTCTTTTTCCTATCTTTCTCGATTTTATTATTTATCTTCATTATCTTTACTCATTTTGGGTCAATGAAAACTAAATATCAACGATTTATCGATTTCTCGATTAAATCTTGATAAATATGAGACCTTTATTCTTTTTCCTATCTTTCTCGATTTTATTATTTTTCTTCATTATCGTTATTCATTTTTGGTTAGTGAAAGTCAAGTATTAAAGATTATTGATTTCTCGATTAAATCTTGATTAAGACGAGACCGATTTTATTTCTATTTCGATTTTATTTTTCATTATCTTATGTCTTTTCATTTTTGGTCCATGAAAGTCAAATATTAAAGATGATCGATTTCTCGATTAAATCTTGATTAAGACGAGACCAACTTTATTTTTATGTCGATATTATATTTTGTCAATGTTATCTTGTTTATCATTGTTCATATTCTTATCATATTGTCCATATCATATTCATATCATGTTTATCTAACCATTTCATTTTTTCATATTTTAATCAAACACACTAACAATTATCGGAACGCTTAAGCACTTAATTTTCGATTGAAATACTCAAAACACCTATTCAAATCATTTTCATAATTAAATCGTGAAAGAACTGAATTCTTGAGGTCTAGCACTTCTTGGGTTCTTGAATGACCGCTGTTGAGGCGCACGCCTTGGGTGGTGTGTTATTCGACCTTTCGTTCCTAAAACACGCGCCTTAACTATTTGGACAACGGAATGCCATTGGAGTCTAGCATTCCATATGGTACTTTCGTTGTTCATCAAACAATATTTCGTAAATCAATCGAATGAAAAAGGTGTCGTTGGGATCTAGCATCCCAATAATGCCTCGATTAATTGGTTGCGAGGCCGACGTCTCGTTTATCGAATAATCGTCATTCTCCCCAAAACATTTAACAAACCAAATCATTTTCAAACCAATCCTCAATTCGTCGTCGAGCCCAATCGCAAGTCGAGCGCCTTTTGCCTCGACATCAAATGCACACTCGCACATCTCGTGGTTTCGTTACTAGGAGCACCCCTAGGGACTAGTATCGATCCTCACTTCTTTTCGTAACCTATTGTAATACCCCAAAATTTGCTCTCCCTTTTTGTCATCATAGCATAGCATTATCATTTATCATATCATATCCATCTCATTAGCATTGCATTGCATTTAACATAGAAAAATGAAGCATAGCATCCCTCTTACCATCAAGGCATGTGATCAGGTGGAAGGTGGATAATCAAGGGATCATTCAAAGCACAAAAAGGTCAATCAAGTTGCCTCAAGGTAAGCCAAGAGGTCTCTCATGTCTTATACTATCTCAATTGATCATTCACAATCTCAAGGAAGTGAGATCCAATGGGAGATTGAAACCATACATACTTCATCATGCAAGAGGTTCAAAAACCGGAGGAAAACCTTCAAAAGAGATAGCTCATTGATCCAAAGTCACCCTCAAATGGCATATCTCATCATCCTTTAAGAGGGTAGACAACATACTCTGAGGAATTTGAAATTGAAGACTGCACTTTTCCCTCCTAACCAGAGAAGGCCAAAACTAGGGTTTCTAATAAAATCAGGGAATCTCTGATTTTTTGGACAAAACTTGTTGTCATGGTATTCCATATGTCCATAAGGGTATGAGTGTAGAAAATTGCCTCTCAATTGGTTTTAGAGGTGGTTCAATTGGGAGAAAGATAAAAAATCAGGAAATTTGGGGCCAAGTCAAATAATCAGAGGAAAAAGTCAACTCTTCACTTTTTGAGGCCAAATTCATGAAATTCATGTTATATGTGACCAATGTACAAAATTTGATCAAGAAACTCCAAAGGAATCATGAAAAAATCAAGATGTGGAAAGTTGCCATTTTTGGAAGAAGTAGGGTTTCCAAAAATAGTAATTTTGGACCATTTTACATCAGAGTTTGAACCAAGGACATTTAAAATCAAGACCTCAAATGAAAATTCCACTCGGCCACAACAAAAGATCTTATTTCAAGCTTCAAATCCATGTGTAGAACATCTCCATTGGATAAAAATTGAGTGAGATATGATTGACCAAAGTTTGGGCAAAGTAGGTTCAAAACTAGGTCATGACCAAGGATTCTCAGGTCACGCGCATGTCCTTTTTGCAAACAGTTGGTGGGTCAAATGTACACCTATTTTTCTCATGGTTAGAGGCTTCATTTGCAAAACTTTTCAACATCAAAGATGTTCCTTGTAGTGTCATCTTCAACATTCATGTTGGACAAAATTCCATTTGATCAAGTTATGAGGGAGAAATATTGGTCTCAAGTTAGGGTGGTTATGCTGAAATTTCGTGCCATGCCAGCCTTGCCAATCGACCACCTGGTGCGCCCATCAGCCAGTCTTGTGTGTTTAAGTTCATAGTCATTTTGGGGCATGTTTGAGGCATCATTTCAATTCCTTTTTCACATCAACATTGTTCTCCAATGTGCCCTCTTTCCAATGACTCCAAAAACACACTAAACCACCCATGGAGTAGAGAGAATTTCATCATCAAATCACCCTATCTCCATTGTTCTCAGCTGCCATAAGAATCAGAAAAGAGAAATGAATGTTATTATTGTTGTCTCAGCTTGCCCGTACATTGCTCATCATCCCAACATTACTTCATTTAGCCAAACATACTTCCCATTTACCATACCACGTGCTACCCATGCTCATGAAAAAGGAAAGGAATGGAAACTTGTAGAACAAGTTTGTTTGCTGCAGCACACATGAGTTAGCTCATTTCATTAATCTCCACCACAACTGTCATACACCTCCTCCACCATATCACAGCCATGGATAACTCGCCCTAACTAACTTAGCTCAGTTAGTTAGGATTAGAGTGGAGAGTAGTGGGACCTACGTACCGTCTGGAGTGCATTGGGTATTCACGAAATTCACAGCCAGACGAGGCTATCTTGGGACGCATTTTGACGTGTGCGTCTTGCACATGTTAGGGTGTTGATCTAGAGAGTTGTCGACTCTGGTGACCATTCCCGAGGACTCAGTTGCGGCACTCCTCCCGAGATGTGACAGTGGCAGACCACATTCTGTGGCAAACCCATTGCACATTCTCGATCCGAGGACCCAATGCTGGGAACTTGCCATAGGGTTTCCCTTCTGAAAGAGAATCCGTGGAGGCACTCCTCGATTGGCGATAGTACTGTACCCCGAGGGATGAATGTACTATTGCTTCTCGACCTCAGTGCCAGAAGCTGAGGACCTTTCATTTTGGAGAATCAGTTGAGGCCTCCTCGATTGATGATGATGCCAAACCAGAAATGGTGAACGTATCATCATTTCTCGACCTGGGATACTGAACATCCTAGAACCCACATGTGAGAGGGGGGTTGTTTGCAGATTTGCAGGTAACCATGACTTCCTACATACCCGGTTTTCTGTTGACTTTACACAAAGGAAGGGTTCATCCTATTATATTCAGACAGTTCCTATTTGTGGTTCCATATTGTTCCCAGGGCTACACTGACACCGCACACAGTTCAGCACAGACACCTGATTACCTGATCACATTGCCCTTTCGCATTGCATTCTCATATCATAACGGTTATGTTTGTCAATTTCAGGTGTATAATATACTTCTCATTCCAATCCATGGGTTCAATAGAGAATGACGAGAGAAGGAAGAGTAATGTTTCTTGCAAGTTTCCAGACCCTACCTTGGATTCGTTGCTCAAAGTTATAGACATGGTCGGCCCGGATGTTCTTGATAGGTTTCAAAAGAAGTATGGGAATTTGGTCAGGATGGTCCGTACTATCACAAAGTATGAACATGATGCTCTGCACACCCTGCTGCAATTCTATGAGCCTTCGCTGAGATGCTTCCTCTTTCCAGATTACATTTTGATGCCAACGCTAGAAGAATTCTCATTTATTTTGGGGGTTCCAATCATGCCAACAATACCATTCTTTTCTGGTAGCTCTCCTAGTGTAAAAGAAATTGCCGCCGCAATGCAAATGGACCAGTCAGTGATCAAAAGTGGTGTGAGTAACAAAAATGGAGCTGACGGATTTCATCTAGAATTCCTTTTTGATCAAGCCCAAGAGGCTGCTAATGCTAAAAACTGGGCGATTTACAACTCCATTTTGGCTCTTTGCATATATGGCCTAGTTCTTTTTCCCAATCAGCAAGACTTTGTGGATATGCAAGTTACGAGAGTTTTCTTTCTTAAAAATCCAGTCCCTACTTTGTTGGGGGATTTTTATCATTCCGTGCATTACAAGAACGAGAAAAGAAGGGGAGGCCCTGTTAGTTGTTGCACTCCATTACTATGCCATTGGCTTTTCAAGCATTTTCCTTAAACAGGTGCCTTTGTGGAAACCATAGATGTTGCGAAATGGTCCGAGCGAATGATAAGTTTAACTGCTGATAATATTGTCTGGTTCGATCATCAATTGCTGAGAATTGAGCTTATCACAAGATGCGGAAGTTTTCCAAATGTACCTCTGATTGGCAGAAAAGGAGGGATCAATTATAATCCAGTTTTGGCCATCCGACAGTTCGGGTATGCTTCCAGGGGTCCCCCTACAGAGCAAGACATGGAAGAATCTTTGTTCTTTACAGGAACTAAAGATGAGAAGGTGGTAGAAGTAGTGAATGCTTGGAAAGATAAGCATAAAATTGGAAAAGCGGTTTTTGGGAAAGGAGATTGTAGGTCTTATCCTAAATATGACAAATGGATTGAGACGAAAGTAAAGGAATTGCTTTTGCCCTTTTCAAGGAGACCTCTTGTACGTTCAGTACAGCCTGAACAACCCACCATGGTGGCTATTGAGGAGTGCGAGAAATGGAAGAAAATGGTTAGAGAGCTACAGATAGAGAATTCTGGAATGAGCAGATGCCTTCAGAAAGCTCTAGCGGACAACAAAGAGTTGGAAAAAAGAGCATTGAAAGCAGAGAAAACCCTGGCAGACAAAGAAGAAGATTTTGATGATAGAGCTCGATACTTCCGGAAGCTTACCTTGGGAGCAGATGATACTAGTCAGGCTCACAAGACTATAAAGCAGGCTCTAGCCCGAAGCAAGGATTCATTAGCTAAACTCCGTCAAGCTTGGGATGAAGTCAGAATTGAGAACTCTGAATTGCTGACCCAGTTAAAAGATAAAAATGAAGAGCTGAAGAAGGCACATGAAGCAAGAAGAAAGCATCGAGAAGACCTTGACAGAAGCCAAGAACAGGTAAGGAACGCTGAAGATAAGCTGAAAACTGCCAACAAAGAGCTTGAAGAGGTCATGGCAGATCTGAAGCTGGTTAAAATTCAAGTTGGAATTAAGAGGCGCAAAGGAGCCGGTGAAGATAAAGCCTTGCTGATGCACGTGGGTTCGTTAGAGGATGCGTTGGAAAAAAGGGACGTCGTAATCAAAGAGCTGATTGAGAAGCCATATCATCAGCGTACCCGCATCCTATTTGAAGAGATTAAGTATTCCAGCCAGAAGCTGAAAGATGTAGAGCTATCAGATTAAGGATTTTCGCCATTTCTTTGTAATTTGCAATGGTTACCATCAGAATTGTTGATGGATCCATTTGACTACTTGTTTCTTATTTTGTTGCTGAAACTATGACTAATGTACTTGAAAACTTTTGGGAATTTGTATGAAAGGAGCTATTTCTGTTCACAATTTCAGGTTTTCAGATATATGTGATGTGTTATCTGCACACGGGCACACTACAAAATCACTATTTCTGGTCATCAGATATTTGTGATTGGCATATTTGATTATCTCTCTAAAGCAAAACTCACTAATCATGATTTCTGGTCGTCAGGAATTTGTGGTTATGATTGGAATCAGGATGTAAAAAGTATCTTGAAATGACAAACATAACTGTGCATTGGCATTTGCATAGCATATCATTTTTGCATTGCAGGTTTTCTTCTTTCGCAGGTGCCTGCTAACCTTTATTTGGTTTTCAGGCACGATAGCTGATACCCCAGTTCACCGATATTCTACCCGACGCAATCAAGCAAGAGTCATGGAGCAAGTTCAGACTGAATTAGCTGATTTGAGGGGGAAGGATGGAACAGTTCATGAACCTTATGCAGGGGATTGCTCAAGGTCAGCAGGAGCTGAGAACCGGTCAAGAAAACATGAGGATTGGACAAGAAGCTATGAGAACCACTATCCAGAGGCTGGAAACTGAAATCCCAAATCGCAATGTGCGCACTCCTCCTGGTGGCACAATCCCTGCTGGTGGGATACATCTGGGATTTGACAATAATGAGGATGGTCAAGAGGACCAGTTCACTGCATTCAACAATGACATGGGTTTCTACAATGACGACCGGAAGTATGAAGGGCTGGATGAAAGACTCAAGGCTATTGAGAGCCAAAATCCTCTGGGAATTGATGTAGAAGACATGGGTCTCGTGCAGGGTGTGCGAATCCCACCCAAGTTCAAGCTTCCTATTTTGGATAAGTACAATGGCAGCACCTGTCCCAAAACACATTTGCAAGCTTACAATCGCAAGATTGCCGCTTACACCGAGGACCAAAAGCTCTGGATGTATTTTTTCCAGGATAGCCTGTCAGGCGCCTCCTTGGAATGGTACATTAAGCTAGACAGGGTTCATAAAAGGAGTTGGAAAGATTTGTACGCTGCGTTCTTGAAGCAGTATCAATATAATCTGGACATGGCACCTAATCGTACTCAATTACAGAGTATGACTCAGGATAACAAGGAGGGTTTTAAGCAGTATGTACAGAGATGGAGAGAATTGGCTGCTCGAGTTCAACCACCTTTGGGTGATCGTGAGATGGCTGATATGTTCATGAGCACACTTCAAGGGACGTATTTGGATAGACTTGCTGCATGTCCTTCCACGGGGTTTGTCGATATCGTCGTTCCTAGGGAACGAATAGAAAGTTTGCTGAAATTGGGTAAGATTCAAGATGTCAGTGGAAATGTTGCTTCAAGTTCGAAGAAACCCTTTGCCAATGGACCAAGGAAAAGAGAAGGGGAGTCCAGCGCTGTGTATAGAGGAAAGGGCAGAGGCAGGACTCAATCTTACCATCAGGTGGATGCTGTAACCATTCCGGTTCCAGCAGTACAGCAAGCTCCAGATCAGCAAGCTAGACCCCAATTCTAGGCTAATAGACAAAGGGACCGTAAGTTTGATCCCTTGCCTATGACATATGTTGCTTTGTTACCACAACTGCTCAAAGAGAAGTTGGTTGAACTTCGGACTATGAAGCCACTAGATACCGGAAAATTGCCTCAAGGTTACGATGCTAATGTTCGATGTGAATTTCATTCTGGTGCGCCAGGTCACTCAATAGAAAAGTGCTGGGCCTTTCAACATAAGGTTCAAGATCTGATTGATGCAAAAGCTATTAATTTCTCTAAGCCGTCGAATGTTCGTGATAATCCAATGCCTCATCATGGAGGTGTAGGCGCGAATGCTATTTTTGATGGTGAGAAGTTGAATTTGATTACTGATGTTAATTTGGTAAAGACGCTGCTGTTGATTGTAAAGGAACGTTTGTTAAAAGGAAAGGTATTTCCTGGATGTGCCTCTGATTGCGAGGATTGTTCGAGACAGATAGATGGCTGCAGTAAGTTGAAAGCTGGACTGCAGGATCTTATGGACGAAGGAAGTCTTTAGTTTGATAAAGTAGAGAAGGAAAAGGACGTTTCTGCTGTTACCATCTATTATAATCCAATTGAAATACAGGTGCCTGTTGAAGAGCCTGTTGCTATCATTGTGCCCGAGAGGCCGAGACCGGTTACAATTATGGTTCCTGAATCTGTTTCTTATGTGTCTAATAGAGCAGTTCCATGGCAATATGGAACTGATACTCATCAAGGAGGAAGTCGACAGAAAGCAGAGGTTGTTGGCACCAGTGTTGAGAATGTCAGTGGACCAAGTGGTTTCACTAGGAGTGGTCGACTGTTTGCTCCCCATACTCTAAGGAATGATAAAGAGGCTGAAGCCGCTGCAAGAGCCAAAGGAAAACAGGTTATTGATGACAAGGTGCCTGCTCAGGAAGAGGACCCTAAAGTCAATTTTGATAATGATGTTGAGCAATTTATGAGGGTTATCAAAAAGAGCAATTACAAGATCATTGACCAGCTTAATCAGACACCCTCTAAAATTTCGATACTATCCCTGCTAATGAGTTCAGATGCACACCGGGCTGCTTTGTTGAAGGTTCTGAATATGGCATACGTTCCCCAAGAGATTACAGTGAATCAGTTGGAGGGAGTAATTTCTAATGTGAATGTGAGCCACGGGTTGGGGTTTACGAATAGGGATTTGACTCCAGATGGCCGTAATCACAACAAGGCGTTGCATATCACACTT
The DNA here is from genome assembly GCA_022829125.1 of Lathyrus tuberosus. Classification (NCBI taxonomy): domain Eukaryota; kingdom Viridiplantae; phylum Streptophyta; class Magnoliopsida; order Fabales; family Fabaceae; genus Lathyrus; species Lathyrus tuberosus. The sequence goes on along the minus strand of JALAZF010000123.1, from coordinate 11,009,517 downwards.
GAATGCAAAGGAGCTGTTTTGTCGCATGTGCTGGTTGATATAGGTTCTTCCTTGAATGTGTTACCCAAAAAGGCCCTGATGAAAATCGAAGTAGATGGATTGCTTCTGAGGCCCAGCGATCTGATTGTGAGAGCTTTCGATGGATCCCAAAGATCGGTGTTTGGGGAGGTTGAATTACCAATACAGGTTGGTCCACAGATATTCAAGACGATCTTTCACGTTATGGACATTCAGCCTGCTTACAGCTGTTTGTTGGGCCGACCATGGATTCACGCAGCAGGCGCAGTGACCTCCACACTACATCAAAAGCTCAAATATGTGTTCGAGGGTCAAGTGGTTACTGTTTGCGGCCAGGAAGATATATTTGTGAGTCATCTATCCACTTTCAAATATGTGGAAATGGATGGAGAAATTCATGAAACCTTGTGCCAATCTTTTGAAGCCCTGAATATCAACAACCTGCCAGAGTCTACTTCAGCAGCAGTGGTGTCGAATGTGCCGGTCGGGCCGAGTGCATCAATTGCATCCTACAAGCAGGCCAGAGAAGTGGTTGAAAGTGGAAATGCCCAAGGTTGGGGTAAAGCTATAGATGTGTTCGTGAAAGAAGATAAGTTTGGCATTGGATACCAACCGGGCCAGACACCCGTTCCCCGATTCCGTGGGCCAATTAGTTTCAACAGTGGAGGAATTATCAATCCCAATCAGTCCAGCTCAGCGATAGAAGATGACGCTGAAAGCTCAGATTACCTGGACAGATGGGTGTATGCACTGGCTCCGGGCGAGGCATTGCAAAACTAGTCTAGCGAAGAAATCATTCATGTTGTACACCATTCAGAGTAATAATTCTTGTCTTTCATAATGCATGAAATCCCACACTCTGCCCAAGGTGTGAGGATCCATTTGTAGGGCCACCATATTTTCTCATATAATGTTCAAATATCAATAAAAGGACGTTTTTGTTTACAAATTTGTGTTCCTTTACTCTTTCTTTATTTTTTATTTTTGCACAAAGAAAATTAAAAAAAAATGATAATGCACTTTCTTTTCTTTTGTTTTCAAGCAAAAATAATCTAAAATAAAGCATAAATCCAATCATGCAGACTTGATTCTGTGAATTCCTCTGAAAATGATTCTGTTATGCCCACGTATGATTTCGACAATCCGATCTATCAAGCTGAGGAGGAAAGCGATGAAGACTATGAACTCCCGGAAGAATTGGCTAGATTGTTGAAACAGGAAGAGAAGACCATTCAGCCTCATCAGGAAGCTCTTGAGATCATCAATATTGGGTCAGAGGAAAGCAAGAAAGAGATCAAGATCGGTGCGAGTCTGCGGGCTGATGTAAAGCAATAGCTGATAGTCATGCTACGTGAATACGTTGACATCTTTGCTTGCTCATATCAGGATATGCCAGGTTTAGATACCGACATAGTTGTGCACAGACTACCATTGAAAGAGGACTGCCCACCAGTCAAGCAAAAGCTGCGCAGAACAAAATCGGAAATGGCGTTGAAGATCAAGGAAGAAGTACAGAAACAGTTGGATGCAGGTTTTCTGGCAGTGACCAACTATCCTCCTTGGGTGGCCAATATAGTACCGGTGCCGAAGAAAGATGGCAAAGTTAGAATATGCGTGGATTACAGAGATCTCAACAGGGCGAGCCCTAAAGATGACTTTCCACTCCCTCATATTGATGTGCTGGTTGATAATACCGCTCAGTTTTCAGTGTTCTCATTTATGGATGGATTCTCCGGGTACAATCAGATAAAGATGGCTCCTAAAGACATGGAGAAGACGACATTCATTACCCCGTGGGGTACCTTCTGTTACAAAGTAATGCCTTTTGGGTTGAAAAACGCAGGGGCAACATATCAAAGAGCAATGGTGACGTTATTCCACGATCTAATTCATAAAGAGATCGAGTGCTACGTGGATGACATGATTGCTAAATCAAAGACAGAAGAGGAACATCTAATCAACTTGAAGAAGCTATTTGAGAGGTTGAGGACATTCAGGTTGAGACTGAATCCTAACAAGTGTACTTTCGGTGTGCGATCTGGAAAATTGCTTGGTTTCATTGTCAGTGAAAAAGGAATAGAGGTTGATCCTGCTAAAATGAAAGCTATACAAGATATGCCTGTACCGAGGACTGAGAAAGATGTTCGCGGCTTTCTAGGATGATTGAACTACATTTCAAGGTTCATATCTCACCTAACTGCCACCTGTGAACCGATATTCAAAATGCTAAGAAAAGATCAAACGGTCAGGTGGAATGATGATTGTCAAAATGCATTCGACAAAATAAAAAGATATTTGCAGGAACCTCCGATTCTGATACCTCCAGGTCAAGGGAGACCGCTGATTATGTACTTTATAGTGCTCGAAGGATCCATGGGTTGTGTTCTCGGTCAACACGACGAGACGGGTAAGAAAGAACATGCTATCTACTACCTGAGCAAGAAATTTACAGATTGTGAATCGCGTTATTCAATGCTTGAGAAGACATGTTGTGCACTTGCATGGGCCGCCAAGCGATTGAGATAATACATGCTCACACATACAACCCTGTTGATCTCAAAATTGGATCTGGTCAAGTATATTTTTGAGAAACCAGCACTTACAGGCAGAGTTGCAAGGTGGCAGATGGTACTGACAGAGTACGACATTCAATTTACTTCGCAAAAAGCAATCAAAGGAAGTATACTGTCAGATTATCTGGCGCAACAGCCTCTTGATGATTACCAGCCCATGAGATTTGATTTCCCTGATGAGGACATCATGTTTCTCAAAGCGAAAGACTGCGAGGAACCACTTCTGGAGGAGGGGCCTGACCCTGAATCCAAATGGAGTTTGATGTTTGATGGGGTAGTTAATATGAATGGGTACAGAGTTGGTGCAGTCCTCATTATGCCAGAAGGTGTTCACATGCCCTTCACTGCCCGAGTAACCTTCGGGTGTACCAACAATGAAGCAGAATACGAAGCTTGCATACTAGGTATTGAGGAAGCTATTGACTTACGAATCAAGACCCTCGATATCTTTGGTGATTCAGCACTGGTAATCAATCAAGTAAAGGGAACTTGGCACACACATCAGCAGAATTTGATTCCGTATAGAGATTATACGAGGAGATTGCTGACATTCTTTACAACTGTCAAGTTGTACCATGTTCCCAGAGATGAAAATAAGTTTGCAGACGCCTTGGCCACTATATCTTCGATGATCAAAGTGCATGGTTGGAACTTTATACCCAGGATTGATGTATCTCGTCTTGATAGGCCTGCTTTTGTGTTTGAGGTTGATGCAGTGTCTGACGATAAGCCTTGGTACCATGACATCAAATGCTTCTTGAAAAATCAAGAATACCCGCCTGGGGCATCTTCCAAAGACAAGAAGACATTAAGAAGGCTAGCCAGTAGTTTCTTCTTGAACAAAGATGGCGTGTTGTATAAGAGAAATTTTGACACGGTCCTGCTCAGGTGTGTGGATAGACACGAGGCAGACCTGTTGATGATTGAAGTGCACGAAGGCTCTTTCAATACCCATGCCGGAGGACATGCGATGGCTAAGAAATTGTTGAGATTGGGGTATTACTGGTTGACAATGGAGTTGGATTGCTACAAGTATGCTCGCAAGTGTCATAAATGCCAAATCTATGCAGACAAAGTACATGTTCCTCCCAATCCGTTGAGTATTATGTCTTCTCCGTGGCCCTTTGCAATGTGGGGCATTGATATGATAGGGAAAATTGAGCCTACTACTTCAAACGGCCACCGTTTCATCTTGGTCGCCATTGATTACTTCACTAAATGGGTGGAAGCAGCGTCTTATGCCAATGTCACTAAGCAAGTAGTGGCTCGTTTCTTGAAACGAGATATCATTTGTCGATATGGAGTTCCCGAAAGAATCATTACTGATAATGGTTCTAATTTGAATAATAAGATGATGGTTGAGCTATGCCGGGACTTCAAAATCGAGCATCACAATTCTTCTCCGTACCGTCCAAAGATGAATGGCGCGGTCGAAGCGGCCAACAAAAATATCAAGAAGATTGTGCAGAAGATGATTGTCACGTACAAAGATTGGCATGAGATGTTACCACTGGCTTTGCATGGGTATCGAACATCAGTCCGCACGTCCACTGGGGCAACACCATACTCGCTTGTATACGGTATGGAGGCAGTTCTGCCGGTAGAAGTTGAGATTCCCTCTCTCCGAGTGTTGATGGACGTTAAGCTAGATGAAGCTGAATGGGTACGAGCCAGATTTGATCAGCTGAGCCTTATTGAGGAGAAACAACTAGCAGCAGTATGTCATGGCCAGCTATACCAGCGCAGAATAAAGAGGGCATTTGATTAAAAGGTTAAACCCCAAGTCTACAAGGTCGGGGATGTGGTAATCAAGAGAATACTTCCCCCGAGTACAGATCACAGGGGCAAATGGACTCCTAATTATGAAGGTACATTCGTGGTTAAAAAGGTTTTCTCAGGTGGAGCCTTGTTGCTGACAACCATGGATGGTGAAGACTTTTCATCCCCTGTTAATTCAGATGCAGTTAAAAAATACTTCGTATAAAGAGACCCGCTGGATAAAAAAAAAGAAAGAAGAAAAAATCCAGGAAAAAAAGGGCATCCCGGCGAACCAAAAACAGAATAAAGGTTCGGGAAAAAATTAGGGATATAATTGAAAAGAATTGTACACCCGGTAAGTTGAAAACCCGAAAGGGCAACTTAGGCAAAAATGAGTATCCCGGTGGATTGAAAACCTGAAAAGGCGATCCACGCAAAAGAGGGATTAAAGCGAATGACTGTAATCTGAATTGATCTGTACGTTTTCTACTCTTCAACGAACTGGCAAAATTCTAAAGGAGGAATTGGTCCGACCACGAGCTTCCGAAGGCAAAGATGATCAAGAGAGTTGGAATACATACTGGCTATAACAGAATCAGAAATCAGTTGGAATCCAATTTCCGCATTATCATTAGGATAGATTTCTTTTCTCAATTTTATGGCAATCGCCTCTTTCAGGGGTTTGCTTCTGATTGTAAAGTCGCCGATTTTGGCATTTCATCAATAAAATTGAATATTCAGTCACGAGCTTTTATTTTACTATTTTGTTTGCAAAAACGTCCGATTTTTTATAATAAAACATTACTTTGAAAATATCTTGGCCTTGCAAAAACATGCACAAAGACAATTAAAAATTATTTTTCTTGTTGGACAACCTTGGATGGTGGACTCAAAAGACCACGCAATATCCTGGGGCATGTGCATATTCTTTTTCTGTTGCAGGTAATGAGTACGATCAACCCAAGCAGCACGAAAGTTATCTCTCAGCACAATCGACAGATGTTTGCTTTGACTTGATACTGTTGTATCTTATTAAGTCGATTCTTCCATTCAAGAGTTCCCACCGAGTTTCGTGACGGCAACGGCGGTCGAAGATGGAATTCTTCTGTGTTGATAACGGTTATTAATGCAGTGAACGCTCCAGGTCAATAACAAGTGCCAACCCTCTGGTACCTGGAAGACGATGTGAGAGGTAGTTCGAGGCAGAGTGTTCATATAAGAGTTTGAAAACGCTTGGTTTTCTATAAAATCCTCTTAAGAGATGAAACTTTTAGTACTAACATCCCTTGTGGAGTTTACTCTTGGCAGGATGTACCAGCAAGTGGTAGTATCATATCTCCCGCAGGTTTCAGCATGTGATTTGTCAAAGACTAATCCCCAGCGGAGTTATTGACCATCCCATGCAGGGGGCATGTTATCTCCCCAACAAAGGATACTCCCGAGCTGTTATCCCCAATAGAGTTTGAAGACGCTTGGTCTTCTGTAAAATCCTCTCAAAGGGCATTCCCCAGCACGAGACGCTTTATAGCAGTTTTCTCTAGCAGAGTGTATTGTGAACTCATTATCCCCAGCGGAGTCGTCAAGGGGAAAGTTCGCCCAACATGGGGCATTGTGGCATTTATCATAAGCTCGACAGTCTTCTTCCTCAGCAGATTGCCATGGAATTGCTTTGGGTTTCCCTAACAGATCTATAGGAACTCTTTCTCAGCATGTTGCAGCGGATTGTCTTTCAACCAAGATTTGCAGGTCCCCGGCAGAGCAGCCCTGATCCTTAGCAAGATTGTATCTCTGGTAATGGTACCCCCACAGAGTTCAGTATTGAATCTTGTCTGCTATACTCCCTAGCCGAGTTGCAGTAATTTCCCCAGCAAGGTCTAAAGAGATCGACAGAATTCTTCCTTCAGCAAGATGTCAACATATGATATTACCCAGCCGGTGGTGTAATTCTCAGCAATTCTTATTTACAATCCAAAAGTCCAATTTATTTTTGGCATATATTGTTCCAGTAGGTGGGATGATCATTACATACAGTTTGTTCATATTATTCCTGCAGGTGGGACGGTATGGCGGATGATTGTTCCAGCCAGTAGGATGATCATTATATACAGTTTGTTCATATTATTCCAGCAGGTGGGACGGTATGGCGGATGATTGTTCCAGCCAGTGGGATGATCATTATATATAGTTTGTTCATATTATTCCAGCAGGTGGGATAGTATGGCAGATGGTTGTTCCAGCCAGTGGGATGATCATTATATACAGTTTGTTCATATTCTTCCAGCAGGTGGGATAGTATGGCAGATGGTTGTTCTAGCCAGTGGGATGATCATTATATACAGTTTGTTCATATTATTCCAGCAGGTGGGATAGTATGGCAGATGGTTATTCCAGCAGGTGGGATGATCATTATATACAGTTTGTTCGTATTATTCCAGCAGGTGGGATAATATTGCAGATGGTTGTTCCAGCCGGTGGGATGATCATTATACATAGTCGTTTACATTATTCCAGCATGTGGGATAATATTGCAGGTGGTTGTTCCAGCAGGTGGGATGATCATTTGGCAAAGCTTCCAAAGCCGGTTTGGTAAGCATCAAAGTCCAAGTTTAATTTGGAAAAGCTGCAAAAAGTCCATCTGAGGATGGCAATTTTGAGATTCCAAAGCCTGTTTGGTAATCTTTGAAGTCCAACGACAGATTGGCAAAAATCCAGCACGAACTGGTAAAAGTCCATTGTTTAGAATGGCAGAGCAGCTAAAGTCCATCAATAGTATGGCAAGCCAGTAGTCATCTGGCGTCACTCAAAAAGACATTTTTTAAAGTCCATCAACAGTATGGCAAGCCAGTAGTCGTCTGGCGTCGTTCAAAAATATATTTTTTAAAGTCCATCAACAGTATGGCAAGCCAGTAGTCGCCTGGTGTCGTTCAAAAGACAGATCTCTCCGACGACGTTCTTTTGAAGATTCAATCCAGCAGTCTCGTTGGGTTTATATCCCTTTTTTTCTTTTTCATCATCCCGAGCAAATTTTTGGTTATATTTGGTATTCAATCACTATATACCTTGAAAGTCTGAAAGCAATCGCTTTCAGGCATTCAGGTCTACATCGTTTGAATAGGGGCAGCTGTAATACCCCAAAATTTGCTCTCCCTTTTTGTCATCATAGTATAGCATTATCATTTATCATATCATATCCATCTCATTAGCATTGCATTGCATTTAACATAGAAAAATGAAGCATAACACCCCTCTTACCATCAAGGCATGTGATCAGGTGAAAAGTGGACAATCAAGGGATCATTCAAAGCACAAAAAGGTCAATCAAGTTGCCTCAAGGCAAGCCAAGAGGTCTCTCATGTCTTATACTATCTCAATTGATCATTCACAATCTCAAGGAAGTGAGATCCAATGGGAGATTGAAACCATACATACTTCATCATGCAAGAGGTTCAAAAACTGAAGGAAAACCTTCAAAAGAGATATCTCATTGATCCAAAGTCACCCTCAAATGGCATGTCTCATCATCCTTTAAGAGGGTAGACAACATACTCTGAGGAATTTGAAATTGAAGACTGCATTTTTCCCTCCTAACCAGAGAAGGCCAAAACTAGGGTTTCTAATAAAATCAGGGAATCTCTGATTTTTTGGACAAAACTTGTTGTCATGGTATTCCATATGTCCATAAGGGTATGGGTGTAGAAAAGTGCCTCTCAATTGGTTTTAGAGGTGGTTCAATTGGGAGAAAGATAAAAAATCAGGAAATTTGGGGCCAAGTCAAATAATCAGAGGAAAAAGTCAACTCTTAACTTTTTGAGGCCAAATTCATGAAATTCATGTTATATGTGACCAATGTACAAAATTGGATCAAGAAACTCCAAAGGAATCATGAAAAAATCAAGATGTGGAAAGTTGCCATTTTTGGAAGTAGGGTTTCCAAAAATAGTAATTTTGGACCATTTTGCATCAGAGTTTGAACCAAGGCCATTTAAAATCAAGACCTCAAATGAAAATTCCACTCAGCCACAACAAAAGATCTTGTTTCAAGCTTCAAATCCATGTGTAGAACATCTCCATTGGATAAAAATTGAGTGAGATATGATTGACCAAAGTTTGGGCAAAGTAGGTTCAAAACTAGGTCATGACCAAGGATTCTCAGGTCACGCGCATGTCCTTTTTGCAAACAGTTGGTGGGTCAAATGTACACCTATTTTTCTCATGGTTAGAGACTTCATTTGCAAAACTTTTCAACATCAAAGATGCTCCTTGTAGTGTCATCTTCAACATTCATGTTGGACAAAATTCCATTTGATCAAGTTATGAGGGAGAAATCTTGGTCTCAAGTTAGGGTGATTATGCTGAAATTTCGTGCCATGCCAGCCTTGCCAATCGACCACCTGGTGCGCCCATCAGCCAGTCTTGTGTGTTTAAGTTCATAGTCATTTTGGGGCATGTTTGAGGCATCATTTCAATTCCTTTTTCACATCAACATTGTTCTCCAATGTGCCCTCTTTCCAATGACTCCAAAAACACACTAAACCACCCATGAAGTAGAGAGAATTTCATCATCAAATCACCCTATCTCCATTGTTCTCAGCTGCCATAAGAATCAGAAAAGAGAAATGAATGTTATTGTTGTTGTCTCAGCTTGCCCGTACATTGCTCATCATCCCAACATTACTTCATTTAGCCAAACATACTTCCCATTTACCATACCACGTGCTACCCATGCTCATGAAAAAGGAAAGGAATGGAAACTTGTAGAACAAGTTTGTTTGCTGCAGCACACATGAGTTAGCTCATTTCATTAATCTCCACCACAACTGTCATACACCTCCTCCACCATATCACAACCATAGATAACTCGCCCTAACTAACTTGGCTCAGTTAGTTAGGGATAACTCACCTAAACCATGCTAACTCAGTTAACCTCACTCAGTTTAACCTTGGTTAGCCCACACTATAAATGACAACCTCACTCACATTTCTCATTTCAATTTCAATTTTTCTCGTTTTCATCTCAAAGCTCTCTCTACTTTCTCTCTGATTCTCTCACTTTTTCACCAACAATCTCAAAACTTCTTCTCAAAGTACACGATACTTCATCTTCATCATCATCAATGGCACATGATTGAAGGAGATTTCATCACAATTCTCAAGTTTGCTTCAAGTGTATTTCAACATTGAATCTCTCTGCTCAAGATAACAAGTTACATCAACATTTATTTTGCTTGATTTGGAGGCTCCAAGGTTGAAGAACAAGTGTAGTCTCTGGTTTTTTCAAGAATCTTCAAAAGCTACAAATTCAGGTTCCAAACTCTCAAACTTTGCTCTGGCGTTTTATGGTTTAATTTGTTGTTTTCATGTTGATATGAGCTTAATAGAAGCATTCCTAACTCCGGCTAGTTGATAGGCCTTCTAAAGGCGTAGTTGCAAAACTTAGGGCTTGCTTTAACCTCCTCTGTTCTCTCTATGTGTGATTATTATGTGAAAAATAATGTTGGATTCATGATGTGCATAGCGTAAGCTTCATTTTGGTACCATATTTGTGTATTTTGGTGAGATGTGAGAGTTGCAGGTGGTGGTTCTCGCCAGAGAATGTGACCGGAGGTCCCTCTCCGGCCGGTAGCTTTGTGCTAGGGTTTCATTGCCAATTTGAATGTCAGCCGTGTGATTTTGTTGATCCAAGGGTGGAAATGTTGCCAGCGAATTAATGGAGAGGGTGTGTGTCACGTGTTTCATTTTATCCCCTCTGATGATTGCATTCATGTGCGTTTTTGTTTGTTATGATGTGCCAGCAATGAGATGCGTATGATTCGTGTACTTTGACTTTGGTTTGACTCTGACTTAATCCAATGGTCATGCGTGAGTCATTTTTGTTGACTGAGAGTGCATGCTTGTTATTGTGTTTCTGCGTGTAATTGGACTTAAGACCAGATTTCTATCCACACCCCTCTTTTAAAAGCCCAATTAATTTGAACTCATATTTTGCTATGCTTGCACCCCCATTCCTTTTTTCATTTCATTTTATTTTTCCATTTTTCTACACGTTTGCTTTTCAATTTTTAAAAATACTAAATATCATTATAAAATTTTACAAAAATTCAGGAACATCATTAAGACATTTATAAAATTTTTGATGATTTTATTTTCTAATTTTATGACATTTTTGCCCCTGTTGCATATTTTCTTTGAATTTTTCATTTGTGTGCATTCCATTGGTGATACATGATTTTGTTCATTTTTGTTCTTGATCATCAAAAATGGTTTTGCTTTGATTCTTTTTGATTTGAGTCATTAATGCCTTGAAGTATGTCATTTGATTTTTATTTGATTTTTTAGGACATTTTATGACATGTCTTGGTGTTCATTTTTGTAATACTTTGCATGTGCATCCAATTTGACCTAAATGCATTGTGTGAAGGAATTTTGCCTCGAATCTTGCATGCTACTTTGATATGTGATTCATTTCTGATTTTTGTATCTCAAAATCATGCTTGAATAATTTTCATGAACTCATTTGATTTTTGTTTAAAACATTTCATTTGAAGCATAATAACATGTCATATCCTTGTAATCTTTGTGCATGTTTACATGATGGTTTTTGTGCATACTTGCATGATCATTTGCATATTGTGTGAACTATTCATTTGGCATTATAGGTCATTGGTACATATTATGTGTCATCATTGCATGTTCATTTTCATTTGAACTTTGTGTATCCTTAATATGAAGTGCTTGTGTTTTCTTTTGAACTTCCCTTTCAATTCTACTTCTCTTATTACCTCTTGATTGTCTTGATAGTTGCTTCATGAATACTTGTGAGATGTTTGTGAATCATTTTTCATTTCATTTCGATTCTGATCCTTGGATTACATGTTCCCTTTATGCACGTTTCTTTCATTCCTTTTCATCTTTCATCTCCCTTTTCTCATGGTAGCATGTTCTAATGCCATGGATGATGATTGTTGGTTGTTCACTTGAACTTGCTTGATGATAATCATTTGTTTTCCATATGATGCACATTCTAGTTGTGACTAATAGGATTTGATCTTTCATCTTACTCTTTTGATCTTTATGGTGCATTAAATGTTCTTTTGCTTCTTATACTTCTTATACATGTTTACTAACCATGTAGGGGCTTTGGTAAGTTGCAATTGAGTGTGGATAAGGAATCCACATTCAAACTTCTATCCTTTTTTCTTTTACAATTCCATCTTGTATTTTGTTAAGCACTTATGTGTTTTCTTTTAATAACTCATCACTTTCCCTTTTGAATTACAATTCATCTTCTACTTTAGAAGTGAATTGTTCAATTCATTCTTTCTTTAGACTTTAGGTTTAAACCTCACAAACCATTAGGATCACTACCTTGACTAACCAATTAGGATTGAGTCTTAGTTCACATAGATTTTTACCTTTTCCCTCTCTTGAGTCTCTCTTCTCATCTCAAAGAAAATTCAAAATATGTAATAAAGGTAGGCATTTATTGCATTTAGGCCTTTCATATAAAGAAAAGATTATAAGAGGTCTTCTCTTATAATCTTAGAATGTGTAGCATATAGCCCTTCTTGGGTCAATGTGTTAAACATTTGATCTTGTATGAGGGACTTAAATACACTACATGTTACAAAACATAAAACAATCAAGACACTTCTTTCTTAAAAGACAAAAATAAACAATAACGTCTTTCCTTCGGGAATTCTTCTCTCATCTCACTCATTCTTAGCGTACGAACGTGCTCCTACTCGTTCTTTTGCAAGATGGTAACGCACTCGGACCAGCGAGCCTGCAACACCTAAGCTAGAACGTTAGCCGTTCCCTAAAAAACACAAACAACTTTCCCTAGGTGAGGGGAACTACGTCGCTCTGATTCTCATGTTCCCGATGAGATACGTAGGCAGTGGGGTAGGGCCCATTCGAGCACTTATTTTATTTTCCCTACATTTGTTTCTCTTTCTCTTTCAGTTCCTTTTACAGTTTCTTTTCTAGTTCTTTTTCCGGCATCTTTCTTTACACCCTTTGTTTAGAGCAGCAAGCGTGGATCCCATCGGGTACGATGGACGCGTGGGGGTACTAATACCTTCCTCTCACGTAACCGACTCCCTTACCCTTTCTCTTGGTCGCAAGACCATGCTTTTTCCTTCCTCTCAGGTTTATGCGGTGTTTCCTTTCCCTCTCATGGGATAAATACACATTGCTGGCGACTCTGTTTCGGTGCCACTTTCGCGTTTGTACTTGGATGAAAATCCCGGGAGCGACAGCTATCCAATTCGATCTTTTTCAAACCGTTTTTCTAATCAAATAACGAAAGGAGGATATTCTTGGAATCTAGAATTCCTTGTGTCTTCGAATGAATGGCTCTTAAGGCACGCCCTTGGGTTGTCATTCATTTAACCTTTCGTCTTAAAACACTTAACCATTATCAAATATTTTTGCAATCAACCCGCGAAAGAACTGAATTCTTGGAGTCTATCATTCCTTGGATCCTTGAGTGTCTGCTCTCGAGGCACGCCCCTTGGGTTGTATGACATTCAATCTTTCGTCTCCTAAAAATTCAAACCCTAACCCCTTGTTTCGTGGGCGTACCACGAACTACGACTGCTCTGATTCTTTATTCTCGTCCGAATAAAGATACGTAGGCACAAGATTACGATGATCTTGGCGAGCACACTACCATCTTTTTCCGTCAAACCCCGTAGTCGAACTACGATTTATCTGATTCCTCATTCTCGTCCGAATGAGCATACGTAAGCCCGAGGTCGCGATGATCTTGCCGAGCACTCTATCCTAAAACCACCCCATTTCCCCTTAGTATCTTTTCCCTTTATCTTATCGTTTCGAGTTTACCATTGAGAAGAAAATAAACAAGCTTAGCTAACATTCCTCACAAATCGAACTAAGAGGTTCCCGTTGAGTACAACGGACGTGAGGGGGTGCGCGTACCTTCCCCTCACGTAACCGACTCCCGAACCCTGAATGTGGTTGCGACGACCACGTTCTTATCCACTCCTTAAAGGTTTTCTCGATATTTTCCTTTCCCTCTTTTGGGATAAATAAAGTTCGGTGGCGACTCTATCGAACCGTTTTCCGCGCCTTTCACGCGAAGGGTCGTGTCTTCGATTAAGCAATTTTTTCGAGGTGCGACAGTTGCCTAAGAAAGTGATTAGACACATTGAAAGATTATGCAGGAAATTTATTTGGACTGGTAAATATGATGGTAATAGGAAAGCTCTGGTGGCCTGGGATCATGTTTGTGATACTGTTACAGCTGGTGGTTGGAACTTAACTGCTCTCAGGGAGTGGAATATAGCATCCATAGGCAAGCTTCTTTGGAACCTGTTTGAGAAGAAGGATCGTATGTGGATTCAATGGATTTCTATGTACTATATGAAAACAGGTAATGTTGCAAATTATCACCCTCCTATACACAGTTCCTGGTTTATGAAAACTCTTTTTAAGCATAGAGATGTGATTATAAGTACTAGAGCTTGGCAGGAGTTCCATTTGAAGGGGAAATACAATACAGGGAAGATGTATAGGGTGTTGAGAGGGGAAAAACCTAGTGTGGATTGGAGGAAAGTGATTTATGGTAATGTTGTTAGGCCTAGGGCGATATTCTGTCTGTGGCTGGTGTGCCTAAATTGACTGCCAACCAAAGATAGATTAAGGAACCATAGTACACAAAATGATGGTGAGTGTATTTTCTGCAAGGAACCTGAAAGTAGTTCACACCTGTTCTTTAAATGTGATAATACGAAGAGGTTGTGGATCAAAGTTTTGAGTAGGTTTGGTTGGAACCATGTGCCTGCTGCGTGGGACTTGGAAATTCAATGGATTTTGCAGCACTCTAAAGGAAAAGGGAGTAAGTCGAAACTTCTGAAGGCTGCTTTTGCTGAAATAATTTACCATATATGGGCTGTTAGAAATAGGATAGTTTTCCAAAATGGGGACATTAATGAGTTGAATAGTGACTATGTTGTGGAGTTGGTTATTGGTAAAGCTAGTTTAAATAGAAAGCTTAAAGCTTTTTGTAATAGGTTTTAGCTTGTTTTGTGTTTGCTTTGTCCTTGTGTGCCTGGATCGGTAGATCGGGTTGTATTTTGTGTATTTTGGTAATAATATTATCCTTATTTCAAAAAAAATTATTAAAGAAAAGAAATTAAAAAGAAGAAGAAAGAAAACATGTTTTATTATTATTTTATTATTTGTTAAGGTTGAAGAACGTTGCATTGCAATGCAACGGTTGGCCACGGTGGCCAACTCCAATGGTAAAAAAATTGATGAAACGCATGCCAGGTGGAAAACTAGTGAAAAACTCCCCATTAGTGAATTGGAATTCACGATGATTTGAGAGGGAGAGGGAAATATGGGTGGGAAATGTGGTGAGTTGAAAACATTTAAGTTAATTTTATTTTTATTTAAATAAATCTGTTAAATTATTAGATTATGTTTTTTTTTAATTATTTGAATTATTAAATTTTATGTTAATCCTTATCTTAATTATATTAAAAATAAATAATTGGGACGGTCGCAGTCCAGACCCTAACTGTCGTGACAACCGTCGTAGTCCAGGAATTAGGACGGTTTTGTGATAACTATCGCAAAAAATCTGCGAACCATCGCAGTCTAGGAATAAGGATTGTTTTGTGATAACTGTCGCAACTCAAGTGTCATAAATCTCCTTTTTTCTTGTAGTGTAAATGAAAAAAAAACAACAACAAGAATTATATTCCAGAGAAACAAATGAGCTAAACATATATGTCGCAGTCGGTAAAAATATCGAGTCGCCATCATCATTTCTTCGTCCTAAGGGACAGGAAAATAATGAGAAAACCTACAAACTAAGGGTGAGACACTAAGTTCGGAAGTCGGTTAGGCGAGTGGAAGGTGTTAGGCACCTCTCACCTCCATTGTACTCAATGGGATCCTCCTTAAGTTCTAGGGTATGTTTGTTTGTTACTTGAATGTTTGACTATTTATCCTATTTACACAAATCCTTATTATTATACAAAGAAGATGACTTTGATGTAAGATGGGGACCCTAAGTTTTTTATTATTATTGTACTCGCTAGGGTTTACAACCCTATGCGTACTCTCAAATTTGAAGGATCAGAGTTTTCGTAGTTCACCTCCCTAATTTTGGTTGGTTGATTTTATCCCTTTACCCCTATATGTTTAAGTTGTAATTATTCCCTTATCCCTTATCCCTAGTCATTTATTTATACTCTCGGATCTTAAGAGTTCTATCCCCAAGTTTTTTATCCCTTATCCCAAATTTTATACTCTTTAGACCTAAGAGTCTTATCCCATATTTGTATCCCTTATCCCAAATTTTATACTCTTTGGACCTAAGAGTCTTATCCCAAATGTTTATCCCTTATCCTAAATTTTATACTCTTTGGATCTAAGAGTTTTATCCCATATTTTTATCCCTTATCCTAAATTTTATACTCTTTGGATCTAAGAGTTTTATCCCATATTTTTATCCCTTATCCTAAATTTTATACTCTTTGGATCTAAGAGTTTTATCTCATATTTTTATCCTTTATCCTAAATTTTATACTCTTTAGATCTAAGAGTTTTATCCCATATTTTTATCCCTTATCCTAAATTTTATACTCTTTGGATCTAAGAGTTTTATCCCCAAATTTTCCTATTAAATCCCTAATATCCCTTGTAATTATCCCTTATCCCAACAATTAAAAAAACTCCTTTAAACTTTCATAGTAATATGAAAAGTAAACTCCAAAAATGAAATATATTTAATTCAATTATTTTTGTAAAATAAAATATAATAATAATTTCTCTCAAATAAATAAATCCCTAATTTAAAAGTAATATGTCAAAAATTAAAACCCAATATCAAAAATTATAAACCCTTATCTCCATTATATGAAAAATAATAAACCCATATTTTTTATTATAAAATAAATAAATTAAATAGTCCAAAATTATAATAAACCCCATAATATAAATTAAACCCAACTTTATATAAATAAGCCCCAATTATTATAATAACCCCAAAATATAAATTAAATCCAAAATTTTATTAATAAATCCCATTTCATTATAATAACCCAGAATTTTAAATTAAATCCAAAATTTTATTACTAGATCCCAATTTACTTTAATAACCCTAAAACTTTATAATAACCCCAAAAATATCAATAATCCATTAATCTCTAAATCATTAAAATTAAAAAATATTTTAATTGAATAATTCCATTTCCAATCCTAATATTTGTTATCCTTAGTTATATGCATCTTAATCCCTTTTTAATTTATTTATTTAATTCATAATTCTGATAATGGTTGTGTTGTGAATGGTCGTTGAGATAATTACACAGTGATGTTGAATTCATATGGATATACCAACTTGGGTAAAAATACGTTTTCCTTTTTTTTATTATGTTAATAGTCATATTAACCATAATAAGACTTAACTAAAATTAATCATATACTCCAAAAAAATATATACAAATCCCGAATTATACATATACACAGTAATTAATCCAATCCTCAAATTGTTAGTCAAACAAAATTACAAGAGTGAATATATACAATAGATAATGATACCAACCTGGCGTGCCGTGACCCACTTAAGCTGATTCCTCCTTTTTTTCTTTTCGTTCCTCACGTTCTCCTTTTCCTCTCCCTTCTTTTCTTTGATTTCTTTGTGTATTCCTTTTTTCCTTGGTGATTTCCTTGTATCCTGTTTCTTCTTTGTGTATCCCTTTTCTCCTTTTTGTATTCCTTTACTCCCTGATAATTTTCTTGTATCCCTTTTCTCCTTTGGGTATCCCTTTTCTCCTTGATAATTTCCTTGTATCCCTTTTCCCTTGGTATTTCTCCTTGGTAATTTTTTTATCCGCTGGTGATGGAGGTTAGGATTTGGTTATTGTTGTTCTTCAGTGTGAAGAACAACAATTTTTAGGGTAGGATTTGTGAATTGTGGGTGAGCAAATATGAGGAAAAAGAGGTTCTATTTATAGGGTAGAATTAGATCAAAAAATTAAATGTGATTGTATAATTTAAGAAGGATGCAGTCATACCTGATTTCCTCTATTTCTTAAGGCTCAAGCCAATGAATCTGGATGGATTCATGGCTTGGTGAATTTCAAATTAATTTAAATAGTAATAAAAAGTCTAATAATTATGATGAAAAAAGATTTGATTTTTTTTATTTTTATGATTTTTTGAAAAAAAATTCATAAAATAATGATTTTAATGAAAAAATCATGTTTTTAAAAATGCATTAAATAAAAATGCGAAAATTAAAAATTAAATAATGAAAAATACTATTTTTGTGATTTTTATATAAAAAATATAGAATATAAAAAGTTAGTAGTAAAGAAAAACAAATAGAACATTAAAAGTGAGGAAGGTGGGGTTCAAACTCACAACCTCTCCGTCATGTAACTCCCTATACTCCCCTTGCTACCAACTGTACCATTTTATTTATTCAAAATAAAACAACATTAGCGGGTATTTAATAAAAAAATTAATAATAATTCCATGATAATAATAACATTAATCCTCTAATAACCCCCTATGACCCTAGTATAATTCGATCAAAAATTAATATGACCCTAATTAATCCCTATATATTAAAATAAAAATAGGCTTAAATAATGTTTTCGTCCTTGTAAGTTGGCGAGTCTTTGGTTTTCGTCCCTGAATCTTTTTTTTTTGTTTTAGTCCCTATATTTCACATTCGTGTTCGTTTTAGTCCTTAAAACCAAAATCCGCAGGAAAATCCGCAGGAAACCTTCGGATCTTCCGGCGGATTTTGGTTTTAAGGACTAAAACGAACACGAATGTGAAATATAAGGACTAAAACCCAAAAAAAAGATTCAGGGACGAAAATCAAAAACTCGCCAACTTACAGGGACGAAAATACTATTTAAGCCATAAAAATAATAGTAATCTAACCCTATTTAACGGATAACGCTATCATACTTTATTCTACCCAAACAATCCCTTTACTACTTACTATTATTATCTTTTATAAAGAAAACAAAAAAGCGAAAAAAGATATAGAAAGGTGGTCAAAATTTGGGGTATGACAGCTGCCCCTATTTAATCAAATTCAAATTGAGATGATGATGACGGTGAGTCTTCATCATCTCGGGGAGGGGATGATTAAATATAAAGAGAAACCCTAATTTTGACCACGAAGTGGCTAAATTCTGGAGTTGAGCGAGGATTGAACAATCCTCATTGCTCTGCTAGTATCCTGCTTTGATGCATCCTTTACAAGATCTTGTTGATTTCATTCCCATAATCACAAAAATTGGGCAGGACTCTGACGATCCACTGTTCGTTATTTGATAAACCCTGGTAGAATCCCTAATAATAATCCTTGGTAAAATTTCAATAAAACCCCCGTGACTACTTTTGATGGAACTTTTGGTGATAAAACCCTGATAAAGCTGTCTGACAAAGCCCTAATGGAACTCCTTGATTATTGATGATAAGTTTCCACCTTTCCAGGTGGAACTTGTCTATGACTCCTCCGATCTTGCTACTAGAATATAGTAGGGTTTTAATGATACCCCGATTACTCTTTAAGAACCCCCTTCGATAAAGTTCTGGTGAAACCCCTTGATGGAACCCCTTATTCTGATGGAAATCCTTTGATAAATTCTAGTAATATCCTTTTCTTTTTTTGACAAAATTCCGGTAGAACCCTTTTTTTTATATAAAATTCGATAGAACCCCTTTGGTGAATCCTCTGATGAAATCCTTGATGAAACTCATGGTGAACCCCTTTGATAAAAGCCTTTGATGAACCCTTCATAACATTCTGGTAGAACCATTGAAAGAAATAATCTGGTAGAACCCCTTTAAAAATCCTGATTAAAACCCCTTGATAAATCCCTTAGATAAAAATCCGATAGAACCCCTTGATAAATCCCTTGGATAAAAGTCCGATAGAACCCCTTGATAAATCCCTTGGATAAAAGTCTGATAGAACCCCTTGATATAATCCCTAGTAGAACCCTTTTTGAGAGACAATTCTGATAAAAATCCCTTTTGATAAATTCCTTGGTAAAACTCCTTTTGGTAAATCCCTGTGTAAAGCCCCTTTTGATTAATTCCTTGGTAAAACCCCTTTTGGTAAATCCCCATGTAAAACCCCTTTTCGAACCCTTTAAAAGATCCTGATGATCCCCTTTAGAAAAAAAATCCTGATGAAATTCTTTTGATAAATCCCTTAATAAAACCCCTTTTGATTGAACTCCAATGGTAAAACTTGTGACGCCCCCAATCTTACCCCCAATTCAATAAAGCGATAAAAAAATAAAATTCAAAATTTTGTCAGAGTATAATTGAAATTCACAGCATAGACCGAGGGTCACATCAATTTGAAACAATACATACAACACCTGCTCATAAAGATATGCAACAGTGGGGTAGCAATCAACAGAGGAACTCAATCTTTACACCCACATTTCAGATTTTAGAATAAAAGCGGAAAATCTAAAACTGAATAACATATATATATATATATATATATATATATATATATATCACATGAAAAGTTATCATACATCAAGTTATACATGCACAAACCAAAAGATATATATACATAATACACCATAATCACTAACGGCCTCCCTAACTACCCGGTGTCACATATCAGAGCCGACCGACAAAAATATGAAGACGCAAAGCTTCACAAAAATACCTCCAGCGACTCTAATCTGGAATGCCTCATAGAGCATTATAAAACAGCAAAAGGGTGAGAAAAACAATCATAATACAATTGCATATAGTTATATATTACACAACAATGCACATATAAATTTCTCACCACAACAGACCTCAGAATCCAAATACCACACAACATCACACATATTTCATTTATCTAACACCAATGCATATTAATCGTACATAATGCAATTATCACCAAAAATATCAATTCATCAAGTCCACACACGATTAGTCTATTCACAATTCTCACACATAGTCAATCATATTCATGATTCATGCAAATGCACAGAGACCGACACAACGACTCTATGCACATGCCATGCGGTACCGACTCCCAATATTTCTCAACACTAGTTCACTTAGGAACTATTGGAACCATCGCTCGTTACATCACTGTAACTCCCCGTCGGGCATACGATGTTCCCCGTCGCTTTCGATCCTCTTTGTATAAGGCTTACGACGTTTATGGATCGCTTTCGGTCCTCTTTGTATAAGACTCACGATCCGATCACTCACACCCCACATGGGCACACGATCGTCTATAACCATCGCTTTCGGTCCTCTTATTTTTAAGGCTCACGATCCAATCATATCGCTTTCGGTCCTCTTATTTTTAAGGCTCGCGATGATATAGCAGATTCCCTCTGGAATCAATCCGTCACTCAGGACGTCACAACAATGCATATCATGATGCTTGGCATACAATGACTCATGACATTTAATATGCACACATAAATGCATTCCTCTACGTCAACAAAATCACACTTTGTACTTATGCCCAAAACAATGCATTTAATTTCCATATGGCCACAAATCATCACAACACCACTTACACACATGCATCTACATCATACAACAGCACCTTACGTGATACACATTAATTACGCACCATTACAACGACAAAAGTCGACAACTGACACTATTCCCGATTTTCTGAAATAATTAAATTGGCTAACAAATTCCAAATCATCATAATGAGAAAGTACAGCTCAATAGCTTTCCAACGATACCAAGAATGTAAAAATCGTACAAACGGAACACAAGTTACGAAAGAAAAACGAAAACAATATTTTGAAAAGTCCCCTTTTACAATTGACCTGAACATACGCGTATTGCCCTGAGCCATACGCGTATGGGCAGAGACTCATTTTTCCCAAAATTCACGTTAAAATGTTCGTACGCGTACTGCCCAAAACCATACGCGTATTGCCATAAAATGCTACGCGTACCATACGCAAATGGGCAGATGGTCGAGCAAAATAACATCCCATACGCGTATTGGCCCAAAACATGCCCATGTTACGCGTATTGTCAAGGTCTATACGCGTATTGACATGCCTCATACGCGTATGACCTGGAAAAACAACCAGAAAAATTCTGCAGAACGAAGTTCTGCGTTTTCCACCCTAAAATCCTCCAATTTTTCACCAACACCCAGAAAATTACCAACACAATGTCTAACAACATGTATCTGTCATGTACCAACAATAATGAACAATGAAAACATGATTTCCAACACAATTAATCGATTTCTAATCAATTTTACATAATATGGGTTTTACCAAATTTTTCCATTTCAATCCAATAACAACCACAAACACACATACATAATCATACACAAGTATACAATAATTGAGTTTCGCACCCTTACCCGATTAAATCGATTCTAGAAGTTGATTTCTTTGATTTCCCAAGTTTTTCTCACTTTTTCTCTTCTTCTTCTCTTTTCTCCTCTTTTTCTTTCTTCTCCTTTTCTTTCTCTCTATTTTTTTTCTCTCTTCCTATTTTCTATTTTTCTACTTAATGAAAAATATCATGAAATGACTAAAATACCCCCACACTCAAATATCTCGCAAACGTTCCCAAAACCCGATAAAATATCACAACATTGAAAAATAACATATTTCCAAATAAAAGTCGAAAATAAAATAAAATAATAATAAAATAATCAAATGACTCGATTAAATAAAACTGACACAAAACTGGGGCGTTACAACTCTCCCCCACTTAGAAATTTTCGTCCTCGAAAATATACCTGAGATGAACAACTCTGGATACGACTCCCGCATCCGACTCTCCAACTCCCAAGTCAAATTGCCCTCAGCAGCGCCTCCCCACGCCACTTTCACAAGTGCAATATCCTTGCCCCTCAACCGCTTCACCTCGCGATCCAAATTCCTAACTGGTAATGCCTCAACAGTAAGGTTCTCTCTTACCTCAACCTCATCCATCGGAATCACATGTGACGGATCCGAAACATACTTCTGAAGCTATGAAACATGGAACACATTGTGCAAATTTGACAGATTCGGCGGCAACGCCACCTTATAAGCCACAGCACCCACCCTTGCGGATATCTGGTAAGGACCAATAAACCAAGAAGTAAGTTTCTTCGATTTCAATGCATGACCCACACCCGTTATCGGCGTAACCCTCAGAAATACATGATCGCCCTCTTGGAACTCAAGATCCTTGCGTCTTCGATCATGATAACTCTTTTGTCTACTCTGAGCAGCCTTCATCTTCTCACGAATAAACTTCACTTTCTCCGTCGTTTGTTGTACCAACTCTGGTCCAACCACCGAACTCTCACCTGATTTGTGCCAACACAAAGGTGTTCGACACCTTCGTCCATACAATGCTTTAAACAGTGCCATTCCAATACTAGAATGGAAACTGTTATTATACGTAAATTCAATCAATGCAAGATAACTATCCCACGCACCACCTTGTTCCAAAACACACGCTCTCAACAAATCTTCCAACGACTGAATCGTCCTCTCCGTCTGACCATCTGTCTACGGATGATAAGCCTAACACAATCTCAATTTAGAACCCAACGCCTTCTGTAAACTTTCCCAAAATCTCGAGGTAAACCTAGGATCTCGATCCGAAACAATACTTAAGGAACTCCATGCAATTTCACAATCACACTGAAGTAAATCTCAGTTAACCGTTCCAAAGAAAAACTGATGTCAATCGGAATGAAATGAGTCGATTTAGTCAGCCTATCAACAACCACCCAAATAGCATTATGCCCTCGTTGAGTATTTGGCAACCCTGTTACAAAATCCATGGAAATGCTATCCCACTTCCACTCAGGAATATCCAACGGCTGCAACAAACCACTAGGCCTCAGATGTTCCACCTTCGATTTCTGACAAGTCAAACATGCATAAACAAACTGAGCCATGTCTCTTTTCAATCCAGACCACCAGAAAATCTTCTTCAAATCTTGGTACATCTTGTTCGCTCCCGGATGTATACTCAGATTACTCCGGTGTCCTTCTTCCAAAATCATCCTTTTCAACTCCGCATCGTCAGGAATACAAATCCTACCTCGGAATCTCAAAACACCATTAATATCCACTTGAAAATCACTATTTGCATCTTTTTCTCCAACCAACATCAAATCCACAAATTTCACATCCAGCTTTTGTTTCTCACTAACAGTCATCAGAAAATCATTTGTAATCGTTAGCAATCCAAGCCTCACACTATCCGACATAACTTCACAAACCAAACTCAAGTCTCTAAACGATTCCAAAAGCTCCCACTCCTTAACCATTAAAGCGGACATATGTAACGATTTCCGGCTCAATGCATCGGCTACCACATTAGCTTTACCAGGATGGTAATTCAAGCCAAAGTCATAGTCCTTCAGAAATTCCAACCACCTACGTTGCCTCATATTTAGCTCTTTCTGATCAAACAAATATTTCAAACTTTTGTGATCACTAAAGACTTCAAACCTTGCACCGTAGAGATAATGCCTCCAAATCTTCAACACAAAAACCACAGCCACTAATTCAAGATCATGAGTAGGATAATTCTTCTCATGCACTCTTAAATGCCTTGAAGCATAAGCCACCACCTTACCTTCCTGCATCAGAACACCACCTAGACCAATCAAAGAAGCATCACAATAAACCACAAATGGTTCATTAGGATTTGGCAAAATCAAAATCGGAGTTGTCGTCAATCTTCTCTTCAGCTCATTAAAACTTTCCTCGCACCGAATGTCCCAAATGAACGCTTGCCCTTTACAAGTCAACTGGGTCAAAGGAAGTGCTAGTTTAGAAAAACCTTCAATAAACCTTCGATAATATCCGGTCAACCCCAAAAAGCCTCGAATTTCAGTAACAGATCTCGGAGCCTCCCATTGTAGAACTGCTTCTACTTTAGATGGATCCACAGAAATACCGTTACCTGAAATCACGTGTCCAAGAAAACTCACCTCCGATAACCAGAATTCACACTTAGACAATTTGGCAAAAAGCTTCCTTTCTTTCAAAACCTGCAAAACAATACGTAGATGTTCCGCATGCTCCTCCCGAGACTTAGAATAAACCAAAATGTCATCAATAAACACCACCACAAAACGATCCAACTGCTCGTGAAAAATACGATTCATGTATTCCATAAACACACCTGGCGCATTAGAAACCCCGAACAGCATCACAGAATATTCATAATGACCGTATCGTGTCCTAAAGGCCGTCTTCTGGATATCTTCCTCCTTCACCCTAATCTGATGATACCCTGATCTCAAATCAATCTTACTAAACACGCACACACTAACCAACTGATCCATCAGATCATCAATCCTTGGAAGAGGATACTTATTCTTAATCGTCACCTTATTCAACTGACGATAATCGATACATAACCGCATGTTTCTATCTTTCTTTTTCACCAATAAAACTGGAGCACCCCAAGGAGAAACACTAGGTCTTACAAACCTCTTTTCCAACAACTCACTCAACTGTTTCTTTAACTCAACCAACTCAGATGTCGACATACGATAAGGTGCCATAGACACAGGTCTAGTCCCAGGAACTAGATCTATAGAAAACTCCACCTCTCTCTCTGGTGGTAAATCTGAAATATCCTCAGGAAATTCACACACAACAGGAAACACATCAATTGAAACTTGACTATCCACAGTCAACGATGCAAACAATCCAAACAACTGAGCTTCATCCGCCAAAAGTCTCTTCAACTCTTTGGTAGATAAGAAACTCGAGTCTTCGTCTTCCTCAAGAGAAGGAAACCTTACCAACTTATGATAACAATCAATATGAACTCGATTGAATTGCAACTAATTCATTCCCAGAACCACATCTAAACCCTCCAACGGTAAACACACTAAATCTATCTCAAAGTCTTTACCATAAATGGTCAAAGGACAACTTAGACAAACCAAAGAAGTAGTTACTGACCCCATTGCTGGAGTATCAATAACCATCTCGCCATCCATCAAAGACAACACAAGATTTAAACGCTTCGCGCACTCAGACGAAATAAACAAATGAGTCGCTCCAGTATCAATAATAGCAACTAAAGGCGTACTATTAATAAAACAAGTACCTCTGATCAGACGATCTGCACTTGAAGTCTGAGTTCCTGCCAAAGAAAATACCTTCCCACTAGCTGGAGCTTGCTTCGGTTTCTGACACTTGGTACTAATATAACCAGGTTCACCACAGTTGAAACACTTAACCATATTCTTCCTGGCACAATCAGCAGCAACATGTCCTACACCTCCACAATTAGAACATTTCCTCAAATCTTTCTTACATTCGGACTGACGATGTCCCACATCACCACACCTATAACATCTCAGAGGGCCAAACATACCTCCTCCACCTGACCTTCGATCAAAATTAACCCTTTGTTTACCTTTATTAGCTGGTGTCACATACGGACCACCACGGAACTGTTGCTTCCCTTTCCTGTCACTTACACTTTTGTAATGAGTAGAACGAGCCTTACTATCCTCTTCATAAATCCTACAACATTCCACCAAATCAGCAAACCTCCTTATCCTCTGATAACCGATTACCTGTTTAATCTCAGGACGCAATCCATTTTCATACTTCACACACTTAGAAAATTCTGCGGTCGCTTCAGCATAATGAGGATAAAACTGCACAAGTTCCACAAACTTAGCAGTATAATCAATGACAGACATATTACCTTGTTTCAGTTCCAAGAACTCAGTTTCCTTCTTTCCCCTCACATCCTCCGGAAAATACTTCCTCGGAAACTCCTGGCTAAACAATTCCCAAGTTACCTCTTCATCACCAGCTTCTAACACAGGACGTGTACTAACCCACCAGTCATCCGCTTCTTCCTGTAACATGTGAGTTCCCAGTCTCACCTTATTGTCCTCAGCATAATCCATAACTCTGAAAATCCTCTCAATCTCTTTCAGCCAAATCTGTGCACCATCAGGATTATGTCTCCCCTTGAAGACAGGCGGTCTATTCTTTCTAAACTCATCATTCTCTCCGGCATTAGGTGCACCCTGCACTGCTCGTGCCATAGCTTGCATAGCAGCAGCCAAAGCAGCATCGTTTCTTCTAGCCATATTCTGTTCATTTCTAATAACAGCACTTATGGTTAAACAAACAGCTCACTCAAACACAACGACCAACAAGGACTGACACAACTGACACGGACTGGCTCTGATACCACTTAATGTGACGCCCCCAATCTATACCCCCAATTCAATAAAGCGATAAAAAAATAAAATTCAAAATTTTGTCAGAGTATAATTGAAATTCCCAGCATAGACCGAGGGTCACATCAATTTGAAACAATACATACTACACCTGCCCATAAAGATATGCAACAGTGGGGTAGCAATTAACAGAGGAACTCAATCTTTACACCCACATTTCAGATTTTAGAATAAAAGCGGAAAATCTAAAACTGAATAACATATATATATATCACATGAAAAGTAGTCATACATCAAGTTATACATGCACAAGCCAAAAGATATATATACATAATACACCATAATCACTAACGGCCTCCCTAACTACCCGGTGTCACATATCAGAGCCGACCGACAAAAGAATGAAGACGCAAAGCTTCACAAAAATACCTCCAGCGACTCTAATCTGCAACGCCTCATAGAGCATTATAAAATAGCAGAAGGGTGAGAAAAACAATCATAATACAATTGCATATAGTTATATATTACACAATAATGCACATATAGATTTCTCACCACAACAGACCTCAGAATCCAAATACCACACAACATCACACATATTTCATTTATCTAACACCAATGCATATTAATCGTACATAATGCAATTATCACCAAAAATATCAATTCATTAAGTCCACACACGATTAGTCTATTCACAATTCTTACACATAGTCAATCATATTCATGATTCATGTAAATGCACAGAGACCGACACAACGACTCTATGCACATGCCATGCGGTACCGACTCCCAATATTTCTCATCACTAGTTCACTCAGGAACTATTGGAACCATCGCTCGTTACATCACTGTAACTCCCCGTCGGGCATACGATGTTCCCCTTCGCTTTTGATCCTCTTTGTATAAGGCTCACGACGTTTATGGATCATTTTCGGTCCTCCTTGTATAAGGCTCACGATCCGATCGCTCACACCCCACATGGGCACACGATCGTCTATAACCATCGCTTTCGGTCCTCTTATTTTTAAGGCTCACGATCCAATCAGATCGCTTTCGGTCCTCTTATTTTTAAGGCTCACGATGATATAGCAGATTCCCTCTGGAATCAATCCGTCACTCAGGACGTCACAACAATGCATATCATGATGCTTGGCATACAATGACTCATGACATTTAATATGCACACATAAATGCATTCCTCTACGTCAACAAAATCACACTTTGTACTTATGCCCAAACAATGCATTTAATTTCCATATGGCCACAAATCATAACAACACCACTTACACACATGCATCTACATCATACAACAGCACCTTACGTGATACACATTAATTACGCACCATTACAACGACAAAAGTCGACAACCGACACTATTCCTGATTTTCTGACATAATTAAATCGGCTAACAAATTCCAAATCATCATAATGAGAAAGTACAGCTCAATAGCTTTCCAACGATACCAAGAATGTAAAAATCGGACAAACGGAACACAAGTTACGAAAGAAAAACGAAAACGATATTTTGAAAAGTCCCCTTTTACAATTGACCTGAACATACGCGTATTGCCCTAAGCCATACGTGTACGGGCAGAGACTCATTTTTCCCAAAATTCACGTTAAAATGTTTGTACGCGTACTGCCCAAAACCATACGCGTATTGTCCTAAAATGCTACGCGTACCATACGCAAATGGGCAGATGGTCGAGCAAAATAACATCCCATACGTGTATTGGCCCAAAACATGCCCATTTTACGCGTATTGACATGCCTCATACGCGTATGACCTGGAAAAAAAACTAGAAAAATTCTGCAGAACGAAGTTCTGCGTTTTCCACCCCAAAATCCTCCAATTTTTCACCTACACCCAGAAAATTACCAACACAATGTCTAACAACATGTATTTGTCATGTACCAACAATAATGAACAATGAAAACATGATTTCCAACACAATTAATCAATTTCTAATCAATTTTACATAATATGGGTTTTACCAAATTTTTCCATTTCAATCCAATAACAACCACAAACACACATACATAATCATACACAAGTATACAATAATTGAGTTTCGCACCCTTACCCGATTAAATCGATTCTAGAAGTTGATTTCTTTGATTTCCCAAGTTTTTCTCACTTTTTCTCTTCTTCTTCTCTTTTCTCCTCTTTTTCTTTCTTCTCCTTTTCTTTCTCTCTATTTTTTTTCTCTCTTCCTATTTTCTATTTTTCTACTTAATGAAAAATATCATGAAATGACTAAAATACCCCCACACTCAAATATCTCGCAAACGTTCCCAAAACCCGATAAAATATCACAACATTGAAAAATAACATATTTCCAAATAAAAGTCGAAAATAAAATAAAATAATAATAAAATAATCAAACGACTCGAATAAATAAAACTCACACAAAACTGGGGCGTTACAACTCCCTTGATAAAATTCCTTAATTAAACCCCATTGATGGTATTCCTTTGATAAAATTCCTTGACAAAACCCTGTTGATAAAATCCCTTTAATAAAATTCATTTGATAAAATCCCTTTGATGAAACCCCTTGGTAAAACCCTTTTTTTGATAAATCCCTTTTTGATAAAATTTCTTTTATAAAATCCCTTTGGTGAAACCCCTTGATAAGATTCCTTAATTGACCCCCATTGATGAAACTCCCTTGGTAACATCCCCGATAAACCCTTTTGATAAAATCCCTGTGGAAACCGTTGATAGGAAATTTCGGTGAAACCCTTTGATAAATCCCTCATTAAATCCCTCGATAATACCACTTTGTTGAAACTTCTTGTAAAACCCTAACGAACCCCTGGTTGAACCCTGTAGATGATGTTCTGATAAAATCCCTTTGATAGAACCCCCTTTGATAAAATCCCTTTGATAAAATCCCTTAAAATTCTTTGACAACCCTTAATGAAACTTTGATAAAACCCCTAATGAAACCTCATTGGTAAATCCATGATCGAACCATTTTTGATAAATCCTGGGCTGAATCCTTTGAAAAAAAATCCTGATGAAATCCTTTTGATAAGTCCTTTAATGAAACTTTGATAAAACCCCGTTGATAAAATTCCCTTGATAAAATTTCTTAATAAAATCCCTTGATAAACCCTTAGATATTTGATGAAACACCTTCCGTGGGTGGGATAGGTTGCTAAGTGAGAGGTGAAGACCTACCCACTGATAAAGGATAATCCAATAAGATCCTTTACTGAAGTAATGTTTTAATAGTAAACCGAGAGTTAAACCTTTAATGGTGATTATGAATCCTATGCATGTATGCATATGTATGATGCATTTCCCATATATGATGCATCATGTGGGCTAATGCCTCTTTTATGCAATGTATGTCTTTGTATGATATAAATATTTTCCATAACTTCCTGACTACTTTGATAATTGTAGTAAGCCATGATACCCTTGATTCCTGTGTAATGTTGTTAAAGAATCTCCCATGTTGGTTAAATTGTCAGTGTATAGACTCTGTACCCTGCTTTGAGAGAATATGATCCCTTTAATGATTCCAAAAACCGAAGTAAAATCCATTTTCCCATTTTTAAAACTTTTTAATTGTACCCGATATTTTAATGCACTATTTCCACGATTAATCGATATTTTGTAATCAAGCGGAATAATTTAAGAGGCAAAGAATTGGATTCGAAAAAGCAAATTTTATTGAGAAATGGCCCGAAAAGGGGCAATAGTACATAAGAAGGGTAATTCCCATAAGGAGAGATTACCGTAAATTTAGAAGGATGTACAACGGCAATAAGAAAACAAATTTATCTACGTCCCTATTGAATTTAACACCAGCTAATATCCCTAAGTCTTCAAGATCACGATACTTCGCTTCTGAAAATGATGATTGGAATGATCGCTCCCTTCTGAATTCCTATTACGGGGTGACTCGAGTGTTTTCAGTCATATTCCTTTTGGATATCCCTAACTTTTGCCTGAACAGCTCTTTTAGAGTCTTAGTTCACCGGGATGATATACCCTTTTTTGACTAAGTCGCCTTTTAGGGTTTTCGAATTATCGGGTTTTATTTTTATTTAAGTCCCTAATTTTTGCCTGGATTGCTCTTTCGAGTTTTCAATCCACCGAGACACCCTAATTTTTTCCTAAGTCGCCCTTTAGGGTTTTCGACTTAGCGGGCTCTTATCCTCTTTTTCTAGGCATAATATTTTTTTTACCGAATAGGAACTCACCGGTCGTGGTAAATCCACTCCATCCATTTTTTTAGCATTAGTGCTCCACTAGAGGAGGCACTCTTCACGGCGTATGGCCCTTCATAGTTTGGGGTCCATTTTCCGCGGGGATTCTAATGGATGGGTAAAATTTTCCTTAACATCAAGTCTCCCTCTTTGAATAGGCGAGGACGAACCTTCTCGTTGAATGCTCTCTTAGTTCTCTGGTGATATAATTGCATGTGGCATAGTGCATCCATGTGCTTCTCTTCTATGAGATTTAGCTGATCGAGTCTAGTTTGCACCCATTCTTCCTCTTCAAGCTATGTTTCCATTATGAACCTAAGTGAGGAATTTCCACTTCAATTGGTAGCACCTCTTTGAAGCTCATGTCCTTCTGCAAATATAAGTTTCCATTGTGATCCAGGTTCAGATCCTTCATAGGAGTCTGGAGTTTCACAATCCTTTATAACCATAATGTCTCTATCTAGGAAATCAAATTGCATGGGTTGATAGTCATCAACTGGTCGATAAGCGAGATGATTTGCTAGCATACTTCCTTTAATAGCCTTTTGAGTGATGTATTGGATGTCGTATTCAGTTAATAACATCTTCCACCTAGTTATTCTCCTTGTTACGTCATGTTTCCCTAGTACACAACCCATTGAATTTTCAAGTACAGTTAAGTACATTATGGGTGTGATTGGTTGAGAGAAGAAATTGAAAAGAGAGAATGAGATAAGAAAGGGTATAAGAAGAGAGAAATAGATGAGAAGTAGAGTAGATTTAAGATATTGTTTGGTATGAGATGAAGATGAGAGAAATAGGAGAGAGTGAAGTGTAGTTATTTTTTGAAAAGTCAAAATTGCCCTTGATTAAAAAAATATAAATAAGTTGATTAGTTAAATTAATATAAATAATTAAATAATTTATTCAAAATCATTAATCAATTTTATTTTGTATAATTACTAATTTAATTTAAACAAACTTTCTCTCTGAATTAATTTTTATTTATTTTTCCAAAAATTTAATATAATTGATATTCCACTTTTTAATATGGTGTTGCTGCAATGTGCATTAAGCGAAAGAAAATGACCATAACACGTGAACAAAGAGCTTCACTGTGAGTGTAATAGTAAAGCAAGGAAGAAAGAATTAATTTGCTTCACTGTGAGTATAATGGTAAAGGAAGGAAGAAAGACTTATAAATTATATTGGTAAAACAAGGGTATAATGGACATATAAAAATGGAAAAGTGTTTCCTTCCCCTTTCTTCTCATCTAAGCAGAGAAATGAAAAAGCAGTGGGACCCACTTATTTTGGATCTCTCTTTCCTATTTCTCTTCTATCCAAGCAAGAGAGGTGTGATACTTCTCTTCTCTTTCTCTCTTCAATGACTCTCTCTACTCTAACTCTCTCAAAACAATCACACCCTATGAGTGATTTCCCTGGGACTGGTGGCACCAATATAGGTAGTTTCTGTAAATATTCCTTGATCCGATCGAAAGCCTTTTGGAAATCTTCATTCCACTCAATGATTTGATCTTTTCTGAGTAGTTTGAAGATTGGCTCACAAGTAGCGGTAAGATGTGAGATGAACCTCGCGATATACTTTATTCTCCCCAAAAATCCACGAACTTCCTTTTCTGTCCTCGGAACTGACATCCCTTGAATGGCTTTTACTTTGCCAGGATTGACTTCTATTCCTTTTTGACTGACTATGAACCCCAATCATTTTCCGGATCTGACTCCAAAAGTACATTTTGCAAGATTTAATCTTAACTTGAACTTCCTTAATCGATCAAACAACTTTTGCAAGTTAGCTATATGATCCTCTTTATTTTGTGACTTGGCAATCATATCATCCACGTAAATCTCTATTTCCTTATGCGTTATGTCATGGAAGAGATTTACCATAGCATTTCGATAAGTTGCTTCAGTGTTCTTTAGCCCAAAGGCATTACCTTGTATTAGAAGGTGCCCCACGATGTGATAAATGTGGTATTCTCCATATCTGAAGGGGACATCTTGATTTGATTATAACCGAGAACCCATCCATGAATGAGAAGACTAAAAATTAAGCGGTGTTGCCTACTAATACATCAATATGAGGTAGTGGACAGTCATATTTAGGACTTTCTCTATTAAGATCTCTGTAGTTTATGCACATTCTAACCTTTCCATCTTTCTTTGGTACGGGCACGATGTTGGCTACCCACTCTGGATATTTCACAACGGCTAAGAATCATGCGTCAAATTGTTTCTTGACTTCCTCCCTAATCTTGAGAGTCATGTATGGTCTAGTTCTCCTCAACTTTTGCTTGACTGGCATGCATTCTGGCTTGAGTGGTAATTTGTGCTCGACGATGTTTGTATCAAGTCCCGACATATCTTGGTATGACCATGCAAACACGTATGTGTATTCTTGCAATAGCTCGATCAGTCTCTTCTTTATATCCGCATTTAGAGAAACACTAACTTTGACCTCTTCTTATCTTCCTCGGTTCCCAGATTGATCACATCCACTGGTTCCTAGTGGGGCTGTATTTCCTTGTCCTCCTGCCTCAACAGTCTGGATAACTCTTCGGGAAGCTCACACTCGTCCTCATCACCCTCTTCCGCTTAGTTAATCGGTAATTCGAAGTCATTCGAACTTATAGCGGTGTCATTTTCAATAGGTTCATTTTTAAATTTGCACGAGGAATATTTTTTATTATTATCATTTTTTTAGTGAAGTGCTAGTAATGAAACTATTGAAAGAAATGTATCGCCATTTTGAACAAACGGAAAATGAAAGAAAAAGATCTTGATTGAAAACAATATGCAATTTTATTGATAGAAATAATCCAATGAAATAAAAGGTGGCCCTACAAATCTTTGTCCACTTGCCTTGGGCATAGCAAGGGACTTATTATTATTTTAAGAAAAAGGTAAATTACTTCGAAACAGAAATCATCTCAGGAATCCTGATGGCCTTCCAATTGTTGAGGATTGTATCCGGTGAGCAATGACATACCAAATTAGGAATTCCTTTTTCTTCCTCTTCTATTAAGGCCACATGATCCTCAATTCTAAATCCCACGCTATGGAAATTGTTTTATATCCCTTCATTAGCCGGTTTGTAACCCAGCCTAAACAAATCCTTCTTCTTAGGTATCTCCCATTGTTTGCCCCAGTTTGTTATGTCTCCCCTCTTAATTAGGAATTCATCTTCCATCCTTTTAATGGCATTGACAGTTGCCCCAATGTGCCCCAGCAATGGATGATCTCCCACATTTTGACCTTCCGGTGCTACAGCACTGACATCACTTTGTTTAGAATTATTTCCGGAATACCTTTTATTGTTATGTTGATTGGAGGATGACTGCCCAATCTTTCCTGTCTTTAAACTGTTCTCAATCCTTTCTCCAATGATAACCAAGTCAGCAAATCCTGTTGAGACTGACCCAGTCATCTTTTTGTAGTACGTTCCTTGTAGGGTACCCACAAACATATCCACAATTTCACTTTCCAATAATGCAGGTTGCACACGAGAAGCTAGTTCCCTCCATCTTTGGGTATATTCCTTGAAAGACTCATTCCCTTTTTGAGACATGTTCTGCAACTGCACGCGGTTAGGAGCCATGTCCATGTTGTATTGGTATTACCTTAAGAAGACAATAGCAAGATCTTCCCAGGTTTTGATATGAACCCTTTCCAGTTGCATGTACCAATCTAAAGATGCCCCACTTAAGCTATCCTGAAAGGTATGCATCATCAGCTTCTCATTAGCAGCATAAGCATTCATATTTCGAACAAACATCCGAAGGTGATTCTTAGGACAACTGACACCCTTGTATTTCTTAAAGTCTGGAGCCTTGAATTTGGGAGGTATGACCATATTAGGCACCAAACACATTTCTAAAGCATTAACTCCAAATATATTGAATCCTTCTACAGCCTTCAACTTTTCCTCAAGTATTTTGTACTTATCATCAACCCTTTTCCCTCCCATAAGGGCAGTTCCTCTATTTTCAAAGGCCATTTGCCTTGAATCCTCATCCTCATATTAGAGATTCCAATCTTCATAATTCTCACATGGAACAGGTATGTGAGTATTATGAGGCGCCCTATTAGGAATAGGTGGAGGGACAGTTCCATCGGGAGGTTGGTTACTAGCCTTTTGCCTAGCAGCTTCAGTTTCCTTACGTTCCAAATCATGGACAAATCCTAGTTGAGGGTTATTGTCCTCAATATGGGGAATAGGGGTAAGAACATTCCTTTGATGACTAAACTCAGTCTCTCTAGATATCAAACTTTGGATGGCGCGAGTCAGTTGATCGATCTTGTCTTTCATCTTGTCCACATTCTCCTTAACAACATTCGTATCTCCTCTAAATGCAACTTGATTTTGCTCCAACTGATCCATAGCTTTCCTTTGGTACGCTCGAGTGTGAGGTCGGGAAGTCAGGTTGTTATGCTCGATGATTCAGAGACAAAGTGATAAAATAAATGATTTTTTTTGTTCCCCTTTTTTTATGCATCTTGATGCATGAATGTATGAGTATGCATGATGTATGCTAAATAATTTTAAAATTTTTATTTGGGGGAATTCCAAAATCCATTGTAGTTAGAGATGAATATATTCAAAGAATGAAACCCATACACATAGAATAAAAATTACTTTATAAAAATTCAAATTCATTAGCAA
The DNA here is from genome assembly GCA_022829125.1 of Lathyrus tuberosus. Taxonomy (NCBI): domain Eukaryota; kingdom Viridiplantae; phylum Streptophyta; class Magnoliopsida; order Fabales; family Fabaceae; genus Lathyrus; species Lathyrus tuberosus. Next base: position 10,974,102 of record JALAZF010000123.1, on the reverse strand, counting down.
TTTCCAAATCCAAAATAACTTCCAAACTTAGAAAAATAAAAATAATTCCTTGGGAATAACCCATAACAATAATCCAAAATAAAAACTCCTGAACTTAAGAAAGCATAAACTAAATAGATGTCCCCAATGCCTTCTTCAAATGAGCTTTAAACTCCTTCAAGTATCCTTTCTTGAGCCCTTGCACTTCCCTATCCTCCTTGTAGTGAGGCAACAAATCTTCAATAGGTATTCCCAAAGTTAAAGCTAGGTCCTGGGGCTTCACTTTTTGCCTTATACCCTTGTAAGGTTCCTTTCCTTCTCCTTGAATATCCAAATATAATCCAAACTCTTCTAGCGAGGAGCTAGTTGAAAGTCCTTAAAGAGAAAGCAACGTAGAGGTGAGTCATAAAATTGTGCCAAGGCAGTTATGGCTCCTGTTTTCACGGGGATCCCCAAGAGATCAAGGATTTTCCCATACTTGTATGTAAACATCCTTTGAACAGATTTTGGCATTAAGTCTTGAAGGTCTTTGAGACTGTAATGCCCTGTATAATATATACCTAGAATAATACAATACAAGCATTTAATTTGGTACTTACGCCATCATAAGTGCCTAATGGCATAGTTCACATACTTGTCCATTTCTACAACCTAAATACAACACATGGCACAAGTCATGGAAACTAGCCAAAATAATAAAAACTAAGAATAATATACAATATCCTCAATTGTATACAACAAAATAATACACAGTAGAAAATATTAAAGCCAAGCTTCTCTTGAAACATCTTTGTATCGCTCCACTTGTAACCAAATCTGCAAACCACACCTGAAATAAAGCAACTATAGTGGGGTGAGATACATCAAATCTCAGTGAGTTCCCTATCTTACAGGTCCTCTCGGCTTTACAAGGTTCTATCAATCCTAACTCAAGTCAAGGGGAAGGGAAATGACCTTGAGTGCATAATCTCACCATCTCACACTATATGGAAACATGTCATGAGTCTGTTAACTCATAAATATCACACGGAAGGAATTACGTCCTGAGCCTGTTAACTCAAGATTCCTTACGAATCGATAACCTTACCAAGGCATCCCCTTTTCCCTTCCGCTTCTACGTCTAGAAGTCGACCCAAGTCATGGATCCTTGTAGTTACTTGGCATACGAAATGGATTCGGGATCATCGGCCTGTTAACCGTGAACCGTCACTTCTCATGGCCTGTTAACCATCATAAGTCTCTTTACCATATAGGCTCCATTCGTACTACACGCGGGAATCAAACCTGCCAAGTAATTGTGCATACGTTTCAGAGGAGGAGCTCGAGTCTCATGAAACTACACCTCAAGATAAATGGTTACGATTACGTGATCATATACACAACGTGATTGTATTCGACAATCACAAGGCCATATTAGCCTTAAGGCCTCTCTTGCCTTTTCTCATAAATCACAATGGTTCACACATGTTCCATACTAGTGTTTACTCTTTCCTAGACCAATACTCGTCACGGATGCACCGTTATACATCAAGTGTCCGAGCATCACCATCTAGGTTATCTACTCCAGGCCATAACTCGGCAGTGTATGCACGAGCGTCGCCATCCAGAGTTCCTATCTGTAATACCCCAAAATTTGCTCTTCCCTTTTGGCATCATAGCATGGCATTATCATTTATCATATCATATCCATCTCATTAGCATTGCATTGCATTTAACATAGAAAAATGAAGCATGGCATCCTTCTTACCATCAGGGCATGTGATCAGGTGGAAGGTGGACAATCAAGGGATCATTCAAAGCACAAAAAGGTCAATCAAGTTGGCTCTAGACAAGCCAAGAGGTCTCTCATGTCTCATACTATCTCAATTGATCTTCCAAAACCTCAAGGAAGTGAGATTCAATGGAAGATTGAAGCACTACATCTTTCACTATGCAAGAGATTCAAAAATTGAAGGAAAACCCTCAAAAGAGATAGCTCATTGATTCAAAATCATTCTCAAGTGGCATTTCTCATCATCCTTTAAGAGGATACACAACATACTCTGAGGAATTTGGATTTGGAAGATGTGCAATTTCCTCCTAAACAAAGGGGGTCAAAACTAGGGTTTCCCATTAAATCAGGGAATCTTTGATTTTTGAACAAAACTTGTTGTCATGGTATTCTACATGTTCTTAAGTGTATATGTGTGGAAGATTGCATCTCAATTGGTTTTAGAAGTGGTTCAATTGGAAGAAAGATCAAGAATCAGAGAAATTGGGGCAAAGTCAAATAATCAGAGGAAAAAGTCAACTCTTGACTTTTTGAGCCCAAAATCATGAAATTCATGTTACATATGTCCAATGTACAAAATTTGATCAAGAAACTCCAAAGGAATCATGAAAAAATCAAGATGTGGAAAGTTGCCATTTTTGGATGAAGAAGGGTTACTAAAAATAGCAAGTTTTGGCCATTTTGCATCAGAATTTGAACCAAGGCCATTCAAATTTGGAGTACCAAATGAAAATTCCACTCTGCCTCAATGAAAGGCCTTGCTTTAAGCTTCAAATCCATGTGTAGAACATCTCCATTGGATAAAAAATGAGGGAGATATGATTGATCAAAGTTTGAGGAAAGTAGGTTCAAAACTAAGTCATGACCAAGATTTTCAGGTCACGCGCGCAATCATTTTAACAAACAGTTGGTGGGCCAAATGTCCACTCATTTTTCTCATGGTTAAAGACCTCAAATGAAAAACTTTTCAACATCAGAGTTGTTCCTTGTAGTGTCATATTCAATACTCATGTTGGACAAAATTCCATTTGATCAAGTTATAGAGGCGATATATGGGGCCAAAGTCATGGTGATTATGCTGAAAATCCCATGCCAACATGCCTTGCCAGCCAACCTCACTCACACGCCCATGATGCAGTCTCACATCCTTGTGTTCTAAGTCATTTTCCATCACTTTAAAGGCATTATTTCACTTGGATTCAAACATCAAACATGTTCTATGATGCATCCTCAATCCATTGACACCAAGATGATCCATTTTCATGCATTGGTCATAAAGAAATCCATGTTCAAACATCACCATTTGCATTGATGCATTGAATGTCTTGTATAGTAATTCACACATTGTTTTTGGTTCAGTCATTCAACAAACTTTCATGATCACTTCAGTCCATTTCCTCATTAAACCAAACAATTCATGCACGTGCCTCCACCATACTGCTTCTTACATGAGAAGGGAAATGTATGAAACTTCCACCACAAGCTACTGCTGCAAGCTGCTACACAAGCCGTGCCAATTCATCTTCTCATTACTCCCACCATAACTCCATGGGCTGCACCACACCAAAACAAAACCTCTCCAACTCGTGTCACTAACCTCCTCACTCATTCTGTTAACTCAGAACTCAGTTAACTAGCTCAGTTAACTTGAGTTCTAACTGTCAACCTTGTGAGTTAATTCTTAACCAGCCACATAAATAGAAATCTCACACGCATTTGAGAGGGGATTCATTTTTCACTCTCACTTCAAGTTGCTCTCACTTTTTTTCTCTCAGAATTCTCAGTGTCTCTCTCTTTTCCCACGAGTCCTCCAACTTTCTGCTCCAATCTTCATCACTCATCAATCTTGCAGCAATGGTGCATTGAAGCGTGGCACTAAACTTCATCATCTCCAAACTCATCTCACTGATCTCACACGGATTCAAGCTTCTAATAAGCATTTATTTTGCTCAACTCAAGCTCTAGAATTCAAGAAGGAACCTCTGGTCTTCTTTCAACATTTGTCTCATCAAGTTCAGGTTTCATCATCTTAACTTTTCTTCTCTAATTCGAACTAATGTGAGCATATTCTTACTTGTTTGAAGTTCATTAGGAACAGTTTATATCTCTGGCTAGTGATAGGCTTATTAGAAGCATAGATTCAGTTTTAGGGCGAAACTTCTTGCATCTGATTCTCTTTGTATGATTATAATTGTTGAATTTTAAGACCAGATCCTTGTTCTACATGAGTTTAGCTTTTGATTGATACGTGTATTGTGAATTTCTGGAAGAATGTGAACTTTCAGGTGGTGGCTGCTGGCCGGAGAAGATGACCGGAGGTCATCTCCGGCCGGTGATTTTGAATACTAGGGTTTGTGTGCGTTTTAATCTCGTTCGTCCATTTTTTTTGATCGTGTGACTGAGAACGTGCCAACGCATTAAAAGACATGTGCATGTCATGTGCCAAAATTCTGAAGTCACTTAAGCGTGGTGTGGTGTAGTGCATGGTAACTTGTGTGTGTCCTCACACATGTGCATTGATTCTGTGTACTTTGACTTTAGCATGACTTTGACTTGATCCAATGGTTAATAGTGAGTCAAGTTTGTTGACTGAAGGTGCATGTTTGTTATGGTGTTTTGCGCGTAAATGGACCCAAATCAGAATACTATCCACACCCCCAATTTTGAGGCCCATGTGATTTGAACATGCTGATTTGCTATATTCATACCCCCCTCTCATATTGCATTTTATTTTTATTTTCATTTTACATACGCGTTTGATTTTCAATTTTTAAAAATACTAAAATGCATAATAAAATTCCACAAAAATTCATGTGTATTCTTAAAACATTTAGGAAATTTTCTATGATTTTATTTACTGATTTTATGACCATTTTGCCCCTGTTCCATTATTTCTTTTGAATTTCCATTTGTATGCATACTTAATGTGACATATGATTTTGTGCATTTTTGTTCTTGATCATAAAAAATGATTTTGATGCCTTTCTTTTTGCATTGTGGTCACAATATGTTGAGGTATGTTTGAGATTTATGAGATGATTTTTAAGTCTTTTTTGGATGACTTTTGATGTGTTGCTTTGAGCATGAATACATGAAACTTCCATGAGACTTTGACCTAATTGTTGAGTGACTTTGGTTCTGATTCATTGCTTGTGGACTTGATATGTTAATGGCATATGTTCAAGGTGTTTGATTGGTGAAAGTCATAATTTTTGAAGCATGTTTGCTATTTGTTTGAAGCATGAAGTTTAACTTGTTCATTTTGTGAATGCATGCCTCATGTTTGGTTTGCTTGATCATGAAGGCACTTGTGCCATGAGTTGTGGTTTTGTTTGAGGATGTATAGCATGTTAATTGACTTCTGATTGTGACATTTGGGTTTCATCTTTGCATGTTTGATGTTTATCTTGCACCTTAAGTCACTTGTTTCACAAGTATGAACCACATTCACATCACTTCACCTTTTCTTCTTTGCTTCTTGTTGGATTGAGATTTTGTTTGCATGATTTGGTATGCTCATTTAGGATAACATTAGGTTGTGTAAATATGAGTTACATTCTGACTTGGAAGCATGTATAGCATTCAATCTCATTTTACTTTGTTTGTCAACTTGTTTGAATTTGATTTGTTCATTATATTTTCTTACTTTACTTGTAAGTGATTGTGCTAACCATGTAGGGGCTTCGGTAAGTTTCAATTGAGTGTGGATAAGGAATCCACATTCAACTTCTATCCTTTCTCTTTCCATTTTGTGTTTTGCTAAGCACTTATGTGCTTTCTTTTAATAACTCATCACTTTCCCTTTGTGAATTACAATTCATCTTCTACTTTAGAAGTGAATTGTTTAATTCATTCTTTCTTTAGACTTTAGGTTGAAACCTCACAAACCTTAGGATCACTCCCTTAACTAATCAATTAGGATTGAGTCTTAGTCCATATAGATTTTTACCTTTATCCTCCCTTGAGTCACTTTTCTCATCTCAAAGAAAATTCAAAACATACAATAAAGGTAGGCATTTATTGCATTTAGGCCTTTCATATAAAGAAAAGGTTATAAGGGGTCTTCTCTTATAATCTTAGAATGTATAGCATATAGCCCATCTTGGGTCAATGTGTTAAACATTTGATCTTGTATGAGGGACTTAAATGCAATACTTGTTGAAGGTGCAAATAATAAAAAACACTTCTTCATTTCTTAATCAACAAAACACTTAATAAACACAAGTATGCTAGTGTGTTTGAACCTTGACAATTGGAACTAAGTGTGGGGGTCTTCTTCACTCTTAGTGTGCTTTCTTACCCATTCCATCTTGGAATGTGAGGATGTACACATTCCAAGGACTAAGATTCAGATACACTATCATATGCAAACAAATGAAAAAACTCTTAAAAGACAAAAACAAACAATAATGTCTTTCCTTCGGGAATTCTTTTCTCACCTCATTCACTCTCAACGCACGAACGCGCTTCTACTCGTTCTCTTGCAAGATGGTAACGCACTCGGACCAGCGAGCCTGCAACACCTAAGCTAGAACGTCAGCCGTTCTCTAAAAAACACAAACAATTCATCCCTAGTGAGGGGAACTACGTCGCTCTGATTCTCATGCTCCCGATGAGATACGTAGGCAGTGGGGTAGGGCCCATGCGAGCACTTCTTTTATTTTCCCTACATTTGTTTCTCTTTCTTTCTCCTTTCTTTCTTTCAGTTCCTCTTCCAGTATTCTTTTCTATCACCCTTTGATCGAGACAAGCAAGCGTGGATCCCATCGGGTACGATGGACGCGAGGGGGTGCTAATACCTTCCTCTCGCGTAACCGACTCCCGAACCCATTTCTTTTGGTCGTAAGACCATGCTCTATCCTTTCCTTCAGGTTTATGCGGTGTTTCCTTTCCCTCTCTTGGGATAAATACACATTGCTGGCGACTCTGTTTCGGTGCCACTTTCGCGTTTGTACTAGGATGAAAATCCCGGGAGCGACAGCTGGCGACTCTGCTGGGGATTATTGCGGTTGACCTATTGCTGGTCCATCCCTAAGCGAGTCAATCCTAGCGCTTGTCTGTTTTTCTTTCATTGGGTGTTTACTGTTGTGTTGTATTTACCATTTTATTGTATGGTTATTTACTGCTTTACTGTACATTACTGTATTTACCGTATTTTAGCATCTTCATTTCATATGATATATTATGCTATACTGGACTGTGCTATTTTCTGTTTGGCGGGGCGGGATTTCTGAGAGATAAGCCCATTACACAGGCTTGAGTATACACTTAGAATTAGAGTGGAGAGTAGTGGGACCTACGTGCCGTTTGGAGTGCGTTGGGTGTTCACGAAATTCACAGCTAGACGAGGCTATCTTGGGACACATCATGGCATACGCATCTTGCGTATTCCAGGATGTAGATCTAGAGAGCTGTCGACTCTAGTGACCGATCATGAGGACCTTAGTGGAAATATCCCTCTTTAGTGGTGACAATGGCAGACCACATTCTGTGGCAAACCCATTCGCACCCGAGGGCCCACTTTGGAACTTGCATAGGATGACCTTTATTTTCTAAGGGGAGTCAGTGGACGACCTCTTTGATTGGCATAGCATTGTATCCTACGGGCTGAATGTGCTATTGCTTCTCAAACCTCCGAAGCTGACAAGCCTTATTTTCTAAGAACCACATGTGAGCATGGGCGGGATGTTTACAGGTTTGCAGGAAACCCAGCCTTCTACCTACCTTACTCGTGATTCTATGATGATTTCAGACATTGTATCCTATGACAGTGATTTAAGTGTTCATCTCAGATATTGCCAGACTCAGTACAGAGACACAGTGCACACAGTTCAATACAGACACCGACACTTGATTACCTGATCACGTGCCCTTTTGCATTGCATTATCATATCATAACAGTTATGTTTGTCATTTTCAGGTGCGTAATACATTTCTGATTCCAATCCATGGGTTCAACAGAGATCGTCGCCGAGAGAAAGAACAATGTGTCTTACAAGTTTCCAGATCCTGTCTTGGATTCATTGCTCAAAGTTATAGATATGGCTGGTCCGGGTATTCTTGATAGGTTTCAGAAGAGCTACGGGAATTTGGTTGGGATGGTCCGTACAATCACCAAGTATTAGCATGATGCTTTGCACACTCTGCTGCAGTTCTACGAGCCTTCGTTGAGGTGCTTTCTTTTTTCAGATTACATTTTGATGCCAACACTGGAAGAATTCTCATTTATTTTGGGAATTCCGATCACGTCGGCAATACCATTCTTCTCTGGTAGTTCTCCCAGCGTAAAAGAAATTGCTGCTGCTTTACAAATGGATCAGGCAGTGATAAAGAGTGGTGTGAGCAGTAAAAATGGAGTTAGCGGATTTCATTTAGAATTTCTGTCTGGACAGGCCCAGGAGGCTGCAAGTGCTAAAAGTTGGACGGTTTACAATTCCATTCTGGCTCTCTGCATATATGGCCTAGTTTTCTTTCCCAATCAGCAGGACTTTGGGGATATGCAAGCGACAAGAGTTTTCGTTCTTAAAAATCCAGTCCCTACTTTGTTAGGAGATTTTTATCATTCCGTGCACTATAAGAATGAGAAAAGGAGGGGAGGATCTGTCAGTTGTTGTACTCCACTGCTGAGTCATTGGTTTTTCAAACATTTGCCTCAGACAGGTGCCTTTGTGGAAACCAAAGATGTGGCGAAATGGTCTAAACGATTGATGAGTTTAACTGCTGATAACATTGTATGGTTTGATCACCGGTTATTGAGAATAGAGCTTGTCACAAGATGCGGAAATTTTCCAAATGTGCCTTTGATTGGCAGAAAAGGAGGGATCAATTATAATCCAGTTTTGGCCATCCGACAGTTTGGGTATGCTTCCAGGGATCCTCCTACAGAGCAAGATGTGGAAGAATCTTTATTCTTTACAGGAACTAAAGATGCGAAGGTGGTAGAAGTAGTGAATGCTTGGAAAGATAAGCACAAAATTGGAAAAGCAGTTTTTGGAAAAGGAGATTGTAGATCTTATCCTGAATATGACAGGTGGATTTAAACGAAAGTAAAGGAATTGCTTTTACCCTTTTCAAGGGGACCTCTTTTATGTGCAGTACAGCCAGAACAACCCACTATGGTGGCTATTGAAGAATGTGAGAAGTGGAAGAAAATGGTCAGAGAGTTGCAGATAGAGAATTCTGGAATGAGCAGATGCCTTCAGAAAGCTCTAGCTGACAACAAAGAGTTGGAAAAGAGAGCCTTGAAAGCGGAAAAAACCTTGGCTGACAAAGAGGAAGATTTTGATGACCGAGCTCGGTACTTTCGGAAACTTACTTTGGGAGCAGATGACACTAGTCAGGCTCACAAGATTACAAAACAGGCTTTAGCCCGAAGCAAGGATTCATTAGCTCAACTTCGTCAAGCTTGGGATGAAGTCAGAATTGAAAATGCCGAGTTAAAGGATCAGTCGAAGACTAAAGACGAGGAGCTTAAAAAGGCACATGAGCAGAGGAGAAAGTATCGGGAAAGTCTCGATAAAAGTCAAGAGCAGTTAGAAGAAGTTAGAAGCCAGTTGAAGAATACCAAGAAAGAGCTTGAAGAAGCCATGATAGAAAGAGAGATACTCAAGACGCAAGCCGGCATAAAGAGACACAAAGGAGTGTGTGATGACGAAGCTCGGATGCTGCATATGGGTTCTTTAACTGAAGCTCTTGAGAAAAGGGATGTCTTGATCAAAGAAATGATTGAAAAGCCGAATCACCAGCGTACCCGTATACTTTTTGAGGAGATCAAATACTCAAGTGATAAGCTGAAGAGTGTGGAATTGTCAGACTGATGTTCTTTTCCTTATATTTTGTTGTTAATGGTTACCATCAGGCTTGTTGATGGATCCATTTTTCCTTGTATTGCATTTGCGGATGAGCCCTTCTTAAATGTACTTGAATACTTTGTTGAATGAGTATGAGCAGTTTTATTCAGAATTATTCCTTATCAGATAGCTGCACACAAGCACATGACCACGACACGTCTCTTTATATCACAATTTCTGGTCTTCAGATTTCTGTGGTTGGATTGGAATCAGGGTATAAAGCACCTCGGAAATGACAAACATGGCATTGCATGGCATTGCATATCATTTTGCATTTTTGTTACTTGCTTTTCAGGTACTCGTTGCAGGGTCTCTAACCTTTATTTGGTTTCAGGCAGTATAGCGGAGAGTCATATTCACCGATATTCGACGCGAAGGAATCAAGTAAGAATCATGGATCAAGTGCAAAGTGATTTGGCGGAAATGAGGGCGCGTATGGACCAGTTCATGACCCTCATGACTGGCATGGCGCAAAATCAGGAGAGACTGAGGCTTCTGGTAGAGCGTCCCGACAATGGGCCCGAAGGTGATCATCATGACAATTCACAGGGACATGGCATTCCTCCCCCCGGTGGTAACCCTCCTCCTGGTGGTAACAATCGGGGTAATGGGAATGGTAGGCATGCTGGTGTTACCCTTGAAGATACTCTGGAAGACCAATTTACTCTACTAGATGCTGATGTGGGTAATCAAGGTGATCGAAGGTATGAGGAGTTAGCAGAAAAGATCAGGGCCATAGAATGCAAGAACTCTATGGGTATTGATGTTACCAGCTTGGGGCTGGTCTCAGGAGTCAGAATTCCCCCTAAATTCAAACCTCCCACTTTTGATAAGTATCACGGCAATGCGTGTCCCCAAACGCATCTTCAAGCTTACTTTGGGAAGATTTCAGCCCATACGGATGACGAGAAGCTATGGATGCACTATTTTTAGGACAGTCTGGCTGGGGCATCCTTGACCTGGTACATGAAGTTGAATAGAGCTGCTGTGAAGAATTGGAAAGATCTGGCAGAAGCGTTCCTGAAGCAATACCAGTATAATATCGACATGGCGCCCAACCGCACCCAATTGCAGGGATTGTCCCAGAATGCCAAGGAGAGTTTCAAAGAATATGCACAGAGGTGGAGGGAAATGGCTGCCCAGGTTCAACCTCCCTTATCAGACAGAGAAATGGCAGATATGTTCATGGGCACCTTGCAAGGGGCCTATCTGGATAGATTAGCTGCTTGTCCGTCAACTGGATTTGCTGATATTGTGATTGCGGGAGAAAGAATAGAAAGTCTGTTAAAGCTTGGAAAGATCCAGGATGTGAGTGGGGCTGGCTCTTCGGGGACGAAGAAACCGTTCGCTAGTAACCAGAAAAGAAGAGAAGGTGATACGAATGCTGTGTTTAGAGGACGAGGCAGAGGGCGTTCTCGAGCTTATTATCAGGTAGATGCTGTGACAATCCCCACACCGTCTGTTCAGAAACAACAACCCCAACAACAAGTTCAACAGCAACAACCTTTTTTCCAGCAAAGGTCTAGACAGAGGGATCGTAAGATGGATCCTCTCCCTATGACTTATGCCGCGCTGTTGCCCCGGCTACTCGAGTTAAAGTTGGTAGAACTCCGTACTATGAAAGCTCCGGTTGCCGGAAACCTGCCACCTAACTTCGATGCTAATGCTCGTTGTGAGTTCCACTCGGGTGCTCAGGGGCACTCCATTGAAAAATGCTGGGCTTTCCATCATAAAGTACAAGATTTGATTGATGCTAAAGCCATCAATTTCTCTCCCGCTCCTAATATTACTCAGCATCCCATGCCTGATCATAGCGCAGCAAATGTGTACGCTATTGAAGATGGGAGGAGATTGAATCTGGTGACAGATATCCGTCAAGTGAAAACTTCGTTGTTGGTTGTAAAAGATCGTTTATTGAAGGGACAGGTGTTCCCGGGCTGTAATCAAGATTGCTTTGAGTGTATGAATCAGGAGAACGGCTGTGATCAGTTGAAGATGGGTTTACAGAATCTGATCGATGAAGGATGTCTACAGTTCGACAGAGTCGTGAAAGACACTGATGAGATATCAACCGTGACCATCTATTACACTCCCGCTGAGATTCAAATGCCGGTCAATGCAGTTCCCATGGCGAGTGTTGCGCCAGAAGGGCCCAGTCCTGTCACTATCACGGTGCCAGGACCAATTCCGTTCACATCCACGAAAGCTATCCCATGGCACTATGGGGCAGATGTATATTACGAAGGTAAAAAGCAGGAAGTTGAGTCATCAGTCAGCCCAAATGTTGATAACGTAGGGGGTGTAGGGGGCTTTACAAGGAGTGGAAGGTTGTTCGCTCCCCCAACCTTGAGAAGTGATAAGGAGGTAGAAGCTGCAGCAAAGGATAAGGGTAAACAGGTGGTTGAAAGTGCACCTACACCTGAAGCAGAGACAAAGATTACTTTTGATAAGGAAATGGAAGAATTTATGAAGATAATCAAGAAAAGCGATTATAAGATTGTGGACCAACTGAATCAGACCCCTTCAAAGATTTCAATCCTGTCACTATTGTTGTGCTCTGATGCGCACCGACAGGCGTTGTTGAGAGTGTTGAAGAGTGCGTACGTGCCACAAGAAATTACTGTTAATCAGCTCGAGGGCGTAATCTCCAATGTTAATGTCAGCCATGGCTTGGGCTTTACAAGTAGAGATTTGACTGTTGAAGGAAGAAACCATAATAAGGCTTTGCATATCACGATGGAGTGTAAGGGCGCAGTGTTATCTCATGTACTGGTAGACACTGGTTCGTCACTCAATGTCTTGCCCAAGAAGGCATTAATGAAGCTGGAAGTTGATGGTTTGATCTTAAGGCCTAGTGAATTGGTGGTCAGAGCATTCGATGGGACCAGACGATCTGTGTTTGGTGAGGTGGAATTGCCCGTACAAATTGGGCCACAGGTATTCAAATCCACGTTCCATGTAATGGACATACAACCTGCATATAGCTGCCTATTGGGACGCCCTTGGATTCACGGAGCCGGGGCTGTTACTTCTACTCTACACCAAAAGCTGAAGTATGAGTTTGAAGGGCAGGTTGTGACAGTGTGTGGGGAAGAAGACGTCTTTGTGAGTCACTTGTCCACGTTCAAGTACATTGAAATGGATGGGGAAATTCATGAGATGCTGTGCCAATCATTTGAAGCAGTCAATATTGACGATGCACCTGAGTCTTCTTCTGTACCAGTTGGGGCTGGTACCTCCATTTCATCTTACAAACAAGCTGTCGAAGTCGTCAGGGCAGGCAACGCCCAAGGTTGGGGCAGGTTGATAGAGACCCCAATGAAGGAAGACAAATTTGGTATTGGTTATCATCCCTCTACAACTTCAGATGCGGGGAGCAGGGGACCCATTACTTTCAATAGTGGGGGAATTATCTACACGGACCAGTCTTGTGCAGCCACAGAGGATAGTGTTGACAGTAATTGTGACCTGGACAACTGGGTACGCCCTCGTGCTCCGGGACAACAAGTGCAAAACTGGTTCGTTGAAGAAGTCATCCGGGTTACTCTTCAAACAGAGTAATTTTTCTTTGTTTTTTCTAACCATAATGCATGACAAAATCTTGCGCTCTGCCCAAGGCGTATAGATTCATTTGTAGGGCCACCATGGTTGCATTTGCAATGTTTAATCATTAATAAAGGACGTTTTGCAATCAAATGTTGTTCTCTGTCTTTCAGTTTTTATTTTTTGCACAAAAAAAAAATATAAAATGGCAATGTTTCATTTTCTTTTGTTTTGCTTAAAAAATAAATTCTAAAATAAGGCATGAACCCGTTCATGCAGACTTGATCCTCCGGATACCACTGATAACGATTTTGATATGCCTATGTATGACTTTGACAACCCGATTTATCAAGCCGAAGAAGGGGATGAGAAAGATTGTGAACTTTCTGAAGAACTGGCCAGATTGTTGAAACAAGAGGAAAGGGTCATCCAGCCTCATCAGGAGACTGTAGACATCATCAATATTGGTACCAAGGACGCCAAGAAAGAGATCAGGATTGGTGCCAGCTTGCAAGCAGATGTGAAGCAAACTTTGACGGAAATGTTGCGCGAGTATGTTGACATCTTCGCCTGGTCGTATCAAGACATGCCGGGGTTGGATACGGATATTGTCGTGCACAGGCTACCATTGAGAGAAGAATGTCCGCCAGTCAAGCAGAAACTTCGTCGGACTCACCCCGACATGGCCTTAAAGATTAAGGAGGAAGTCCAGAAGCAGTGGGACGCTGGTTTTCTTGCTGTGACAAAGTATCCTCCATGGGTAGCCAACATCGTGCCAGTACCGAAGAAAGATGGAAAAGTGAGAATGTGTGTGGATTATCGAGATCTCAATAAAGCTAGCCCGAAAGATGATTTTCCACTACCTCATATTGATGTGCTGGTCGATAATACAGCTCAGTTTTCAGTGTTCTCATTTATGGACGGTTTCTCCGGGTACAACCAGATCAAGATGGCACCTGAAGACATGGAGAAGACCACGTTCATTACTCCGTGGGGTACATATTGTTATAAAGTAATGCCTTTTGGGTTGAAAAACGCAGGGGCAACGTACCAGCGGGCGATGGTGACATTGTTTCATGACTTGATTCATAAGGAGATCGAATGTTATGTAGATGATATGATTGCCAAGTCGAGAACAGAAGAGGAACATCTGGTTAACCTGAAAAAGCTGTTTGAAAGGTTGAGAAAGTTCCGTCTGAGATTAAATCCAAACAAGTGCACGTTTGGGGTGCGTTCTGGAAAGTTACTGGGTTTCATTGTGAGTGAAAGAGGAATCGAGGTTGATCCTGCCAAGGTGAAAGCAATACAAGAAATGCCTGAACCGAGAACAGAAAAAGAGGTTCGTGGTTTCTTGGGTAGATTGAACTACATTGCAAGGTTCATATCTCACCTAACAGCCACGTGTGAGCCAATATTTAAATTGTTAAGGAAAGATCAAACGGTCAGGTGGAATGACGATTGCCAATTGGCATTCGATAAGATAAAAGAATACTTGCAGGAACCTCCGATTCTAATGCCTCCAGTTGAAGGGAGACCGCTGATAATGTATCTGACAGTGCTTGAAGGTTCCATGGGTTGTGTTCTCGGTCAACATGACGAGACAGGTAGGAAGGAGCATGCTATTTACTACCTGAGCAAAAAGTTCAATGATTGTGAGTCCCGATACTCAATGCTTGAAAAGACATGCTGTGCGCTTGCATGGGCCACTAAGCGATTGAGGCAATATATGGTTAGGCACACGACCTTGTTGATTTCAAAAATGGATCCTATCAAGTATATTTTCGAGAAACCAGCATTGACAGGCAGAGTTGCACGGTGGCAAATGGTCTTGACAGAGTATGACATTCAGTACACTTCACAAAAGGCCATCAAAGGAAGTATCTTGTCCGACTATCTTGCGCAACAGCCGATTGATGATTACCAACCCATGAAATTTGACTTCCCTGATGAAGACATCATGTTTCTCAAAGCTAAAGATTGCGAGGAACCCCTTCCGGAGGAGGGGCCAGACCCTGAATCCAAATGGAGTCTGATGTTTGATGGGGCTGTCAATATGAATGGGTGCGGAGTTGGAGCAGTTCTTATCACGCCGGAAGGTGTTCATATGCCTTTCACTGCACGAATAACTTTCGGATGCACCAACAATGAAGCAGAGTACGAAGCTTGTATAATGGGGATCGAGGAGGCGATTAATCTACGGATTAAAACCCTTGATATATTCGGTGATTCAGCTTTGGTAATCAATCAAGTGAAAGGGAGTTGGTACACGCACCAAGCAAATCTAGTGCCATATAGAGATTATACGAGGAGATTGCTGACATTTTTCACAACAGTGAAACTGTACCATATTCCTCGAGATGAGAATAGGTTCGCTGATGCCTTGGCCACTTTGTCTTCCATGATCAAAGTGCAAAGATGGAACCATGCACCTAAGATTGAGGTATCCCGCCTTGACAGACCAGCATTTGTGTTTGCGGTCGATGCAACGTCTGATGACAAGCCATGGTTTCATGACATTAAGTGTTTTTTGAAAAGTCAAGAGTACCCGTCCGGGGCATCGTCCAAAGACAGGAAGACGTTGAGAAGGTTAGCTGGTAGTTTCTTCCTGAACAAAGATGGCGTGCTGTATAAAAGGAATCTTGACACGGTCCTGCTTAGATGTGTGGATAGACATGAAGCAGACTTGTTGATGATTGAAGTGCATGAAGGCTCTTTCGGTACCCATGCCGGAGGGCATGCAATGGCTAAAAAGTTGTTAAGGTCGGGATATTATTGGTTGACTATGGAGTCAGATTGTTGCAAATATGCCCGCAAATGCCATAAATGCCAGATCTACGCAGATAAAGTGCATGTACCTCCAAATCCGTTGAGTATCATGTCGTCGCCTTGGCCGTTTGCCATGTGGGGCATTGATATGATCGGAAAGATTGAGCCTACAGCTTCCAATGGTCATCGTTTCATCTTGGTGGCAATTGATTACTTCACCAAATGGGTTGAAGCTGCATCCTATGCCAATGTTACAAAACAAGTGGTCGCTCGTTTCTTAAAACGGGATATCATTTGCCGATATGGAGTTCCCGAAAGAATCATTACTGATAATGGTTCTAATTTGAATAATAAGATGATGGCTGAGTTATGCCGGGACTTCAAAATCGAACACCACAATTCTTCTCCGTACCGCCCAAAGATGAATGGCGCGGTCGAAGCGGCCAACAAAAATATCAAGAAGATTGTACAGAAGATGGTTGTCACGTACAAAGATTGGCATGAGATGTTACCATTTGCTTTGCATGGGTATCGAACGTCGGTACGCACGTCCACTGGGGCAACCCCATTCTCACTCGTATATGGTATGGAGGCAGTGCTACCGGTTGAAGTAGAGATTCCGTCCCTCAGAGTCATGATGGATGTTAAGCTAGATGAGGCCGAATGGGTACGAGCCAGATTTGATCAGTTGAGCCTTATTGAGGAAAAGCGATTGGCGGCTGTATGTCATGGGCAACTATATCAGCGCAGAATGAAACAGGCATTTGACCAGAAGGTGCGTCCTCGGGTTTATAAAGTCGGAGATGTGGTACTCAAAAGGATTCTTCCTCCCAATACAGATCACAGGGGCAAATGGACTCCTAACTATGAAGGTCCATTCGTGGTTAAAAAGGTCTTTTCGGGCGGAGCTTTATTGCTTACAACCATGGATGGCGAAGACTTTTCATCCCCTGTCAACTCAGACGTAGTCAAAAAATACTTCGCATGAATAGACCCGCTGGATAATAAGAATAAAAAAAATCCAGGCAAAAAAGGGCATCCCGGCGAACCAAAAACAGAATAAGGTTCGGGCAAAAATTAGGGATATAATTGAAAAAAGATTTGTACACCCGGTGAGTTGAAAACCCGAAAGGGCAACTTAGGCAAAAAAGGGTATCCTGGTGGATCGAAAACCTGAAAGGGCGGTCCACACAAAAGAGGGATTTAAGCGAATGACTACGGTTTGAGTTATCTGTACCCATTACCGTTTGAACAACTGACGTTCTGAAGAATAGGAATCGGTCTGATCATTCCTCAGAAGGCAAGGTCGGGGAGTTTTGAAGACATACTGGTCATAACAGAATGGAAACTCAGTGGAATTCCGTTTTCACATTGCCATTAGGATAGTTTCTTTTCTCAATTTTCAGCGATCACCTCTTTCCAGGGATTGCTTCCAGATGTAATTGCCTATTCTGGGCTTTCAGTCAATAAATTGAATTTCAGTAAAAAGCTTTCTATTTTTGTTTTATTGCTTTGTTTGCAAAAAACGTCCTAATTTTTGATAAAACATTGCATTTGAAAACATGGCAGCCTTGCAGTAACATGCGCAGAAAAAACATTTGAAATTACTTCGAATGTTGAATACTCCCGGATGGTGGATTCTAGCCACGCAATATTCGGGGCATGTGGGCATATTCTTTTGTTGCAGGTGGCAGGTGCAGATGATTTTAAGCACAAGACTAGCAATAAATCACCCCACGCAAAAGACTGGGGCAATTATGGGTAAGGAGATCGGCGTTCATCATTCGGTCAACGGTCGGTCACAACGATTCGATATCAACGAATTGAGCTCAACTGGGTATTGTGGTATCTTATTAAGTCGATTCTCTTATTCAGTCCTTCCAATAGCTACAAGCTTTTCTGTGTCGATAACGGTCACAGGTTCCCCAAAAGAGTGGTCTCGTCGACACCGAAACTGATGGTCATTATCCCCAGCGAAGTCGCAGGAGTTTGAAGAGGCTAAATCTTCTGTAAAATCCGCTTATGACATCTTCTTCGGGGACAAATTGTTGGTTTGTCCAAGCATGGGGCATGTTTGTTTCCCCAACATGAAGTGTTGATCATCCCCAGTAGAGTTCGAGGACAGTTGGTCTTCTGTAAAATCCTCTCAAAAGGTATTCCTCAGCACGAGACGTTTTAAAGCAGTTTCCGCCAGCAGAGTTTGTTAGAAACTCGTCATCCCTAACGGAATTGTCTAAAGGGAAGCTCGCCTAACATGGGGCATTGTGGTACTTATCCTAAGCTTGACAGTCATATTCTTCAGCAGACTACTGTGGATTTGCTTTGGGTTTCCCCAACAGATCTCTAAGGACTCTTTCCTAGCAAGTTGCAGGGGAATGTTCTAACCAGGATTCGCATATCCCTGGCAGAGTAGCCCTGATCCCCAGCAAGATTGTGTCTCTGGTAATGATCCCCCACAGAGGTCAGCATCGAATCTTGTCAGCAATACTCCCCAGCTGAGTTGTTGTTCTCCCCGCAGAGGTTTATAAGATCGGCAGAATCTATTCCTCAACAAGGATGGTACAGTCTTTCCCCAGCCGGATTAGAAGGTTGATAATCCCTATAAAGGATCTTGGGTTGAATAAATCCCCAAGCAGAGTTTTAATGGCTCATTTCCCCAGCAGGACGTCATTTAAAAATTCTCATCCCCAGCGGAATCGCTGTGACCAGAATTCATTCCCCCAAACAGATGGAATAATTCCTGGCAGAGTCGTCATTCCCTCATATCTTAGAGTCCAATTTATTTTTGGCAAGCTTGACAATTCGAAGCAGACGGATTGTTCATCCATTCGCCAGCAGAGATATTATCCTTTTAGGAGTCTCCGAGGTTAAATCATTGATTGTGGTTCCTCAGCAGAGTCGGCAGAGATGTCTGGCGCGGAGGCAGAGAGTAATTCGATTTTAAAATTCCAAAAGTCCAACAGTGGATTGGCAAAAGTCCATCTTCGGGTGGCAAAGCAGCTAAAAGTCCAACAGTGGATTGGCAAAAGTCCGTCTTCGGGTGGCAAAAGTCCAACAGTGGATTGGCAAAAGTCCGTCTTCGGGTGGCAAAAGTCCAACAGTGGATTGGCAAAAGTCCGTCTTCGGGTGGCAAAGGTCCAACAGTGGATTGGCAAAAGTCCGTCTTCGGGTGGCAAAAGTCCAACAGTGGATTGGCAAAAGTCCGTCTTCGGGTGGCAAAAGTCCAACAGTGGTTTGGCAAAAGTCCGTCTTCGGGTGGCAAAAGTCCAACAGTGGATTGGCAAAAGTCCGTCTTCGGGTGGCAAAAGTCCAACAGTGGATTGGCAAAAGTCCGTCTTCGGGTGGCAAAAGTCCAACAGTGGATTGGCAAAAGTCCGTCTTCGGGTGGCAAAAGTCCAACAGTGGATTGGCAAAAGTCCGTCTTCGGGTGGCAAAAGTCCAACAGTGGATTGGCGAAAGGTCCATCTAAGGGTGGCATATTCTAAAAGTCCAACAGTGGATTGGCAAAAGTCCATCTTCGGGTGGCACGAAGCTGCAAAGTCCACCAGTAGTGTGGCAGGCCAGTAGTCGTCTGGAGTTGCATAAAAGACATTATTAAAGTCCACCAGTAGTGTGGCAAGCCAGTAGTCGTCTGGCGTCGTTCAAAAAGACATTATTAAAGTCCACCAGTAGTGTGGCAAGCCAGTAGTCGTCTGGCGTCGTTCAAAAAGACAGTATTAAAGTCCACCAGTAGCGTGGCAAGCCAGTAGTCGTCTGGCATCGTTCAAAAGACAGATCTCTCCGACGTTTCATCGAGGACTCAATCCAGCAGTCTCGTTGGGTTTATATCCCTGTTATTCTTCATCATCCAGAGCAAATTTTTGGTTATATTTGGTATTCAATCACTATATACCTTGAAAGTCCGAAAGCAATTGCTTTCAGGCATTCAGGTCTACAGCGCTTGAATAGGGGCAGCTGTAATACCCCAAAATTTGCTCTTCCCTTTTGGCATCATAGCATGGCATTATCATTTATCATATCATATCCATCTCATTAGCATTGCATTGCATTTAACATAGAAAAATGAAGCATGGCATCCTTCTTACCATCAGGGCATGTGATCAGGTGGAAGGTGGACAATCAAGGGATCATTCAAAGCACAAAAAGGTCAATCAAGTTGGCTCTAGACAAGCCAAGAGGTCTCTCATGTCTCATACTATCTCAATTGATCTTCCAAAACCTCAAGGAAGTGAGATTCAATGGAAGATTGAAGCACTACATCTTTCACTATGCAAGAGATTCAAAAATTGAAGGAAAACCCTCAAAAGAGATAGCTCATTGATTCAAAATCATTCTCAAGTGGCATTTCTCATCATCCTTTAAGAGGATACACAACATACTCTGAGGAATTTGGATTTGGAAGATGTGCAATTTCCTCCTAAACAAAGGGGGTCAAAACTAGGGTTTCCCATTAAATCAGGGAATCTTTGATTTTTGAACAAAACTTGTTGTCATGGTATTCTACATGTTCTTAAGTGTATATGTGTGGAAGATTGCATCTCAATTGGTTTTAGAAGTGGTTCAATTGGAAGAAAGATCAAGAATCAGAGAAATTGGGGCAAAGTCAAATAATCAGAGGAAAAAGTCAACTCTTGACTTTTTGAGCCCAAAATCATGAAATTCATGTTACATATGTCCAATGTACAAAATTTGATCAAGAAACTCCAAAGGAATCATGAAAAAATCAAGATGTGGAAAGTTGCCATTTTTGGATGAAGAAGGGTTACTAAAAATAGCAAGTTTTGGCCATTTTGCATCAGAATTTGAACCAAGGCCATTCAAATTTGGAGTACCAAATGAAAATTCCACTCTGCCTCAATGAAAGGCCTTGCTTTAAGCTTCAAATCCATGTGTAGAACATCTCCATTGGATAAAAAATGAGGGAGATATGATTGATCAAAGTTTGAGGAAAGTAGGTTCAAAACTAAGTCATGACCAAGATTTTCAGGTCACGCGCGCAATCATTTTAACAAACAGTTGGTGGGCCAAATGTCCACTCATTTTTCTCATGGTTAAAGACCTCAAATAAAAAACTTTTCAACATCAGAGTTGTTCCTTGTAGTGTCATATTCAATACTCATGTTGGACAAAATTCCATTTGATCAAGTTATAGAGGCGATATATGGGGCCAAAGTCATGGTGATTATGCTGAAAATCCCATGCCAACATGCCTTGCCAGCCAACCTCACTCACACGCCCATGATGCAGTCTCACATCCTTGTGTTCTAAGTCATTTTCCATCACTTTAAAGGCATTATTTCACTTGGATTCAAACATCAAACATGTTCTATGATGCATCCTCAATCCATTGACACCAAGATGATCCATTTTCATGCATTGGTCATAAAGAAATCCATGTTCAAACATCACCATTTGCATTGATGCATTGAATGTCTTGTATAGTAATTCACACATTGTTTTTGGTTCAGTCATTCAACAAACTTTCATGATCACTTCAGTCCATTTCCTCATTAAACCAAACAATTCATGCACGTGCCTCCACCATACTGCTTCTTACATGAGAAGGGAAATGTATGAAACTTCCACCACAAGCTACTGCTGCAAGCTGCTACACAAGCCGTGCCAATTCATCTTCTCATTACTCCCACCATAACTCCATGGGCTGCACCACACCAAAACAAAACCTCTCCAACTCGTGTCACTAACCTCCTCACTCATTCTGTTAACTCAGAACTCAGTTAACTAGCTCAGTTAACTTGAGTTCTAACTGTCAACCTTGTGAGTTAATTCTTAACCAGCCACATAAATAGAAATCTCACACGCATTTGAGAGGGGATTCATTTTTCACTCTCACTTCAAGTTGCTCTCACTTTTTTTCTCTCAGAATTCTCAGTGTCTCTCTCTTTTCCCACGAGTCCTCCAACTTTCTGCTCCAATCTTCATCACTCATCAATCTTGCAGCAATGGTGCATTGAAGCGTGGCACTAAACTTCATCATCTCCAAACTCATCTCACTGATCTCACACGGATTCAAGCTTCTAATAAGCATTTATTTTGCTCAACTCAAGCTCTAGAATTCAAGAAGGAACCTCTGGTCTTCTTTCAACATTTGTCTCATCAAGTTCAGGTTTCATCATCTTAACTTTTCTTCTCTAATTCGAACTAATGTGAGCATATTCTTACTTGTTTGAAGTTCATTAGGAACAGTTTATATCTCTGGCTAGTGATAGGCTTATTAGAAGCATAGATTCAGTTTTAGGGCGAAACTTCTTGCATCTGATTCTCTTTGTATGATTATAATTGTTGAATTTTAAGACCAGATCCTTGTTCTACATGAGTTTAGCTTTTGATTGATACGTGTATTGTGAATTTCTGGAAGAATGTGAACTTTCAGGTGGTGGCTGCTGGCCGGAGAAGATGACCGGAGGTCATCTCCGGCCGGTGATTTTGAATACTAGGGTTTGTGTGCGTTTTAATCTCGTTCGTCCATTTTTTTTGATCGTGTGACTGAGAACGTGCCAACGCATTAAAAGACATGTGCATGTCATGTGCCAAAATTCTGAAGTCACTTAAGCGTGGTGTGGTGTAGTGCATGGTAACTTGTGTGTGTCCTCACGCATGTGCATTGATTCTGTGTACTTTGACTTTAGCATGACTTTGACTTGATCCAATGGTTAATAGTGAGTCAAGTTTGTTGACTGAAGGTGCATGTTTGTTATGGTGTTTTGCGCGTAAATGGACCCAAATCAGAATACTATCCACACCCCCAATTTTGAGGCCCATGTGATTTGAACATGCTGATTTGCTATATTCATACCCCCCTCTCATATTGCATTTTATTTTTATTTTCATTTTACATACGCGTTTGATTTTCAATTTTTAAAAATACTAAAATGCATAATAAAATTCCACAAAAATTCATGTGTATTCTTAAAACATTTAGGAAATTTTCTATGATTTTATTTACTGATTTTATGACCATTTTGCCCCTGTTCCATTATTTCTTTTGAATTTCCATTTGTATGCATACTTAATGTGACATATGATTTTGTGCATTTTTGTTCTTGATCATAAAAAATGATTTTGATGCCTTTCTTTTTGCATTGTGGTCACAATATGTTGAGGTATGTTTGAGATTTATGAGATGATTTTTAAGTCTTTTTTGGATGACTTTTGATGTGTTGCTTTGAGCATGAATACATGAAACTTCCATGAGACTTTGACCTAATTGTTGAGTGACTTTGGTTCTGATTCATTGCTTGTGGACTTGATATGTTAATGGCATATGTTCAAGGTGTTTGATTGGTGAAAGTCATAATTTTTGAAGCATGTTTGCTATTTGTTTGAAGCATGAAGTTTAACTTGTTCATTTTGTGAATGCATGCCTCATGTTTGGTTTGCTTGATCATGAAGGCACTTGTGCCATGAGTTGTGGTTTTGTTTGAGGATGTATAGCATGTTAATTGACTTCTGATTGTGACATTTGGGTTTCATCTTTGCATGTTTGATGTTTATCTTGCACCTTAAGTCACTTGTTTCACAAGTATGAACCACATTCACATCACTTTACCTTTTCTTCTTTGCTTCTTGTTGGATTGAGATTTTGTTTGCATGATTTGGTATGCTCATTTAGGATAACATTAGGTTGTGTAAATATGAGTTACATTCTGACTTGGAAGCATGTATAGCATTCAATCTCATTTTACTTTGTTTGTCAACTTGTTTGAATTTGATTTGTTCATTATATTTTCTTACTTTACTTGTAAGTGATTGTGCTAACCATGTAGGGGCTTCGGTAAGTTTCAATTGAGTGTGGATAAGGAATCCACATTCAACTTCTATCCTTTCTCTTTCCATTTTGTGTTTTGCTAAGCACTTATGTGCTTTCTTTTAATAACTCATCACTTTCCCTTTGTGAATTACAATTCATCTTCTACTTTAGAAGTGAATTGTTTAATTCATTCTTTCTTTAGACTTTAGGTTGAAACCTCACAAACCTTAGGATCACTCCCTTAACTAATCAATTAGGATTGAGTCTTAGTCCATATAGATTTTTACCTTTATCCTCCCTTGAGTCACTTTTCTCATCTCAAAGAAAATTCAAAACATACAATAAAGGTAGGCATTTATTGCATTTAGGCCTTTCATATAAAGAAAAGGTTATAAGGGGTCTTCTCTTATAATCTTAGAATGTATAGCATATAGCCCATCTTGGGTCAATGTGTTAAACATTTGATCTTGTATGAGGGACTTAAATGCAATACTTGTTGAAGGTGCAAATAATAAAAAACACTTCTTCATTTCTTAATCAACAAAACACTTAATAAACACAAGTATGCTAGTGTGTTTGAACCTTGACAATTGGAACTAAGTGTGGGGGTCTTCTTCACTCTTAGTGTGCTTTCTTACCCATTCCATCTTGGAATGTGAGGATGTACACATTCCAAGGACTAAGATTCAGATACACTATCATATGCAAACAAATGAAAAAACTCTTAAAAGACAAAAACAAACAATAATGTCTTTCCTTCGGGAATTCTTTTCTCACCTCATTCACTCTCAACGCACGAACGCGCTTCTACTCGTTCTCTTGCAAGATGGTAACGCACTCGGACCAGCGAGCCTGCAACACCTAAGCTAGAACGTCAGCCGTTCTCTAAAAAACACAAACAATTCATCCCTAGTGAGGGGAACTACGTCGCTCTGATTCTCATGCTCCCGATGAGATACGTAGGCAGTGGGGTAGGGCCCATGCGAGCACTTCTTTTATTTTCCCTACATTTGTTTCTCTTTCTTTCTCCTTTCTTTCTTTCAGTTCCTCTTCCAGTATTCTTTTCTATCACCCTTTGATCGAGACAAGCAAGCGTGGATCCCATCGGGTACGATGGACGCGAGGGGGTGCTAATACCTTCCTCTCGCGTAACCGACTCCCGAACCCATTTCTTTTGGTCGTAAGACCATGCTCTATCCTTTCCTTCAGGTTTATGCGGTGTTTCCTTTCCCTCTCTTGGGATAAATACACATTGCTGGCGACTCTGTTTCGGTGCCACTTTCGCGTTTGTACTAGGATGAAAATCCCGGGAGCGACACTATCACAATTCTATTCACATCCTAGAATTATAACAATCTCAACTACGCCATTTGTTTTGGGGTAAGGTTTCCTCACTCTTACTAATTCATATTTTAAACATGTATATTTCTTTCAATCAAGTTAAACATCAATAATAGGTAAAGCATATCACAATTGCACATTTGAATCACATATAATAATTCAATCACAAGTTACACAAAAGCATACTACATTTGTATAATGGAACCACACATAATGATTCAATCACATAAAACATCATTTTGGTTTTCCTCCGATTCATTTAACCGGGTATCAAGAATCACTATTCTCACTCTTATCCCGTAGGATATTTCCACGACTTTCTAACGGCTATCCCTACGCCGAAATCGGACTTACGATCCGAAATATGTCAATTCCAACATTTCACAAAATATCACTTTCCTTCATTATCCACTAAATAATTTATCCCACATCATAGCTTTCTAATGACACCAAGAACGTCCCGATCCGAGTTACGGATCAAAAGTTATGAAGGAAACAAAACTGCACAAACTGTCATGTTCGCTAGGCGAACCTCCCACCGAGCATTCGCTTTCGCCTTCGCTAGGCGAAGCCCCAGGCGAATCAACAAACAGACCAGAACAGACACAAAGTTTGCTAGGTGAACCCCTTGGCGAACCTTCGCCTTGCCCTTCGCTTCACGAACCTCTGGGCGAACCAAGGCAGAACCAAACAATACTGAAAAGACACAAAGTTCGCTATGCGAACAACTTGGAGAACATTCGCTGACCTTCGCTGCCGGTTCGCTAGGCGAACCCTCGAAAGTTTGTTCGCTGTGACTCACCCCAGGTTCGCTAGGCGAATCGCGCGAAACCCAGAAATCTCAGAACGTAACAACAGGTCTTTTGGGGCCCAAAATCCAACATTTCTTCAACCAAGCTCATCCAAAACAAACCAAAACACGTTCCAATCATACAACAAGTATTCCACACATTTTATATCACATTCCATCCGTTAGATTTCATTGATTTAACAATTTATCATTTTCTCTCAATTTCTAACCTAAGTCCAAAACTTATATTTCTAGACTTAGAGTGTCTAACTAGAACCCACCTGATAATCGAAGAGGAGTTTGAAGAAGATAGTGGTGATCCATGGGCTTCCTCTCTTCTTCCTCTTCCTCCATTTCCTCTCTTTCTCTCCCTTTCCTCTTCTTCTTCTTCTTTTCTTCTTCCTTTCTATCTTTTTCTTTTCTTTCCAAATATATATATATATATATATATATATATATATATATATATATATATAACCAATATTATATAATATAATCCAATAGAGCAAAATATCTCCAATTGATATTTTGTCGTTTCAACCAATTGATCAATTATTAGAATTACCATTAAATCATCTCTTAAAATAATAATTATTGATCTCCTCAGAGTCCAATAGTTGCTCTATTAATCCCAATTGACAATACTTAAAGTACTTAAAGGATTCCATTAATCCAATTTACCAAGGATAGAGCACATAGATGCTCATCTGATCTCATCTGATATCCAATTGAGCATTTAGATACTATGGGGTATTACAGAGACTTTGTAAATTAGCACTTAGCACTCTGATGCGTAGGGTGGCCCTTTTGTTTGAATCCATCTTCCCAATGTACCTACGACACATCTTGAAATTCCCCACAAAAATGAATAAATGCAAAGAAATGTTTTTAAATGCATGATGACATGGACATTTTTGTTTTGAAGCTTTTAAGGTTTGAGATAGAATGCTAGCATGACCTTAACTAGGTGGGTTTCCTACAATGGGTTAGATATACGTTTTGTCTACCCAATCCCCTCACATGTAGGATATACAATTTTTGTCAACCCTAGAAAATACGGACTATGCCCTCGTTTTACCATGAGAAGTATCAAGCCTTCCTACGGTAATCCTTTGGGATAAGTCTCATCTAGGAAAACCCTAGTAATGACCCTTGCGGGTTGAATACTTAGGGTCCCCATGAATTGATAAGGGTAGGCTAAAGGTTCCCAGAGTCATGGACCACGTCCAAATCATCATCTATGTTAGGGGCTAGCCCTACCATGAAGACACCTTTGGAGGATCTCTTCTGAGTGTAGCATCAATGAATTGTTGGGATGTCACATCCAGTGGCGGAGCCAGGACCCCGAGACAGGGGGTGCAGAAATTATGGCATAATAGAACTTCAGGTGCACTACATTGTTGTGGTATTGTGATCGAAGGTTGTGATCATGATACTTCTTGAATTAGAGGTATCAGTGTTGATGCGACGTTGTTAACAATGTTGTCGTCCCGATACGATGGACCTAGGAGGTACCTGCATGATTAGGACTCCAGCACCCAAGTCAAATTTAGATTCCAGTTTAAAGGTAGTGAAATTGGAGATAAAAATTGACTCTGATGATAAGAATTGACTCACACACTAAAATGCCATAAGTTTAAATTTTGTCATCTCTTTCCCAAATCTCAATGAGCTCTAAAATTCAACTCATGCAATAGAGAGAGAGAGAGAGAGAGAGAAAGAGAGAGAGAGGGAGGGAGAGAGAGAGAGAGAGAGAGAGAGAGAGAGAGAGAGAGAGAGAGAGAGTTCAAGAACCATACCAATAGCTTAAATTGCTACAAGGAAATGTTAGTGTACAACATAAACATATAGCAAATGAACTAAAATGAAATAGGAAACCAAATATATTTAAAGCACGATGAATTTAGGATTCCCAATTCCCTGCGTATCTTGTGAAAAGGTTTGAAGGATAGAGATTTTGTAAAGATATCTGCAAGTTGATTTTTTGTATCCACATATTCAAAATAACATCACCCTTTTCAACATGATCCCTAAGAAAATGGTACTTGATCTTTATATGTTTATTATGTGAAAGAAGTATAGGATTCATAATTTGGCTTATTATGCTAGTGTTATCGCATTTGATTGGAACGCGTTGTGAAAAGTGATACCTTGAAACAAAATATTAATGGTTTCTTTATGGGCAAGAAACAAGCAAGGGTTAGGGTTAACAAGGGAAAACAAAGGAAAAAACAACTGCAACCCTATTAGGGTTCACAAAGGAAGAGAAAAGAGTAAGAAGAATAGAGAATTGGTTAAATCTGTTTTACTATTCACTTTGTCAATAGGGTTCAAAGATTACAAGTGACTACCAATAATTAACCTCTCTTAACCTAATATGGTTTTGTCACACCACAAGATGAGAGACTAGTATGTTATTTATAATAAAACCTAACATACTAAACTAATGGGCTTTTTAACAATTACTCATTACAAGCTAACTTATGGTACAAGCTAACTTAAACAATTGGATTCTTAACACAAGGCCCAATTCGATCTCCTACATACAAGAAAAAAATTCGACTACAGCATGTAGGTCTTCGACAACAGCATGTGAGTGGACTTCGACGGCATGCTAACTAGAGTTCGATCCAATATCTCACAAATCTCCATCTTGGATCTAACTCTATATCCTTAAGAAATAAACTAGCTTTCTTCATGCAACTTTATCAACTGCATACAGTGGAAAAACTTGCAACTGGACAACGTCTTGGTGATCATATCAGCAGCATTATGATCTGTCGAAACCTTCAGCACTTGGACTTCTCCATGCTCGATTACCCCTCTGACAAAATGCAGCCTCACATCAATGTGCTTGGTTCGCTCATGATAGGCTGAATTCTTCGACAGGTGTATTGTACTTTGACTATCACATTTAACAGTGATAACTGGACCTTGAAGTTTCAGCTCCTTTGTAAAACCTTCAAGCCACAATGCTTCCTTTACAGCTTCAGTTAGGGCGATATATTCTGCTTCAGTGGTTGATAAGGCAACAACCTTCTGAAGTGTTGCTTTCCAACTGATTGGTGTCCCAAACATAGTGAACACATATCTATAAATAGATTTTCTAGAATCCATACAACCTGCATAATCAGAGTCGACATATCCTTCAATTGTTGCTTTACTATCTTCACCCAAGGCTCCACCATAAATTAGGACTCTATTCAAAGACCCATTTATGTACCTTAAAATCAACTTCAATGCTTACCAGTGAGCTTTTCCATGATTCGTCATGTACCTGCTTAAATGACTTACTGCATATGATATGTCAGGTCTAGTACAGACCATAGCATACATCAAAGAACCCACTATATTAGCATATGGAATGCTATTCATATAAGCTCTTTTAACATCAGTACTGGGACACTGATCTATACACAGCTTGAATTGAGGGTTTGTCGGAGCCACAACAGGCTTTGAATTCGATATACCATTCTTTTCGAGAATCTTCCGTAGGTATGCCTCTTGAGATAAGCATAATTTCGACTGCTTTTTATCTATTCGGATGTTAATCCCAAGAATCCTGGACGCAGCTCCCAGATCCTTCATTTCGAACTCCTTATTGAGTTCAGCCTTCACCCTTATTACCTCTTCGACATTGTTGTTTGCTATTAGAATATCATCCACGTATAGCAACATAATAACAAATGAATTATCCGGTCGAAATCTGAAGTAAACACAGTGGTCTAACTGACTTCTGATGAAACTTATGCGTGCCATGAACTTGTCGAATCTTTTATTCCACTGTCGAGGAGATTGTTTCAGTCCATATAAAGATCTCTTCAGTTTGCACACATAATCTTCCTTCCCCTTTTCGACACACCCTTCAGGTTGCCTCATCAGGATTGTTTCATCTAGATCACCATACAAGAACGCAATCTTCACATACATCTGTTCTAATTCAAGGTCGAATTGTGCCACAGTGGCAAGCAACATTCGAATAGACCTTTGCTTCACAACAGGCGAGAACACATCATTGAAGTCGACACATTCTTTCTGAGTGAACCCCCTAGCGACCAATCTTGCCTTATATCTCTTCGACGCCACTCCTTCGATTCCTTCCTTAACTTTGAAAATCCATTTACAGCTGACTAACTTGGCTCCAGCAGGTTTCTTGATTAGTTCCCATGTGTTGTTATCATGAAGAGATTTCATCTCATCATCCATGGCCTTCAGCCATTCAGTCTTCTTTCGACTCCTCATAACTTCCTTATAGTCTCTAGGTTCTTCGTCGAGAACCTCACTTGCAGAGATTAAGGCATAAGCTCTAAGATCTGCATACCCAAGTCTCTGAGGTGGCTTGATGACTCTCCTCGACCTATATCTTGCTAGCAGGTAGTCATTATCAGTCTCCTCATCTTCGACAGCATCTTCTGCTTCTTCTTCGGCTTCATCTGGGGTACGCAATTCAGCATCAACATGCTCCACCTCAACAGGAATCTCTCCCTGTTCTAGTTCTTCGTCAGCATCATCAGTTTTCTTGAAAGTCATCTTAGCTTCATTGAAAACTACATCTCGACTGGTGATACACCTCCTGTGACCTGGCTCTAGGCACCATAGCCTATAAGCTTTGACTCCTTCAGGGTATCCCATGAACATGCATTTCAGAGCTCTAGGTTGGACCTTGTCTTGCCTAATATGAGCATAGGCCACACAGCCAAATACTCTCAGTTGGTCGAGACTAGGTGGATGTCCTGACCAAACTTCTTCAGGTGTCTTCATTCCCAAGGCAGTTGAGGGACATTTATTTATCAGATAAACTGTTGTCGAAATAGCCTCTTCCCAAAACACCTTCTTCAATCCAGCACTAACCAACATGCATCTAACCCTTTCAAGGATTGTTAAATTGAATCTCTCAGCTAAGCCATTTTGTTGAGGAGTACCTGCTATAGTCTTATGCCTTGCAATCCCAGACTCAACACAGTAACTGTCGAACGCTTCGTTGCAGAACTCAAGGCCATTGTCGGTTCTCAACCTCTTAACCTTTCTGCCATTTTGAGTTTTGACCAGAACATTCCAACTTTTGAAATTCTCAAAAGTTTCATCCTTCGTCTTCTGAATGAATACCCATAACTTTCTGGAATAGTCATCAACGATGGATAGAAAATACCTTGCACCTGAGTGTGAAGGATTCCTTGCAGGCCCCCAAAGATCAGCATGAATGTAATCCAGGGATCCATGTGTTCTTTGCTTGCCTTTGTTAAACTTCTCCCTACAGGATTTACCAAATACACAAGATTCACAAAACTCCAACTTTTCGACTTTGTCACCACCTAGCAGGTTCTGCTTCCCCAATTCGACCAGGCCTCTTTCGCTGACATGGCCCAATCTCATGTGCCATAATTCTGTCTTCGACATAGGTTTCGTGGATGCAATATTTGTCAAACCACTTACAACCTCAGCCTTAAGGGTATACAAGCCTTGTTTCTTCACGTCTCTCAAGACTTCCTTCAACCCCTTCATGACTCTTAGGATACTTTTCTCTCCTTGAAAAACATATCTCTTCCTGTCGAATTCACCAAGTGAAATTAAATTTCTCTTTAAATCAGGTACATACTTGACTTCAATCAATAACCTTATGGACTCATCAGGGAGCTTGAATCTCACATATCCAATACCTGCAATTTTGTAGAATTTATTGTTTCCCAGCAGCACCGACCACCATCTTGATCACATAGCTCCTCGAACAATTCTCTATTTGGAGTCATGTGCCTAGTGCAACCTGAATCCATAATTCACTCTTTTCTTGAGTCGCCGCTTGAAACTACAAGGACATCAGATGAGTCGAAGTCATCTTGAATAATGGCTGCGTTGCCATTATCCTTACATCCATGATCTTTCAGGCGTTCAGGGCACACCTTTCTTGTGTGACCCTTCTTCTTACAATGATAGCATCGAATACCAGATGCTTCGCCACTATAAGACTTCTGTTGACTTTTACCTTTCTTCTTGTCGAACTTACCATCTTTTCGCAAGAATTTTCCCTTAACGGCCAAACCTTCACCAACCGTCAAAGGTTTATGCTCCTTTCGTTCGTTCAGGTCCTTAGAATACAGGGCTGATTGAACTTCTTCAAAGCTCAGGGACTCCCTTCCATACAAGAGAGTTTCTTTGAAGTAAGCATGTGTTCTGGGCAAAGCACACAACAGCAACAATGCTTGATCTTTGTCATCGATCTTCACATCAATATTTTCAAGATCAAGAATCATCTTGTTGAACATATCCAACTGCTCAGCCCAAACTTTGTCTTCACTCATCTTGAATGAATGCAAAGCTTGCTTCAGGTAGAGTCGATTCACCAGAGATTTGGTCATGTACAAACTTTTAAGTTTCAACCATAACCCTGATGTCGTAGTCTCCTTTGATACCTGTCGAAGAACCTTTTCACCAAGGCTCAACAATATTGCGATGTGGGTTTTCTCTATCATGGTCGTCTTTTCTTTTACCGTTAACACAGCATCCATGGCTGCCTCTCCCTTCAACGCGTCTAAACAACCCTGCTGAACCAGTAGGGTTTTCATCTTCAAGCGCCACAGACCGAAGTCGTTCACTCCGGTGAACTTTTCAATTTCATACTTTGTTGAAGGCATCTTCTTCACACTCACCGCACCAATTTGTTGTGAAAAGTGATACCTTGAAACAAAATATTAACGCTTTCTTTATGGGAAAGAAACACGCAAGGGTTAAGGTTAATAAGGGAAAACAAAGGAAAAACAATTGCAACCCTATTAGGGTTCACAAAGGAAGAGAAAAGAGTAAGAAGATTAGAGAATTGGTTAAATCTATTTTACTATTCACTTTGTCAATAGGGTTCAAAGATTACAAGTGAATAACAACAATTAACCTCTATCAACCTAATATGGTTTTGTCACACCACAAGATGAGAGACTAGTATGCTATTTATAATAAAACCTAACATACTAAACTAATGGGCTTTTTAACAATTACCCATTACAAGCTAACTTATGGTACAAGCTAACTTAAACAATTGGATCCTTAACACAAGGCCCAATTCGATCTCCTACATACTACAACACAATTCGACTACAGCATGTAAGTCTTCAACAACACCATGTGAGCGGACTTCGACGGTATGCTAACTAGAGTTCGATCCAATATCTCACAGAACGCAATCGAGTTTAAATTGTAATCTAATAATTGTTGCATTAGCCATAAAACGTGTGCACAACAATTGCCAACGGCTAAATATTTAGCCTCCGCGGTAGAAACAGTAATACTATGTTACTTTTTATTGTGCCAAGAAACTAAACAATTTCCAAACAAATGACAAGCCCTAATAGTGTTTTTCTAATCCTACTTGCAACCGGCATAATCAGAGTCAGATTACAATTCAATTCAAGAGAGTAGGGTGCAGTCATTTTATGTATAATTCCATGTTGTTTATAAAATTTATTAAATAACCCAAAACCATACTCAGTTCCCCTATCACTGTGAAGTCTCTTAATCTTCTTACTGAATTGATTTTTAATTTCATTCACATACATCTTAAATATTTCAATGACAAGCTTAGTAAGAGTTCTATTCTTTCGTGTTTTAAATTTATTTTCAACAGGAATGTCCTCAGTCAAAATGATGACAACCTTTTTCAGGATTAATAAAAAGTGCATATTTTGTTGTTAGTATTTGAAGTGACTTCCCTTAAACTTGAACAATTTGTCAAAGACAACAACCGCATAATTACCAATAATTTCTTTGGTAGCCATGGATGTTTTAGAAATGTCTTAAAATTGTTATTTTTTATTTTGAAAACAGACACACAAGAAATTACTCGGTCGAGTTGCGGACTATGTTGCTCTGCCCAAAATTATATGAAGTTGTTGAGCTATTGCGCCGCCTCTAGAATAAAATAACCCAAATCTATATGTATGATTACTACTTTCACGGTAAGTAATTGGTCTATAAGTACACCCTCTGATGGTACTATGACCAATCAAATGTGGTATAACAACCACTCTGAGTATTTGGTTTATATATCAGTCGTAGATGGTGAAAAGAAGCCACTTGAAAATAAGAAAGAAAAATTAGAAAAAGCAGAGTTGAGAGAGAGAGAAGAGACAATTCAGAATGCAAAATTCAGAGTGAAAAATATGAGAAGTGGAAGCATCTATTTATAGGAAAAAATATGACCCGAATAGGAGAGAACATGGGGGAAGTGGAGCGGGTCGACTCAAAACTAGCCGCTATGAGGCTTGGTCAACAAGAATCGTGGAAGACAACGCAATGTGTGGTCAAAATTAGGTTAACGTAATTAATTAATAATTAAGTAATCATTAACTAATTACAAAACACTATTAAATAATTAATATTAATTAATTATTTTACATCACACGCAATTAATGAATTAATTAATATTAAATAAT
Organism: Lathyrus tuberosus; assembly: GCA_022829125.1. Classification (NCBI taxonomy): domain Eukaryota; kingdom Viridiplantae; phylum Streptophyta; class Magnoliopsida; order Fabales; family Fabaceae; genus Lathyrus; species Lathyrus tuberosus. Next base: position 10,939,871 of record JALAZF010000123.1, on the reverse strand, counting down.
TTTTTATTATTTCGAGTACAAAAATATATTGGATCAAATCTCAAGCCCAAGACTGGAATGGACCAAACTGAACCGAGTTAAGCCAAGTTGGTCGGTCAGATGGACGACATAGGCAGTGGTGGATGCGTGTGTGTTAGGTTTCATGGTAGTGTGTTTCACCCAACCACAAAATTGGATACCCCTTAGGTCCAAACCCAATTGGCTAACTTGGAGTATATAAACACTACTAAAGTGTGCTCTCCCTCTAATGTGAGACTTTAACGAATCTTTTCAAATTCACTTCCATACACACTAGCTCATACTTGTTCTCATTTATTGTCAACTTAATGCCATTAACTTCTTCCGATTCCCCATTACTCCTTTGATTTTCGAAAATCTCCCACTTGAATTTAAAAGGTGATTTCATAAGGAATGTCGAATGTTTCTAAGATTGTGTATAAGCAAAGGTGTCTACTACTTAAACCTTTGTGTAGCAAGTAGGATTCTGATTCAACAACAGTGACACAATTGTCTTGAGCTCTATCTCAGACATCAAAATTGTACATAACCTTTTCTTAAGGTGCATTCTAATAGTTTGTTCTTTAACGACTATGCATGTGTATCCTGGTTTAGTGAAGGCTCTAGGAATTCTGCCTCAAAATTCCATACGAATCGGCATAAGCTCCATAATCACATTGGTGGGTCTATCAAGAGTACTCTTGTAGCCTAGGAACTCTCATGTATAGAATATAGATCTCATAAGAGTTTCTGTTATCTCATCCTCTTATTACTTCAAGATTCATGCTTTATTTATTTATACTCACGTGATCATCTCATATTACTCAAAACTTGTTATTGCCCATTGAACCTATTTCTTGGGATCACCAGTCATTTAGGTTGGGTTAACATTAAGAGCAACTCGTTTATCTATAGGCATTAGTCCAACGTTCTTGGACGTATTATGGACTTTCTCTTTAGCTAACCCTTCATCGAATGATCTACTAAATTTTCATGAGTGTGTACATGATCCACTCTTACAGCTCCTATAGAGATACAGTTTTTAATTGTGTTTTGGTTTCTTCTAATTTGACGTCTTTTACCATTAAAATAACGGTCTCAACTTTTGAAATAGTGGTGATACTATCGCAGTGGATCAACACAACAGACATAGGTTTTTACCACAACGGGATCTCAGCTAGGAAGCAGCTTAGCTATCTTTCTTCTTCACTAGCATTCTTCAATTCTATCATCTCAGACTCCATCATAGACTGAGCCAAGATAGTCTATTTATTTGATTTCCAAGATAGAGCTCTTCTGACTATTCTTAATATATACCCACTAGTTGCTTTGGTATCACATGATAAGGTATTCCAATTTGCATCATTGTATCCTTTAAGTACAACAAGAAATATCTAATAATGTAAATTGAGATTTATGGTCGTTTTACGATACTGCATTACTTGCTCAATAGCTTTCTAATGCTCATTACTAGGTTTAATAGGAAACCTACACAACAACCCTACGACATATGCAATGTCGGGTCTAGTCAAATCAATGGCATACCTAAGACTGCCAATGATACTCGCATATTTTATTTGTCTGACATTATCACTAGCGTTCTAAAATAGTTTTACACTTGGAGCATATGGTGTGCAAGCGGGTTTACATTCAAAGTAGTTATATTTCTGTAAGATCTTCTGTACATAATAAGATTGATCCAAAGAAAATCCTATTTTGAATCTAGTGATCTTGATTCCAAGAATCACACTCGCTTTTCTGAGGTCTTGCATATCAAATTTATTTCTCAACAATGATTTCACATTATTAATGACCTAATTGTTTGATCCAAATATGAGTAGATCATCTACATAGAGACATATAATAGTGCAAATGTGATTCTCAAATTTGTAACAGACGTGTTTTTTACTTTCATTCACTTTGTACACATTAGATATCATTAAGTTATCAAACTCTTCATGTCATTGCTTAGGAGCGTGTTTTAGACCATACAAAGACTTATCTAACTTACAAACCTTGTTTTCTTGCCCATGAATTACAAACCCTTCTGGTTGGTCCATATAGATTTCTTCTTCTAAGTCACCATTTAAAAAAGTTGTTTAAACATCCATTTGGTGTAATATTAAGTTATAAATATTATAAATTGAAATGAATACCCCTAATGGATGTAATTCTAGTGACTGGAGAAAAAGATCAAAGAAATCTATATTTTCTCTTTGCCTAAAACCCTTGGCTACAAGGCGAGCCTTGTATTTATCAACTGTTCCATCAAGTTTTAGTTTATTTTTCAAAACTCATTTACAACCGATTAGTTTGCAACCAGGAGGCAAGTCTACTAAGTGCCACGACCTGTTAGATTCTAGAGAATCTACCTCATCCTTAATAGCATCTTGCGACAAATCTGCATCCAAAGAAGATAAGGCTTCTTGAAGATTTGTTTGATTTTTTTCTACTGTATAGGCCACATAACCGAGCCCGTAGTCTTTAGCAACTCTTAGTTGTTTATTTTGTCAAAGTTTTTATTAAATAAAATAGGTAAAAGATATTGTGTTTTATTCCTCAGCCTCAGACTGGTTTATATAGTGGAGATACAGTAATTACACTTGATTATCTCTTTAATGCAGAATAAATGAAAATAAAGGAAAATAAAAGAAGAGTTAAAGGAAACAATAAAACCGGAATAAAATATTTTCCAACACCCCCCCCCCCTCAAGTTAGTGCACATATATTATGGACAACTTGTCTATCAAATGCTCAAAGGTACGTCTGGCCAAACTTTTGGTCAAGTTATCCGCAGTTTGCTGACTTAAAGTCACGAAAGGTGGACATATGATTCTAGCATTTAACTTCTCCTTTATGAAGTGTCGATCAATCTCAATATGATTGGTTTTTTCATGTTGAGCTAGGTTATAAGTTATGCTAATAGCACCTTTACTGTCAAAGTACAACTTCAATGGAAGCTCAATTTTCATCTTAAGTTCTTCCATAACTCTAAGGATCCATAATCCTTCACAAATACCTTGAGACATAACTCTAAACTCGGTGCACTACTCCTTTCTACAACCCCAAACATAGGTACAGTTTCCAGAGGTTGATCTTCTATCTGTGACTGAACCTGCCCAATCAACATTGGTGAAGATAGACACATTTATTTCACTAGTCTTCTTAAAATATAAGCCTTTTCTAGGATTTCCCTTCAAATATCAAGGTGTGATTTTTTTATGATACCTAACTTTTTCCTGGACTAATTTTGTTTTTTCAAGTTCACCAGGATTGCCCTGATTTTTGCCTTAAGTCGCTTCTTTGGGTGTTCGACTTAGCGGACTCTTTCTTTCTTTTTTGATTTTTTTCTTTTTTGGAAAGACTTGTGACTGCCAAGTTATTGACCATTGAAGAACAACCATCATAACTTTTGATTTTTGTACGGCTTCTTCGACACTTCAAGATGTGTGCAAAGAATAGCATATAGATGATCTGCAGACGTGATGTATCATTTGAAATCGAATGTGTAAAAAAATTAACTAAACACTACCCATGCCTTAGGTTAAGCGTAAGGGTTTAGAAATCCGAAGAAAACTCCTACTTCTAGGCTCGAAGTGGTTAACTAGAGACTAATTCCTTATTTCTCCAGTGTTTGGGGATTTGAAACAATGTGTGTACATCATCAGCAGGATTTTATTCAAAAGCATACAATTTTCAATTATAGGTATTTCGTTTTCATCATCCTCCCTCCAATCTTTGCTAAAATAACAATGTGATAAAGGAAGTGAAGTGGAGAACTATTTTTATGTACATTTTTTTTGTTTATATATATATATATAAGTGAAGAAAAATGAGTGAATACAACATGATTAATTCGGAAAATGCATGATCACTTCATTAATATTACCATTCAAAACAACAATGTTTAAAAACAAGTAGTATTTAACAGGAAAGAAACTATAAATGCAAATGATAAAAAAAATGATCCATTGATTGCTAGCTCTAAGGATGTCTTCTTGTTTGAACTACTAGCTTAAGAAGGTGCCTTTTGAAGTCTTCGAACTCATTCAGGTGAGAAGCTGATACGCACAACCAAATTCCCTTCTTGAAAGGATATGCACTTCTTGTCAATCAACTATTGTTCCTTGGCTCGAAAAATTTTGCAATCTTCAGTTGAGTTCCCTATTGACCCAGCATGATATCAACATCGTACATTGGGATTAGTAAGAAAATACTTAATCGTCGCATGATTCGTGTAAACCACAACCTTAAACCCAATTAAGTTTGACCTGAATTTTTCCAATGCATACACTATCGCAAGCAACTCTTTTTCTGTTGTGGCATAGTTTACTTGAGCTTCATTCAAGACCTTGATTGCGTAGTGTGTAGCATGAAAAAATTTTGTTCTTCGTTGACCTAGTACTGCACCTACCGCATAATCACTCACGTCACACATGAGTTCAAAATCAATTTTCTAATTTGGCACGATGATTATGGGCGCGGTAATCAAACTTTGTTTTAAAGAATTAAAATCTATCATGCAAGACTCATCAAATTCAAACAACTTATCTTTGTTGGGTGAATTGCTTAAAGGCTTTGCGATTTTTGCGAAATCTTTGATGAACCTCCGATAAAATCCCGCATGACCAAAGAAGCTCCTTATACCCTTCACATTCAATGGTGGTGGTAATTTTTCAATGACGTCCACCTTGGCTTGATCAACTTCAAGGCCATTTGAAGAAACTTTGTGGCTGAGCACAACTCCTTCGGTTACCATGAAATTGTATTTTTCCCAATTAAGAACCAAGTTGGTTTCCACACACCTCTCCAATACCACATCAAAGTTTTTCAAGCAAAGATCAAATGATGGTCCAAAAACCAAGAAGTCATCCATAAAAACCTCAATTGACTTTCAATCAAGTCCGAAAATATTGCTTGCATACACCGTTGAAAAGTCGCTGGTGCATTACACAACCCAAACGTCATCCTCCTATAAGTGAAGATTCCAAAAGGGCAAGTGAAAGCAGTTTTCCCATGGTCCTCCGGGTTCATAATAATTTGATTATAACTCTAATAACCATCCAAAAAACAATAGAATTCTTGACCGGAAAGTCTCTCGAGCATTTGATCCATGAACGGAAGAGGGAAATGGTCTTTCCTCGTAGCTTGATTTGGCCCACGGTAATCAATGCACATTCTCCACCCGGTCATGGTTCTTGTAGGGATCAACTCATTATTTTCATTTAGGATTACCATCATCTCTCCTTTCTTTAGTACCACTTGCATCGGGCTAACCCATGGACTATCGAAAATCGGGTAGGTCATTCTGGCATCCAAAATTTTCACCACTTCCTTTCTAACCACTTCTTTTATGGTAGTATTCAAGCGACGTTGAGGTAGAGCAACCGGTTTGAAATTGTCTTCCATGAATATCCGATGCATACAATAGGAAGGACTTATTCCTTTTAAATCAGAAAGAGTCCACCCCATAGCATCTTGATTCTTTTTCAACACACAAATCAATTTGTCCTCCTCGTTTTTTGTTAGCTCCTTAATTATAATCACTAGTTTATGCCCCTCATCATCAAGAAACGCATATTTAAGATGAGAGGGCAACAACTTCAATTCAAGCTTGATTTCTTCATTATTTTCCTTTTTCAAAATTTCCACCCTTTCTTTCAAGGGAGGAATCTCTTCTAATTCTTCAAGCTCTCGCAAACACTTTTTCGATTTCTTTTTCTTCATTCTCATTGACACTTTGAAGAGCATTTGTAAGAACTTTTTGTAATGGGGTAGGAACTTGTAATTGCTTTCTTACTTCTTCAATCACCTCTTCCATTGCATCGATTCTAAAATAATCACCTTTGTCCTTCGAATGCTTCATGGCTTCAAATAGATTAAAACAAATCTCCTCATCTTGAACTCTCACTTTTATGAGAACGTCATCCATATCGATGGCCATTCTCGCGGTCTTTATAAAAGGTCTTCCAAGAATCAATGGAGCGTCTTCATCTTCTTCCATATCAATCACCACAAAGTCGATGTGAAACAAGAATTTGTCTGCCTTAACCAACACATCTTCTGCTACACCGTGAGGATGGGTAGTGGATTTATCGGGTAGCTGCAATGTCATTTGAGTAGCTCTCAACTCCATATGTCCCAACTTTTTCACAATGGACAACGGTATCAAATTAATACTAGAGCCCAAATCAATAAACCCATTGCCAACATAAATATTTCCTATTGTAACCAGCAAAGTAGCTTGTCCCTGATCACTTTCTTTCTACGGAAGAGTCAGTTGAATGATCGTGCTACAACTAGCATCAACCATGATCGTTTCTTGATTCGTGTACATTTTATTCTTGGTGAGAATATCCTTCATGAATTTTGCGTATTTTGGAATTTGCTCCAATGCCTTAGAAAATGGAATATTAATTTGCAATTGCTTAAAAATATCCAAAAACCGAGCATAGTGCCCCGCATTATCTTTCTTCGACAGAGCATGATGTCGCTCCCGAGGATTTTCATCCATGGTACAAATGCGAAAGTGGCGCGGAAAACAGAGTCGCCGACAATGTGTATTTATCCCAAGAGAGGGAAAGGAAACACTGCGTAAACCTGAGGAAAGGGAAAAGAGCATGGTCTCGCGACCAAGAGAAATGGGTAAGGGAGTCAGTTACGCGAAGGAAAGGTGTTAGCACCCCACACGTCTATCGTACTCGACGGGATCCACGCTTGCTGTCTCGATCAAAGGGTGTCGTCATCTGGAGCTTCACTGCTACTGGAAAGGAGAAGGAACGGGAACGGAAAAGAGCAAAGAAACGAAGAATAAAGGAAAAAGAAGTGACTCGATAGGACATCGCTCTTCCTACGCCTACGTATTCCCTCGTGCAATGGGAAAGTCAGAGTCAACGTAGTTCGGACACGAACTAAGGGGGAAGGTTGCTCGCCAAGACATCGTCGTCTTGTGCCTACGTATCCTCAATCGGACGAGAAAGAAGAAATCATAGCAATCGTAGTTTGACCTAACGAGGTCGGTTAGTGTTTTTTTATGAGCGACGTTAGATTCGCGTCCGGCAGTTAGGGTCGATGCCTGTTTGCGACAAGATGGAAGTAACGTGCTCTTTTCTGAAAATGATTTGAAATTAACGATCCCGAAGGATGAAAAAGGTTTTGAGTTTGTTTTTGTGTTTTTTAGACAGAAGTGGATTGAAGTTAGTTCATAACTTACATTGCACTAAAGTCTACTATGCGGGAACGAGTGAATCGCATGGTCGCCCCCAAATGGGACGTATGCTAAACACTCTAGAAGAGGAGGGGGGACCCTTCGTTCTTCATTTCCTACACTTAAGGCTCAAGCGCATTATTCATTATATTTATTAAGTGTTTTAGAAGTGTTATGAGATGAGAAGAGAAGACTCAAAGGAAAACGCTAAGGGAAACTAAAAGTTCCTAATGTTGTCATGCAAACGGTGGCCCTAAGGTTGAGTTTGAAAGGGGAACTTCTGCCTAAGTTAGCATGCAAAGGGAAGCCTAATGCTAATCCTACTCCAAGCTTAATCGAAAATTAAGTTGGACTAGGTAGCTCTAAGGGAGTGAATCCAAGACTTAAACAAGTCTTGAGACTCATGGGAAGAGAAAGAGTGAAAGAGAGGAAGCGGGAAAAGAGGCGAAAGATGAGAAATAAAATGGGGCAGCAAGCACATCATACACATCATACTCAAATCACATCATTAATCATGCTTCAAAAGATCACACAAGAAAGCTCAAGTAAGCAAGTAAAAGCAAACAAGAAAGGATGCAAACAAACTTGCATAAGAAGCACAATTAAACATCATTGATCCCCACACAAAGATGACATGAATAAGGTAAGATGAAATTGGATCCAAGTCAGAATTCAAGTCATGACAAAGGTCAATCAATTCACACATTAGAAAATGGCATCAAGAGCATCAAGTATGTACCTCAACAACACTCAAACAATTAGCAACAAATAACTCATGCACAACATAACTTCAAGTGATCAAACAAAGTGAAATCAGGGCATGAAAGCAAATGGCAGCAAGGTGAACATGTATATCAATTCAAAGATCAACTCATGAATATCAAGAAGAAGCCACTAGAATCACATTCAAAACATGCTCCACAATTATGCAAACATCCACTTCAAACATCTATGTAAACAACACATGATAAGGTGAAGCAAGAACAAGATATGATCACACAATGGATCCAAAATCAAAAGGATCAGAACCTTAAACATGTCATTCAAATCAAACAAAAGTCCTCAAGCATTGAATGGACCATACAAGAAAACATCTCATAATATTAGGTTAAGCACGCCAAAGGATTCAAGTCAAAACAAGCATGCATCTTATGAAGTTAAGTGCAAGCAATCATATTCAAACAACAACTCCAGCAACATCATCAACAAGTCACAATCAACATGCTCAAGAAGTGTGTGCTATGTGTTTATCGCATTGGGAACGCAACATCGCAAACATGATCATAAACGATAAAATCCAAGAATCGCGTGTCGGAAAATTGTGTGCATATGATGGTGTGAGGTGCAACAGCTCAAGAATAATCCACAAATCATCAACATATTAATCCATGAAGTTTGGCCATGAAAAGGATCTCGAACAAGCAAGAAAATGCACGAAAATACACATTCTGTCCCAGAGTAACCGGTTAGCAAACGTTAAGTAACCGGTTACTTAGTTAGAAATCAGACAATTTACGTAAAAATACAACATGTTAACCGGTTAACAAACTGTTGTTAACCGGTTACTCTGGGACGGCAGCCAAAAAAACCTGTTTCAAAAGCACTTTTCAGCAGCAAATCACTTATACAATCATATCCAATGATCATGTAACCAACAATGCACAAAAATTAAGTTCAAACACAGTATTCAAACAACACTTAGATCCAATAATCATCAACATCCACAATCAAATTTACACAAATGTATCAAAACACATTGAAAATCATGGATCTACATTGTATAAGTTACAATTAAGCTAAAATGAGTATGGATCTGAAATTAACCAACCTACAAAGCTGAGATTTGCTTTGGTGAGTGTTGTAAACAGAAATGGATGAATTCAAGTAGAGAAATCCAAGATCCACAAGCTTCTTGCACTCAAAAGTTGAAGATCTAAGCAAATAAGCAACAAAACTCCAAAATCACTTTCAATAATCACTTCTGAAAAATCAGCACTAGATCCAAACAAAAATCCAAGTTGAAAAGCTGAAATGTAGTGATGATGAGAGGCTTTAGCTCAAGAATTAACAAGTTCCAATGAAGAACTTGTTAATCTTTGAAAGGAAGCTTTGAGTGTGGTTGAAAATGGAGGTTAAGAGTGAAAAAATGAGAGAGAATTGAGAGAATTCTGAAAATTGGGAGTGAAAATATGATCTAGGTCTTTGAGGTTTGGAGTGAATTGGTTTAAATAACCCCTAGGTTAGAAGTTAAGCTTGGGTTTGGAGTGAGGTTAAGTGAGTGGAAATTGGGATGAAATGTGGATTAGGAAAGGAAATGTGGAATTGGAGTGGAAAGAATTTGAATTTGAGGAGAAAATCAACTCTCTCTAGATCCTTCTACTGGTGTGTAGAATTAAATTGGGTGATTAAAATTTGGATTAAAAGGATGCAGTACTGAAAAAGAGATGATTTCCCCAAATTTTTCCTTGGTTAACCGGTTAACCACCGTGCGTTAACCGGTTAACGCGAGGAAATTTTGAATTTTCAGTTGGCGCCAAAAGGAGGGAAATTGGATATTCGCCTGGTTCTACCCGTTCTGAGCCATGAGAGACCTCTGAAACTTGCCATTTGATATTATCACTGGAATACACTTGAAATATGCTGTGAACTTTTTTTTTCGCACTCGGATTATACTGCTGATAACAACTGTCTGGTGCTGAATAATTGATCAGAAAATTGACTGCCGGAGTTTCTGATCATCCATTCACTTAATGAGCAAAATAAATGCTCAAAAAGACTTTGAAAGCTATCTGCTGGGCTCTAAACACCATTGAAAATCATACTGGAACTAATGACGCTGTGAGCTGCTGGAAAATACCTTGATCCCATGTCCTAGAGAAACATGCAAATGCAAAAAAGACAATGCAAATTAAATGGAGCATAAGCCAAAAAGGGTAAAAAGCACTAGGGCAAAATTTAAGGTGTTACAGCTACCCCTATTCAAACTTCCTTGGATTCGAGGGTATGATAGCAACGGCTTTCAGACAATCGGGATATACGGGGTTTGAATACCAAAATAACCGAAAAAATTTGCAACCTGTGGGGATGATGAAATAACGCGAATACGAGAACGGCCGAAGGCGAACTCGGAAAGGTAGACCGGCCAAAGGCGGGCTAAACTAGGGATATAAGGATAAACGAGAACGGCCGAAGGCGAACTCAAAAAGGTAGACTGGCCAAAGGCGGACCACGCTGGGGAGATATAAAGGTGCTACGAGAACGGCCGAAGGCGGACTTGCAAAGAAAGACCAAACCGAAGGTGGACTTTCAAAGAAAGACTAAGCCGAGGGTAGACTTTACAACAAAGGAATAGAGACCAAGCCGAAGGTGGACTCGAAAAAAGAAAGACCCAACCAAAGGTGAGCTTTCAAAGAAAGACTAAGCCGAAGGTAGACTCTCACGCAAAGGATACGAGACCATGCCGAAGGTGGACTCGAAAAAGAAAGACCATGCCGAAGGTGAGCTTTCAAAGCAAGACTAAGCCGAAGGTAGACTCTCAAACAAAGGATACGAGACCATGCCAAAGGTGGACTCGAAAAAGAAATATCAAGCCGAAGGTGAGCTTTCAAAGCAAGACTAAGCCGAAGGTAGACTCTCAAACAAAGGATACGAGACCATGCCGAAGGTGGACTCGACAAAAGAAAGACCAAGCCGAAGGTGGATTTTCAAAGAAAGACTATGTCGAAGGTAGACTCTCAAACAAAGGATACGAGACCATGCCGAAGGTGGACTCGAAAAAGAAAGATCAAGCCGAAGGTGAGCTTTCAAAGAAAGACTAAGCCGAAGGTAGACTCTCAAACAAAGGATACGAGACCATGAAGAAGGTGGACTCGAAAAAGAAAGACCAAGCCGAAGGTGAGCTTTCAAAGAAAGACTAAGCCGAAGGTAGACTCTCAAACAAAGGATACGAGACCATGCCGAAGGTGGGCTCGACAAAAGAAAGACCAAGCCGAAGGTGGACTTTACTGGGGAGAACAAGATAACAGCGGGTGCGAGGACGGCCGAAGGCGAACTCGAGAAAAGAGAAAGACCAAGCCGAAGGTGAACTCTCAAAGAAAGACTAGGCCGAGGGTAGACTTTCCAACAAAGGAAAACGAGACTAAGCCGAAGGTAGACTTGAAAAAGAAAGACCAAACCGAAGGTGGACTTTCAAATAACAATATGTAGAATCGATAGATCTACAAAGATGACTTCGCCGGGGAAAATAGAAATCTAAACAGACAACTCTGTGGGGGGTCATAGGAAGAACCAACAAGAAGGACGAATCCACTGGTTGCGGTGTAGCGTAAAATAACGTCTCCTGAAATTTGTTACTTTCTGCTGGAGAAAGAAACTGGTAAAGGATATCAAACCTGGCTTATGCTTCGAATGCATATGTTTGAATTTTTCTATGGCGTAATGCTCCATACGAAATGGAAATGCTACGCGTTTGGGAGGATACCATGCAAAAATGCTTATGCAATGCAAAAGAGGCGTCTCAGCAAAATAAATGCTGAAGACCAAGGCAGCTCCACTAGGGACGACAAACTAAATTGTCCTCTGAAATAAGAGACCCTACTGAGAAAGACTTCACTCTGCTGAGGAAGATCCTGATAACAAACTCTGTTGGATGTGAAAACTCCGAGAGAAGATCCACTATGCTGGAGATGGATAAAAATGAATAATTGAAGATGGAACCCAAAGAGAAACTCTCTCCGCTGGGGATTACCAATGACTTCCATCAAAGACAGAACTCAACACCTGGATTTGAAATATGCTAATAACCATTGGACTTAAGACCCGCTGGGGGATTTCAACTGCTGTTGAACAAACCACTGTGAAGATCACCATCAAACTTTGCTTGGGGAGACAAGTCAATAATTCCAGACCTGTTTGGGGACATTACTGAACTCAACCTGTTGTTGGGAGACGCCCTGCTTTTATCCTGCCGGGGAATATCAGTACTTTTACCCTGCTGGGGCGTACCGGCCATGACCAGCAAACCTGCTTGAGGAACGGTAGATGCTGACATCTACCCTGCTAGAAGATAACATCAAGCTTACTCATCTGAGGGGATTAACTCATACCATTGCTGGTGAGAAAAACATTTCTTGACTAGCTGAGTGCTCAGACCCTGTGGGGAAAATAACATCTTTGTCCAAAGAAGATATTCTATAAGTTTCTTGCTGGGGATGCGTCAGCATCAACTTCTGACTACTCGTTGAGAGAGTAATAAAACAACCACAACTCTAGCTGGGGAAATAATCTTTTGCACTCTGCTGAGGAAGATAATCCTTGACACTCTGGTTGGGGAAAGTAACAACTTGCTGAGGAGGATGAACTTTTCAACGTCGAGGAGAATAGCTCTACTGGGGAAGGACAAACCTGTTACCCTGCAAACGGAATCAACAGAAAGTTCTATGTGCAAAAGGCTACTTCTATTACCATTACAACGACCGTTGCCTAAGCAATTTCCACTGTTTTCTGATATGCTTCGCAAAGCTTAACATTTTCGCATGCAATGTTTTATCAAAATATCGGACGTTTTCACAAACAAAACAGCAAAAGTAAAAACACAAATGGAAAGCTTTTGAATGAAATGAAAAATTTATTGAATGAAATTAGCCTGTGAATAGGCATTTACATTTGGAAGCAATTCCTGAAAAGAGGTAATTACAAAAAGAAATAAAAGAAAATACACATGTTGGCAATGTGGGGAACAGAAATCCACCATGATTCAATTCAGCTATGACCCAGTATGCCTTGCTTATCCGCAGATGCTCTGGCCTTCGAAAAGACTGACTGGACTGATTCCTTTCCTTCGAAATTTCCATGTATCCAAAATGCTCACAGATCGAGTGCAGATCGTAGCCATTTGCTTTTAAATCCCTAACTTTTGCCTGGATCGCCCTTTTGGGTTTTCAATCCACCAGGATACCCTTTTTTGCCAAAGTTGCCTTCTTAGGTTTTCAACTTTGTGGGTTTATTCCTTTTTCTTTTTATCCCTAACTTTTGGCCGAACCTTTTCTTTTTATGGTTCGTCGGGATGCCCCTTTTTGCCTAGACTTTCTTTTTGTGTCCAGCGGGTCTTTTTATGCAAAGTATTTTTTGACTACATCTGCGTTCACAGGGCCCGTAAAATCTTCGCCATCCATAGTTGAGAGTAATAAGGCTCCACCAGAGAAAACCTGTCTTACTACATATGGCCCTTCGTAGTTTGGAGTCCATTTGCCCATGTGATCTGTTTAAGGAGGAAGGATCCTTTTCAAAACCATTTCACCAGCCTGAAAACACTGAGGACGCACTTTCTGATCAAAGGCTTTCTTCACCCTGCTCTGATACAACCGGCCATGTGCAATGGCTGCCAATCTCTTCTCTTTAATAAGGTTCAACTGATCCAGTCTGGAACGCACCCACTCAGCTTCATCAAGTTTCACGTCTGCCAGGATTCTTAAAGAAGGAATCTCAACCTCTAATGGTAGAACTACTTCCATACCATATACCAATGAGAAAGGAGTTGCCCCAGTCGATGTGTGTACCGACGTACGATAACCATGCAAAGCATAAGGCAACATCGCATGCCAGTCTTTATAGGTCACTACCATTTTCTGCACAATCTTCTTAATGTTCTTATTCGCTGCTTCAACTGCCTCATTCATCTTCAGACGATAGGGAGAAGAATTGTGATGTTCAATCTTAAAGCTATGACATAGCTCCCTCATCATCTTGTTATTCAAATTTGAACCATTATTAGTAATGATTATCTCTGGGACTCCATACCGGCAGATGATGTCCTTCTTGATAAATCTGGCTACCACTTGTCTGGTGACGTTGGCGAACGAGGCTGCTTCCACCCATTTCGTGAAATAATCGATGGCAACCAAGATGAAATGATGCCCATTGGAAGCAGTCTGCTCAATATTTCTAATCATATCAATGCCCCACATGGCAAAGGGCCAAGGAGATGATAACACATTCAGAGGAGTAGGCGGCACATACACCTTATCAGCATAAATCTGGCATTTATGACATTTCCGGGCGTATTTGAAACAATCAGATTCCATAGTCATCCAATAATACCCCGCTCTCAGCAGTTTTCTGGCCATAGCATGCCCATTGGCATGGGTACCGAAAGATCATTCATGGACTTCTTCCATTAACAGGCTTGCCTCATGTTCATCAACACAACGTAGCAAGACCATGTCAAAGTTCCTCTTGTATAGTACATCGTCTTTATTCAGAAAGAAATTTCCGGCCACCCTCCTCATAGTCTTCTTATCTTTGTTGGATGCACCTTCTGGATACTCTTGACTCTTCAGAAAAACCTTAATATCATGATACCAAGGTTTGCCATCTGATACACCTTCAACTGCAAACACAAAAGCTGGTCTATCCAGGCGCATGATTCTGATCGAATGAGTTTCATTCCAACGATTCACCTGATACATCGAAGACAACGTCGCCAACGCATCGGCCATCTGATTCTCCAACCGAGGTATATGATGGAAGTCAATTCTGTCAAAGAACGGTAACAACCTTCTGGCATAGTTGTTATAAGGCACCAAATTTGCTTGACGAGTTTCCCATTTACCTGTGATCTGATTAACCACCAATGCGGAATCACCATAAACATCGAGGTTCTTGATTCTCAAATCAATTGCTTCTTCTAACCCCGTGATGCATGCTTCATACTCCGCCTCATTGTTGGTGCATATGAACGCTAATCGGGCAGTGAAAGGTATATGAGAACCTTTCGGAGTTGTAATGACTGCCCCGATTCCGTTACCGTATGAATTAACAGCCCCATCAAAAACCAGCTTCCATTGGGACCCAATTTCTGGCCCTTCATCAGGTAGAGGCTCTTCACATTCTTTCATCTTCAGATACATAATGTGCTCATCAGGAAATTTGAACTTCATCGGTTGATAATCCTCAATTGGTTGTTCAGCGAGATATTCTGACAAAACACTTCCCTTAATGGCTTTTTAGGAAACATATTGAATATCGTATTCCATCAGAACCATCTGCCAACGGGCTATTCTTCCAGAAAGTGCCTGTTTTTCAAACACATACTTGATCGGATCCATCTTCGAAATCAAGAGGGTTGTGTGGTTTAACATATACTGCCTCAAACGCTTAGCTGCCCAAGTGAGTGCACAACATGTTTTCTCCAGCATTGAGTACCTCGACTCACAATCAGTAAACTTCTTACTCAGGTAGTAGATGGCATGCTCTTTTCTACCTGACTCGTTGTGTTGACCGAGCACACACCCCATTGAGTTCTCAAGAACCGTAAGATACATAATCAATGGCCTTCATGGCACTGGCGGCATAAGGACCGGAGGTTCCTGCAAATATTCTTTTATTTTTTCGAACGCCTTTTGATAATTTTTGTTCCACCTGACCTCTTGATATTTTCTTAGCAACTTGAATATCAGTTCACACGTGGCTGTAAGATGAGAGATGAATCTAGCAATATAGTTCAACCTCCCTAAGAAACCCCAAACCTCCTTTTCTGTTCTTGGTTCAGGCATTTCTTGAATGGCTTTTACTTTAGCAGGGTCAACCTCGATACCTTTTTCGCTAACAATAAAACCCAGTAACTTTCCAGATCTCACCCTGAAGGTGCACTTGTTCGGATTCAACCTCGGTCTGAACTTTCTCAACCTTTCAAACAATTTTTGAAGATTAACCAGATGTTCTTCCTTCGTCTGTGACTTCGCAATCATGTCATCAACATAGACCTCGATCTCTTTGTGAATCATATCATGAAAGAGAGTCACCATCGCCCGTTGATATGTTGCCCCAGCATTTTTCAATCCAAAGGGCATCACTTTGTAACAGAATGTTCCCCACGGTGTTATGAACGTCGTTTTCTCCATGTCCTCTGGGGCCATCTTGATTTGGTTATACCCAGAGAAGCCATCCATGAAGGAAAACACAGAATACTGAGCGATGTTGTCCACTAACACATCAATGTGAGGAAGCGGGAAGTCGTCTTTTGGGCTTGCCCTATTCAGATCTCTGTAATCAACGCACATCCTGACCTTTCCGTCCTTCTTAGGTACAGGTACAATATTAGCAACCCATGGAGGATAATTCGTTACAGCAAGAAACCCAGCATCTAACTGTTTCTGAACCTCTTATTTAATCTTGACGGACATTTCCAATTTCGTCCTTCTCAGCTTCTGCTTAACCGGAGTACATCCTTCTTTGAGCGGCAGCCGGTGTACCACGATGTCAGTGTCGAGCCCAGGCATGTCTTGGTAAGACCAGGCGAAGATATCCACATACTCTCGGAGCATTTCAATCAATCTTCCCTTGATAGAGTCTTCCAAAGCAGCCCCAATCCGTACCTCTTTCTTTGCGTCCTCGGTTCCCAAGTTAACAACCTCAATTTCCTCCTGATGAGGTAGAATGACCTTTTCCTCTTATTTTAATAGCCTGGCTAATTCCTCTGGTAAGGTATAATCTTCATCAGTCCCCTCTTCAGCCTGATATATGGGATTATCGAAGTCATATCGAGCCATAGCTGAATCATGATGGGTGGAATCTGAACAAGAAAACCTGCATGATTGATGATATATGTTTATTATGGATGCATCAAACAAAAACACATTGCCATTTTGCTGTGATTTTAATGCAAAAATAAAAACAGAAAGACAAGGATCAAAACATTTGGATGCGAAAACGTCCTTTATTAATGATAAAGAAAAAGCATACAAAAACATTCAAGCCCTACAAATAAGAATCACGACATCTTGGGCAGAACGTAGGATTAACATAGATGACAAACAGAAGCAATTACTCTGGTTCGGTCACTTGAATGACTCTTTCTGACGACTAGTTGCGAAGGCTTTGACCTGAGACACAGGGGTGGATCCAACTATCCATATCACAATCACTATCCCCATCCTCCTCAATAGCATTAATTCTGTCGAAGAAAACACCATCACTGGTGAAACGAACCGGACCATAGAACTTGGGAGGCTCTTCAGGACGCCTGGGTGGCTTATAACCCAGTCCATGAGTATTTCGCTTTTCCAGAACATCAATAATCTGACCCCGCTTTTGTGAACCGCCAACTTCAACCACGGCCCGAGCATCTTTAAAGGAAGACATAGAAATCTCCGACTGATGTACCACTATAGGTTGAACCACTTTAGACTGGCTATCTTCCTTGAGAGGCTTCTCAGTGATCTTCACTGCTTCGAAACCCTAACATAGAGTTTCATGTATTTCGCCATTTACCTCCACATACTTGAAAGTAGATAGCTGGCTTATCATGATATCCTCTTCTCCACAAACTGTCACCACATACCCGTCTACCATATACTTTAACTTCTGATGTAATGTAGACGTCACAGCCCCTGCACTGTGAATCCATGGACGACCCAGCAGACAGTTGTAGGCAGGTTGGATGTCCATGATATAGAAGGTAGCATCGAAAACTTCCGGCCCAACCTTAATTGGTAGCACAATCTCACCAAAAACAGACCTCTTCGAGCCGTCGAACGCGCGCACCACCAAATCACTAGGTGTGCATATTAACCCTCGGGTGTCCAACTTCATCAAGGCTTTCTTAGGCAGAACATTCAAAGAGGACCCAGTATCCACAAGCACATGAGACATCAATAATCCACGGCATTCAACAGAAATATGCAAGGCATTGTTATGGTTTCTCCCAGCTGGAGTCAAGTCAACATCAGTAAAACCCAGACCATTACCTGCATTGACATGGGCCACCCCCTCCAACTGATTAACTGAGATCTCTTGGGGTACGTAAGTAGCATTCAGTACTTTCAGTAATGCATTTTGGTGTGCCTCGGAACACAATAACAGGGACAAGATAGAGATCTTGGACGGAGTCTGATGCAATTGATCAACGATTCTATAATCACTTTTCTGAATCAATCTCATAAATTCTTCTATGTTCTCGGAGAAAGAATTATCAATTGGCCCTGCCGTGGAGTCACTCACTAATGGTGCTTGCACAGAATTACCTTCAATCTGCTTCCCCTTGTCTTGTCCAGAACTACCAGCTTGATCATTAGAAGGGATAAAGACCCTACCACTTCTCGTGATAGCCCCTGCTTCCTCATTATTTTTTTCAACACGAGAGTTCACTACAGAAGTTCCCATCAGCTTTTGTTTCTATCCGTGGACAAACACTTCGGCTCCATAGTTCCAAGGAATGGCCTTGGTACTCTCATATGGCACGGGTCCGGGGGCTGTAATAATAACCGGTGCTGGTCTTACTGGCCCTGAAATAGTGATTATTTTGAAAGGGATAGTAATGGTAGTAACCTCACTTTTCCTACTGACGACTTCTTTCTGTTGGCCACATCGGTCAAACTGCAATAGACCTTCATCTATCAAATTTTGAATTCCTGACTTCAACAAACCACACTCATTCATTTGCGACATACAATATGAACAATTCTCCTCATATCCGGGGGACACCCCACCCCTCAATAACCTCTCTTTTACCACCATCAAAGGGGTCCTTAACTCATTAACATCTGTAACCAAATTCAAAGATTCATTCTCCTCTGACACAGCGTTAACCCTTGGCCCACCATGGTTCGGTATTGGGTTTTGGATGACATTTGGCCCATCATTTGAAAAGTTAATGGGCTTTGAATCCACCAAGTCTTGGAGTGCGTGCTTAAAAGCTTTGCAGTCTTCAATATAGTGTTTGGGTGACCCAGAATAAAAGTCACAGTGGACATTAGGATTATAACCCGGAGGTGGATTACAGGTGGGAGGAGCTAGAGTCCTTTTCTGGATTAACTGCAACTGTAGTAAATGTTGAAACAACTGTGAATACGGTAGAGGTGGAGTATCGAAATGTCGGTTCTGTTTAGGCCTTGGCTGATACTGACGCGGAGCCTGATTTTGCTGCTGCTGAGGTGGAAGCGCTGTAGGAATTGTCATTGAAGCTACCTGCTGGTTATAACTCTGATGCTGCTTTCCTTTACCTCAGTGAGATGACACAGAATTGGTTTCCTCCTTCTTCTTATAATTAGCATAGGGTTTCTTCCCTTGACCAGAAGACGACCCATCATTACCTGCTACCTTCCCCGCTTTGATTCCACTCTCTAGCATTTCCCCGACCATGATCAAATCAGCAAACTTGCCTGACGCGCATGGTAACAGTTTCTCA
This sequence comes from Lathyrus tuberosus, assembly GCA_022829125.1. Lineage (NCBI taxonomy): Eukaryota > Viridiplantae > Streptophyta > Magnoliopsida > Fabales > Fabaceae > Lathyrus > Lathyrus tuberosus. The sequence goes on along the minus strand of JALAZF010000123.1, from coordinate 10,920,483 downwards.
TAATAACGTCCTGGCAAAGTATCCATAAACAAATTCAGCATTTCCTTTTCCAACATGGGCGGCTGTACCCTTGCCTCTAGTTCACGCCATCTCTGCGCATATTCCTTGAAGCTTTCGTTATTCTTCTGAGACATATTATGTAACTGGGTCCTGTTGGGAGCCATATCAGTGTTATATTGGTAGTGCTTGATAAAGGCCTCGACCAGCTCTCTCCAATTACGGACATGGCATCTCTCTAATTACATATACCATTCCAAGGATGCCCTAGATAGGCTGTCTTGGAAGAAATACATCAGCAATTTCTCATCTTTAGAGTACACAGCCATCTTCCTCGCGTACGCCCTGACATGCGTCTTGGGACAGATGGTACCATTGTATTTCGCAAAAGTGGGCACCTGAAATTTGTGCGGAATTACAACTCCGCGAACCAGCCCCAAATCCTTCAGATCCATTCCTACAAAATTCTGATTCACCACTCCCCTTATTTGTTCTTTAATGAGTCTGAACCTTTGATCATTGTCGGCCTGAGGATTAGCATCCCCGCCTGGCATAGAGAAAACGTCATCTTGTTGGTCTTCGAAACAACGACCTTGAACAGCACAAACACTTCCTCCTCCCACAACAGAAGGAATCACAATCTGCTCTCCTCCGCCCGGAGGGATCACAACACCAGGAATGGGGATCTCTATGCCCATAGGACCTCCCTGAGCACCATTACCAACAATGCCATTATGGACTCCGCCATGAAGAACCCCGTCTTCATCCACCCTTGCCACTAAGGGTTGGACCAGAGTCCTCAATTGCTCTTGCCCTTGGGCAACACCTTGCATCAGCTCCATGAATTGGTCTATACGGGCCTGCATGGCAGCCATATCAGCCTGCATCTTCTCCATAATTCTCTTCTGATTTGATCTAGTAGAATACCAGTGAAACAACTGGTTATCAATCCTACCTGCAACCAAATAAAGGTTAGAACAACCCAGAACGAGCACCTGCGATGCAAAAATGAATATGACTATGCATATGCAAATGAACATGTTTGAATATTTGCAGGGCGATCCACCCCTTGATTCTAGTATATAGACGAGATAGGATAAAACTGCTGCTCATATATAAATCAGAGAAAAATCACTGTCAGAGGTTACAACCCAAGATAACAATAATAAGTCTGAAAATAAAAGAAGCAAAGATCCCAGCCAACAATTCTGGTGGTGACCTGAGATACAAAGAAAAACAAACTACAGAGTATCACCCACTGCCTAAGCTAGAACCTTCACCCCTAGGCCTCTTCACTTCAGCTCGTATCTTCAGCTCTGCTATGGTCGCTATGGCCTCATTCAGTCGCTCCTCAACTGCGTGTCTCTGGAATGTCCCTAATAAGATCTCCTCATCTTTCTTCTTGAGCTTCATCTTCAAACTCTCGATCTGATCCAGGAACTTATCTTATTTCTGCTTGTTGGTTGTGATTGCAGTATCTCGGTAAGCGTTGAACTTGTGAACTTTTGACCAAGCCTTGGCTAGGTCTTCCTTCTTGGATTTGAGAATCCTGCTAACACCTTTCAGAGCTTGCCCTACCTTTTGTCTGGCTATGACCTCTTCAGCTAGTTCTTTTTATTTCTTAGCGAGCAATTCTGTTTTCAACTTAGCGACATGAACAGCTTCACCTCGCTCATGTTTCAACTGGTAAATTTCTCTTTGCAGCTCACCGTTCTCCTCTCGAAGCTTCTCCTTTTCAGCCCACATTTTGTTATACTTCTCTATTTCAATTGTGGTCGGAGATTCAATCAGCAGGGGGTAAGATGGAAGTTCTCTGCAGAACGGTAGAAGTACACTCTCTACTCTCCTCTGAATCCAGTCCTCGTACGCAGGGAAGGCTTTGTTGTTACACTTTCCAAAAGAAGTTTTTCCCTTCTTGTGGCGATCTCCCCAAGTATTTGCAGCTTCTTTTAACACTTCCAGATTGGCTTCTCCACTCACATATAGAGACTCTTGAACATCTTGGTCCTTTGGCGGCTCTTTCAAAGCATACCCAAATTACCTAACAGCAATAATAGGGTTATAATTAATTCCCCATTTTCTTCCTATTAAAGGTACGTTTGGGTAACCTCCACAACTAATTAGGATCTCCTGGCCCAGCTCGATTGATCCAAATCAAATTGTCAGCCCTTAATCCCATCAATCTCCTCGACCAATCCAATGTTTCTTTGGTGTCTACGAATGCCCCAGATTTGGGAGGCGATCGACAAACCACTTGTAGAAAACTGGAGCACAAAAGTAAAGAGGTCCTCCTCTCCTCTTCTCATTCTTATAGTGCATCGAATAGTACAGATCCCCAAGCAAGGTAGGTACCAGATTCTTCGTGGTGAATATCCGGACAGCGTGCACGTCTACAAAATCCTTCACATTAGGGAACAACGTCGTTCTATAAACACACATAGCCAGAATTGCATTGAACACCGACCAACACTTAGCCTTAGCACAAATAACAGCCTGCTCGATCAAAAACTTCGTGTGAAAGCCTTTATAACCTCCTTTACTCGCAACATTCTTCTTCAGCAAAGACTGATCCAAAGGTAACGCAGCAGTAACCTTTTCTAGATCAGGAAACTCCTTAGAAGGATAGAAGGGAACTTCTTCTTTGACAGAAACATCCAAAATGAGATCATACTTTTCCAATGTCGGAGCTAAAAGATAATCCGTAAACAGAAAACACCGCAGGTGAGGGTCATAGAACTGTACCAGAGTGTGCAGAGCCCTGAACTCATAGTTGGTAACATCTCGGGAGAAACTCAGAATCCTCCCATATTCTCTTCTAAAGTCTGCCAATACCCCGGGTTTTGCCATAGCTAAGATCTTGTGTACAACATCTAAATGAAGCTCCGGGAACTTGTACGGGATGATATTCTTTCTCTCTTCAGTGCTAGTATTCATCATGGACAGTCTTCGGACAACCGAAATCAAAGTTAGGATGCAACCCTACAAATGAACAAACATGTTAGAATGAAAAATGATGATGCAAATGCAAACATGGGATCAAGGTATCCATGATGCTCAAAACTATTATTGTTCTGCTGACTGAATAAAACCCCCAAATATCAGAAACCTAGAATTCCAGAATAACGGCCCATAACAGTACACTGATGAGAAATCCAGAAAACTAGGTAGGTTGAAGGCCAAAGTCACCTGCAAACCTGCAAACACCCATCCCCTCTCACATGTGGGTTTTAGAAGACGGGATCCTCAGTCTCGGATTCTCGATTTGAGAAACAATAGTACATTCATCCCTCGGGGTACAATACTATCGCCAAACAAAGAGGCCGTCCACTGATTCCCCCCAAAATAGGGTCATCCTATATTAAGTTCCCAGCATTGGGTCCTTGGATCGACAAGTGTAATGGGTTTGCTATTTCTGGACTGCCATTATCACATGCCAGGAGGAGAGGCGTTGCTGAGTCCTCGGGAGACGGCTGCCAGAGTCGACATTTTTCCAAGTTATATTCCATCGTCTGCCCCAAATGCGCGGGATAGAATATTACCAAGAAAAATTCATCTGGATGTGGAGTTTTCATGTATACTAAGTCTGGCCAAATGCCAAACAAGTCACACTACTTTCCACGCTAATCAAAGGTGTATGCTCAAGCCTGGGTATTGGGCTTTTCTCTCATGAATCCAACCCATCCTACAAACAGAAAATCCAGCAGCAGAACAGTACAGCACAATAATGAAATGCAATGCTATTAATGCGTTAAATACAGTAAAACAGTAATATACAGTAATATACAACAAAATAAAGCACAACAGATAAACACCCAATGAAATAAAACAAACAAGCGCTAGGATTGACTCAAAAAAGGGGATGGACCAGCCAGAGGTCTATCTGTCCCCAGCAGAGTCGCCAGCTGTCGCTCCCGAGGATTTTGATCCATGGTACAAACTAGAAAGTGGCGCGGAAAACAGAGTCGCCAGCAATGTGTATTTATCCCAAGAGAGGGAAAGGAAACACTGCGTAAACCCGAGGGAAGGGAAAAGAGCATGGTCTCGCGACCAAGAGAAACGGGTAAGGGAGTCGGTTACACGAAGGGAAGATGTTAGCACCCCACACGTCCATCGTACTCAACGAGATCCACGCTTGCTGTCTCGATCAAAGGGTGTCATCATCTGGAGCTCCACTGCTACTAGAAAGGAGAAGGAATGGGAACGGAAAAGAGCGAAGAACCGAAGAAGAAAGGAAAAAGAAGTGACTCGATAGGACATCGCTCATCCTATGCCTACGTATTCCCTTGTGAAAAATGGGAAAGTCAGAGTCAACGTAGTTCGGACACTAACTAAGGGGGAAGGTTGCTCGCCAAGACATCGCCGTCTTGTGTCTACGTATCCTCAATCGGACGAGAAAGAAGAAATCAGAGCAATCGTAGTTCGACCTAACGAGGTCGGTAAGTGTTTTTTATGAGCGACGTTAGATTCGCGTCCGGCAGTTAGGGTCGATGCCTGTTTGCGACAAGACGGAAGTAACGTGCTCTTTTCTGCAAATGAATTGAAATTAACTATCCCGAAGGATGAAAAAGGTTTTGAGTTTGTTTTTGTATTTTTTAGACAGAAGTGGATTGAAGTTAGTTCGTAACTTACATTGCACTAAAGTCTACCATGCGGGAACGAGTAAATCGCATGGTCGCCCCCAAATGGGACGTATGCTAAACACTCTAGAAGAGGAGGGGGACCCTTCGTTCTTCATTTCCTACACTTAAGGCTCGAGCGCAATATTCGTTATATTTACTAAGTGTTTTAGAAGTGTTATGAGATGAGAAGAGAAGACCCAAAGGAAAACGCTAAGGGAAACTAAAAGTTCCTAATGTTGTCATGCAAACGGTGGCCCTAAGGTTGAGTTTGAAAGGGGAACTTCTGCCTAAGTTAGCATGCAAAGGGAAGCCTAATGCTAATCCTACTCCAAGCTTAATCAAAAATTAAGTTGGACTAGGTAGCTCTAAGGGAGTGAATCCAAGACTTAAACAAGTCTTGAGACTCATGGGAAGAGAAAGAGTGAAAGAGAGGAAGGAGGAAAAGAGGCGAAAGATGAGAAATAAGATGGGGCAGAAAGCACATCATACACATCATACTCAAATCACATCATTAATCATGCTTCAAAAGATCACACAAGAAAGCTCAAGTAAGCAAGTAAAAGCAAACAAGAAAGGATGCAAGCAAATTTGCATAAGAAGCACAATTAAATATCATTGATCCCCACACAAAGATGACATGAATAAGGTAAGATGAAATTGGATCTAAGTCAGAATTCAAGTCATGCCAAAGGTCAATTAATTCACACATTAGAAAATGGCATCAAGAGCGTCAAGTATGTACCTCAACAACACTCAAACAATTAGCAACAAATAACTCATGCACAACATAACTTCAAGTGATCAAACAAAGTGAAATCAGGGCATGAAAGTAAATGGCAGCAAGGTGAACATGTATATCAATTCAAAGATCAACTCATGAATATCAAGAAGAAGCCACAAGAATCACATTCAAAACATGCTCCACAATTATGCAAACATCCACTTCAAACATCTATGCAAACAACACATGATAAGGTGAAGCAAGAACAAGATATGATCACACAATGGAACCAAAATCAAAAGGATCAGAACCTTAAACATGTCATTCAAATCAAACAAAAGTCCTCAAGCATTGAATGGACCATACAAGAAAACTTCTCACAAGATTAGGTTAAGCACGCCAAAGGATTCAAGTCAAAACAAGCATGCATCTCATGAAGTTAAGTGCAAGCAATCATATTCAAACAACAACTCCAGCAACATCATCAACAAGTCACAATCAACATGCTCAAGAAGTGTGTGTTATATGTTCATCGCATTGGGAATGCAACATCGCAAACGTGATCATAAACGATAAAATCCAAGAATCGCGTGTCGGAAAATTGTGTGCATATGATGGTGTGAGGTGCAACAGCTCAAGAATAATCCACAAATCATCAACATATTAATCCATGAAGTTTGGGCATGAAAAGGATCTCGAACAAGCAAGAAAATGCACGAAAATACACATTTTATCCCAGAGTAACCGGTTAGCAAACGGTGAGTAACCGGTTACTTAGTTAGAAATCAGACAATTTACGCAAAAATACAACATGTTAACCGGTTACTCTGGGACGGCAGCCAAAAAAAACCTGTTTCAAAAGCACTTTTCAGCAGCAAATCACTTATGCAATCATATCCAATGATCATGTAACCAACAATGCACGAAAATTAAGTTCAAATACAGTATTCAAACATCACTTAGATCCAATAATCATCAACATCCACAATCAAATTTACACAATTGTATCAAAACACATCAAAAATCATGGATCTACATTGTATAAGTTGCAATTAAGCTAAATTGAGTATGGATCTGAAATTAACCAACCTACAAAGCTGAGATTTGCTTTGGTGAGTGTTGTAAACAGAAATGGATGAATTCAAGTAGAGAAAACCAAGATCCACAAGCTTCTTGCACTCAAAAGTTGAAGATCCAAGCAAATATGCAACAAAACTCCAAAATCACTTTCAATAATCACTTCTGAAAAATCAGAACTAGATCCAAACGAAAATCCAAGTTGAAAAGCTGAAATGTAGTGATGATGAGAGGCTTTAGTTCAATAATTAACAAGTTCCAATGAAGAACTTGTTAATCTTTGAAAGAGAGCTTTGAGTGTGGTTGAAAATGGAGGTTGAGAGTGAAAAAGTGAGAGAGAATTGAGAGAATTCTGAATTGGGAGTGAAAATATGATCTAGGTCTTTGAGGTTTAGAATGAATTGGTTTAAATAACCCCTAGGTTAGGAGTTAAGCTTGGGTTTGGAGTGAGGTTAAGTGAGTGGAAATTGGGATGAAATGTGGATTAGGAAAGGAAATGTGGAATTGGAGTGGAAAGAATTTGAATTTGAGGAGAAAATCAACTCTCTCTAGATCCTTCTACTGGTGTGTAGAATTAAATTGGGTGATTAAAATTTGGATTAAAAGGATGCAGTACTGAAAAAGAGATGATTTACCCAAATTTTGCCTTGGTTAACCGGTTAACCACCGTGCGTTAACCGGTTAACGCGAGGAAAATTTGAATTTTCAGTTGGTGCCAAAAGGAGAGAAACTTGGATACTCGCCTGGTTCTACCCGTTCTGAGCCACGAGAGACCTCTGAAACTTGCCATTTGATATTATCACTGAAATACACTTGAAATATGCTGTGAAATGTTTTTTTTTCGCACTCGGATTATACTCCTGATAACAACTGTCTGGTGCTGAATAACTGATCAGAAAATTGATTGCCTGAGTTTCTGATCATCCAGTCACTTAATGAGCAAAATAAATGCTCAAAAAGACTTTGAAAGCTATCTGCTGGGCTCTGAACACCATTGAAAATCATACTGGAACTGATGACGCTGTGAGCTGCTGGAAAATACCTTGATCCCATGTCCAAGAGAAACATGCAAATGCAAAAAAGACAATGCAAATGAAATGGAGCATAAGCCAAAAGGGGTAAAAAGCACTAGGGCAAAATTTGAGGTGTTACACATGAGGATAAGGAAAATTTTGAATCGTAATAGTACTCACTTATTCCTTCCTCTTCCTAGTCTTTTTAATTTTCTCTTCTCTCATTTTCTTTTCTTCTTCCTCACTCTTTTTCGTTTCATTTTCAACTAATTCTCCCTCAATATTCTTTTCTACTTCTTTCTTATCAATCTCTTTTCCTTTTTCAAGTACTCCCTCTCTTTCCACTACCTCCTCACTTATTCCCATATCAATTTCTCTACCACTTCTAGTAAGAATAGCCTTACAATGCTCTTTTGGATTCACTTGAGTATTCGCCAGAAAACTTCCTTTGTGTTGGTCGGCCAATTGTTTTGATAATTGCCCCACTTACGTCTCAAGGTTCTTTATAGCCGCATCGGTGTTCTTTTGATTAGACATTGACATTTGCATGAATTAAGTGAGGGTGTCTTCCATCTTTGAATTTCCACTTGGAGCTTGTGGAGGTTGAGTGTATTTTTTATATTGATGTTGACAATTAGAAGTTCCGGCATCTTGAGGTCTCCATTGTTATTGATAACCTTGATTACCTCTTTGTTGGTAACTTTGGTTGCCTTGTTGGTAAGGTGGTTGATGTTGATACCCTTGGTTTTGGTTTCCCGCATAATTCGCCTCTTCCACAACCAGAGGACAATACCCGGTATGGTGATCTCCCTTACAAAGCTCATAACTCGCCACTTGTTTGTTGTTGTTGGGAATTTCTTGCATTTCTTTGATTTGTTGTGGAAGTTTTAACATTTGTTGAGTCAACAACTCCACTTGTTGTGAAAGCAAATTATTTTGTGCAAGAATTGCATCATTTGTTCCCAACTAAATCATGCCCGACTTCCTTTGCGTTGTACCACGATTGTGATTTCCTTGGTGATCATTGAGTGACATCCTATCAATAATAGCAATTCCTTCTTCGGCACTCTTGGACATTAGTGATCCACCTGAAGTAGCATCCAACAAAGTCTTGTGGACCGATTGGAGTCCATTTCGAAAGATGTGCACTTGAGTTAGTTCATCAAAACCATGGCCTTTACATTTTCGTAACATAGATTTAAACCTCTCCCAAGCTTCATTGAGAGATTCATTTCCACCTTGAGCAAACACCAAAATTGTTGTCTTTACTTCCATGAATTGATTGTGTGGAAAAATCGTTCAAGGAACTTTTCTTCCAATAATTTCCTGTCTGTCATAACCAAAGTAGATTGCTCAAGATACCATTCCTTTGCCTTCCCGATTAAGGAATGCAGAAATAATCTGTTGAACAATGATTCTTCTTTAGCTTCCGGCGCTACTGTTGCATATGCAATTTCATAGAATTTTGTGAGATGAGTGAAAATTTTCCAATTGTGGGCATTGCGCTCAAACTGAGCATTATGCCTTGGACTCTTGATACATGGTGTTGAAGCAGGAGGTGGTGGTGGAGGTGGATTTGCCATGATTTGTGTTTCAATTGGTGTGGATAAAGAAGATTCTTCTCGCTCTTGTCTTTCTCTAGCAAGTTGTCGTCTTCGTCGTGTTCTGCTATTTAGCCTACGAGCTGTTCTTTCAATCTCATGATCAAAAAGAAGTTCTTCTGCAGGTACACTCCCTCGCATAAACAGATTCTGCACACTTAGCCAAACAAATTAAAAAGTACAAGAAAATTACAGGGGTAAGAGATTCACAATACAAATATCTTAAAATCACTAAACTATTGCAATGCTTGCAATATCAATATCAACAACAATCACCCGCAACGGCGCCATTTTGTTGAAAAGTATTTTAGGTGGGTGTTTTATCGTATCCGCATGGATTGTTCAGATATCTAGATGCTTGTCGTTCAATAGTCTAACGTACTAAGCAAAGGGTTTTCAAAGAGTTCTTGTTGAGTAACATATGTTTTTGTAGCAAAGAGTAAATTAGGGCAAAGATGTTTTGTTTTAAGAAAAGCATGCCAAGATTAGATTTTGTTAACCCCTTTCATACATATTCGATTAATCAAGCATGTGAACCTAGTTTCGATCAATATAATCGCGTATCTTCGCGAATTTGTTTATTTCTAAAGCGACTTTGTGGGTATTATTGTTTAAATCGTTAGATGATTTCTTGAACCAATAATCGAAACGATAAACATTAAGAACGATACAGAGCAAATATTAACTCCCAAATCTATGTCTAGAGTTTGTTTGTTAATAGATGAATAAATTAGATCAAGATTTGGAAAAAACTATGTCTAGAGTGATTCAAACCATAAATACAACATTAAAAGCAAATATCTTCATCATCTATTGATCATCAACCTTGTTCACATACAAAAGATCAAAAGAAATAGATACAAGCAAGATCTTGACACAAAAGTGATTAGCTACCCATAACCATGGTAACTTGCTTTACAAGTTTTGGAAGGAGATGAATGAGCATCCACGTTGAAGAATCGAACTCGTATGCGAATCCTGTAACGCCCCAGTTTGGTCAGTTTTTCTTTATTTGAGTCGTTTTTGACTATTTTATTATTATATTATTTTATTTTCGACTTTTATTTGAAAATATGTTATTTTTCACTGTGTGATGTTTTGTCGGGTTTTGGGAACGTTTGCAAGATATTTGAGTGTAGGGGTATTTTGGGCTTTTTGATTTATTTTGTTAAGTTAGAAAACATATAATAGAAATAGAAAGAGAGAAAAATAGAAAGGAAAGAAAAAGAGAAGAAGAAAAGTGGAGAGAAAGAAGAAGAGAAGAAAAGAGAGATTTTGGGAAAAGCTTGGAAATCTTCAAAACAACTTCTAGGAATCGATTTAATCGGGTAAGGGTGCGAAACTCGATTATTATATGCTTGTGTATGATTATGTATGTGTGTATTGGATTGGTTGTTGTGTTTTCATAGTTTCTATTTTAGGTCTATAATGAGAAATCGATGGTTTCACGGTCAAAAATCGGTGTAAACGTAATAGAATACCTGTTATCATGATAGAGTCATATTCTAATTGTTATATGTTGGTTTGGAAATGTTTTGGATCAGAAAACATCATTTTTGGATGAACTGGTGCGCTGCTGGGTTTTGCTGAATTCGCAGGTTCGCACTGCGAATCCCCTAGCGAAGGGGAAAGCGAGCATTCACTGGCAGTTCACACTGCGAGGGAAGTAGCGAGAGTTCGTTGGGTGTTCGCACTGCGAACATTGGGTTATTTTGTGTTGTTTTCTGCCACTGTTCGCTGGGACATTCGCACTGCGAATGAAGTAACGAAGGACTCGCTAGGGGCTTCGCACTGCGAATGTAGCAGTTTTTCCCAATTTGTTTTCTCCGTAACTTTTGATCCGTGAGTCGGTTTGAGGCGTGGTTGGGTGTGTTAGAAAGCTTGTGGTATGTACTTCCTTTGATGAGGGTTTTGAGATTATTGGCCGATTAAATTATGTTGGGAATTAGAAAATGTGTTGTTTTGGTGTCGACTTTTGCCGTTTAATTGGGTGAACTTGATGTGTATGTACAATATGTTGTTGGTGTGAGTATTTTATGACTTGTGTATTGTCAAGAGATGTAAGTGCATGATTATGGGTTTGTATATGTGTGCATATCAAATGTCATGAGTCGTTGTATGCCAAGCATCATGATATGCATCGTTGTGATGTCCTGAGTGATGGTTTGGTTCCAGAGGGAATCTGCTATAACATCGTGCGCCTTAAACATAAGAGGACTTAAAGCGATTTGATAGTGCCTTAAAAATATAGAGGACCTAAAGCGATGGTTATAGATGATCGTGTGCCCATGTGGGGACCTAAAGCGATCGGATTATGTGCCCATGTGGGGACCTAAAGCAATCCATAAACGTCGTGTGCCCATGTGGGGACCTAAAGCGACGGGTGAACATCGTATGCCCGACGGGGTGTTACTTGAGCGACCCTCAGTAACGAGCGATGGTTCCAATAGTTCCTGAGTGAACTGGTGATGAGACATGAAATATTGGAGTCGGTACCGCATGGCATGTGCATAGAGTCGTTGTGTCGGTCTTTGTGCATTCGCATAATCATGGATTAATTGTATATGTTAATTGTGAATGTGACTATTGAGATGGAATATGTGTAATTGTGTTGATGATGAGTGCATTGTGTATGAATGATGAGTGCATTGGTGATGAATACCTGATACTTGCACTGTGTTGTGTTATATTTGATTGTGGTGCAATTGTGGTGAGAATAGTTTACGTGTGCATTCTGTGTTATATATAATTGTATGCAACTGTATTATGATTGTGTTTCTCACCCTTCTGCTGTTTTAATAATGCTCTATGAGGCATTGCAGATTAGAGTTGTTGGAGGTATTTTTGTGAAGCTAGGGTCTTCATTCTTTTGTCGGTCGGCTCTGATATGTGACACCGGGTAGTTAGGGAGGCCGTTTGTGATTATTTTGTATCATGTATATGTATCTTTTGGATTGTACATGTATGACTTGATGTATGACAAATTTTCATGATATATATATATATATATATATATATATATATATGTTGATATTCAGTGACGGATTTTCCGCTTTTATTCTGTAACTGGATTGTGGGTGTATTACTACCTGAATTGTTGCATATCTGTATGAGCAGGTATTGTATGTTTGTTTCAATTTGGTGTGACCCCCCGATCTATGCCGTGTTTTAAATATACTCTGATGAAATTTTGAATTTTCTTTTACTATTTTAATTAATTGGGGGTATAGATTGGGGGTGTTACACTAAGTGGTATCAGAGCCAGTCCGTGTCAGTTGTGTCAGTCCTTGTTGGTCGTTGTGGTTGGAGTGGGTTATGTGTTTAACCATAAGTGTTGTTATTGGAAATTAACAGAATATGGCTGGAAGGAACGATGTTGCTTTGGCTGCTGCTATGCAGGCTATGGCTCGGGCTATGCAGGGTGCACCGAATGTTGCGGGTAATGATGAGTTCAAGAAGAATAAACCGCCTGTCTTCAAAGGAAGATATGATCCTGATGGTGCACATATTTGGTTGAAAGAGATTGAAAGGATTTTCCAAGTGATGGATTGTGACGAGGATTAGAAGGTGAGACTGGGTACTCACATGTTACTAGAAGAAGCTGATGATTGGTGGGTTGGTACTCGTCATGTGTTGGAAGCTGCAAAGGAGGAAGAGATTACTTGGGAAGTGTTTAGCAGGGAGTTTCTGAGGAAGTATTTTCCTGAGGATGTAAGAGGAAAGAAAGAAATTGAGTTCTTGGAACTGAAACAAGGTAATATGTCTGTTGTTGATTATACTGCTAAGTTTGTTGAGCTGGTGCAGTTTTATCCCCATTATGCTGAAGCGACTGCGGAGTTTTCTAAGTGTGTTAAGTTTGAAAGTGGGTTGCGTCCTGAAATTAAGCAAGCTATTGGTTATCAGAGGATTCGAAGGTTTGCAGACTTGGTGGATTGTTGTAGAATTTTTGAAGAAGACAGTAAGGCTCGTTCTACTCATTACAAGAGTTTAAGTGAAAGAAAAGGGAAGCAACAGTTTCATAGTGGTCTGTATGTAACACCAGCTGATAAAAGTAAACAAAGGGGTAATTTCGATTGAAGGTCAGGTGGAGGAGGTGTTTCTAATTCTCTGAGGTGTTTTAGATGTGGGGATTTGGGGCACCGTCAGTCCGAATGTAGGAAGAATTTGGATAAGTGTTCTAATTGTGGAGGTGTAGGGCATGTCGCAGCTGATTGTAAAAGGAGGAATGTGGTGAAATGTTACAATTATGGGGAACCTGGTCACATTAGTACGAAGTGTCCTAACCAAAAGAAAGCTCCAACTAGTGGGAAGGTATTTTCTTTGGCAGGAACTCAGACTTCCAGTGCAGATCGTCTGATCAGAGGTACTTGTTTTATTAATAGTACGCCTTTAGTTGCTATTATTGATACGGGAGCGACTCATTCGTTTATTTCGTCTGAGTGCGTGAAGCGTTTGAATCTTGTGTTGTCTTTGATGGATGGTGAGATGGTTATTGATACTCCAGCAATGGGGTCAGTAACTACTTCTTTAGTTTGTCTAAGTTGTCCTTTGACCATTTATGGTAAAGACTTTGAGTTGGATTTGGTGTGTTTACCGTTGGAGGGTTTAGATGTGGTTCTGGGTATGAATTGGTTGCAATTCAATAGGGTTCATATTGATTGTTATCATAAGCTGGTAAGGTTTCCTTCTTTTGAGGAAGACAAAGACTCGAGTTTCTTATCTACCAAAGAGTTGAAGAGACTTTTGGCGGATGAAGCTCAGTTGTTTGGGTTGTTTGCATCTTTAACTGTGGATAGTCAAGTTTCACTTGATGTGTTTCCTGTTGTGTGTGAATTTCCGGAAGTGTTTCCTAAGGATATTTCGGACTTGCCGCCAGAGAGAGAGGTGGAGTTTTCTATAGATCTAGTTCCTGGTACTAGGCCTGTTTCTATGGCACCTTATCGTATGTCGGCATCTGAGTTGGTGGAGTTGAAAAAACAGTTGAGTGAGTTGTTGGAAAAGAGGTTTGTAAGACCTAGTGTTTCTCCTTGGGTGCTCCAGTTTTGTTGGTGAAAAAGAAAGATGGAAGCATGTGGTTGTGTATTGATTATCGTCAGTTGAATAAGGTGACGATTAAGAATAAGTATCCTCTTCCCAGGATTGATGATCTGATGGATCAGTTGGTTGGTGCTTGTGTGTTCAGTAAGATTGATTTGAGATCAGGGTATCATCAGATTTGGGTGAAGGAAGAAGATATTCAGAAGATGGCCTTTAGGACACGTTACGGTCATTATGAATATTTTGTGATGCCGTTCGGGGTTTCTAATGCGCCAGGTGTGTTTATGGAGTACATGAATCGTATTTTCCACGACCAGTTGGATCGTTTTGTGGTGGTGTTTATTGATGATATCTTAATTTATTCTAAGTCTCGGGAGGAGCATGCAGAACATTTACGTATTGTTTTGCAGGTTTTGAAAGGAAGGAAGCTTTTTGCTAAATTTTCTAAGTGTGAATTCTGGTTATCGGAAGTGAGTTTTCTTGGACACGTAATTTCAGGTAATGGTATTTCTGTGGATCCATCTAAATTAGAAGCAGTTCTACAATGGGAGGCTCCGAGATCTGTTACTGAAATTCGAAGCTTTTTGGGTTTGGTCGGTTATTATCGACTGTTCATTGAAGGGTTTTCTAAGCTAGCATTACCTTTGACCCAGTTGACTTGCAAAGGTCAAGCGTTTATTTGGGATATTCGGTGTGAGGAGAGTTTTAACGAGCTGAAGAGAAGATTGACGACAGCTCCGATTTTGATTTTACCGGATCCTAATGAACCTTTTGTGGTGTATTGTGATGCGTCTTTGATTGGTCTAGGTGGTGTTCTGATGCAAGAAGGTAAGGTCGTGGCCTATGCTTTGAGGCAGTTAAGAGTGCATGAGAAAAATTATCCTACTCATGATCTTGAGTTAGCGGCTGTGGTTTTTGTGTTGAAGATTTGGAGGCATTATCTCTACGGTGCAAGGTTTGAAGTCTTTAGTGATCACAAAAGTTTGAAATATCATTTTGATCAGAAGGAACTGAATATGACGCAACGTAGGTGGTTGGAATTCTTGAAGGACTATGACTTTGGCTTGAATTACCATCCTGGTAAAGCTAACGTGGTAGCCGATGCATTGAGTCGGAAATCGTTGCATATGTCGGCTTTGATGGTTAAGGAGTGGGAACTTTTAGAATCGTTTAGAGACTTGAGTTTGGTATGTGAAGTAACTTCGGATAGTGTGAGGCTGGGTATGTTGAAGGTTACTAATGATTTTCTGATGACGGTAAGTGAGAGACAGAAGTTGGATCTGAAACTGGTGGATTTGATGTTGGCGGGAGGAAAAGATGCGAATAGTGATTTTCAGGTGGATGTTAATGGTGTTTTGAGATTCCGAGGTAGGATTTGTATTCCTGACGATGCGGAGTTGAAAAGGATGATTTTAGAGGAAGGACACCGGAGTAATTTAAGTATACATCCGGGAGCGAATAAGATGTACCAATATTTGAAGAAGATTTTTTGGTGGTCTAGTTTGAAAAGAGATGTGGCTCAGTTTGTGTATGCTTGTTTGACTTGTCAGAAGTCGAAAGTGGAACATCAAAGGCCTAGTGGTTTGTTGCAGCCGTTGGATATTCCTGAGTGGAAGTGGGATAGCATTTCCATGGATTTTGTAACGGGGTTGCCAAATACTCAGCAAGGGCATAATGCTATTTGGGTGGTTGTTGATAGGCTGACTAAATCGGCTCATTTTATTCCGATTGACATCAGTTTTTCTTTGGAGCGGTTAGCTGAGATTTACGTCAGTGTGATTGTGAAATTGCATGGGGTTCCCTTGAGTATTGTTTCTGATCGAGATCCTAGGTTTACATCGAGATTTTGGGAAATTTTACAGAAGGCTTTGGGTTCTAAATTGAGGTTGAGTTCGGCTTATCATCCGCAGACGGATGGTCAGACGGAGAGGACGATTTAGTCGTTGGAAGATTTGTTGAGAGCGTGTGTGTTGGAACAAGGTGGTACATGGGATAGTTATATTGCGTTGATTGAGTTCACGTATAATAACAGTTTCCATTCTAGTATTGGAATGCCACCGTTTGAAGCGTTGTATGGACGAAGGTGTCGAACACCGTTGTGTTGGCACGAATCTGGTGAAGGGTCGGTAGTTGGGCCGGAGTTGGTTCAATAGACTACAGACAAGGTGAAGTTTATTCGTGAGAAAATGAAGGCTTCTCAGAGTAGACAAAAGAGTTATCATGATCGGAGACGGAAGGATCTTGATTTCCAAGAGGGCGATCATGTATTTCTAAGGGTTACGTCGGTAACGAGTGTGGATCGTGCATTGAAATCGAAGAAACTTACTTCTCGGTTTATTGGTCCTTACCAGATACCCGCGAGAGTGGGTGTTGTGGCGTATAGGGTGGCGTTGCCGCCGAATCTGTCAAATTTTCATGATGTGTTCCATGTTTCACAGCTTCGGAAGTATGTTCCGGATCCGCCACATGTGATTCCGATGGACGAGGTTGAGGTAAGGGAGAACCTTACGGTTGAGGCTTTACCGGTGAGTATTTTGGATTGCGAGGTGAAGAGGTTGCGGGGCAAGGATATTGCACTTGTGAAAGTGGCGTGGGGAGGCGCTGCTGAGGCCAATTTGACTTGGGAGCTGGAGAGTCGGATGCGGGAGTCGTATCCTGAATTGTTCGTCTCAGGTATATTTTCGAGGACGAAAATTTCTAAGTGGGGGAGAGTTGTAACGCCCCAGTTTGGTCAGTTTTTCTTTATTTGAATCGTTTTTGATTATTTTATTATTATTTTATTTTATTTTCGACTTTTATTTGAAAATATGTTATTTTCACTGTGTGATGTTTTATCGGGTTTTGGGAACGTTTGCGAGATATTTGAGTGTAGGGGTATTTTGGGCTTTTTGATTTATTTTGTTAAGTTAGAAAACATATAATAGAAATAGAAAGAGAGAAAAATAGAAAGGAAAGAAAAAGAGAAGAAGAAAAGTGGAGAGAAAGAAGAAGAGAAGAAAAGAGAGATTTTGGGAAAAGCTTGGAAATCTTCAAAACAACTTCTAGGAATCGATTTAATCGGGTAAGGGTGCGAAACTCGATTATTATATGCTTGTGTATGATTATGTATGTGTGTATTGGATTGGTTGTTGTGTTTTCATAGTTTCTATTTTAGGTCTATAATGAGAAATCGATGGTTTCACGGTCAAAAATCGGTGTAAACGTAATAGAATACCTTTTATCATGATAGAGTCATATTCTAATTGTTATATGTTGGTTTGGAAATGTTTTGGATCAGAAAACATCATTTTTGGATGAACTGGTGCGCTGCTGGGTTTTGCTGAATTCGCAGGTTCGCACTGCGAATCCCCTAGCGAAGGGGAAAGCGAGCATTCGCTGGCAGTTCGCACTGTGAGGGAAGTAGCAAGAGTTCGCTGGGTGTTCGCACTGCGAACATTGGGTTATTTTGTGTTGTTTTGCTTCTGCCACTGTTCGCTGGGACATTCGCACTGCGAATGAAGTAGCGAAGGACTCGCTAGGGGCTTCGCACTGCGAATGTAGCAGTTTTTCCCAATTTGTTTTCTCCGTAACTTTTGATCCATGAGTCGGTTTGAGGCGTGGTTGGGTGTGTTAGAAAGCTTGTGGTATGTACTTCCTTATGATGAGGGTTTTGAGATTATTGGCCGATTAAATTATGTCGGGAATTAGAAAATGTGTTGTTTTGGTGTCGACTTTTGCCGTTTAATTGGGTGAACTTGATGTGTATGTACAATATGTTGTTGGTGTGAGTATTTTATGACTTGTGTATTGTCGAAAGCTATAAATGCATGATTATGGGTGTGTATATGTGTGCATATCAAATGTCATGAGTCGTATGCCAAGCATCATGATATGCATTGATGTGACGTCCTGAGTGACGGTTTGGTTCCAGAGGGAATCTGCTATAACATCGTGCGTCTTAAACATAAGAGGACTTAAAGCGATTTGATATATCGTGTGCCTTAAAAATATAGAGGACCTAAAGCGATGGTTATAGACGATCGTGTGCCCATGTGGGGACCTAAAGCAATCGGATTGTGTGCCCATGTGGGGACCTAAAGCAATCCATAAATGTCGTGTGCCCATCTGGGGACCTAAAGCGACGGGTAAACATCGTATGCCCGACGGGGTGTTACTTGAGCGACCCTCAGTAACGAGCGATGGTTCCAATAGTTCCTAAGTGAACTGGTGATGAGACATGAAATATTGGAGTCGGTACCGCATGGCATGTGCATAGAGTCGTTGTGTCGGTCTTTGTGCATTCGCATAATCATGGATTAATTGTATATGTTAATTGTGAATGTGACTATTGAGATGGAATATGTGTAATTGTGTTGATGATGAGTGCATTGTGTATGAATGATGAGTGCATTGGTGATGAATACCTGATACTTGCACTGTGTTGTGTTATATTTGATTGTGGTGCAATTGTGGTGAGAATAGTTTACGTGTGCATTCTGTGTTATATATAATTGTATGCAACTGTATTATGATTGTGTTTCTCACCCTTCTGCTGTTTTAATAATGCTCTATGAGGCATTGCAGATTAGAGTTGCTGGAGGTATTTTTGTGAAGCTAGGGTCTTCATTCTTTTGTTCGTCGGTTCTGATATTTGACACCGGGTAGTTAGGGAGGCCGTTTGTGATTATTTTGTATCATGTATATGTATCTTTTGGATTGTACATGTATGACTTGATGTATGACAAATTTTCATGATATATATATATATATATATATATATATATATATATATATATATGTTGATATTCAGTTACGGATTTTCCGCTTTTATTCTGTAACTGGATTGTGGGTGTATTACTACCTGAATTGTTGCATATCTGTATGAGCAGGTGTTGTATGTTTGTTTCAATTTGGTGTGACCCCCCGGTCTATGTCGTGTTTTAAATATACTCTGATGAAATTTTGAATTTTCTTTTACCGTTTTAATTAATTGGGGGTATAGATTGGGGGTGTTACAAATCCAGCTTCTATTTGTAAAATATCACCTTTTGGTGAAGAAATCTAAGAAAGTGAAGTTGTGGTGTGTAAATATGGGTTATGATCCCCGAAAATAGTGAAAATTACTTATATAGTACTTTTAGAATTTGTCACGTTCACATTGCGAACTGCTTCTTCGCCCATCGAACACCAATTTAGGCACCTGAAGTGCCTCTGAACAGTTAAACCGCCCCTGAAAAATATCTAAAGTTCGTTGTGCGAGCAATCTTCGCACTACAAACTACCTCGCTTACAAGTTCGCACAGGAAACTTATGGTCCTTTAGCTACTGCCTCTAGTCTGGGATGGTTCACTAACACTTCGCCACAGTGAACATTCGCTGCTTGTTCGCCCAACGAACTTAATGCCCTTTAGTTACTTCCTCTCAATTGAGAGGATTCGCTGGGACTTCGCCAAATGTTCCCAAAGCGAACATTCACTGGCACTTCTCGTTGGTTGTTCGCACAGCGAACATGATGATATTCTTCTCTTTATTTGGCTTCCTTGTCCAATTGCTTGTGTCTCACACTTTGATGCTTTCATACCTAATTTCTGCACAATAACACAGAAATCAAAGCAACCAAAGATATTTTCATAAAATTGAAGAATAACATGCTATCATGGAGTAAATCCAACAAAACAACACAAAAGAGTTGAAATATGCCAATAATTAATGATCAATTTAAAGCAAGTTTGGCATCTAAAACTTGGATTGGTGAATAATACACTTAAAGCTTGGAATTTTGAAGGATGAATTTGAACTTTGAATCTCGAGATGGTGAATGACTTTCATGCTGGAACCATAAGAAACCAAAGCTCAATCTTGACTTTTAAGGAGAGATAGTCACAAAACCCATGAGCAAAAGCTTTAAAAGTAGAACCCCAAATCAGATAGAAACCATAGGACCATTTTGAATCAGAACCAATGGATCATGTCTTGAAGTACTTGACTGTGAGAATGAGTATTATCTTTACTTGAATTCCATGCACCTGCACAAACTTGTTAGTCGTAATAAACATGCACACAAGATCATATGGCCTAATTCTCAAAAGATCATGGCCTAAGGCCAGATGATCTTTCAAAGAGAAAACTAAGAGAGGTGGGACAAATTTAGGGTATGACATAGTCTATACCATAGGTTTTAGTTGTTAGACGAAGGCAATTGATCTAGAAAGGGGGTTGAATAGATCACTTCTTTTTAAATTTGAGTCGGCGCTAAAATTTTTATTTTTTAATATTTTGCGAAGCGGCTGAGGATAATTCATCTATACGAACCGAGTTACTGAGAGGATCGGATATACGTACGCCAAATGAAACAAAAGGCTCGAAGAGAAAAATTAGAATCGCAACTTAACAATTAATCAACTTTCCAAAGGCACTTAACAAGGTGCAATATCCAATGAGTATTCAAAAATTAAACCAAACTTGACAATGTATCGAACACCTTGTATACGTTCAATGTATCGAGCACTTGGAGTGTGTAAAGCTCCAAGCCAAACCTTCTATTTTAGTTGATGCAAAATTTTCACTAAGCACAATCCAAAGGAGATTGTGCAATGGTTTTCAAATTAATTTTCTGCACAAAACTATACCAGCATTTTTATTTATCGATTGAACGATTACAAGCGTAAATAATTCAAAATATAAATGAGATAAGGAAAAGGAAACGACACCAAGTTTGTTTAGGCAGTTCCTGTTTCGTCCTCGCTTCGGGTACGTCTGCCTCCAATTCTAAAAACTAGAATTGAGATATTTATAACTTGTTTGCAAATGTTTTTACAAGAGAAAACTTAGCTATCCCACACTCAAGAACACTTCGTTGATGTAGATACTTTGTCTTCTCTTCCCTTGATTCGATCGAATCAAGTGCCTCGAACTTGTTGGTAGAACCTTTGTTTACCGTTACTAGATTGCAAGAACACACAATTCTTCAATCACCTTCACTCAGTTGATTCTGATCCACACACCGCTCGATCCTCAAACCTTATTGCACAATTATCCGGTTACCGCTACTAGATCGACAAAACCTTCCGTTCTTCGATCACCTTCGCTCGTCTGAATTCAATGCACACAAGATCTGATCCAAAAAACCCCAAATCCAATTGATCTTGGAGGGAAAAACCCTAGAGGTTTTATTCAAGAACAAACCCACTGAACCACTCAACCCAAACAAAGATACAACTCTATGCTTTGGACGTTATCACTTCATGATGCAGAAAATCAACAAAAATGATTATGTGTAATTGTTGAAAAAGGTGCAAGATGAAGATGAAATTGATGAGAGAAAAAAGTTCAATGTATTTCTTTCACTTGTTCTTGTTAGTTATGAAAATATGAGGAACCAACTATATATATGATGTAAAAATCAACTAACTCACATAGCAGCAAAAAGAACACAGAAGAATTCAGAAAAAATGAGTCAAACGAGCGAAGAGTCGACCGCTTGCTTGATGGGGGTCGGCGAGCGCTAACCCGTTGACATATCTATGCAAAATGGAAGAGCATGTGTCGACCGCCACAGGATCATTCGTCGACGCATGGATGTTTAAAATGCAGAATGAAGATTCCCAGTAGCATGCGTCGATCGCAAGCTCAATGAGGGTCAGCGTGCGCTTACCCGGTCATCTCATAAACTTTGACACAAGTGCATGAGTCAACTCATGCACAAGTTTGGTCGACGCAAGACATGAAAAACCCTAGAAATTAATTTTTCTACAAGTTTTCACCAACTTAGGCACTAATCATGCATACCTAACACTAATACCATGATTATACACATGTAGGAAATATGCAGGACTCTTCCTATATGTTTAGACACATGATTATCAATTGTTGTATACAATGCGAACGACAATGAAATGATACCGTCCAAATTACAAACTAAGAGCTAGTCTACATTGTTGACATCATTAAAACAGAAACCAAGTGAGAAGCACCTTGCCCTCACATACTCCCCCTTTTTGATGATGGCAAAATTTTCTATCTTTAGCTTGGTTTGTAATTTGAATCTTCCCCTATCTTTGTGAGGTCTTAAAAAAAATCAATTGCTGCTAGTAGAGATTTATCCTTCTCCCCCTTTGACAACATCAAAAAAAGAAACAGAAGGTGGTCAAATTGAAAACATCATGATACTTGATGATTCACTCAACAAATTGCAAACAAGATTCATTAACAAACATTCACATAGAATGATGATAAAAAAGCTTAGATGGATAAATAAGGCACAAGAGATACAAACAAATAGGTTCAACATACATTCCATAGTAGTTCAAAAGGTAACATAATCCAAAAGTGAACCAAGTACATAAACAAAATGCAAGCAAATAACGAGTCAGATAAGCCAAACACTAAATAAAACATGCATCAAACTATGATCCTATCTCTCAGGGTCTCCTCCCCATAAATTGATGGCCCCTTCCTCTGAAATGCTAGTCTGGTGGTGGAGGAAGTGGTTGTTCCTCTAGATAGTCATTCAACTCAATCACAGTGCAATTTAGTACACCTAGACCATTAGTTACATTCTGAGTCTGATGTTCAACTGCGGCATCCAAAGCATCAAATCTTGTTATTGTAGCATTAGCGAACCAGTTGAAATCTTGAGTATGGTTTTCCATCTGATTTGAGAGAGATGTAAACCTCTCTTCCTGAGCTGTATATCGTTCCTCTTGTAAGGTCATAAAATCCTGTTGTTGAATCTCCATGGAACGTAACATGTCCAATACCTCATCATTGTTGTGCTGAGGTGGTTGTGTAGGTGTAGGAATCGAATAATCAGGTTGTTGCCATTCTTATTCCTCGTGTTGTTTCCAGCCATGATTAGGAGGAACATGGGCTAACCCAAGGGTGGTCCATCCCGTGTGCTGCCATTCTCCCCAACCTTGATTTTCATAAGGATCTCGAGGTTGGGAGTATCCCATCAATTCAACATTCTCTTCTTCCACCATATTTACCTTAGTTTGCATGTTATTTTCGGCTTGTCCTTCCTGTACATTTTCTTCTGCAACAGCTTGTTCATCAGGAACATCATATTGAATATCTTGGTAAGTTGCTTTGTGCTTGAATTTGAACTCCTCGTCTTCAGAGTCCCAAAAGTAACCCATCATAGTCAGGGTCTTCTGTGTGAATTCTTGATCAGGGGTAATGGTTACATAAGGAATACCCGGGACCGTTACTCCCGCCTTTTTCAATAGACACTGAATACAGAAGGCATAGCACAAAGAAGTACATTTAGTAGAATCCCGGAGAGCAAACATCTGATACATGAAGTAGTACGGCCAATTAATGTGAATCTTATTCTTCAGCAGATAGATCAAATGGACTTCTACTTGATCGACCCTAGAATAACCTCCTTTCTTAGGCCTTAAAATGTGTGCGGAAATCCATTGCAGAATACGATCAACTGGTTTCAGCGTTCCCGTTGTGACAGTTTTGGGAAAAAGGTCCCTATTCACAATGCTTTCCGAATAAGGATCGCGAAGCATTGAGTTTAAAGCTGGCTTAAACTCATAGTTGTCAACAAAGAGAGTATCAGTTACCTTAGGAAGACCTGCAGTTTCTAGCTTAAACAAACTGTTCCAAACAGAAGCATTCATAGAGTAGTTCTTATCACCAATAGTATACTTAAAGTCAGTACCTTCAAATTTGTCCAAAATCCTAGTGTAAAATAGTTTCAGCAGATCTTCATTGTACTTAGTGTCACATTCTAAAAATTTGTCAAATTTTTTAACATCTAACAGTTCAATGACTTCAGAGAGGTGATAATCGTCCGCCCTCAATGGGTAGTACACATACTGCTTAATCACATAGTGGTTTCAGAAATCTTTGTTGAATACCTCAGATAAAGCATCAGATAGCAATGAAAGAGCATTTACCGGTGTTGACGATGAGCCAGCCCTTAATGTTGATGCTCTGGTGGACCTATTTCCTGTAACTCTTTGAGAAGCCATTGATGAGACATTCTATGAACCCAAATGAACAGTGCCAAATTTTGGAGAAGATGATGAACAGTGCTCGTTTAGATGATGAGGCTGAGTGAATTGACAACTCTTGATTCCAATGTAGAGAGAAAAACCCTTTTTAAAACCTTTGTTGATTGTGAAATTTGTGGGTTTTTGAGAATGTAGGAGTTATGGGTTTTTAGGGTTTGGAAGATTGAAGGAGAAGAGAGAGATGAGGAGACACTAGAGATAAGACTTCTATGACATGCACTTGGAAAATGAAAAGAAATTATGATGTAGTTACTTTTCTGTACAAATGAAACGGCGTGCGCCTTCCCGAGAAAAGAAAATTCAGAATTCGTCAGCGATGCGTCGACCGAAGCAGGTCATGCATCGACGCAAGCTGAGCAAATTTTGACAAATTTAAAAATTTTATGGGATGCGTCGACCATAGGTCGACGTGCGCTAACCCGCGCCTTCATTTGAGAAAAATCATCTTTCTTGAGTCGACCCATGCCATGTTTTGGTCGACTCAAACCAACATAAAATGGAAAAATGTATATTTTCATCTACTTATGCACCAAATAATGATAAATAACACACCATACACATGCCAATACTCACAAATGGATCAAAAATATATTTAATCACGAATAACACATCAAATTAAACCACATTTTGGCCATAATAATTCACAAACATAATTGATCAAGAATGGAGTTTCTAAGAAGGGAACGATATTACCTCCGATGATTGATGATGGATGCTCTCACATATAGCTTAATCTTATCACTTAGTTAGAAGAAATAAAGACAAGCAAAAGGAATAGAGCATGCAAATTATATACATATAATCAAATACGATCCGAGATATCGAGAACACCAAGTTCCCTACGAATGTGAAAGAAAGGTTCTGTTGCAAGCGGTTTAGTGAAAATATCCGCAAGTTGATTCTTAGAATCAACATGCGCAAATGCGACATCCCCTTTCTCTACATGATCCCTAAGGAAATGATGGCGTATTTCTATATGTTTCGTGCGAGAATGCAATATCAGGTTTTTGGTTAAGTTAATGGCACTTGTATTATCACACACAATAGGAATACGTTCAAGTTCAATATTATAGTTAAGTGATTGTTGTTTAAGCTATAAGACTTGAGCACAACAACTACCGGTCGCAACGTATTCTGCCTCGGCTGTCGACAAAGCAACGAAAACTTGCTTTTTACTATGCTAACTCACTAAGGAATTCGAGAAAAAGTGACAAGTGTCACTAGTACTTTTCCTATCCGATTTGCAACCGGCAAAGTCGGATCAGAATAGCCAACCAAAGAACAATCGCTTCCTTTAGAGTACCAAAACCCATACTTTGGAATACCGCAAAGGTACCTTAGTATGCGCTTCACTGCTTTTAAATGAGACTCCTTAGGACACGATTGATACCTGGCACACATGCATACACTGAACATGATATCTGGTCAGGATGCAGTAAGATAGAGTAGAGAGCCAATCATACCTCTATACCTTTTTACATCTACATCCTTATGTTCTCATCTCGATTCATGTTGACACAAGTAGGCATCGGAGTGTCAATAGCTTTTGAGCTAGCCATGTCGAAGCGCTTGAGCAACTCAAGGCAATACTTCGTCTGGCTCACAAATGTCCCTTCATCGAGTTGCTTAATTTGCAATCCGAGGAAATAGTTTAACTCCCCCATCATTCTCATATCGAACTCTCCCTGCATTAACTTAGCAAACTCTTTGACCAAATTTATGTTAGTAGACCCAAATATAATATCGTCTACATATATTTGAACCAAAATTTGATGTTTTCCTTGATGTTTAATGAAAAGGGTTGTGTCAACCTTTCCTCTAAAGTATCCTTGATCAAGGATAAATTTGCTAAGACGCTCATACCAAGCCCTAGGGGCTTGTTTGAGACCGTACAAAGCATGTTTTAATTTGTAAACGTGATCGGGATACTCATAGGACTCAAATCCAGGAGGTTGTGCAACATAAACCTCTTCATTAATATAACCATTAAGGAATGCGCTTTTAACATCCATTTGAAATAACTTGAAGTTTTTGGCACATGCATAGGCAGGAAATAGGCGTATAGCCTCGAGTCGGGCAACAGGCGCATAAGTTTCCTCATAGTCTATGCCTTCTTGTTGGTTATACCCTTACGCAAACAAACGCGCTTTATTTCTCGTTATGACTCCATTTTCGTCGAGCTTGTTCCTAAACACACATCGGGTGCCGATTACTCGATGGCCTCGCGGAGGAGGGATAAGGTCCCAAACCTCATTTAGTTCAAATTGATTTAACTCCTCTTGCATTGACAAAAGCCAATGTTCATCGAGTAAGGCCTCTTTTGAGTTTTTAGGCTCAACTTGCGAAACGAAAGCGGAGTAAAAACAAAAGTTACTTAGCTTGGAACGGGTTGTTAGTCCCTTTGAGATGTCACCGAGAATGTTGTCGATGGGATGGTCTTAAGAAGACTTCCAAGCTAGAGGAAGGTCAACTTTATTAGACAAATGATCCTTATCATTCTTCACTGGTTGGTGATCTTTTTCCTCCTCAACATGCACTGCTTCAGGTTGATCAGTCCCTTTATCAGTGTCCTTGAGTATGTCTTCAGAAGATACATCTGCACCATGAAAAGAACTACCTTTTTCGACATTTTTCGGATAAGACTTATCAAAAGTAACATGAACCGACTCCTCAACAGTAAGTAACCTCTTATTGTAAACCCTATATGCCTTACTTGACTGAGAGTGTCCAAGAAAAATACCCTCGTTGGCCTTAGCATCAAACTTACCAAGTGTCTCTTTACCATTATTCAACACGAAACACTTACAACAAAAAACGTGAAGGTGAGATACATTGGGCTTTCTCCCTTTTAAAAGCTCATATGGTGTCTTGTTTAGAATAGGACGGATGAGCACCCTATTCAAAACGTAACAAGTTATACTTATTGCGTCGGCCCAAAAGTATTTTGGAAGTTCGCTCTCATTGATCATAGTCCTTCCTAATTCTTCCAAAATTATGTTTTTACGTTCCACAACCCCGTTTTGTTGAGGGGTACGTGGTGCGGAAAAATTATGATCAATTCCATGGCTTTCACAAAATGCTTCAAAAAGATGATTTTCGAACTCACCCCCATGATCACTTATAATTGATATAATGTTCGTGTTTAATTTGTTTTGGGATAACTTGGCAAATCTTTCAAAGGCTGAAAAAGTATCGCTCTTGTTTGCTAAGAAAATAGTCCATTAAAACCGAGAAAAGTCATCGACTATCACAAAACCATAATAGTTACCACCTAGGCTTTTAATCCTAGATGGTCCAAAGAGGTCCATATGGTGGAGCTCAAGGGGTCTCGTAGTTGAAACAATGTTTTTAGATTTGAACGAGATCCTTGTTTGCTTCCCTATTTGACACGCACCACATAAGTGATTTGTGAATCTGATTTTGGGCAAGCCGATCACTAGGTCTTTAGAAACTATTTTATTAAGCAAATCAAAATTGGCATGCGCCAACCGTCTATGCCATAACCATGAATCTTCACTCATGGTGACTAGACACTTGTCGCTACTCAATGATACCTCATTTAAGTCTAGCATATAGACGTTATTCACCCTCAAGCCCTTAAACACGTCCTTTTTATCACTATTCTCAATTATGCAACAATCCTTTGAAAAAGATACTTTATAGTCCTTGTCACATAATTGACTAATGCTTAAAAGGTTATGTTTAAGGCCCTCAACAAGAAGCACATCAGAGATAGTAGTAGATAAGGGGTTACCTACACTACCTTGGCCAAGTATTTGTCCCTTATTGTTGTCCCCGTAGGTTACAAACCCCTTTTTCTTCGCCACAAAGTCGATGAAAAGAGATATGTCTCATGTCATATGTCTTGAGCAGCCACTATCCAGAACCCATCTTCTTTCAGTGGTCTCAAGAAGTTGTACCTACATAGTCAATCAAGGGAAATAGTTACCCAATTCTTATTGGGTCCTTGGTTGTGAGTGAAAACAGGATTGCATTTGGGCACCCATTGATAAACGCCTTTAGGAACCAAAAATCTCCTAAAACGGCACTTAGCAATGGAATGACCCCTTTTGCAACAATCTAAGCAAACGAGGTTAACATGAGAATCACTTTTGCTAGGTTGATCTCTAATTACATAAGTATATTTTTGATATGGATTAATCATGTTTTTCTTAAAGTGTGATTTATCAATAGCAAAAGTCATTTTTGGTTGTAGACCCTTGTCAAGCTTGGCCTTAAGAGTTTTAACCTCTTTTTGCCAAATGTGACAAGTATCGCAACCAAAATTTAACCACTTACTTTTGTCTTCCACAACATCTACATTTGTTACTTCCACCATGGACTTTTTAAGAGCCTCTAATTCCTTTTTGAAATCGGAGATCTTTTGCTCCAAATGAGAAAATATTTGTTTATCTGAAGTTAACCGTTTAAAGGTTTCCTTGGCCTCATGGTGTAGTGTATCAAATGCACGTTGTAGTTCAGAATAAGACATTAAATTAGAGTTATCATACTTAGAGTGTCTTACCTTTTTGTTCTTTTTCCTTTGGTGAGTGGAAAGGCAAAGATTGACGGATTCTCCTTCGTCACTAGAACTTTCAGCACTAGATGATTCACTATGGCTTTTCCAAGCAATATAAGCTCTCCTAGGTTTTGATTGTTTCTTCCCGTGATGACTTTTATCCTTACCTTTGTCCTTCTTCAACAAAGGACGGTACGGCTTGTAGTGGCCGACTTTCCCACAGTTATAACAAGAACCCTTAGTTTTTCCACTCTTTTTGTCTTCATTCTTGGAAGACTTTGATTGTTTACGAAATTTGATGAGGTTTTTCTCCTAATGTTGAATACCATTTTTCTTGATATAGCTATTATATCGCTTCACAAATAATCCCATGTCTTTATTTGAATTCTCTTCCTCGTCATCACTGTATTCACTCTCGCTCGGCTCGTATGCGGAGGACTTTGAACTAGAAATCTTTAGAGCGATCGACTTCTTTTCTGCTTCCTTGGTCTTGCTATTTTCCTTCTTCTCTCTTTTCTCATATAGGTCTAAGCTTATGAGCTTTTGCTCATGTTCTTCAAGCTTCCCAAACAACGTTGTGATGTCTAACGTCATTAGGTCGTTGGCTTCTTTGATGGCGGTCACCTTAGGTTGCCAATCCCTAGTCAAACACCTCAAGATTTTGTTAGTAGCAACCTCATTGGATATTGGCCTACCAAGTGAATGATGTCTATTGATTAAATGAGTGAACCTCTTTTGCATGTCGGCAATGGTTTCCCCTTGCTTCATGTAAAAAAGGTTGAACTCTTGAGTCAATGTATTGATTCTAGCTAGCTTGACGTCGTTAGTACCCTCGTGGGCAACTTGCAATGCGTCCCACATAGCTTTAGCACTCGTACAATGTGAAACTCGATAATATTCGTCAACTCTCAATGAGGAGATCAGAATATTTCCCGCCTTCCAATCGTAGTTGTACTTTTTCTCGTCTTCTTCATTCCATTGTGTTTCAGGCTTGGGTACTACCACGTTATTCGCATCGATCATGGTTATTTCCATCGGACCGTTGTGAATAATGCTCCATACCTTCCTATCAATAGAATTGATGTGAACACGCATACAATCCTTCCAGTAACTATAATTCTCACCATTAAAAACAGGTGCCCTATTATAAGCCCCTTTCGGTTCGTTTTCCATCTTTTAAAAAGTTATACTTGAAGCACTAGAATTAACCGGTGCTCCTGATACCGCTTGTTAGACGAAGGCAAATGATCTAAAAGGGGGGGTGAATAGATCACTTCTTTTTAAATTTGAGTCGGTGCTAAAATTTGTTTTTTTTCAATATTTTGCGAAAGCGGCCAAGGATAATTCGTCTATACGAACCGCGTTACTGAGAGGATCGGATATACGTAAGCCAAATGAAACGAAAGGCTCGAAGAGAAAAATTAGAACCGCAACTTAACAATTAATCAACTTTCCAAAGGCACTTAACAATGTGCAATATCCAATGAGTATTCAAAAATTAAACCAAACTTGACAATGTATCGAACACCTTGTATACGTTCAATGTATCGAGCACTTGGAGTGTATAAAGCTCCAAGCCAAACCTTCTATTTTAGTTGATGCAGAATTTTCACTAAGCACAATCCAAAGGAGATTGTGCCATGGTTTTCAAATTAATTTTATGCACAAAACTATACCAGAATTTTTATCGACCGATTGAACGATTACAAGCGTAAACAATTCAAAATATAAATGAGATAAGGAAAAGGAAACGACACAAAGTTTGTTTAGGCAGTTCCCCTTTCGTCCTCGCTTCGATACGTCTGCCCCCAGTTCTAAAAACTAGAATTGAGATATTTATAAATTGTTTGAAAATGTTTTTACAAGAGAAAACTTAGCTATCCCACACTCAAGAACACTTCGTTGATGCAGATACTTTGTCTTCTCTTCCCTTGATTCGAGTCGAATCAAGTGCCTCGAACTTGTTGGTAGAACCTCCGTTTACCGTTACTAGATTGCAAGAACACACAATTCTTCAATCACCTTCACTGGGCTGATTCTGATCCACACATCGTTCGATCCTCAAACCTTGTTGCGCAATCCTCCGGCTACCGCTACTAGATCTACAAAACCTTCCGTTCTTCGATCACCTTCGCTCGGCTGAATTTAATGTACACAAGATCCGGTCCAAAAACCCCCAAATCCAATTGATCTTGGAGGGAAAAACCCTAGAGGTTTTATTCATAAACAAACCCATTGAACCACTCACCCCAAACAAAGATACAACTCTATGCTTTGGACGTTATCACTTCATGATGCAGAAAATCAATAAAAATGATTATGTGTAATTGTTGAAAAAGGTGCAAGATGAAGATGAAATTGATGAGAGAAAAAGGTTCAATGTATTTCTTTCACTTGTTCTTGTTAGTTATGAAAATATGAGGAACCAACTATATATATGATGCAAAAACCAACTAACTCACATAGCAGCAAAAAGAACACTGAAGAATTCAGAAAAAATGAGTCAAACGAGCGAAGAGTCGACCGCTCGCTTGATGGGGGTCGGCGAGCGCTAACCCGTTGACATATCTATGCAAAATGGACGAGCATGCGTCGACCGCCTCAGGATCATGCGTCGACGCATGGATGTTTAAAATGCAGAATGAAGAATCCCAGTAGCATGCGTCGACCGCAGGCTCAATGAGGGTCAGCGTGCGATTACCCGGTCATCTCACAAACTTTGACACAAGTGCATGAGTCGACTCATGCACAAGTTTGGTCGACGCAAGACATGAAAAACCCTAGAAATTGATTTTTCTACAAGTTTTCACCAACTTAGGCACTAATCATGCATACCTAACACTAATACCATGATTATAAATATGTAGGAAATGTGCAGGACTCTTCCTATATGTTTAGACACATGATTATCAATTGTTGTATACAATGCGAACGACAATGAAATGATATCGTCCAAATTACAAACTAAGAGCTAGTCTACATTGTTGACATCATTAAAACAGAAACCAAGTGAGGAGCACATTGCCCTCACCTGAGTAAAGCATTTAGCCATCAAGCGAGCCATGTACCTTTCAATTGACCTATCTGAATTGTACTTCACAGTAAATGAAACGTATGTGGTCACAAACATTGGCGGTAATGGCGATAACAATGGAAACAAGAACAACATTGTTTATGTTGACATTTATTCCAACACGGGTGCAAATGACTAAGAGGGTTCCTCATACTCCCTCAAGGTCAATATTCCTAAAATGAACGGGAATAACTATAATGAATGTGCTTGGTATAGATAGCAAAGGTAAGCTCGGTTTTTTAATAGGAGCAGTAGCTCAATCTGCAACAGGAGATCCTCTTTACAAAGAATGGAAATCTGAAAAACTACTTGATTATTATGTGGCTTGTAAGCTCTACGAAAACTGGAATAGGTAAACCTTACATGTTTTTGCCTTCTGTAAAGGATATGTGGGAACTTGTTAAAGAAACATACTTTTATATTCAAAATTCCTCCCAAATTTTTGGTTTAAAATCAAAGTTATGGCATGTGAAACAATGTGACAAGAGTGTAACTGCTTACTATAATGAGCTTTTAACTTTGTGGAAAGAGTTGGAACTCTGTTATGATGACAATTAGAGATGTACAGAAGACGGTATTTTGTTACTCAAGAGACAAGAAAATGATTGTGTATTCATGTTTCTCGTTGGGCTCAATATGGACCTTGATGAGGTAAGAGGTAGAATTTTAGGAAAAATACCATTGTCAACTCTTCGTGAACCTTTTGCAGAAATAAGAAGAGAGGAGGCACGACAAGGAATTATGATGGGCAAGACACCACGAAGCTCTGAATCTGAAAGCTCGGCTCTGGCTACTAGGAACCTTGACGAGGGAAAAATGTCAAACAAAGTTCCTTTGTGTGATCACTGCAAGCGTGAATGGCATACGCGTGAAACTTGTTGGAAGCTCAAAGGCAAACCTTCTAACTGGAAGAAGAAAGGTGTCGTGTATTTCAGTCTAGTAATTCTAATCAAAAAATTGTAATGCACGACACCTTCTTGTTTTATAGCAACAAAAGGTAATTTTGCATTTCTCAGTGTTAGTCCCAGTCATACTTGGATAGTAGATTCAGGTGCCTCTGATCATATGGCAGTCATGTGTATCAAGAGCTTGTGGCGGAATAATTGTCACCATAAACAATGTTGTTCCTGTTTCCATTGTTGTTGTTGTTATTGCCAATGTTGTGGCCACAAACATTTTATCTATTATGTCATCTCCCCAACCACTACCTTTTTTGCGTCTACCACCATCTCTGCGGCCACCTCCGTCTCTACGACCACCACCACCTTTTATGTCTCTATCATTTTCACGACCGACTCACGACTCAGGTTGTGATTGGATCTGGTGTAGGCATGTGCTAGGGATGACCATCTGTTGTTGATATTCGCCATATGGGGCTAAACAGGTATGTGAAGCAGGTCGGGTAAAAAAGCGGGTTGAACATAAATTTTTTTCAAGGCCACCCCCTAGTTGTGAAAAGCTTTACAATAAAACTATAACCTAGTGCTTTTGATACCATATTAAAGAAAATAGGTAAAAAATTGTTGTATTTTATTCCTCAACCTCAGGCTAGTGTATATAATGGAAATACAATTATTACACTTAATTATCTCCTTAATGGAGAATAAAGGAAAATAAAGTAAAATAATAGGAGAATTAAAAGAAATAATAAAACTGGAAATAAAATATTTTCCAACAGTTTTGTTTCTCCTTCGTCATTGCTTTCGATGTTTCTTATCACATGAATGTAATTTAATTCAGTGCCCCCGCTATTTCTTGATTTGAAAGAAAATTTGTCTTTATAGAATTCAACATCGTTTTATTTTATGCTCACTTTAGCATTTAGGCCATAACACCTAAATGTCTTACTATTTGATGCATACCCAATTAATACACATTCATAGACTCTATTATTGAGTTTAACTCAATTCGAATTTGATATTATAACGTAAGTTAGACAACCCTAAGTTCTAAAGTATGACAAGTTTGGTTGTCTTTTCTTCAATATCTCATAGGAAAATATCTTATATTTAAATTGGAAAACTATATTCAGAATATTAATAAGAGTTCTATTCTTTTTTTCTGCTTTACCATTCATTTCAGAATAGTATGACACAGTCGTTTCATGTATAATTCCATGTTGTTTATAAAATTTATTAAATAAACCAAAATCATACTCAATTCTCAATAATTAGGTCAATAACCGCATAATTACCAATAATTTCGTCGATAGCCATAGCAGTTTTAAAAACGCCTTAAAATTATTGTTTTTCAATTTTGAAAATAATCCCATAAGAAATTATTCAATCGAGTCACATATTAGATCGCTCGCTTTAAAATGTTTTATGGCATTGCCTAAAATTATTGAAAGCTGACCCTACAACAAACCCCCTAGATAGAACAGTTCAGTTCTATATGTATAATTAGTACTTAAATGGTAAGGACACTCTGATGGCACTATGACGAGTCATTTATACAATAGTAGATGAAATAGAGTTCATCGAAAGGAAAAAAAAAGGAAAATTTAAAAGAAACGGAGTCAAGAAAGAGAAAAGAGGAAATTTGAAAAATAAAATTCTGGAATGAACAATATGTGAAATAGAAGTCTCCGTTTATAGCCAAACATATAACCCGAATATGAAACTTGGTCAACATGAAAAGGCAAAATAATGGGTGGTTAACATTAATTAACATTTGAGTAATTATTAATTAATTTTAACACACTATTAAATTATTGATAATCATTGATTATTTTCATCACACACAATTATTAATTGAATTAATATTAATTAATAATATTAAATAATAAGATCCGAATTCCATTAAAAAAACTAGATATATGAAAGAAAAACTAGATAAAAAAAGACAAAGTAATCTCAGACATCCAAGGAAGGATATATGCAGCACTAGCTCTCAAGCCTGGCGAAGGCGAAAGCTCTTAGGCGGCCACTGCGAATGTTTTGAGAAACAAGCATTCGGATTTGTCATCATTGAACAACAATTCACTATAAACTAACCCATAAATCACAAACAAACAAAAAAACAATATAATCCAAATATTAAGAGTGAGTCATCAGATAGGAGCGAAAGACTAATAAACTGTATAATCATGAATACATCATTTGAACTATGCTATTGATCATCACATGACTCTCCATCCAAAAAAAACTAAAACAGTTACTATTTTAAAAATCATTTATATAGTGAAAAATAATAGTTAGATCAATAAGAGATAAAAATGGCCTCATAGAGAAGATTAGGTTTTCCACATATATTAATTCAGACATATGCTTGTCTATTGATTAATTATTTAATCATCGGCCAATTGAAAAAACAGAGATCACACCTGCAAATTCAATCTTGTCATTATATATATATATATATATATATATATATATATATATATATATATATATATATATATATATATATATATATATATATATATATATATATAACATGACATAAGACTCTAGGGAACAGTAATGAAAACTGATAGGGAAAAACCGGAATGAGGAGAATGGAGACTACAGCGGCTGGGAGAAACCCTAGTCCAGAATGGAGTGATAAATAGAAGATGCCTATAAATAGTGTAAGAGATGATAATTTTATCAATGGGCCGTTTTCTTATAAGATGTGAGGCCCACGGTAATTTACAGTGCGACTCTTTTTTCTTTCAATTAATTTAGAGATGTATTACTGACAAAACCCTCTTCTAGATATTATTTTTAACAGTTTTTTTTTTTTTTTTTTATATAAGGTTCTATTTATAGGATTTTTCTACCTTTGACTTTATTAATTTTTGGGTTAATACACCTTTTTTTTTTTATTGTTAAAATATTAAAATAACTAAACTTAAAATTTTGCCACTCATAAGTGTTGAACCTATGACCTTCTGCTTGCAAGTATATGACTATTCCAATAAACTAGCATTACTTACAAATCATTTAGTTTGCTTCAAATATACATATTACATAACATGTAATGAATATTTAATATGTTAAATAAATTTTTCCAAAAATGTTAATAAGAAACTAAACTAAAAATATTTATTATATTTATAATTAATAAAATTATTTTCAGTTTATTAATTATTATTTATTTTAAAAAAAATATTTTCAGTTTATTAATTATTATTATTTTCAGTTTAAATAATTAATAGTTAATAATTAATAATAGACGGAAAATAAAAATATTTTTAATTAAAATAATAGTTTTAATATTAGTAGTTAATAATAAACTGAAAATAAAAATATTTTTAATTAAAATAATAGTTTTAATATTAGTAGTTAATAATAAACTGAAAATAAAAATATTTTTAATTAAAATAAAAGTTTTTAATAATTAATAATAAACTGAAAATAATTTTTTTTAAATTAATAATAAATTAAAATATCTTAACGTTAAATAAACTGAAAATATAATCTAATTTAAATATTAATTATTATTTTCAGTTTATTATTAATTTAATTTCAATAATAAAATTTACTAATTATATTAATTAAAAATATTTTTATTTTCAGTTTATTATTAACTATTAATATTAAAACTACTATTTTAATTAAAAATATTTTTATTTTCTGTCTATTATTAAATATTAACTATTCATTATTTAAACTGAAAATAATAATAATTAATAAACTGAAAATAATTTTTTTTTAATTAATAATAAATTAAAATATCTTAACATTAAATAAACTGAAAATATAATCTAATTTAAATATCTTAACGTTAAATAAAAATAAAAATTTAAATTGAATATTTAATATCTTAACTTTAAATAATTAAAATTAAACTAAAAATATAAATATCTTAACGTTAAACAAAAAATTAAATATTTATATTAACATTTAATATTTAAAAAATAAACTAATTTATTAATTATAAATATAATAAATATTTTTGGTTTAGTTTCTTATTAACATTTTTGGAAGAATTTATTTAACATATTAAATATTCATTACATGATATGTAATATGTATATTTGAAGCAAGCTATATGACATGTATTGAATGCTAGCTTAGTGGAAGAGATATATATTTGTAAGCAAAAGGTCATGTGTTCAACTCTTATGTGTTTCAAAATTTTAGGTTTAGTTTTTTTTACAGGGTTAGTTTTGGGATTTCGCCCAAATGGCAGGGAGTAAAAGGTGTATTAACCCTTAATTTTTTAAATTTTAAATTAATTTGTGTTTTAAGCTTTAATTTTTTAAAAAATAAAATTAGTTTTAATTTTTAATTATAAAATTTTCAAAGGTAAAAATTAATTTAATGATAATGATTGATAGTCAAATTAGTAATCAGAGATGGTTATAAGGGTTTAATATTGATGATCGAAGGTGGGTGGAGTGGTGATCAATAGTGGTCAATGTGATACTTGATGGTGGTTAAATTGGTAATTCATTGTAGGGATTACCATAGATGGTTAGAGTGGTGGTTTATGACAGTTAAAGTGGTGGTGAATGATGGTTAAATCTAGAATTGTCAAAACGTGATATCCAACTTTAAACGGACATCATATCTTTTAAGATCAGACCAAAAAATTAAGGGTAATGTTAACTTGTGTCTTTAAGACACAAGTTAAAAAAACTTATAAATGATAAATTTGTATAGAAAAAAATAATAAATGCATTATTTATAAATTTGTATTAAATTCACAACACAATTTCTAAGATTTTTTTTATATTTATCTCTTAACTTGTGTCTCAATGGTACAAATTAGCATTACTCAAAAACTATTAGTAATCAAAAATGGATTCATAAAATTTAATTATGGGAACAATATTATTCATTTCAAGAATTAATCAAATAATGAAAGTATGTTAAAAAATGTGTTAAGCATTTTATTGTGACACTCATATTTACTATAAATATTACTAATATAACAAATACATTAATACATTCGAGATAAAATAATAGTGTATTTATGGACAAAATAATAATAATAATAATAATAATAATAATAATAATAATAATAATAATAATAATAATAATAATAATAAATGTGTTAAGCATTTTATTGTGACACTCGTATTTACTATAAATATTACTACTAATATAACAAATGCATTAATACATTCGTGATAAAATAATAGTGTGATTCTAAACAAAATAATAATAATAATAATAATAATAATAATAATAATAATAATAATAATAATAATAATAATAATAATAATAATAATAATAATAATAATAATAATAATAATAATAATAGTGTAATTATCTCTAAACAAAATATAAAAATTAAAAATCAAATAATTTTATATATCATATCTACTTAGTATACTTTGTCATATATTTTAAAATTAGACTTAAATAATCTTTTGATCTCTGTAAGTTAACGTGTTTTTTATTTTTCGTTCATGTATTTTTCTTTAGAAATAATTCTGAATGTTAAAATATTTTTGGTTTTAGTCCCTAAAATTAAAATTCGTAGGAAAGTTAGAAGAAAAAATTGTTGAAAACCTACCACCTTTAACTTTAGGACTAAATCCACGTTAAATTCAATATTTAAGGACTTCATCTAAAAGGAAAAAAAATACGGGGACAAAAAAATAAAAACACGCCAACTTACAAAAACCAATAAATAATTTAAGCCTTAAAATTATTAGATATATTTTTAACATTCTTAAATAAATAACTAATCATTCAACAATTTATCATTTGGGTTTTTTAACTATTATAATTCTTCAATTATTTTTAATGACTAATCACAAAATAAACAATTTAGTGATCCTAAATGGGTTATTTTTTATTATTTTTTTACAAAAAATTAAAATAAAATCTCATAATATTCAATATAAATATAATAAAAATATATATTATTTTAAATATAATACATTTTTAAATATTATATTATTTTTATAAATACTATTATATATTTTTAAATACAATACATGTCTAATTTGTGTAAAATAATATTTAAATATTTTATATAAGAGAAACTAATAGAATATCAAAAATTGTGTAATAAAACATTAAACAATTGAATATTAATTTAATTATATTTATGTATAGTAGTTAAAAGAGAAAAGGTAAATAGAATATAGCTAACATAGAGTGAGGTGAAAAAAATCAATATTTTTTTTAAGTGAGATAATATAAATATTAATAT
This sequence comes from Lathyrus tuberosus, assembly GCA_022829125.1. NCBI lineage: Eukaryota > Viridiplantae > Streptophyta > Magnoliopsida > Fabales > Fabaceae > Lathyrus > Lathyrus tuberosus. The sequence continues at coordinate 10,881,727 of JALAZF010000123.1, read as the reverse complement.
AATTTTTTAAAATTTATAGTTATGTGATCATAATTGCTACCTGCGACCCATATAGGTTAGCCCTGGTCGGTAGCATAATTTTTAGGGTCACGCTGAAAATTCCCTAAAAAATATGGGCTCTAATTTTAAGGCGTAATCCCTATGATTTATTGGGGTTGGCGGACAGACCTGTATAGGCAAACTCATCTTGACAGCTCAAGTTAAGTTGGTGATAAAAAAAGTGGATGGAGTGGTGATGGGAGGTGGTCAATGGGGTGGTTGACGCTAATTCGAGAGGTGGTTGATGATTGTTAGAGTGGTGGTTAACAATAATCGTAATATTGGTTTGTTGTTTTCATAGTATTGATTAGCGACGGTTGAAGTGGAATAGGCTTGGTCGAGTCTTTTCCTCTTTAAGATGTGAAGACATCCATCTTATTTCTTATCCCAATTGCAGTGTTCAAAGAAGATGAAAATTCTGAGATTTTTTAAGTGTTTGAGACCTTGGATAAACTTAGAAGAGGCTTGGTAATGTAAGCATGATAAAACCTCATGAAACCCTCTTGTATTTGTAGATTCTTCATCATGTTCAATGCACGTTATGCAATAGGCCTCGCTTACAATATTGGTTTTGTTTCTTTCAACTTTTTATCATTTTCTTACTTTTCCTTTTTGTATTTTTCTTTTTTTTCCTACATTTTTTATTTATTTTCTTCTACGAGTTTCACTGTACTTTTATTTTTTTTTCTTCTTCTTCACTCTTTATATTTATTCTAGTTCTTTATGATGGAACACTCTTTGATTTAGATATCGAGAAGACCTAAAAAAACAAACGTGAAAGCAACTTAGTTAGCCATGCAAGAAAAAGAAGCAATGAGAACAAATTTGATATCATTTCCATCAGACAACGAATTTATTATGGAACTATGTGCTTGCATGTATAATTAAGAACTTATCAAAACTCATAGATAAAAAAAAGATATGCTTAGGCATTATAATGTCATGGTTTTGACAATGACAACATATGAAGCAATTAAAGTGGTTTTGATGACAACACCTAGAGGCGTAACAACAATGTATGAAGAAAAGCAAGTACGAAAGATAGTCAGGTGATCAAAGATTCCAAAATAGTTTATCAAATTATTCCTTTAGATAAAGCTAAATAATTAGGGTTTATGATTGTGAATGCAACTTTCCGATTAAATGTATTTTGAATTATGCCAAAACTATGATAGTTTAGCGTTTATGTACATTTAAATGTATCATCTTAGTCTAGCTGGTGTCATTTGAGTCTAGTTGTGCATTTGTGCATTAGGAAAAGGTTTAAAAAACGATTCATCCACCAAGAAATGGTTTTATTCGTCAAAAACTCATTTTTGTGTGAAAAACTGCCTATAGGTCGACACATACGCATTATAGGTCGACACATAGAAGAAAATTTCTTTTATAGGTTAACTCATGTGCTGCTCTTTTGAAGCCTGCAGGTTTTGTTACATGTGTCGCCTCTACAAGTCGACACATGACCTGCATAGGTCGACACATGACTTGCATAAATCAACTTGTACATAAAAATCTTGAAATTTTGCATTGTTTTCCATTCCTTTTGCTTCTTACTTGGTGACATATATATACATGTTACATGCATCATTTCTTTTTTAATGATTTCATTAAAATCATAGAAGAAACATGGAACATATAAAGAGTCTTCTTCATCTTCAACCTTGATTTTATGCATACATACAAACAAAGTACCCATAATCAATCATTATTTGGGTGCCATCTAAAATCAAGTTGATAAGGTCCAATTTAGCGCGTGGTATTGTAAATTGAGTTGAGATCTTTGGGGGATTTCAAATAAGAAAATTAAGGTGGGGTTTTCCTTCAAGATCAAAGTGGGGATTTGAAGGTTTTGGACAAGACTACGCATATTTGGATTCGACCAAATGAAGGATTTGAAGAGTTGCGGTTCTTTCAAATGAGTAGCGTGAAATAATGAATTAAATTGGTAAATCTTGGGTTACAACAATTTGCAAGTTAGGTTCGATCGAGTGAAGGCTTTGAAGAATTGTGGTTCTTGCAAAGAAGTAGCGCGAGACGGTGAATTAAATTGGTAATTGTTAGGTGACTTGATCATGCTCAGATCAAGGGAAGATAATGTATTAGGATCAACATCAAACATAGGGTTTGTAGGGTTGCATTGCTACAATTCTCTTGTAAACTACAATTTGCAAAGTAAGGTTAATTTCACTATCTTAATTCGAGTTTGAATTGAGGGCAGTCGTATCTATAGTGAGGCCAATTAGGGAACTGCCTAAACAAATCCTTGTGTACTCTCTCTCTCTCTCTCTCTCTCTCTCTCTCTCTCTCTCTCTCTCTCTCTCTCTCTCTCTCTCTATCTATCTATCTATCTATATCTCTCTCTATCTCTATCTATCTATCTATCTATCTATCTATCTCTTTTACATTTCATTTGCAAATTGTTGAGTTCATCATTTCTGCGATTAATTCGTTTGGGAAATTCTTTTGATTTCTATTTGAAAAACGTTTTGTTGAGTTAATTGCAATCCTTTTGATTTTGATTGGAATTTAATATCAACAAAACAATACAAATTTCCAAACAAATTCGATTACACACAAGGTGTTTGATACTTTACCTCATTGGATTTTTGCATGAATTATCATTGGATATAGCGTTTCTTGTTGAGTTGTCTTCAAGAGATTGTGATTGAATCATATTTATTGAATAACTTATCATTATCTTCGATTGGTTTTTATTTACACATATCTGAGCTTTTCGATAGCGGTTTAGCTTAGACGAATTGATCCAATTCACTTCCGCTCGCCATCATTTTTGAAAAATATTTTTGTAAAGAAAATTTTATTGGGAACCTATTCACCTCCCCTCCCCCCTTTTAGATAAGTCGCCTTCGTCTAAAAAGTGCTATCACGAGCTCCGATTAATTATGCGCTCTATTCTGTACGTACGATAGAGCGCTTATTTTTACTAGTGAAAACTATGGCTATTGAAGAACGATGGAAAAAGTATTTCATTTCATGCAAAAGGCATATCTTCAAGAAAACATACTCAAGAACATTGAAAAATAGACTCATCAACCTAAGACGATGAAACTTGAGGAGGAGTAAGATAGTTATCAAGAAAGAAATAAGAATGAAAGTCCAACAAAAAATGATGATCATCAAATCAATAACTTTGCTTATATTCCTTGCGAATTACACTATGGGATACATTGTCAAAGTGAAAGCTAGTAAGATTGTTTTTGATAATTTATTTGTGGCACGTTGTGCATTCATTCCAAATTTTGTTCAAGAGTTCCTTGTAGAATATTGGTGCATCCTCCGTCATGCATACGACGAGGTTATATCGTTTCAATCTTCGCTTTGTAAGTAATTTTTCTATTTTACTTGTTTATTTTTCGAAGGTATGTGATATATTGTGGGTATGATACATTCTGGGAGTGTTCATTTCCAAAAAAAATTAAGTGTAACCATTGTGTGTTTAATTTAACATGTTTATAGTGGACTCATTCAGGATGTTTTTACATGTGATCTATATCTTTGTTTTATTTCATGCTTACTTTTGTGTGTTTGCATGTAATTGGCTAATAAATCATGAAAAACCATCATATGCATATGTCTCTCTTAAATTAGTTATGCATAAGTCAAGTTGAGCGTGCCAGAATCATTCCAAATTCATATATGTCAATATTTTCAAGTTTTGGACTTCATAAGTCAACTCATATGTCGTATAGGCCGGCACATGAAAATACCCTTTTGAGTTTTTCAAAAGTGATTCAGTATGTGTCGACTCATGCGTGTATAGGTCGACACATAAAATTAATTTTTGAAATCCTTTCAATTTGCTTCAGCATGTGTTGACTCATAACCTTTTTAGGTCGACACATGCTTCCAATAGGTTGACTTATAAGTCTATCTTGGGTCATTTTTTTGCATTTATCTTTTCCTCTCATACATGTACCAAACTTCCAAAACCTCGTCATCTCCTCTTGAAACTTTCAAGCATTGAAAATAATCATTGACTCCTACTAGATTCATCTTCCATATATTATCCACATTCACATTTTCACCAAATTATTAACATTATCATCAATTCTCCTCATTTCATCTTCAAAAACCCTCATTTACCCAAATTCTCCAAAACTCCAAATTTCCTCTTATCTTTGGTTTCTTTTCACTTCTTTGTGTGGTTTTAAGCTTGTTTGCCTGAATTAAGTTTGTGGGTAATCATTTATCTCTCAAATTCCTTTACTTTTCATTCACACATTTCATCGAACAATTGGTGTGCAAACCTTGCTAGCACAATTCTCTTTGACACGTAAGCTTTCTAAGTCCAAGGGTGATTCTAAAGGTAAGAGTAAGGCAACTACATATTCTACAATTGCAAAAAATCCTTTTTCATTGGTTTCAACCAAGTGCATTAAGGAAGTTGAAGAAAAACATTAATATCGGCTTATTGTGAAGCAATACGTTTGGAAGCCCATCGTGGTTAGTGTCGTACCTCGAAAAATATGATCCTTCGCGATGGTCGCGGAAAATTTGTTCGAAAAGAGTTGCCACCTAATTTTATTTATTCCAAAGAAGGAATGGGAAAATATCGATAAAACCTTTTAAAAATAAAATAATGGTTGTCACAACCATATTCAGGGTTCAGGAGTTGATTACGTAAGGGGAAGGTATTAACACCTCTCACGTATGTTGTACTCAATGGGAACCTCTTAATCTAATTTGTAATTGAATGTTAACTTATGTTAGTCGTTTTCTTAATAACGCGAAAGGATTAAAAAGAGGAAAGAACGGAAACCTCAAAAAAGAAAAAGAGGAGGTTTTTTATTAGTGTGCTTACCAAGATCTCGCAATCTCGTGCCTACGTATCCACATAGTGCAATAAGGAAATCAGAGCTTCGTAGTTCAGGGTACTACAATTTGTTGGTTGGTTGTATTGAACAAGTGTTTATATTACATTCTATAGGCTAAACATTGACTTGTTTACTCTCAGTGGAGGCTTAAACACTAGTTTATATGCGCGTTAGAAGAGACTAAATAATGTTCTTTTAAGAAAAAAAATTAATCACACGGGGTGAGAAGTTGAATTAATATGTTGAATGTTTTGTTTCAATGACGATTACTCTGATGGTCAAGTAAGGTAACTCGTATCTAAATAATCGAGGAGAGGAATCGAAGGCTCCATACCATCTCTTTTTTCATTCTCAATTGCAAAATGATTTAATATAGTTAGGGTATTTTGAGTGGATGACGAATACTCGAATGAACGAGTAAGGCAACTCGTATCCAAGTATTCAGAAAAAGGAATAGAAGACTCTATACCACTTTTTTTTCGTCTAAGTCTTTAAGAAAATAAATTGGATTTGATTTAATTATGAAAAGGTTTAAGATGAATCAGATTATACATTTTTTAAGAGATGACAATTATTTGACTAATCGAGTAAGACAACTTGTACCCAAACAACTGGGGAGAGGAATCGAAGGCTCGTGGCCATCCCCCTTTTCATCTTTAAAGGAAATAATGTTTAAGGATATGGTAAGTGTTTTGATGAACGACGAGTACTTTAATGGCCGAGTTAGGCTACTCGTATTCAAGCATTCGAGAAGGGAATAAAAGGCTCTAAACCACTTCTTTTCATTTAAGTAATTGTGAAAATGATTTGAATTTGATCGGGTTAGGAAGCGATTTGAGATGAATCGTATTAGAAATTTTTAAGAGATGACAATTGTTTGACTAATTGATTAAGGCAACTCGTACCCAAACAATTGAGGAGAAAAATCGAAGGCCGAAGACCATCCCACTACTACAAAATACGCATTCGGTAACACTAATTCTACTACGGTTATGCATTCCACCGTTGTAAAACTGCAAACTGGATGCGCCTAATGTTTTTTTTTATAGTTAGTTAATCACGGTTGATATAAACAACCGTGGTGATAAAGTAATAGTTACAAGCTTCGAATCCTAGCAACTACATTTTTTTCCATTTTTCCTATTACAAAAAGCGAGTGTCACTTAAGTTTAGAAATAAATAAAAAATTTAACATTATTTAACCACAGTTTTGGTCTATAACCGTTGTAATAATATTTACATTTCACTGGGATTGTAAATATCAACCGTGATTAAAGTTTTTCCTGATAAATTTAAACCAAAACAGATTCATTATTTCCTTCATAACATGCCCTAAGCGAATTAGCGAACCAGAGACGACAGCGATAACGATAGTGAAATCTTTGTCTTCACAATCTTCGCTCATTTGAATCTTCATTCTTGATAATCTTCACTATCTTCATTCTTGGTCTCTTCGAAGTACGATATGTTTTGTGCAAACTTCACTTTCTTCCTCATCTTCCTAATTCTTGATAATCTTCACCATTTTCACTCCCTTGTTTGATTTCTAAGCTCATATGCTTTTTCCATATGCTTAAGATTTAGAGTTGTATTATTGTACTGAATATGCTTTATGTTTTGTTGTTGGATTTTGTGGTTTGTTTCTTACAAGGTTTATATGCTTTATCCATAAGATTTAAAGTTGTATTATTATACTGAACATGCTTTAGGTTTAGATTTTGTTGTGCCATTCACAATATTGTTTTGATATAAATTTTAGAATTTATTATGGATCGTAGTTGGATGAAAGTTGATAGATTAGATTCGGTATATGAGAAAGGAGTTCTTGAATTCCTTGAATACACTGATCAAAATCTTCCCGACAATAATGATATCTTTTATTGTCCTTGTGTTAATTGCGGGAATATAAATAAAGGTACGAAGATGAGATATTCCATCACCTATGTTGCGATGGTATATGTCAAAATTATACAATATGGCCGTGGCATGGTGAGGTGGAAAAAATCTAAACCCTGCGTTACAAAGTCACGAAGTTGATGATGATGAATATATGGATGACCGTCTAGAAGATATCTTTCGTGATATTGGATAATTTTCTTTTAAGAAAACTCATATTTATGATACTTTATGTAGTGATAAGGACACCTCTTTATATAAGGGGTGCACAAGTTTTACACGATTATCTGCGATTTTAAAATTGTTTTATCTGAAAGCAAAAAAAGGGTGGCCGGATAAAAGTTTTACGGAATTGCTTGATTTGCTAAAATAAATGCTACTAGAAGATAACAATTTGCCTGATCGTTGTTATGATGCCAAGAAGATATTGTGTCCATTGGGTTTGAAGTGTATCAAAATACATGCATACCCTAATGACTGCATATTATACAGGAAATAGTATGAAAATTTTGATCAATGTCCAAAATGTGGGGTGTCGCGTTTCAAGCTGAAGGACAACAATGGTAATGTCAATGACAATGAAAATGTTAGTAGGAAGAGACCTCATGCTAAAGTGTTATGATACTTGCCAATAATTTCAAGATTCATGAGACTTTTTGCTAATACGGATGACGCAAAGAATATTAGATGGCATGCAGATGAAAGAAAATGTATTGGAAATATACGCCATGTAGTTGATTCTTTGCAATGGAAGAAAATTGATTTGTTGTTTTCGAATTTTGGCACTGAGCCAAGAAACCTTAGGTTTGGACTTGCCACCGATGGAATGAACCTCTTTGGTAATATGAGTACTAACCATTCTTTGTGGCATGTTCTTGTCATGATTTACAACCTATCTTATTGGTTGTGCATGAATCGTAAGTATATGTTGTTAAGTATGATAATTTCTGGACCACAAAAACCTGTAAATGACATAGATGTTTATCTAAGTCCATTAATTGAATATCTAAGATTTTTGTCGAAGGAAGGCATTGAAGTTGATGATGCATATTCAGGTGAAAAGTTTAAGATGCGTGCAATGTTATTTTGCACAATCAACGACTTTCCTGTATTTGGCAATTTGGCTGGATATAGTCTCAAAGGACACAAAGCGTGACCTATTTGTGAATCTGATACATGTTATCACCAACTTGAGTTTGGAAAAAATACTGTTTACCTTGGGCATCAGAAATTTCTAAAACTCGATCATTCTTATCGTAGATTGCGAAAGGCTTTTAATGGAGAGCAGGAGTTTGATATCTCTCCTAAGCCTTTAACTGGGGATGAAGTTTATGAACGACAGAAACACATTAATAATGTCCTTGGAAAGAGAGAAAAAGAAAAAGGGCAAATTATTGAGAAAAAGATATGGAAAAATATATTTGTGTTCTTTAATCTTCCATATTGGTCAAGTCTTAATATAAGACAATGTCTTGATGTGATGCATGTGGAGAAAAATGTGTGTGATAGTTTCATTGTAACACTTCTAAACATTCCAGGCAAGACTAAAGATAGTAAGCAATCTTGTCTCGATTTGGAGGTGATGGATATACGAAAATAATTGGCTCCAATAGAAAAAGGGAAAAGAACTTATATGCCTCCGGCTTGTTACATTCTATGTAAAAAGGAAAAGAAAAGTTTTTACGAGTGTTTCCATGGTATCAAATTTCCCCAAGGTTACTCATTAAACATCAAGAAATTTGTATCAATGAAAGATCTCAATTTAATTGGTTTGAAATCTCATGATTGTCATGTCTTGATGCAACAACTTCTACCAGTGGCTATCCGTGGCATCCTACCAAAAAATGTGAGAGTAAATATCACTGGATTGTGTTTGTTCTTCAATGCCATATGTAATAAAGTTCTTGATTTCAAAAAACTAGATGAGCTAGAAGATGAAGCTGTCATAATCTTGTGTCAATTGGAGATGTATTTTCCTCTATCATTTTTTGACATTATGGTTCACTTACTTGTTCATCTAGTTAGAGAAATCAGAATTTATAGTCCAGTTTATTTAAAGTGGATGTATCCAATAGAGAGATACATGAAGATCTTTAAAGGATATACAAAGAATCATCACCGACCAAAAGCTACGATTGTTGAAAGGCACATCACAGGAGAATCTATTGAGTTTTGTACAAACTATTTGTCTGAAGTAGAGTCTATAGGAATTCCAAAGTCTCGTCATGTTGACACTGAAGGTAGAGGTATTCAACGTTTAAATGTTAAGTCAATGGCTCGGGATGTAGTTATTCAATCACAATTCCATTCAACCTTACGTGGCTACTCACAAAAGACTTTTGAAGAAAAGATATCCGTGAATGAGTGACAAGTTGCTGTTGATCGAGCATAACAAGAAATTCCTAGATTAGTTTAATAAAAAGGATACTAAAGCATCATAGTGCATCAGAGACAATTAAATGATTGTCGTTCATGCCAAAATTTAATGTGATAACTTGGGTTATGGTTGAGGTTATGGTTGAGGCGGAATCCATGTATTTCTCTAGTTTGAAAGATAAAAATCCAATATTGGCAACTAGTGCGTTCTATGGTGTCATTGAGTAGATTTGAGAGAATGATTATGTTATCTTCAGAGTACCTTTATTTAATGCAAGTGGATTCCCAATAATATTAACGGTGTACAAAAAGATGACTTAGGATTCACCCGGGTTAACCTTGGCAAAGCAAATTATATAACCAAACCATTCATCATGGCTTCACAAGCAAAACAAGTTTTCTATGTGACCGACCCTTCGGACACATTGAGGAAATGGTCAATCGTTCTCCAAGAAAAAGACATTCCTAGTAGTGATGAAAGTTTTAATATTCCTTCTTACACAACAAAAGTGCCTACCACTTATGATGAAGTTGATAGAGATGTTGTGCATGTTATTCGTATCAACCATAATGAAGGCATATGGGAAAATTAACAAGTAATTAGTATTTTATTCTTTATTCATAATTTAATCAATGTAAGTCATTATTTCTAAGTATACTTACTAACAGGTATGATTATTTGAAATTGTGGGTGTTTAAAGTTAATACACCAAGAGACAAAGAAACAAAACACTATAAGATACAATTATGTGATGTTATATAAAGTTTGTAGGTTGTTTTGTGCCATTTTTCATTTGATGTAATACATATAGAATATTTGGTTCTTAATCGAATGTATGGATTTACTGTAATACAATACAACTCTTCATTATGATACAATTGTTGTTTCTGTTTTGATATGGTTCAAAAAAATACAGGTTAAAAAATGAAAATTTTTAAAATGCAGAAAAAATATTTTAAAAAAAGCGTATTATTTAACGATGATTATAATATATAACCGTGGTTGTATAGTGAATGTTGTCTAGAATAATATATTACACCAAAAGATGCGCTGGAGAGAATCGAACCTGGGGCCTTTATATATTACAACAGTTAGTTATGGCAAACGTGATCATATGTAGGGCGCTTTCAGGTTTTTTACAGCAGTCATAAGACCGTGATTGTAAGTAATGCATATACAACCACACCCTACGTAACAGCGACAGGTCACACATGATGTTATCCCTTTTCCAACCGTTGTTGTATATATTTTTCGTAGTAGTGTCCCCCTTTTTATCTTTGTGGATCTCATAGTAAATAACTTCAAAAGATTTATGAAGAATGAGAAAAAGCAAAAAATAATTTAGATTAATTGCAACTATGGTCCCCCTATTTTGCATTTTTTGGATTTTGATCCCTCCATTTTAAAAACCACGATTTTGGTCCATTTTTTAAGTTTTGAGTTTGATTTTAGTCCCCTCTCCAATTTTAGACTTTTTTAATGATGTGGCGCTATCTAAAGATGACGTGTCAATGCCAGGTCATTTTAAAAAATTAATTTAAGATTTTTTTAATGACTAGTATAATTAATCTATTAATATTATTTTAATTAAATTTTAATTAATAAATAAATTATTAATATTTTATTATTAATTTTTATAATTAATTAATTAGTCAAAATTTTAAATGAAACACTTTGGACCTAGCATTATTAGCCCATGTCTTTGGTCCATTTTTTTAACCCACAATTTACTTGTTGTGTTTGTGTATGATATATAAATATTAAAAATATTTGTAATATAAACAATGTGAGACTATTATGAAACACAATTTACCTATATGATATCATATCCATCTCATTTTTTCACTTGATATGTTTTCCATCTTTTTAAAGTGAAGAAGAACTACTTTGTTTTAGGTTTGGATATTACTGCATCAATCGAATTCAATCCTTAGTACATTGTCACATATTAATCAAAATTGAGTTTCATGGAAAATTTGGAAATTCAATACAACTTGAATGAAATTAACATAGTAGACATAGCAACCACGAACACAGTCAGATAATATCAAATTAGTTGAATTATAATAGATATGAAATATCAACGCTCATCTAATAGTTATTTATGAATGTCTATTTAGCATTAGTTGCGAAACTTTCTTCTCATTTTCCTATATCTAAGTGACCAATTCACACAATTACTATAAATAATAGTATATGAAATAAATATAAATGAAGTTGTTCTGTGGACTCCAATATAAGACAAGAATAGAAAATTTAAGAAGCAGAATGAAGATTTAATAAAGTATGCTATTTTTTTTATCAATTGTGTTATTTCAACATCAAAATATGCAAGTTGTTTGTAACATTGTATGTGTTTCTCTACTACCTACACATATTTAAAAATACACACAAACAAATGACATTATATATTGAATATCAAAATTTATATGCACAACTATTATTTCCCTGTCTGTACTGACTTTCATATTTTTCATTGTTTATTTTTGTAGAAAGGTTGACTTGAAGGCTGCATCAAAATGAAGATGTGGTTTCATCTGAATCACTCAATAATATCATTGAAACACTCTATCCTCCTTCCATGTGACATAGATTTCTATTTATTATTTGACAAACACAACTGAAAAAGAGGACAATTTTCTAAGGATTGATGTTATCTGATTGTGTTCATGGTTGTTATGTCTACTATGTTAATTTCATTCAAGTTGTATTGAATTCCCCATTTTTCCCCTGTAACTCAGTTTTGATTAATATGTGACAATGTAATAAGGATTGAATTTGATCGATGCAGTAATATCCAATCTGTAGCGGTGAAAATCGGATACCAAAACTATCGAATAAGCTTGGCTCGCAAAATAATGATATCACCACCGAACTTTTATTTTATCCAAGGGAAGGGAGAAAAGACTGAACAAAAACCCTAAGTAAAAATACAAAGCAAAAGGCAAGGCCTAAAGCTAAGTAAAAAGAGATCAAAGGTACGGGGGTTGGTTATACTAAGGGAAGGTACTAGCATCCTAAGCATCTGCAGTACTTTACAGGAACCTCTTGAAATATTTGTGTTTTGGCTAAAATTGTTTGCTAAGGTAAGGATGGGTAAAGTAAAGAGAAAAGGTGAAAAAAGAAAAAGGTAGCTCATTAGGATCTCGCAATCCTATGTCTACGTATTCTTAATAGGAAGTCAGAGCAATCGTAGTTCAAAACTATGATGTAAAAGGGAAAAAGGTGTAAAAAATAAAAGGTTGAAAAAAAGAAAAGTGTGCTCGCCAAGGATCAGGGCCTTGTGCCTACGTATTCTCAAGAGGAACTTGAGAAATCAGAGCGTCTGTAGTTCGTAGAACTACGAGTTACCAAGTTCTAAGAATCAAGAACAACAAAGACAAGTAAAGAATAAACGAGGGTCATGCACAATGACAGTAAGTCAACATACAACCCCTTTCCTTGGATTAGGTCAACAAGGCATAGAAATAAAGCAACAGATACATGGAAAAACATTATATAAACGACAGGCATCAAAGACACGGACAAACACAGTACACGGCAAGAACATCATGTACAGTCAAACAGACAAGAGATCACATAATACACATGGCAAAGCATCATGGTAATCAGACAGTGAAAAGTAAACAGAAATACACGGAAAAGCATCATGTAATCAACAAACCAAGATACGCGGCAAAGCATCGCGAGTAACAAAAAACAGATACGCGGAAAGAACATCGCATAATAAATAAACAGAAATACGCGACAAAGCATCGTGAATAAACAGAGAGAAAATACACAGCAAAACATCATGAACAAGAACGTCATCCATTAATCATGGCAAGACATCAATAATTAATTGGATGGAAATAAACCCAAAACATGGAAACACACAAGTCATGAAATAGAATCGGACAACAAGAATTATTAATCGATTTAAATATAAATATTTTATAAGATTAATTTTAATTAATCAATATTAAATAGAAATATTTAAATTAATTAATAATTATAACACAAATTTATTTTTGGCTTAATTGCAATTTTGGTCCCTCTGTTTTCATTTTTTTTTTGTTTTGATCCCCCTATTTTAAAATCCGGAATTTGTGGCCCTCCATTTTAGTTTTTTTTTTAGTTTTGGTCTCCCTATTTTAAAATTCAGAATTTTGGTCCCTCTATTTTCATTTTTGTTTAGTTTTTGTCCCCTATTTTAAGTTTTGTTTGGATTTTAGTCTCCCTTTCCAATTTGGAACTAATTTAATAGGGGGAATAAAAGTTTTAAAAAATGAAAAATAAGGGGACCAAAACTCAAAAATAATGAAAATTGAGGGACAAAAATTTCGGATTTTAAAATAGGGGGACCAAAACTCAAAATAATTGAAAATACAAGAACAAAAATTCCGGATTTTAAAATAGGGGGATCAAAACTAAAAAAAAATAAAAATAGGGGGACCAAAATTGCAATTAAGCCTTTATTTTTTGACATTTTTAATATATTAAAAGTAAAATGGTAAAAGTTTTTTTTTTAGTATTTTCTAAATATCACAAAATAAAATAAAAGGGATTTAAAACAAATTTTTATATTTTAATACAATTCAAAAATAACTAGAGATAGAAGAAAAAATAAAATAATTAAAAAATAAAATTGTTTTTTTTTAGTTTTTTCTTTTAGAATATACAACATTAAAAAAAATTGAAACAAAAGGAATTTAAAATACATATTAAAAGTGAGTTGGAATGATCACAAGCTTAAACATAACAGTATTATGCGGAACATGTTTAATATTATAATGAATGCTTTTGGTGTCTAGCGGCGTCATTGATCGTTGGGGAGTTGTGGGCAATTGATTGGGCAAAGGGATATTTCGGATCATTGTCCGATTTGGCTCATTTCGGATCATTCCAATTGGGGTCCGAAACCATTCAAGGTTGTTAACGAATGGTTTTCTAATTCTCGGTTTTTACCTTTTGTTGAAAAAGAGTGGAAGAAGCTAGTGGTCGTGGGGAGGAAAGATTTCATTCTTAAGGAGAAATTACGTATTTTAAAGGACAGTCTCAAATGGTGGAACTTAAATGTGTTTGGTAGGTTCAATTTGGAGGTGGAGGAGGGAGTTAGCGAGTTGAATGTGGAGGATGATGAGTTGGTGGATTATGGGGAGTCGGAGAGGGAGGAATTAATGAGGAGGAAGAAGAATGGAGGTGGCAAATTTTGGCTTAATCTTAAGATTAAGGAGAATATGCTCATTCAAAATCTAGATTGAAATGGTTAAATGAAGGAGATACTAATAGTAAATTCTTTCATAAAGTGGTGAAGGAGAGGACGAGGCGTAATTTTATTGGTTCTTTAGGAACGGATCATGGTATAGTTGTAAAGGTGGAAGAGGTTAAGGAAGAGGTGAGGAGGCATTTTGAGGCTAAATTTGTAGAACCGGATAAAGAAAGACCTTCTCTTGATGGCCTTCCTTTTAATAGGATCTCATCAACGAATAGTCTATTCCTTGAAGCTCCTTTTTCGGAGGAGGAAATTAAGGATGCGGTGTGGAGTTGCGAGGGTTCGAAAAGTCCGGGGCCCGACGGATATTCTCTCTTTTTCATTAAAAAGTGTTGGGATTTTATGAAGGATGATTTTGTTAGGTGTTTCCAAAGTTTTCATTCGGGAGCTTGGTTTTCTAAATCTTTTATCTCTTCTTTTTTGACTTTGGTGCCTAAATCCTCTAATCCCTTATGTTTGGATGATTATAGGCCTATATGTCTTGTAGGTTGTGTATACAAAGTTTTATCCAAGATTTTGGCGGCAAGACTCAAGATGGTTTTGGATCCGATTATTTCGAATTCTCAAAGTGCTTTTGTTCCGGGTAGACAATTGTTGGATGGGCTTTTTGTGGCTAATGAGGTGGTGGATTATGCCAAAAAGGAGGGAAGAGGCGTTTTGCTATTTAAAGTTGATTTTGAGAAAGCTTATGACAAGGTTAGTTGGAATTTCCTTAGATCTATGTTAAGGAAAATGGGTTTTTGGGACATTTGGATGAAGTGGATGGAGGCCTTAATTTTTTCTAGTAAAATGTCGGTGTTGGTTAATGGTAGTCCTACTAAGGAGTTTGTGGTGGAGAGAGGCTTGAGACAAGGTGACCCGCTTTCTCCGTTTCTCTTTGTAATGGTGACGGAGGGGTTGAGGGCCATGGTAACCAAATCGGTGGAAAATAAAGATTTTGTGGGATTTAATTTTAAGGGTGATTGTTTGGTTGACATTTTACAATTTGCGGATGATACTTTAATGATTGGTGAAGGAAGTTGGAAGCATATTTGGGCTATTAAATCGGTGTTGAGGGGTTTCGAGATTGTGTCGGGATTGGGTATTAATTTCCATAAAAGCAAACTTATTGGAATTAATATTAGTCCTCGTTTCATGGAGGTGACCTCTTTTTTTCTCTCCTGTAGAAGAGAGGATAATTCTTTTGTTTTCCTTGGTATCCCTATCGGTTATAGATCTAACAGTATGTCCATTTGGTCGAATTTGATTTCTAAGATGAAGAGGAGGCTTGGTTGTTGGAATAATCGGTTTCTTAGCTTTGGAGGGAGACTTACTCTGTTAAAGTCGGTTCTTTCTAGTTTATCGATTTTCATGCTTTCTTTCTATAAAGCACCGGTGAAAGTTGTAAAACTTATTACTAAAATTCAAAGCAATTTTCTTTGGGGAGGGAAGGAGGGGAGAAGAAAGATTCATTGGGTGAGTTGGAAGGATGTGTGCCTCCCTCATAATAAAGGGGGCCTAGGATTGAGAAGGTGGATGATTTCAATTTGGCTCTTTTTAACAAGTGGAGATGGAGGATTTTAACGGAGTCAAAGGCTTTATGGTACACGATTCTAAAAGTTAGGTACGGAGATGTGAATTTGAGAGTTATGAGTTCCGGGAAGGGGAGGAGGGGGTATTCCCGACACTCTTTTTGGTGGAGGGACATTATCGCATTAGATAGAGGTGTTTCGGAAAATTTATTCGCCTCTCATTGTAGATTTTCTATTGGGAACGGGTTTTCCACTTCTTTTTGGTTTGCTTGTTGGGCGGATGCTTTTTGTTTTAAGGACAAATATCCTCGTCTTTATGATATGTCTTGCCTTAAAGATGTGTCGGTTGCTTGTATGGGTAGTTGGAGAGGAGAGGATTGGTTATGGGGGGATTTTGGAGCTCAAAGTGTTATTGGCGGTGAGGAGGCCGAGGATATGATTTTGATGCGCGCTGATTTGTTACATGTTCGGCCTTGTTCTTCGGAAAATGATTTGGTGTCTTGAAGGCCTTCTTCGACGGAGGTTTTTTCGGTTAGTTCTTTTTTCTCTCTCCTTCTTTCCCTTCGAACCCCTTTCGGCCCTAGTAATTGTTATGATGATGCTTTTATGTTGGTTTGGAAGATGCATATTCCTTTTAAGATTAAGGCTTTCGGTTGGAGGAGTTTTATTAATAGGATTCCAACAAAGGCATCTCTTAATTTTAGAGGTTGTCTCGCTCCGGATAGTGATGCGTTTTGTGCTTTTTGCTCTTTGGAGGAAGAATCTTTGGAACACTTGTTTTTATGTTGTAATGTAACTTCATTGATTTGGAAGGAGGTGGCGGAATGGATTGGTTTTGAGAATTTTGGGGCGAGCAATATTAAAGAGAGTTTTATGAAATGGAGTCGTTATTGTAAGAGGAACAAAGTGAAAAGTGGGAGGGAAGGGTGTA
Organism: Lathyrus tuberosus; assembly: GCA_022829125.1. Classification (NCBI taxonomy): domain Eukaryota; kingdom Viridiplantae; phylum Streptophyta; class Magnoliopsida; order Fabales; family Fabaceae; genus Lathyrus; species Lathyrus tuberosus. The sequence continues at coordinate 10,864,884 of JALAZF010000123.1, read as the reverse complement.
TTTGGTTGGCAACAACTTGGTATATTTGGTTGTTGAGGAATGGTATTATCTTTAGAAATGATGGTTGGAATGTTTTTGACGCTGTTTGGAGTATTAAGGAGCTAACTTGGAGATGGTCTTTTTTCGGGAAGAATACCGATACCAATTATGGCTTTTATGAGTTTTGTAGGTTTCCATTGTACTACTTTCATTATGTCTCATTGGTTTTTGTATTCTTCTTTGGCGAGTTTGTTCTCGTTCTTTTGTAAGTGGTTTCGAGAACCCATTGTTCTCGTATTAATGATATTTCTTGCTTACTAATAAATAAATAAATAAATAAAGCAACATGACAATATACTTACAGTAGCCATGAATCCAAGCATAGTAAGGATCTTACATATTACATATCACTAACAAACATACAAACACAAATGCACATATAATAGGCACTGCATGCAAGCAACAAGAAAAACAATAAAGAAGAAAAAACGACATCGCCTTCTTAGCCACAGAACCAACTAAAATATTTTCAACATGAACACACAAGTTAACTTCACAAACTCACACACTCGCAAGTTACTCAATCAGAGTGAATCAGGGAGACTGATATTCTAACCAACATAAAGTTCATGAATTCCAACACCCTCATAGAAACATTACTAATAAACAAAACATCAATTGAAATCAAAGTGAAAACTATCCGTAACAAACGAAATATCGCAACAAAGACATTACAAATCCAGAGCAACTATAAATTCAAAATATCAGTTGCAATGAGTTCAAATCGTTACCGAAATACGAAGACGATTCGAAGGTTGTTAGAAGTGGACGTCGTCAGTGTCGTTGTTCGTTGTCTTGCTCGCTGTCACGTGTTTGAGGAAGCCATGGCAAATGAAAGAAAGTGGTTGTGCGAAACGGTGTGGAGTGACGCGGTGGCGGTCACGACACAGTTTTGTGGTAAGGTGTTTGGATCCAAAACATGAGTATGAAGGGATGATTAGTTGGGTGGATTAAGGTTGATAAAGATTCGGTTTTGGAGGTGTTTGCGTCGCGAGTTATGGCAGCTGAAGAACCTCTCCTACAAATTACTACAACAACAACACAGTTAATCGAACAAAAATGGAATGGAAAGTTTAGTTGTTACTGTTTCCATGGACTCGTTATTACAAAGTGAAAAAGCTACGTTGTAGTATTTGTCATGGAGAGTAATAAGTTTATGGTGTTGAGGGATTTGTGAGTAGAGAGTTGTTCTTTTTTGAAGTATGAGTCACATGAGTTATGTTGGTTGCAGCATATTATTGCTTTAATGGTGAACAACGGTGATGAAAGTAAATGGCATAGATTTTAACAATGTAAAGTGAGAAGAAACAAGACTTGAATGAATCTTTTTGTGTAGAAGTGTTCCTTGTGAAAATGGTGTAGTTGGGTTTGTGAATGATAAAAAAGGAATAAGAAGATGGTGATAGTATGTGAGTATTCTTTCAAGAACAAGATGAGAAACTTTTTATTCACATAAGAGTGAGAGAGCCGCGATTTTTCTGCAGGAGGGAGTTTTTTCGGTTTGTGTTACATGGAGAAGGAGGTTAATGTTATATGTATTGTGAGTGTGATTTTTGCTTGAGAGAGAGGAGTCAATTGAGGGAAAAAGCTTAACCATCAATTCATGCGAGGGTCCTCCCTAATGCAAGGCATCGGTTGCAGTGTTTTAAAAACCGGACCGGTCATCAAACCGGTGACGGTACTGGTTCATTGGTTTATCGGTCGAACCACTGGGTCATCGGTCGAACCGCATGACCAAACCGGATTAAACCGGATTAAACCGGATAACTTGGTTGAATAAACCTGTCATTATAATAGGTATAAAATCGGTAAAACCGGTCGAACCGGATGATTCAGTCTCTAAAAACTATAACTAGCACTTAAATTTTTTGAAAAGATCATATCATAAATTCACAGGTTCATAATTTAAATTCAAATTTTAAAAGAGTCTAATTGTAAATTTTAAACAGAGTCTAAATTAAACAGAGTCTAATTTAAATTCATAGTTTTAATGTTAATAAAAAAAAAGTTTTAATGTTAATAATTAAAACAATACAAATATTAACATTATTTTAAATAATAAATTTTCCAAGTCTATATATATATATATAATGGAAATCAGTTAAATCTAAAATTATATTATATTTAGTTTCTTAATTTGTGTTCTTAAATTTCTATACAAATATTTGTATGATGGTTTTTCAATCAATATAAATACAAAATAGTAAAAATAGTTTTGTGGATATTACTAAACTTAATTTGTGTATCACTTAAATTAAATGAGTGATTACTATTATTCTTGAAGAAAAGTTCCTATGTATTTGAATATAAAAAATTAAAAAAAAAATTTAAAAAAAAATTAAAAAAAATTTAAAAAAAATAAAAAATAATATATTTTTTTTTTTTTAAATAAGAAGTTGAACCGCCGGTTCGCCGGTTTTCCCGGTTTTCCCGGTTCTCACCGGTTCACACCGGTTCTCACCGGTTCAACGACATGGCCGATCCAGCAAGCGAATCCGGCCGGTTCCCGGTCCAACCGATCCGACCGGCCGGTCCGATCCGGTTTTTAAAACTATGATCGGTTGGTTTATTATCAAGAATAAAAACTGTTTTTTATTTTCATTGCCTGCTCATCAGTACGTCAAAAGTGAGGAGAGAGTATTTTGTTTTGAAGTGCACAAAAGGTTGGTTTTTATTTTATTATATTTTTTCAAATTAAAAAGAAAGAAGGGTTATAGTCCAACCGTCTTGCGCAGAGGGAAAAAAGGTTATGCATGCATGGCAATATGTGCAGATTACACCAAAATGAATAAGAAACAAAATTTCTTTAACAATCTTAACCACTTAAGCACCCACATCGGTGGGTTCTACACAAATATCAATATAAATGTGTTAGAATTTTATAGAGAAAACACTATGTAAGAAGTTGAAAAATTGTGCAGAGGAGCTATGCAGAGCACCGTAGTAAAAGAAGCCACGTAGTTAATACCGAAACAATACATTTACTAAAAAGTGAAAATAATATATTATTTATGTTACTACAACAAGTGGTTGGCGCCACACCTTCAAGTGGCGTGTGCTACCCTTCCCTTTTTTTTTAGTTTTTTTTTTGTTTTTGTTTTTTGTTTTTTTAATGTATTTTTATTTTTTTTTATTTATTTTTTTTTGGATATTTTTATTTATTTTAAATATATATTATTTCCTTTTTAATACATTTTGATATAATTGAATAAATTTGTTTAAATTATATATTTATATATTAATATAAAATATAAATTTGGAATATAATATAAATTTAGTGAGGCCCATTTTAGAATTTTAGATGAGTGGTATGGATATTTGAAAAATGTAGTTGAGTGGTTTAATTAATTGGAAAATGTGAAATAATATATTATATTATGTGGGGTCCATTTATACCACTAAGTTTGGTGACATGGATGTGGATGCTCTAAGTTATACTGACAATAGATTGATAACACGAATTTATATAGCATATTTGATTTAATTCTCATAAATATTGTTATCATTTTCTTTTAATTGTTTTACTTTATTTTAGTATTATGCAGGTATTTCTATTGTTTCAGGTATTTATTTTATTAATGCATGCTTGAGAAATAATGAAGAAATAAAGATAAATTTGAGAAGAAATTGATTCATAAAGTCAAAGAAATGGAAGGAGGCTTAAATAACAAAAGAGATGTGGTGCAAAAGTCAAAGAAATGGAGTATGAAGCCCAACCCAAAGTGGAGACGTCCGTCCCATTTGTTATTGAGGCCCCCGCCTCAGCAAGGGAGGCGTCCGCCTCCAAATAAAACAAAATAATATTGAGGCCCACGCCTCAGGCCCAATGAAGAAGGGAGGCGATCGCCTCTTACCGTTATTGCTCCATTCCACTTTTTCCTCGAATCCAAAACCAATATTTAATTTTCTAGCCGTTGAGAACGAATATTTCTTAAACCCTTCCTATCTTCTCTCTCTACTGAGTCACGAGAATCACGAAAGTTCCTCCACAATTTTCTCAACCTAGAGGTTACACGAGCTTTATAAATACCCAGCGATTGAATATCAAAGACCTCTCCTCTTTTGCTCGTTCTTTTTCATACCAGTTATTTTTCCAGCAATATTCTCAGAGCTCATTTTTACTTCCCCAACCCAACCTACAATAGATTTCTACATCGGAAATCTATTGTTCCTTTAGTTTGTTTATAAGCTTCAGAATTTGTTTAGGCTTTCGTTTTTAAGTTTCTGCAATAAATTTGTATTCTGTAGAGACTAAGGCACTAATTTACTTTTATCCTTTCCTTGTGTATGCCAAGTACTCGCTCTCAAAGCGAAGACTTGGAGATACCTAATTCTTCTCCTGAACGTCTTATCCGACTAAGACGCCGAATCCAACGCACTTATATTCCTGAAGCAGTCGAAGAACCAGTAATGGGTGAACAACCTCGTCCTCTCAAGTTCTACACTATTCCTTCGCAAGATGAGCCGCACAACAGTATTGCTGCCCCTGCCATCGAGGCAAACAACTTCGAACTCAAACCTTCATTGTTGTCAGCTGTACAACAAAATCAATTTTCCGGTGGTCCTACCGAGGACCCTAACTTGCATTTGTCAGTGTTCCTGCAATACGCAGACACAGTTAAGGCAAATGGCGTAAGCGCAGAAGCGATAAGACTACGTCTTTTCCCTTTCTCGTTAAGGGATAGAGCCAGAGCTTGGATCCAGTCCCTGCCTGCTAACTCTGTCACCACTTGGAATGAGTTGAAGAAAGTCTTCCTAGCGCGATACTTCCCACCAAGCAAGACTGCTCTGCTAAGAACACAAATTAATGGATTTAAGCAGAAAGAGTCTGAATCACTCTACGAAGCATGGGAGCGATTCAAAGACTTAATGAGGATGTGTCCACACCACGGTCTAGAAAACTGGGTAACCATTCATACCTTCTACCACGGACTTCTATACAACACGAGACTGACAGTTGACGCTGTCGCTGGCGGTGCACTTATGGACAAGGATTATAACAATGCCTATAACCTCATCGAAAACATGGCTCAAAACCATTGCCAATGGGGTGGTGAACGAACTCAAGTAGAGAAGTCACAACCAAAGAGTGGGATGTACGAAATCAGTGGCCTGGATCATATCAATGCTAAAGTCGACGCGCTTAACCAGAAGTTGGACAACTTGACCATAACACCTCCAGCCACCGTGGCTGCCGTAACTCCAAATTGCGAAATATGTGGAACTCCAGGACACACTGCCCCAGAATGTCAAATTTTAGTTGGAATGCCCACAGACCAGGTGAATTATGCTCAAGGAAATCCATACTCGAATACTTATAACCCAGGCTGGAGAAATCATCCGAACTTTTCCTATAAGAACAATAATGCCTTGTATGCACCTAACCAAGCACTTGCTGTACCGCCAGGATATCAAAAACCAGCCGTAGCCGCTCCAAACGTTCCTAGGAAATCTAACCTTGAATTGATGATGGAAAACTTCATAGCTACCCAAACTCAAACAAACAAAGAATTCCTGAATCAAAACATTCACACGAATGAGCAGATTAAACTATTAGGAAACAAAGTAGATGCTTTAGCTACCCATAATAAAATGCTTGAGACCCAAATTTCACAAATGGCACAACAACAAGCACCTACTGCTGCCCCAGCTGGCACATTTCCAAGACAGCCACAACCAAATCCTAAAGGTCATGCAAACGCAGTTATATTAAGAAGTGGAAAAGAATTGGACGGACCTATTGACCCTAGGACTGAAAACCCAGCCATGTACCAGAAACCAGATAAATCAACTGAGAAGGAAGATGGACCAAAGGAAAAGGAAAACAACGAACCAGAGGTCATAGAACAAGAAAAACCTTATGTACCTCCACCGCCGTATAGACCTCCTATCCCTTATCCTCAAAGACTTATTAGCGCAAAAACCGCAGGGCAATTTAAGAAATTTGTTGAACTTCTGAAACAACTTAACATCACTATTCCGTTTACAGAAGCCATCACCCAGATGCCCTCGTATGCTAAGTTCTTAAAAGAAATCTTATCGAATAAGAAAAAGATTGAGGATAACGAAACAGTTACACTTACTGCTGAGTGTAGCGCAATAATCCAAAACCATATGCCTCCTAAGCTGAAAGACCCAGGAAGTTTCTCCATCCCCTGTGTCATTGGAAAGTTCGTCATAGACAAAGCTCTATGCGACTTAGGAGCAAGCATTAGTGTGATGCCTTTATCCATATGCAAAAAGCTCGACATGGGAGAACTAAAACCAACTAAAATGTTTGTTCAACTAGCTGACCGCTCTATTAAGTATCCCGTAGGTATACTTGAGAATGTGCCAGTACGAATAGGACAATTCTACATTCCCACAGATTTCATAATCATGGATATTAAAGAAGACTCCACAACCCCTATTATATTAGGAAGACCTTTCTTAGCTACCGCCGGAGCAATAATAGATGTGAAGAAAGGAAGGCTAACATTTGAAGTTGGAGAGGAGAAAGTCGAATTCGTTCTAACTCAATTCTTACAAGCACCAGCTATAGATGATACATGCTATGTAATCGACGTTATAGAAGAGTGCGTAAGAGAATTAGGGATGGAACAGACTTTATATTCAGATATAATGAAGATCCAAATCCCTCCGATCTTTGAAGATGACAATTGGCGTGAACCTTATCAAGACGATAGTCTGAGCGAATGCTTAGCACTTACGCCCAATCACATGCCTTGCCCGAAAAAGCCAGCCGTGGATCTTAAGCCATTACCCAAGACTCTTAGATATGAATTCCTAGACACCGAGCTTAAACGACCTGTAATTATCAACGCAGACTTAGGACAAGTTGAGACGGAAAAGCTTCTACAAGTTCTAAAAAAATACCCCTCTGCTCTAGGATACAACATTGCTGATCTAAAAGGAATAAGTCCTTCCATCTGTATGCATCGCATTATGTTGGAAGAAGACTGCAAATCTTCTAGAGAGCATCAAAGAAGGATTAACCCGATCTTGAGCATTGTAGTTAAGGACGAAGTAACCAAACTTCTAAATGCAGGAATTATATATCCAATCTCCGATAGTCAATGGGTAAGTCCAGTCCATTGCGTACCCAAGAAGGGAGGCATAACTGTCACGATAAACAAAGCTGGTGAAGCTATAGCAGAAAGAGTCGTGAGTGGCGCCAGAATGTCCATTGATTATAGGAAATTAAATAAAGCCACTCGGAATGACCATTTCCCTCTACCTTTTATCGATCAAATGCTTGAGCGATTGGCTAAGCATTCTTATTATTGCTACTTAGATGGTTACTCAGGATTCTTTCAAATTCCTATCCACCCTGATGACCAAGAAAAAACTACCTTCACATGTCCTTATGGCACTTTTGCCTATCGACGAATGCCGTTTGGATTGTGTAATGCTCCGGCCACATTTCAGAGATGCATGATGGCGATTTTTGCAGATTTCATAGATGACATCATGGAAGTCTTTATGGATGACTTCTCTGTATGTGGAGAAAGCTTTGAAGGTTGCTTGTCTAATCTAGAAAAGGTGTTGGAGAGATGTGTACAAGTAAACCTCGTTTTAAATTGGGAAAAATGCCATTTTATGGTAAAACAAGGAATTGTACTTGGACACGTAGTGTCTGAAAAGGGGATTGAAGTTTATAAAGCAAAAATTGAAGTTATTGAGAACCTCCAACCCCCAAAGACAGTAAGAGACATAAGAAGTTTCTTGGGACACGCCGGTTTCTACCGATGATTCATAAAAGATTTCTCTAAAATTTCTAAACCTCTGACCAACCTCCTGATGAAAGATGTTGAGTTTAATTTCGATGACAAATGCCTCAAGGCATTTGAGCAATTAAAAACAGCCCTCATATCCGCACCAATCATGCAACCACCTGATTGGAGATTACCATTTGAAATAATGTGCGACGCAAGCGATTTCGCTGTAGGTGCAGCCTAGGACAAAGAAGAGACAAAAAGCTTCATGCCATATACTAGGCAAGTAGAACCTTGGACCCTGCACAAATGAATTATGCTACCACCGAAAAGGAACTCTTAGCCGTGGTCTTCGCGCTTGATAAATTTCGCTCCTATCTAGTAGGTGCAAAAATAATTATCTACACTGATCACGCTGCTATAAGATACCTATTAACTAAAAAGGACGCTAAACCAAGACTATTGAGGTGGATCTTACTTTTACAAGAGTTCGATTTGGAAATAAAGGATAAGAAAGGTGCTGAGAATGTAGTAGCTGACCATTTATCGAGGATGGAAGGTCTTAAACTTGAAGAGGTGCCAATAAATGATGATTTTCCTTATGAACACCTAGTGGCCCAGATAGAATCCGAAAGCACTGCATTAGAATACCTTGTAAAACATGAGGAAACCGAGACAACTGAAGTTGTGGAAGCAGTCCAAACAAAGACAGTATTACCATGGTATGCTGACTTCGTCAATTACCTAGTTGCAGGAGTGCTTCCACCTGATTTGACTTATCAACAAAAGAAGAAGTTTTTTCATTATCTAAAACAATATTATTGGGATGAGCCCTTACTTTTCAAAAGAGGCGCCGACGGTATCTTCCGTTGATGTATCCCTGAAAGTGAAGTGGAAAACATAATTTCTCATTGTCATGATGCCCTTTATGGTGGACATCCAAGCACATCGAAAACATGCGCAAAACTTTTACAAGCCGGCCTCTATTGGCCTAGCCTATGGAAAGACGTTCACAACGCGGTTTTAAACTGTGACCGGTGCCAACGCACTGGCAGTATATCTAGACGCGATGAGATGCCTCAGAAAGGCATTTTAGAAGTGGAAATTTTTGATGTATGGGGAATAGACTTTATGGGACCATTTCCATCTTCCTTCGGTAACAAATACATACTCGTCGCTGTCGATTATGTTTCAAAGTGGATTGAGGCTATAGCCTCTCCAACAAATGACACACGAGTGGTAACTAAACTATTCAAGAATGTGATCTTTCCAAGATTTGGTGTACCAAGACTAGTTATTAGTGACGGTGGATCTCATTTTATATCCAGAATACTCGAAAAACTGTTACTCAAGTATGGTGTCAAACATCGCGTAACAACACCTTACCACCCACAAACTAGTGGACAAGTGGAAGTGTCTAACAGAGAAATTAAACAAATATTGGAAAAGACTGTTGCTACGTCTAGGAAAGACTGGTCCTCAAAACTACACGAAGCTTTATGGGCATATAGAACAGCCTACAAAACTCCCATAGGCACCACTCCTTTTAAACTTGTTTATGGTAAATCATGTCATCTTCCGGTGGAATTAGAACATAAGGCCTATTGGGCTATTAAAACTTTAAATTTAAGTTATACGGCCACCGGTGAAAAACGAATTCTCGATATAAATGAATTAGAAGAGCTTAGGCTAGATGCGTACGAGAATGCTAGGATATACAAAGAAAGAACAAAAAGATGGCATGATAAGCACATCTCTAGGAAAGATTTTAAAGAGGGAGATGTAGTACTCTTATTCAATTCCAGACTCAAGCTTTTTCCCGGAAAACTTCGCTCTAGGTGGTCAGGTCCATTCGAAGTCACTAAGGTTCTTCGAAGTGGTGCAATGGAAATTAAAGGGAAATCAAGTGATCCATTTATAGTAAATGGACAGCGTTTAAAACATTACCACAATGTCGAAAACAGAGACTATTCTGATAGTCTTAAGTTCTTAGATATTCCCACTGAGTCTAAAAACTAACCTTTGTTGTGTCGAGCTAGCAACATTAAACAAAGCGCTTAGTGAGAGGCAACTCACTTATTAGTTTTAGTTTTAGTTTTAGTTTTAGTTTTATTTTATAAAATTGCACTTTTATCATATTTTCTCTTATTTCTATTTTTCTTGCTTTTCTAGTCTATTTTTCTCTCTTTTTGGCATTTGGCTATTACTAACTTAATTGGGTTTACTGACTTACAGCTAACACTTACTATGGCACGGGTAGACTATATGGGTATTAAGTTCAGGGGCAGAGCTCAGAGAGAGCAGTTTGAGGGTTTAGCTGAGAGAGAGATGCGTCCTACCTTTTATGCTGATGACCGTACTATGACCGCACTGGGTATCAGGGAGAGTGTTCTTTACTTGCTGAACCAAATAGGGTGGGAAACTGCTCCTATTCGGATGAGATTTGTCACTTACCGTCGGCTCACCTTGGAATTCCTTAGCTCCTTAATCTATGTGCCTAACCATGGGAAGGGATTCAGACGTGGCCATATCCAGTTCAGGATGTTTGATAGAGAATTTCACTATAACATTAGAGAATTTGCCAACCTTCTAAGGTTTCCTATCTCAATTGACACATTTACTATAACTCAAGAAGAACTTTTTGAGTACCGTGAGCTTGATTATTTTTGGGGTAGAATATCTGGTAATGAGGACCCTGAAGAAAATGAGTTCCATTCTGAAAACATCCATAACCCGGCTTTCCGATACTTTCACAAGATATTGGCCCATACTTTGTTTGGAAAATCGGAAGACATTACAGTTGTATCCCGTGATGAACTCTTTATTATATTCTGTGCTGCACAAAACCGACCCGTGAACGGAGCTACTTACATGTTAGCAAGCTTTGACCATCTCCTACAAACCGACCATGCACCTATCCAAATAGGAGGATTAGTCACCATGATAGCTAATGCTGTCGGAATGCATCAATCCATCATTGGCCTAAACCCTTATGGAGGAATTCAACCTATGAACATCCGTTTTTGCTTTAACACTAGGATGATTGGTAACCTTGGCCCTCATGAGTTTGAATTGCTGATCAATAACCAAGTAGTGCGCCAATTCACCCTACCAAATCCAATAACCAGTGTGCACAATAGAAGCAACTGGGTTTTTGACTTAGATGGTCCACTTGATAACCATATATCCGAAGCTGAATCCGATCCCGAAACACCTCCTGGATATCATGATATTGTAACTCCTGCTCGTCCCACATCATCTTATGAATCTGATGCTAGATCACCACCTACTATACCTAATGTTAGGCATCAGATGCCTTCTACTGATTTTGGTACCGCTATTCGCGCTTTGCAATCGGAACATCAATGCTTAAGAGAGGAATTTGATGTTATGCGTAATGATTTTTATGGGTTTATGAACACGGTAGTATCATAATTTCAAGAAGTGTTCCAACATTTATACTCTATTGCTCACCCAAACAGAGACTCCAAAAGTGGCTAGCTTAACAATGAGGACATTGTCTTATTTAAGTGTAGGGGAAGGAATTTACCTTTAGGATTTTTCTGCTTTGATTTTATATTTGAGTTTATTTCAGGATATTAATTTTAAGATTTCTATTTTTGGTTAGTTATTTCTATTTTTCTGAATTCCCTACAATATCATTCAAATTATTTCAGTTCAGTTTCTATATCTCTTTGTTTCATATCGTTTTATTCTGTTTCTGCTTTTTATCAGTGTTAAGTGTTAATTTATATGCAGACTATTATTCAGATATGAAACTGTGTTGCTATTGTTTTCTGTGCTGTACTGCTATTTTTATTAAATCTGGTTGATGTCTATTATAGCACTGTCCCTGACTCTGTTGCAGATCAATTAATCTGATTAGAATAGACATATAATATAGCATTGCAGTATAGACATAGTAGGAACCTGTTTACACATGCTACCTGTTTGAACTTATACTGAATTAATTAATTAATAGGTAGAAACCTGCAACATGTGAAATGCAGAGAATATTCTCACGCCTCATATGAGACATTCGTCCCCCACTTAATGCTTTGTTTGTCTCATTTTAGAATATAGGAGGCGCACGCCTCAATGTTATTTGCGGTCCAATTAAAACTCATGCAGGGAAATTGTCAAGAAACCTTTGTCTCATGCCTGTGCTATCTTTTTGTTTTTTATTATTTTTTTCTTTGGGGGGCGTCCGCCTCTATGTTTTTTTTTTCCTTTTATAAGTAATAGGAGGCGACCGCCTCATGCTACTTGTCACAATTTTTGTTTTTATCAGGAGGCCCCCGTCTCCACTAGCTTGTCTCCCTGCGCCCGCGTAAATCTGTCCCTGTTCCACGTCATGCTGTCTATCTGTCTCCCACGTGAATTATTTGAATCATTTATTTGGTCATCTTTTCGTTCCATTATATAGTCCACTCATTCATTTCATTCAATTCATTCAATACACCACAAACTCATCTCATTTATTTCTTTCTTTACCTCACTATTATTTTTCAAACTTCTTCCATTATCATTAATATCCATTATCACCATATTCCTTCATACCATTTCTAAAACTCCACTATAAGTTCATATTACATCAACCATTACTACCATCACCACATTCACGTTTCCATTTCTATTTTTCACTCACAAACCAATTCATGCATACCATATTTCTTTTCCAAAAAAAAAAATTTTCACCATGCCTCCGAGAAGCCTTAACCCACGCGGAGTTAGACCAGTAAGGCCACCACCCGATTTGTCTACTTTTGTGTTCCGTAACAACGATGGAGGAAAGCAACGGGAAAGGTACTTAAGTTTTTATACACGCTCAGTTGTTCCCACAAGATATGTGGACTATGATTGTTTGGAGACACTAGGATTGACTGACAGCGTAGATCGGTTGCTGAATACAACCGGTCTAAACCATCTATGTACCCATCCTGTTCCTACGTTCGAACCGCTTGTATTGGAATTTCTCAGTTCTTTCTCTTACGATACTCCTGAAGACGATCCTTTCACAACCGGAACTGTCCAGTTCCGTCTGTTTAACCGGGAATTTACATTGGATCAAGAGAGGGTAGCTGAAATTCTACATTTTCCACAAGGGGAAAATGTTTACTATAAACCCTTTGAGTTCGAACATCAAGACGAAGAGGAGGCACCTTGGTGGCATTTTGGTTTCACTCTTTGGCAAAGTTTAACCGGCGAAGCAACAGAGGGATGGAGGGACCTGTATGCTTCACGCCTGCATAATCCAGCAGTCCGTTACTTTCACCGTATTTTAGCAAACACGATCTTTGGAAGAACCAACAACCACAAGGTCAACCAAAGTGAAATGTTTTTCATTTTCTGCGGACTTATGGAGCGACGTGTTAATGCAACCCCCTTCATGCTCAACCACTTTCACTCAATCGCAAATTTGACCAGAACTAATGCCATCTGTTTTGGAGGAATAATCACATCTTTAGCTCGTGCTTTGCCATTGGCCGATGAATTTTATACTATTGCACATTTTATGATGCCGGCGCAATTTCTTGATGTGACATTCTGTCGTGATTCGCACATGATTACTCCGAGGGCGGATAGAAGATATAATTTGGTAATTAATAGAAGAATAGTCAAAGGTATAGTTTTGCCCAATCCGGGTAGGACTGATGTACGAAATGGAAATAATTGGCGTTATGACGGGAACGCTCCCGTTCATGGTATAAATGAACAAGCGGCCGCAGGTGGAAATAACGATGAACCGGTAGATGAGATAGAGCAAGAATTTGATCAAAACAATCCTCAACCGGAAATTCCCCAGCCTGCTGCACAAGCGCCCCAAGAAAATGCTCCTCCGGCTACTCTCGATGCTATTTATGCGGCGATCCAGCAGCAGAATCAGTACAACCAAGAGATGATGGCCATGATGCAACAGATGCAGCGTGATCAACACGACTATGCACAGTGGAACGACCGCAACTATGAGGAGTTATCTCATCAAATGGCGAGTTTCAACGATGAAATGCACGCTCTTAACCTTCGTATTGATGGCATGCAGGACCACAAAGAGGGTAGGCGTAGGCGACCTCGAACGAGAGGCGGAGCCAGAGCGCGTGGACGAGACAATAGGGAGTGATTATTTTTGTTTTCCACCTTGTTACTCTCCTAATTTCATTGCATTTGGGACAATGCAAGTTTTAAGTGTAGGGGAGTACGTTTTAACGTTTTACCTTTTTTTTTTAAGTTTTTATAGGATTAGATTTCCTTTCAATAAAAGCATATTTATGTTTCATTAAGTCTAATTTGCGAAAATTTTCGTGTTTGTCGAGTTTCCTCCATTTTCTTGAGCCATAAGTAAAAAATAAAATAAATAATAAATAAATAATATTTTTAGTTTGGTACAGTGCGTGACATACTTAGAAAGTATATAGGCTGTAGCTCGCTTGGGCGATGTTGGAAAGTTGAAAACGATTCGACAAAATTAATACAGTGTTGACACCCTTAGCTTCCCAAATATGTGAATCAGTTTAAGTACTTATGATGTCGAGACCTTAAGTTTTAGTATTTAAATGAGCCTTCAGTAGTTTATATTAGCAGTCAACACCGTCTGAAGCACAAACTAAGTAGAGAGTCGATGAATATAAGTGAATGATCCAAAATAATAAATAAATTTGTGCTCTATTGTTATAAATAGGGAATGCACTAACTAAGCTAAGTGGCCCTTATCCGGTCATTTAACCCAACAGCTGCAGAACCTACGAATTGTTAAGAAAGAAACTCGTTGTCGGTTGGTTCAGAAGTCTCTGGTACTGAACTTGGTAGGGCGGACTACAGTTCGATCCCCCATAACTTGCAATTGGGAAAATAAAAGAAGTATACCACATATTTGTGCCAGAACTCTATGCTTAAAAGGATTATACTCACTAACCGGCGACTCTACCATGTGCGTGTAAGGATAAAGGGCTTAATGTGATTGCACTTGAATGAAAATGGGTGAATTTAGGACTAAAGAATTAGATTGAGTTATCATAGCATGATTTGGACTGGTTTGTATAGGGCGGAAGTTTTTGATCATGACTTTATGATTCTGTGTCATCTCTATATCATTAGTGTTAAAGTCGACTATCTTCTTTCTAACATATGCCCCTCGACCACGTATGATCTGAGTTGTGTCATGTATTTGCATCAGACATGTGTTTACGATTTTGTTTGCTTGAGGACAAGCAAAGGTTCAAGTGTAGGGGAGTTTGATAACACGAATTTATATAGCATATTTGATTTAATTCTCATAAATATTGTTATCATTTTCTTTTAATTGTTTTACTTTATTTTAGTATTATGCAGGTATTTCTATTGTTTCAGGTATTTATGTTATTAATGCATGCTTGAGAAATAATGAAGAAATAAAGATAAATTTGAGAAGAAATTGATTCATAAAGTCAAAGAAATGGAAGGAGGCTTAAATAACAAAAGAGATGTGGTGCAAAAGTCAAAGAAATGGAGTATGAAGCCCAGCCCAAAGTGGAGACGTCCGTCCCATTTGTTATTGAGGCCCCCGCCTCAGCAAGGGAGGCGCCCGCCTCCAAATAAAACAAAATAATATTGAGGCCCACGCCTCAGGCCCAATGAAGAAGGGAGGCGATCGCCTCTTACCGTTATTGCTCCATTCCACTTTTTCCTCGAATCCAAAACTAATATTTAATTTTCTAGCCGTTGAGAACGAATATTTCTTAAACCCTTCCTATCTTCTCTCTCTACTGAGTCACGAGAATCACGAAAGTTCCTCCACCATTTTCTCAACCTAGAGGTTACACGAGCTTTATAAATACCCAACGATTGAATATCAAAGACCTCTCCTCTTTTGCTCGTTCTTTTTCATACCAGTTATTTTTCCAGCAATATTCTCAGAGCTCATTTTTACTTCCCCAACCCAACCTGCAATAGATTTCTACATCGGAAATCTATTGTTCCTTTAGTTTGTTTCTAAGCTTCAGAATTTGTTTAGGCTTTCGTTTTTAAGTTTCTGCAATAAATTTGTATTCGGATCGAAGTTGGTACTAGAAGTTTCTACTTCAATTTATTTATTCAATTCAATATCAGGTTTCAATTTTATATGTTTTTATTTATTTTCGTATCTAATAATATGCCTGCAACTTTGTTTAATTATTATTGCTGTGATTTTGTTTTGAAAAATATGTCTGGCTAAACCGATTAGATATCGGTATGTAAATTAAGCAAACAAAAGGATCCGAAATAAACTGGCTAAATTACTATTTTATTAAAAATAACTTTTTCTGGTTTTAGTATCTAATTAATAAATTGTCAAGAGTTTATTACGAGAGTAAAAACGATCAAAGGTAAAAATCAATAAAGCGAGAGTTTGAGATTTAAACCGGATAGTAGATACTGAACATTGTTTTTAAAGACAGCGGGAGCGTTTTAAAACCAATTAAATGTTATTTGTTTCCAAAAAGTGTTTTTAAACCCGGCGGGATAGCGAGAGCATACGTTAGGATTTAATTGCATAATCTAAGTCAACAAAGCGAGAGTTTGAGATAAAGGTTTTTAAATAAATATTATTTACTGAAAAGGGAATTTTTATAGTTTAGGAACGAGCCAGTGGAACTTCGGATACCTTAAGTTTGACGAAATACATACCGATATCCGCTTATTAATATTTCATCTAGATTTAAGTTCATTTCCCCTAATCCAATTAAAAATCATTAGCCTTAGATTTACGTAGTAACTTAAGATAACGGTAGATCGATTCATAGTCCCTGCGGATACGATATCTTTTTAAGACTACGCGACAGGACTGTGCACTTGCAGTCTCACGATTATTAGACATACAGTATACGCGGATCATAGATAAAACAAAGTTAATATATTAAAAAAATGAACAAGATAAATAAATTAAGAAAGTAAAATAAACAAAAATGAAATAAAATCTGAATTAAAACTAAATAAGTAAAAAAAGGTTTTATTAACTAAAACTAAAATAAATAGGTAAAAAAATGATAAATTGGAATCGGTATCGAAGTGCTCGAAAAAATAAAAGGAATACATTAAAATGATCACCAAAAAATATACGATTAGAAAAAATACAGCGTTTGGTCAAATTTTGAACTAAATTTTACCTCGTTAAATGGCTTAAATTGGCCAACAATGCGACCGAAAAAGTGGTCGGAAAATTTAAATGAGCGCGTCAGATTAAACTATGCAAAACGTAGATTAATATCAATGACGTTTGCAAGCTTGATTTTAAAAATTTTCGTCCACTGATTTTACACACAATTGACTTTTGATTTGACCGATTCGACTGTAAATTCAATAAATTATTTCAGCTGATAAATTGGGTATTATGCAAGATGCAAGACGTGATAAGCTATGCAAACGATGCAAAAAATCGTGGGATCTTATAGTAAAAAATTAGGGCACGACACGATCCTAAAACATAGTAGTTCTTTTTCACTTTGAAAAGATGGAAAGCATAGCATGTGAAAAAATAAGATGGATAGGATAGAATAGAAGTAAAGGTGTTTCATAATAGTCCCGCATTATTTACATTACAAATTTTTTTTAGTGTTTATATATCTTAGACAAACACAATAAGTCAATTGTGAGTTAGAAAGATGGACCAAATACATGGGCCAATAATGCTAAGCCCAAAGTGTTTCATTTAAAATTTTGACTAATTAATTAATTATAAAAAATAATAATAAAATATTAATAATTTATTTATTTATTAATTAAAATTTAATTAAATAATATTAATAAATTAATTATCCTAGTCAATAAAAAAAAGTCTCAATTTTTTTTTAAATGACCTGACATTGACCCGTCATCTTAGATAGCGTCACATCATTAAAAAAAGTTTAAAATTGGAGAGGAGACTAAAGTCAAACTCAAAACATAAAAAATAAAAGGGACCAAAATCGTGATTTTTAAAATGAAGGGATCAAAACTTTAAAAAAATGCAAAATAGGGGGACCATAGTTGCAATTAAGCCAATAATTTAAAAAATTTGATTCTGATGGTGATATGTCTCTCATAGTAAAAAAAAACTTCAAAAGATTTATGAAGAATGAGAAAAATAAAAAAGAAGAACAAAAAAAGATGCAGAAAAGATACCATTTGTTCCAACTTGCTTCAATCGTGGAAAGAAATGACACAACAAACCATAATGCCCTCTATTCAAGAAGGAAAATAAAAAATTCAAATAAACTCAAAAAAAGAAGAAAGCTTATGTCGCATAGGAAGATAATGATATGGAATCCTCAGATGATGGAGAAGAAAAAACCAACATAATGGCAAATCATCAAGTCGATGAGGTAACCTCTCACTTATCCTGTCACGATTTATTTAGAATCTATAAAAAAACTAACAAAAGAATTAAACAAACAAGAACAAATCATCTCAACATCTAAGGATATTATCTTCTCTCTTGATCTTAGAATAAAACCATGGAAAAGGAGATACAACTCCTTAGAGAGAAATAAAAAGATTATATCCAAAACTCTTCCACTCCAAACAAAGATGATAAACATGACAAGTGTGATAATTGTGAAAATTGAAAAAATGAAGTTTGTGATTTGCAAAAAACACTTGTCAAGTTAACAAAAGGAAGAGACAACTTAGATGTTCAATTAAGGAGTCAAAGAGCCTCCTACAACAAAGTTGGATTAGGCTATGAATTAAAGAACAATATTAGAAACTTTGAAAACATATGTAAAGCCAAAACCACCTCTCATTGTGAAACCTTAAAATGAAACTACTGTAATAAAAGAATGTTACATTACCATGTTCAGTTTCATTAAGAAAAGTCATGAAAGTAAAGAAGGGCATTCCCTTTCATACCTTTATAATAAACATTCTGAACATAAGCCCGGAATATTATCAAACCCTGAGAATGCCCATATCTCTAATACAAAGAAGAAAAATGGTTATAAAACTAACAAATAAGGACACAAGAATATATGGGTACCTAAAGTTAATAACTAACATTTTCCTTACAAGAATGCTTTACACTCTCAAACACCAAATGGTATCTTGACAACAGTTGTTCAAAGCATTTGACAGGGGACAAAACATTATTCTCCACCTTCTTTCCTAATGAAGAAGGATCTGTCTTCTATGGAGATAATAATAAGGGAAAAATTTTAGGTTTTTACACCATTAGTAAGTTCCCAAACCAATGATCGGAGAAGTCCTCTTGGTAAAAGGACTTAAGCATAATTTGTGCAGCATAAGTTAACTATGTGATAGTCGCAACAATGTAACATTTAATTCTTTTGGTTGCAGAGTCATCAAATCAAAATCAAATGAAACTCCATTTACTAGCTCAAGAAGTGTAAATATATACACATTGAATCTAAATAAGATCCTTTCAAGTGATGTATATCTTCTAAGTAACGAAGATGAATCTTGGCTATAACATAAGAGAATAACTCACATCCACATGGATCACTTGAACAAATTGGTTCGCACGGATCTCATAGACAGCCTACCAAACTTACATTTTGAAAAGAACAGATTGTGTGATACATTCCAAAAAGGGAAGCAAGCGAGGGCATTTTTTTAAATCTAAAAAATTAGTTTCTACACATCGGCCCTTGCAATTGCTTCGCATGAGCCTTTTTGGCCCATCTAGAATCGTAAGTCTGGGTGGAAATGCCTACGCCCTTGTAATTGTGGATGACTATTCTCGCTATACTTGGACATTATTCTTATCTCATAAAAGATCTGCATTTACTGCCTTTCGAAAACTAACCAAGGTTATCCAGAATGAAAAAGGTGTAAGCATCGCATCTATAAAAAGTGACCATGGTAGAGAATTCCAAAATGAGGAATTCGAAAACTTTTATAACGATGATGGTATTCGACACACCTTTTCCACTTAATGAACTCCCTAACAAAACGAGGTAGTTGATAGGAAAAATAGATCTCTAGTAGAGCTTATAAGGATGATGCTCAATGAGACTGATCCTCACAAATATTTCTAGGCTGATGTTGTAAACACCGCTGGCTAGGTTATGAATCGTGTCTTGATATGACCGATTCTAAAGTGGACGCCCTATGAACTATGCAAAGGAAGAAAATCAGAAATCTCTCACATACACGTCTTTGGTTGAAAATGTTTTATACTTAACAATGAGGAATATAACCTTGGAAAATTCGATGCAACAGCTGATGAAGGCGTATCCATAGGATATTCCACTTCTAAAAAATCTTTCAGAATCCATAACAAAAGGACTAAGACAACTAAAGAATCAATTCATGTTACCTTTGATGAATCTAACCTCAAACATGTAGAAGTAAAAATTGTTAATTGTGCAAGTATCTTGGAAAAGACAAGTTTGGAAGATAATCAAGAACTAAACCAATAGAAAAATGAAAATCAAGTCACATCGGAATAAATAACTCAGTATCAAATCCCAGATACTCCACAAGAACATTCAAATATCTTAAAGGAATAAAGACTGACAAAAGATCATTCGATCCAAAATGTTATTGGAGATATATCCAAGGGAGTCACTTCTCGACGATCTCTCAATAAGGTATGTAAATTAGTGGCTTTTGTTTCACAAATTAAGGCAATGGGAATCGACGAAGCTATAGTAGACGAACATTAGTCTCTTTCTATACAAGAAGAGTTAAATCAATTTGAACAAAACAATGTTTGGGAACTCATTCCCACAACTTTAGCTAATCTAGTAATTGGTACCTGATGGGTCTTTCGCAACAAGCTGGAAGAAAATGCAAAATGTTTAAGATATAAAGTCAGACTCATTGTGGAGGGATACAATCAATACGAAGGAATAAATTTTGATGAATCCTATGATTTTGTAGCTAGATTAGAAGTCATAAGGACATTATTGGCCTTATCTTATATCATATATTTCAAATTATTTCAAATGGATGTAAAAAGTGTTTTTATAAATGGTTACATCCAATAGGAGGTAATTGTTGACCAACCTCTAGGTTTTATCAACCCAACCTTTTCATGCCATTTTTTCAAGCGTGAGAAGGCACTATATGGGCTGAAGTAAACTCCTAGAGTGTGGCATGATCGTCAATGTTGCATTCTTATAGCGGGTCAATCCAATATAAGTATTACTCCTAATATTTATACCTATGTGAAAACTTGATATCTCATATTCATAACATGTGAGATACAATCATCAGTCTACTCGCATAATAGTCTCTATGCATTACTGTTGTCCGATTTGAAAATAAAGTGACTACAAATACTTTAAGAATAACATCCTTGTTTTTAAGGGTTAATGCATCATTTGGTCCCTTAACTTAATTTTAAGTTTCACTTTCGTCCCTTATTTAATAAACGTTCATTTTAAGCCCCTGAAATCAAATTCTGTTAATCACATTAGTCCTTTCTGTTAAATTTTATTAAACTCTGTTAAACAAAGCACATGTGGCACCCCAGCTGACACTGATTTGGCTTACTTAGAATTATTTTTAATTATCATAGAATATTTATTATAATATAAAAAGTACGTTTCTTTTTTCTTCCACAAAAAACCCTAACGCCACACACAAATGAAGCAGAGAAGAAAATGGCTACCAACATTGGAATCATGGATGCTGCTTACTTCAGACCTGAGATCTCTCTTGGATCAATTCACTTTTTTAACTCAATCCCACCAAATTCAAAGAGGTTCGATTTTTTTGGTCTGATTTTTCTTTTGTCAATTTTCGTTGATTTTGATTTTGGTTTTTTTATTTATGGTTACTTATTATATCGATTTATTTTTCGTTTAATTGTTAGATTTGTTTGACTTATTCTCATGATGTTCACTGTCAGCTTCTTGATGCTGCTCATCCTCGTATTCTTAATCGCTAACAATTTAAGAGTTTTTTATTTGAAATGTTTACATGCTAAAATTTGGGGATTTTGATTTGATTTTGTAGAGGTTTATAAGTGTTCTGGACTGGACCAATGGTCAGGCATGGCCCAATCCACTTCTGCTCCAGAACGGCCCAATTACCTAAGTTCAATCCATAAACAGGCAAAGTTACCTTTCTCCCCCTCCAACCGGGCACGGACTGCATTGCTCCTCCCCGGAAATGCTGCCCGTTACGCACAGTTTCTCCACTCCCCGAACATATGAGGGCATATGCCCGAAACTACGCTTATGCCCGACATAACGGCTAGTTTCGGGCACCTTGCCCGACATAACAGCTAGTTTGGGCAGTTACCTATTATTCGGGAACACGGTTATTTTGCTCCAAAAATAGGACCGTTGGCCACGCGCTGGAGGCTCTATATAAACCCTCTCACTTGAGAGAGTCAGGTATTCAATATTCACCCTACGAACTAATACTTTGTACTTGCCATTTTTCTCTGACCCTTTCTTACTTGAGTGTCGGAGTACCTTGCAGGTACATCCCCTCCTCCTCTCTATACGCCCAGCATCTCAGACGTACTTGGTGGCCCACTTCTTCAGGATCTGATCCAGCCTTCGCGATCAATGGCATCGTCTGTGGGAATCATTGTTCTCCTCATTTTTCTTTCCCCGAAAACCGAAGATCAAAGCAAATTTCAAAGATCATCATCATGGCCTCTCAAGATTATGCCAAGGGTGCTCTCCAAACCGCTGTCCTCCCCATCAACAAGACTGATGTTGACGGCCCATCATCTCTTCTCCGAGATGCCCGTTTTCTGAGGGACGGGGCCACGACTTCTCCTTCCCCTACCCTCGTTGACCACAACCACGATCAGCCTTCGCTGGACATCCAGCCCATTCCTGTTCTGCCCAACGCCGACCCGGCCGTGGCGGCCCTCCTAGAGGCGATCAACAAAACCAACACCCTGATCCTGCAGCAGAACGAAAGGATCGGGGCGTTGGAAGAGTCCAACCGTCCAATATCCCCTCCTCTGAGGAGGAACCAGCAACGATCAAGGAGCCCGCAGCCCCGGAGAGATGTCGATCGAAGACTGCGTCAAGAACCTGACCCTCGCGCCGTCTGGAAGCGTGACCAGGTTTCCCCGTGTAACCAGCACTCTCCCGGCCACAAGAAGACTCGAAGGAACGAGCAGTCACCCCCAGCCAAGTCTAAAGGTCGGGCCCGATCACCTTCTCCCCGAAGGGACCGTTCACCTTCTCCCCGAAGGAACCGCTTACCTTTTCCCCGAAGAAACCGCTTACCTTCTTCCCGAAGGAGACCCTCGCGCCGTCCGGAAGCGTGACCAGGTTTCCCCGTGTAACCAGCACTCTCCCGGCCACAACAAGACTCGAAGGAACGAGCAGTCACCCCCAGCCAAGTCTAAAGGTCGGGCCCGATCACCTTCTCCTCGAAGGGACCGTTCACCTTCTCCCCGAAGGAACCGTTCACCTTTTCCCCGAAGGAACCGCTTACCTTTTCCCCGAAGGAACCGCTTACCTTCTTCCCGAAGGAACCGGCACCGTGAGCGTACCCTTCGATCCCCGTCATTCACCAGCTCCAGCAGCCACGATGAGCCTCGCGGCCCATTATCCCAGGAAATCTTAGCTACCCGTCTCCCTAAGGGCCTGGAAAAGCCCCTGTCACTGGGCACATACGACGGGACTACTGACCCTGACGAGCACATCGAGAACATCAATGCGCTATTGGACTACCGAGGCATACAGGGCGCCGTCAAATGCCGGCTATTTTCGACCACGCTCTGAAAAGGGGCGATGACATGGTACAAGCAGTTGCCCGAAGAGTCCATTAACTCATGGAGGCAACTGGGCAGAATGTTCTCACGGCATTTCACAGCTTCTCGCCATCACCCTAAGACTGAGGCCTCCCTTGGAGCCATAATCCAAGGAAAGGACGAACCTCTCTGCGCATATATCGAGAGGTTCAACAAAGAAGCAGTACAGGTCCCTACAACGGACGAGATGAAAAAGTTTCTGCTCGAGCAAGGACTCTGCCCCGGCTCTGAGTTTTCTAAAGCCGTCGGCCTCGCACCGCCGAGGAACCTAGATGCCCTCCTACTCAAAGGCCAATCTCACATTCAGTACGAAGAGAAGGTTGCGGTTAGCAATGTCCGAGCATCGCGCCATCAGGAGAACGCTCGGGCCTCCAGAGGAGAGGAAGTATCAACATCTCGTCGGGGCGAAAGGAGGCGCGAGGGCCGTCCTCGGGACTCCCGCGACAGCAAGGGCCCCTCCGGACGATTCCACGACTATACCCCCTGACTGTCTCCAGGGAGAAGATACTGTCCGAGTGTGCGAATTCAGAATTCAAGCAGGCAGGGGTCCGCTTCCCCAAACAACTGTCGGCCAAACCCAACGCCGACAAATTGAAGTACTGTCGTTTCCATAAGATTCACGACCATACTACTGAAGACTGCATCCATCTGAAGGATGCTATCGAGATACTGATCAGGGACGGCCACCTGAAACAGTTCGCGAAGAAGAAGGACACTCCTCGGCAGGACGCCCAGGAGTCCAAGAAAATAAAGGAAGTGGTACCCTCCTCGGAAGAAGCCAACATCCAGGTCGCTATGTCCATATCGCGACCAGAGGACTTCTACGTCCCGGACGAGCTCAGCGCCCCTGCCTATTTCGCAGCCCACAACCCGTGGGAGACGTTTCCCTCCGCCATGGTTATCTCTGGCGGGGGCTTCAACAAAGTCACGGTGGGCTCCGTGAAACGAAAATTCGAGCATCTGATCAACACAAGCTCTAATAAGGTGACCACGCTCGATCAGGTCTAGAAGGCTCTATCCCCATCTTCTTCTATCGGGAAGAGCTCTTTGGGGGGTCTCCAAACTCGAGCATACCTTTGCTCGTCAGAGCCCGAATGGCGAACTTCGACGTTCGCAGAATCCTCGTCGACCAGGGCAGCTCGGTCGACATTATGTACTCCCAATTGTTTTCAACACACCAGTTGGACGAATCACACCTCACCCCCAATGTGGGGTCTGATTTACAAGGATTCAACGGATCAGTGACCAAGCCGTGGGGATACGTCAAATTGATCGTCACCTTTGGGTCAGTTGAGACGGCCAGATCCGTCAAGGTACAATTTCTGGTAATCGACTGCCCGTCGCTTTACCAGTGCATATTCGGAAGACCAACTCTGGCCGAGTTGGTAGCTGTGCCTTCAACAGTCCACCTCAAGATGAAGTATTACACTTCAAATGGGATGGTCGCCACCCTCCACGGTGACATCGAAGTTGCACGACGGTGTTTCGAAGCAGCCACAAAGGGGCTCAACGCCATTGCATCCAAGCCGTAGGTATCAAGCAAGCCAGCCTTGCCCAGCAGCTCCGAGGAAGCCAAGCCTCTGCCTCAGGTCGACTTCGTCGACCTCGACAGCCACTTCACCAAGGAGGACCAACAGGAGGATCGAGCAACTTCAACTGACTCGTCCAGCAGCAGCTCTCATCCGATGCGCCCAATCCCGGATGGCAACTTCGAGCTCGTTCTCTTCGGTGACGACCCTCAGCGGGGAGTGACGATTGGAGCAGACCTGCCCGACATTGCAAGGAAGCAGCTCAAAACATGCCTTCGTGAGAACGCCGACCTCTTCGCCTGGAGTGTCGCCGAGATGCCCGGCTTGGACCCGCCCATCGCCTGCCACCAACTGACAATTGACCTGGCCGTCAAAGTCGTAGCACAACGTAGGAGAAAGCAGTCTCCGAAGAAAATGGAGGCTGCAGAAAAAGCTGTAAAGGACCTCCTCGAGTCCAAATATATTTCGGAGGCCAAGCACACCACTTGGCTGTCCAACGTTGTACTTGTGAAAAAATCTAATGGCAAATGGCGAATGTGCATTGACTACACCGATCTTAATAAGGCGTGCCCGAAAGATGCCTATCCCTTCCCCAATATTGATAAACTTGTTGATAATTCTGTCAGTTTTAAACTTTTATCGTTCATGGACGCCTACTCAGGCTATAATCAAATTCCAATGGCGATGGTCGACAAAAAATACATGGCCTTCATGACCGAATCGGGAAATTATTACTACAACGTAATGCCCTTCAGCCTGAAGAACGCCGGAACGACCTATCAAAGAATGATGAACAAAGTCTTCCGGGGAGAGATAAGCGACATGCTCGAAGTCTATATGGACGACATGATCGTAAAATCCCACGAGGAAACCGATCACACTGCCCATTTAAGAAAGGTCTTCGAACAGGCCAGAAAATACAAAATGCGTTTCAACCCGGAGAAGTGCACGTTCGGTGTCCGGGCAGGAAAGTTCCTCGACTTCTATTTAACAGAGCGGGGAATCGAGGCCAATCCCGATAAGTGCCGAGCATTCTCCGAGTTTCCAACACCAAAGTCAAAGAACTTCATCCAGTCCCTCAACGGGATGCTCGTGTCACTATCTCGTTTCGTGGCCAAATATGCCCAGCACGCCCTACCGTTCTTCAAACTCCTCTGCAAGGAGGCAGCGTTCGAATGAACCGAGGAATATGACAAGGCTCTTCTCCATCTGAAACGGGCGCTCTCGGAGCCACCAGTACTCTCTCGACCGAACAATGGCAAAACTTTGTACCTATACCTCGCCGTAGCAACCGAAGCAGTGAGCGCCCTCTCATCCGCGGGACTCCTGAAGGACAGAAGCCTATATATTCACGAGCAAATCACTGCAAGGACTAGAGTTAAGGTACCAACAGATAGAGAAGGTGGCTCTGGCCCTCATCAACACAACTAGAAGATTAAGACACTACTTTCTGGCCCACACGATCGTGGTTCGAACAAATCAACCCATAAAGCAGCTGCTGGGGCGACCAAATATGGCCGGTCGAATGCTTAAATGGTCGCTTGAACTATCCGAATTTGACATCCAGTATGAAAGCATGAAAGCCCTAAAAGCCTAGGCTCTGGTCGACTTCGCGCAGAAATGACATTCGCAGACCCCCCCGCGAGCGAAGTGCGCAAATGGACCATTTTTGTGGACGGTGCCTCCAGCTCGGCAGGGAGCGGCGTGGGCATCATACTGGAAAACAACAAAGGAATCATCGTTGAAGTATCACTCACCCTGTCCTTCCCAACCTCTAACAACCAGTTTAAGTACGAAGCCTTCCTCGCTTGATTGCGCCTAGCCGAGGACCTAGGCGCAGAAGAAGTCGTCATTTGCACAGACTCACAACTCGTGGCCCTTCAGGTCCGAGGAGAATATCAAGCCAAAAATGACAACCTGACCGAATACTTAGCCATGGTCAAAAAGGAAATGGCGAAGTTCGCAACGGTAGAAGTGAAACATGTCCCCCACGAACATAACATGCGAGCAGATGTTCTGTCCAAACTGGCTAGCACGAAGAAGAAAGGCGGCAACAAGTCCGTCATACAGGAGGTACTTCCGCGACCCAGTATCGAGAGGGCCTCCCCGACCCTCGACGTACAGGTGATCGGCGACAACCATTATTGGATGACCCCCGTTTACAACTACCTCGCCAAGGACGAACTCCCGTCCGACCCCAAGGAGGCCATCGTGGTCAGGAGAAGAGCATGCTCGTATGTCCTGGTCGAAGATAAACTCTACCGGCGAGGATTTTCTGTCCCACTGCTCAAATGCGTCAAGGAAGAAATGGTCGCTCACATCTTGCATGAAATCCACGAAGGAATCAACGCTCAACATCTCGGTGGAAGGTCACTTGTCCGAAAGGCCCTTCGAGCAGGATATTACTGGTCGACCATGCAGCACGACGCCAAAGAACACGTGAAGAAATGCGATAAATGCCAACGGCACGGGGACATGTACCTGGCTCCACCTAACGAGCTCAAGGCTATGTCCTCCCCGTGGCCATTTTCCTGGTGGGGCCTAGACATCCTAGGACCCTTCGTGGTAGGATCAAATCAGAACAAATACCTAATAGTGGGCGTAAATTACTTCACAAAATGGATAGAAGCAGAGGATCTAGCCAAAATAATTGCCCATAATATACTACGCTTCTACAAACGAAACATCCTCGCGCATTTCGGCATCCCCCAAGCGATAGTGACGAACAATGGGACGCAATTCATGGACAGGAAGTTCCAGGACTTCGTCACCCAACTGGGCACGAAGCAGCACTTCGCATCCGTCGAGCACCATTAAATAAACGGGCAGGCTGAAGCATCTAACCGAGTCATCCTTCGAGGCCTCAAACGAAGGCTGGACGAAACAAAGAAGGCATGAGTCGAGGAGCTGCACAGCGTGTTATGTGCATACCGCACAACTCCACACTCTACAACCGGGGAAACACCTTTCCATCTAGCATACAGGACCGAGGCTGTAATCCCCGTCGAAGTTCACGTACCCTCCAGGCGGACAGAGTCGCCCCTAGACGAGGAGATGAACGACAAATCATTAAGAGAAGAACTCGACCTCGTCGAGGAAATCCGAACTGGGGCAGCCCTTCGCGAAGCCTCACTAAAGCAGAAAATTACCATCAGGAACAACGCCAAGGTGATACGATGAGAGTTCGACGTGGGAAGCCTTGTTCTAAGGAGAAACCACAAAGATTCTCGCGGGGGAAAACTAGCCGCCAACTGGGAAGGACCCTATTGTGTCCGAGCAAAAATGGAGAATGGGGTCTATTACCTAGAACATCTCAACGAGGAAGAACTTGCTCGACCATGGAACGCTGAAAAGCTAAAACAATACTATAGCTAAGGCCCTAATTCTCGGTTTGACTCGTCACAACGACGAACGTCGACTACCGGCCACTATGCGCGCCTAGGTACAAGTGTCGCATACCAATAAAGCAGAACCCCGCTCAGTAACGGGCCGAGTATCTGCTCGACAGCGGTCCTCAATCGAGCATCGTCGTCGTCAAAGTACCATGACTGGAAGAACCCCAGCTCGCGATGGGACGTTCATACCGCAAACTCAAGCCTCAAACGCGACCTGAGCTCCGCACCCCCGCCAGGATATTCCCCGGCCGTTCGACCAGTACCCCTCACTGCCAAACACACATACAACGAGCAATCCCCTAAAACTTCACATAAATCGAATACTCCCTATCACGGGTAGACATACATTCACAACGAGCATGAGTACAACACTTAGTAGGAAATAAAAGCAAGTAAAACCATGCAAATAACAGAACCGGCCACCAGGACCGGACACATAATTTAAGTATGGTAAATGGCCACTAGGACCATGATTGTACTGGATTACATAAATCGGGGGCCATGCCTCCAAAATAGGTTACAAAAATATACACGGCATGCATGCCAGACAAATTACAACAACAAAAATCCCTCACTCATCCATCTAGTCGGCAGGCTCGGGCTGAGGCTCCTGGTTCTCCGCGGGCTGATCCTCGACATTCTCTTCAAGAAGGGCGTCAGGCATAACGATCCGGCCATCTTTAACATGCATCAGATAATGAGTACCCTCAGTAGAAATGTCAAGTCTGAGGTTCACCACCCGCAGTTGAGACACGGCGTTCTTGAAAGATTCGTCCGCAATGACGATATTATCATCCTCGACCGCCAACATACGGGCAACTAGCTCGGACCTTGTCTTCAGCTCCTTCACATCCTCGGGTTCGTCTTCGCCCGGAGCATTGACCCCCCTCAGCTGCTGGACCAGCTCCTCAGCCGCCTTCTTCTCCGCCGTCAGCACAAAATTCTCCTTCTTCAGCCTGGCCACCTCCTCGTCAGCCTTCTTCTAGGAATTTTCAGCACTCTTCACCTCTTCCATGAGAGATGCCACGGTAGCCCGAGCAGCCTTGAGCTCAGACTCAGTTGTAGAGTCCCCTTCAGCGTATATGGCCGCCATTTCCAGAACTCTGACCAGTGCAGAAGCATCTTGGGCCACCAACGCCCTCTTGCTCGGACGGTCCATGCTTCCATGCTTTCCAGCCGAAGAGATTCTACCCGCGGCACGATCAGGGAGTTCCCCTCAAAGTATCTTCTATCAAGTATGCAAGGAGGAAGCTCGAACCTCCCTTTCTCTGGAGCCCGGCTGAGATCCACAACGTCGTTGGCCCTCAGTCGCTTGGTTCATGGGGTCAAAGGCAGGGGAGATCCCCGGGGAGCAGGAGTGTGATAAGAGTTCCCCGCAGCGGACTAAGCAGGAGTGGGAGCACGCGCATTGGTAAATCGAGACTTCAGAGGAACCGTTCCGGCCTTGTTCCTCGCAAGAGCATTCTTCACCACCCTCTCATGAGCCAGAGGCATCTCACCTGCACAAACAGAATACGAGCATGTTAGATACGAGAAAAGAAAATAGTTCGGGCAAATCAAAATAACTAAGACTACCGAGCAACTTATGGGCTTCCGCAGGAGTCTTGCACTCCAGGAGTGCCATGGTATTAATAAAGCGATATTCAACCCTCTAACTACCGTCCTCCTCGAAGACCGGGTCACCCTTCTTTGTCCAGCATTCAGTGAGCAGGAAGGAGTTAACGTACTTCATAAGCGTTTCGTACGCAATGGCGTCCTGCCCGTCTA
Source organism: Lathyrus tuberosus (assembly GCA_022829125.1). Taxonomy (NCBI): domain Eukaryota; kingdom Viridiplantae; phylum Streptophyta; class Magnoliopsida; order Fabales; family Fabaceae; genus Lathyrus; species Lathyrus tuberosus. The sequence continues at coordinate 10,834,757 of JALAZF010000123.1, read as the reverse complement.
ACTCGTTCGGCTGAAGAACGTAATCGCCAGGCTTCTTGGTGAAATGGCCAGGTCCCTAGTGGATGGGGAACTTGTATACTCTTTCCCCGATGAACTTCCCAGACTCGTCGCGCAGCTCGTTTCCCTCCTCGTCGACCTCAATCTCCCATAGATAAGCGATGTCCTGGGCAGCTTCAAATACGGACTCAATGACGTAGTATCTCTCCTTAAACGTCTATATCGACTCAGAGAAAGGCTTAAACAGCTTGCGAGGCTGCTTTAATGAGACCCAACTGTACTTCCTCCCCGACAGCTGTCGTTGAAGGTGGAAGACTGTGAAGAACAAGGGAAGAGTAGCCCCAATCTTCAAGAGATCACAGGTCAGCTCGAACGCCCGTATGAAGGCCAGTGAGTTCGGGTGTAGCTGCGTGGGGGCCAACTTCAAGTGCACAAACACTGATTGCTAAAAATCAGTGAACGACAATCTAAATCCCAGCTCTTTGAAGGCATATTCGTACATAGTAAAGAGATCCCCGAAATCTGTGCAGACCCGATCATCTTCGGAGGGAAAGTACACCTTCCACTTCCCCTCTGGTCTGACTTCCGTAAAAACATCCCCTAAGTATGTGGAGAATGTGGACCCGTGCTCGGCCGATTCGGCCACCTCCCATTCCTCCGCGGAACCCTCGACGACATCTTCGTCCATACCTCTCATTTCCTCTTCTTCCCTGTTCTCGTTGGGGATGCTCGAAGTAGTCGAACTACTGTTGTCCAAGGAACTTGCTTCTTCCTCGGACGAGTCCAGGATAATTTCTCCATTTGGCCCCGTCGCCATTTCGATCACCTGAAAAACAGAGAAAAAGGTGAATTCGACAATAGATCAAATCCACTTTTCCACCGCTAGTCAAGTGAAAGGGCGCGCAAAGGGCTGAGGACGACGTCCCCGACCTAAGCCCTAACATCGAACAAAACGCTAAGAGTCTCCCATGAGGAGATGCTCGGAGCAAGCCGCTTCCATACGAAGAACTTCCTCGAGCCACTTCCCGGTTTCCGTTTGAAGCTCCGCTGGAAACTGCAAAGCTTCACCGGAAATTGGGAAAACTCGCCGGAAACTTTGTCACTGCTTCTGAATATGAACAATCACGACGGTGGCGCAGACGTCATCATCGCAATGACGCCAGAAACCACCCGATTCACCATAATATCCTAAAACCTAGCGACCTCATCGGCGACGGAAAATGGCACGACCACCGTCCACCACCAACAATCACCAAAAACTAATCTACTTCATCTTCTACACCTAAACCTAACCGCATGCAAGACTACAAACAACCATCAAAATGGGTAAAAGAGCATAGAATAAGCAAACTTACTTGATTTAGAAGATAAAAAAGGGTTCCCCGAAAGTTGATGCGGTAGCCGGAATAGCAGACGACGGTGACGGGCAGGAATTCTGAAGAAGACGAAGAGAAATCAGAGTGAAAAGTTCAAAATGGGACGAGTTTCCCCCTTTTATATAGAGGGGCACGTGCAGTGACACGCGCTCGTAGGTCATGATGGTTATCAACTAGCCATCATTGCCTATTAACTGCTACACAGGGCTTTAGGCACACGTGGCGCCCTGATGTTTCCAATTCTGACTAATCGTTAGTCTCTCCGCACGACGGGCAACACGAACACGGTCATGAATGCCACGGACACCAGGGATCACGGGCACCACAAGACCTTCCCCATCACCAAACGATGACTTCGCGCTTGCTCCCCGGAGCAACAAGTTGTCCTTAAGTCATCACTCCCATGCTCTAGAGCAACGACTTGGGGGCTCCTGTTATGGACTGGACCAATGGCCAGGCATGGCCCAATCCACTTCTGCTCTAGAACGACCCAATTACCTAAGTCCAATCCATAAACGGGCAAAGTTACCTTTCTGCCCCTCCAACTGAGCACGGACTGCATCGCTCCTCCCCGGAAATGCTGCCCGTTATTCACGGTTTCTCCACTCCCCGAACAGATGAGGGCATGTGCCCGAAATTACGCTTATGCCCGACATAACGGCTAGTTTCGGGCACCCTGCCCGACATAACGGCTAGTTTGGGCAGTTACATATTCTTCGGGAAAACGATTATTTCGCCCCAAAAATAGGACCGTTGGCCACACGCTGGGGGCTCTATATAAACTCTCTCACTTGAGAGGGTCAGGTATCCAATATTCACCGTACGAACTAATACTTTGTACTTGCCCTTTTTCTCTGACCCTTTCTTACTTGAGCGTCGGAGTACCTTGCAGGTACACCCCCCCTCCTCCTCTCCATACGCCCAGCATCTCAGACGTACTTGGTGGCCTACTTCTTCAGGATCTGATCCAGCCTTCGCGATCAGTAAGCTTGCTGTCAAAGAGCTTACTAGTTGGATATGTTTCGTTCACTGAAAGTTTTCGTCAGTCAATTAGATCTACTGAAAATTTATGTGTCAAAAGCTTAAATTTTGTTCTATTTTATTGTTTAGTTATAATTTATTTACACATGTATTGTATAATTCTTGCAAGTAATTTACTCAGATGAAGAGAGGAAATACAATAAAGATATTACTTATGGTCTCCTTTGATTTATGAAGTAGAGAATATTCACTGATCATGGGTAAGAAGAAACGATTAATAGAGAAAGGGAATGAAAATTATCACAACCATCACCACTGGAAGAGTTTTTTTAATTAATGAAGCTTAGTATATGTTGGTTCTAGTGCTTGTTTTAGGAACACTGTTAACATATGAAAATACTATTGATCTACTACCTATAAGGAAGCATTTCAGCTTTTCAAATATATTATTTTAGCAGATTTAGGCATTACTTGAAGATATATGCTCTTTTGAATTAATTAACATGTTGCTTTGTTTAATCATATTGATTATTACTATTTATTTGCTCTAACACGGTGATTATTAGTAAGCTCAACTAGATTTTTATTAGGGGATACATAAACTGAGCGGAGTTATCATGGCTTAGCATGGTTTACTATCATAGTGCCAAAAATGACGGGAGGCATTTGTTTAAAAAGGCTTGGTAGCGTGAACATATGCTTCAAATATGATGATAGGGTGGAGTTTGCAAACTTGAGTTATTTCTCTCTAGTGTGAGGTGTTGCAGGGAAAATATAAGCATACTTTGATTCCAGAGAAAAATCATGTAATAGTGCATACTGGCCCTGTCAAAATTTGTAATAGTGCTTATGTTGATATTTTGCAGTTGTGTTTATGTATATCTTATGTATTTTAGAACATATTTAATGTTATTTTAGTTTAGTGACTTTAGTTTGAATCAAAGAATGTAACAAAATTCTAATTTAATTCCATTAAATTTAAGATTATATTGATATAAAATTCTCATTTGATAAATAACAAATTATGGTCTAATAAAATATTATGAAATTTTATTGTGATGGCTTTAATCACAATTTGTTTATTGTCTAAGTCTCCCTTAGCTAATTATATGGTTTTAATTTAGTCCCTTAATAAAATTGCTTACTCATTATTTTGATTTTTGTCATGTTGTAATACCACATCATCCAAACTTAACGTTTTTCTCAATATTTAACAGAAAGGATTAATTTGGCTAACAAAATGATTTCTAAGGGACTAAAATGTAACGTTTATTAAATAAGGGAATAAAGTAAAATCTGAAATTAAGTTAAGGGACTTTGGCACTAATTATGCCTATTTTTAATGAGGTCTCACGATTAAGTCACACATAATATAGCATTAAACAAACTAATCATTCTAAAGACTTTATTATGGCATATACAAGTAACATGATAAAAACAATGCAATATATATATATATATATATATATATATATATATATATATATATATATATATATATATATATATATAAACAAATAACATATATCAAAGTCATGATACAAAAGCAAATACAATTAGTATTGATTGTTTATTAAGGCTTACTCTAACTGAAGGCTCCTCAGGTCTTGTCTATCTATCTGTCTGAGTGACCCGAGTACTGTTTGAGTAATGAAGTAGCTTAGAAGTCACTAAATTAACTTAATTGATTACCCATAAGTTACATATGCTCATCTGGATCCCTTTTTCTGTCATACTCACTCAATTTGGGTGGTTCCTCTATAGACTTTGGAATATTGCTCTCTAGTATTATTACTGACAACAGGTGTTTCAGTTGCACTTTTCCCGGAAGAGTTTTTGTCTGAGTTGGGGAAGGAGCATGACTGCTCTAGTGTCCACCGAGGCCAAGAGGATGAGTTTAATACTTCTTTCTTTCACGTCGGTCCTTTGACTAAGGAACCTCGTCTCTTTTTCTCCTAGCTGGCTATGGAATGACAACACGAGTCTTCCTTGAAGCAACTTCTTGAACTGTATTTTTGCGGGTGGGAGCACGGTGAAGTTTTTTTCTAAAAGCCGAGCCTTTACTTTCAAAGGCGTGTGAATCACTACAACATTTTTGTCCCACAGCAACGTTAAAAAACCGTTGCGAAACATGAAAAAACCGTTTCTTAAAGATATTAGAACGGTTTACATCGCGTGGCAAATCAAGGCGTTGCCTTAGCTTTTTGCTACAGTATTTGTATCAAATGGCAACGTCTTGAGATAGCCGTAGTTTTAGATACTTTAAAAGAACGGTTTTTAGAGATCCAATCAACAACGACTTCTATCCGTTCTTAAATTAAAACCGTTGCAATTGGTATATTTTAGGCTAGAGGAGATCACCACAGTTTTCCACCGTTGCTAACTGTAAAAACGTTGTGATAGACTCTAAATTTCAAAGCTACAACAATTTCTAACGTTGCACAAATAGTTAAAATATATTATACTAATAAAATGTGGAGTGATTCATTTATTTTTATCAAATTTGTAAATAATATTATTCAACATAAAAAGCAGTAATTTTAATATAATATTATTCATATAAAAATTTAATATGATTTTAAATGAAAAAATTACATAAAATAACATCTTCAGTAACATCATTCACATTTCTTTGAATGAATTGCGTTTCGGCCGTAAACAGTTACATTAATTATTATTATTATTATCGTTATTAAAATAATCTAAGTCTTCCATGCTTTTCACTAGCTTCAACTTCATTCATCTTGAGACTGACATGTGTACTCTGACTAGAAAAATACCATATAGATTAATGTTTGGCAAAAATAACATGTTATTGATACTAGAAGATATCTTTAAAACTATAGTTAAAACTCAATTACTGATCCAAATATATTAAAAATTGTAACTAATCTAATTAACAACTTACTCAATTACTTGTGTTGAATAATTTATCCCTTAAAGATTCTATATTGCTGCTACATACAATCATTATGAAAATAAGCCAAAGTGACATATGTATTGATGCACTTGACTTTAAAAGATTATATATGGTAAGATACAAGCACAGAGATAAAGATTGTCACTCAACTGATTAGAATAAATAACAATGACAAATCTTTCTAAAATTTTAAGAAAAAAAATGTAAATTTTTATAGAATAAATAACAATGCCAAATCTTTCTAAAATTTTAAGAAAAAAAATGTAAATTTTTATAGAATAAATAACAATGTCAAATTAAAAACCAATTGGATATTAAGTAACAATCCCAAATTATGAAAAAACCAAAATGAATCTTGTGTATACATACTGCTTTAGAGAAATTTTTTAATTTTATAACAAGAGTTACTATAAAATTTTATTTATGGTTTTGAAATTACACAAATAGTTTACTGCAAGAGAAAATTTATCCAAGAAAGATATTTTAAGGACTTGCTTTCTGTTTGAAATTGAAAATACAAATAGCAGTTCCACATATAGAGAACGGGGAAAAGTAACTAAAAAAAAATACAGATACACACCTGCCACACTTCAATGCCCACATACTTTATTGGTTTCAGCACATTAAGATTAGGATCATCCTCAAATTTTGGAGGAAATAAAAAGAAAAATTCATGCTACAGTCGTTGGCCAGTCCTGGCATCTAGTTTATCATTAGCAGCATCCTCGTTCTATGTTACTACAACATTTAATTTCATGTCATATATATACAACTATAAGAACTATATTTACAAACCAAAACAATTAATTAATACATTTTAGTGGTGCAATAATGCTGCAATAAGCACAATAGCATGTGCGGAAATTACTTCGACTTGGAAACTAGGCGTTAAGAAAAATGTTTAACTTACTTATTTCAACTTAATAATTAACAAACCATGGCTTGTACAATCTATTATGAAGAGCAAATTGTATATTTACCAATAACATTAGAATCACATTTCAAGCATAAGAGGAAATATGGTATAAATCTATTTTTTTAAATGGTTGTGTTGAGAAGTAAACAACTGAATTACAGAGAAAATTGTGCCAGATCGAATAATCTAAAAGTGATTTAAAATTGTGCCATTTATGTGTCCATATCAAAATATGATGATGATGTTTCTCACGATTTTAGTTTTGAAACAGTCCCTATATAATCCTATAGTATATTATTTTTCATTTATGATTAACAATAAAAAAAACTTAGAGATCAAAGAGGTCGGAGAAACTTACTTCAGCTGAGAGAAAGAGAGTCGGTCTAGGTGAAAATTAGTGCAAGATTAGATCCCAAGACTAGGGAAGATCACCGACAAAAACAGAGCAATCGAGTATTAATTATCACTTGGTCTGTTTCCATTAAACTTGTAAGAATTTTCCAGTATCAAAACAAATCAATCTTGCTCATTCAAATTCTTTCATCTAAATTTGACCAATGACTTGTTCCAACACTAATCCACTTCAGGAACAAAGTAAATTAAGCAGGATTTACATAATAAAATTTGGAACTAGAGAATTAAACTACGTAACCTTCAAAAAGAAGAAGTGATTAAATCTATATAAAAAAGTGAAGCAGCAACTACACACAATCAAGCTTAGCAACCAACAATTATCAATATCAAAATAATTTTAAGGAGATATCAGAATAAAAACTATAACACGGATCATGAACTGTGCATCAATTTTGGAAATATCAATTAAACTTAAACACGATTTTAAGGGGAAAAAGCACCATAGAAAAGCAGAAGCATTCTCCAAATTAGAAAACCTAAAACAGAACAATGGATAAAAAAGGAAAAAAATAAGAGATCCATGAATATGTAAAGAAAAATACACTGTAGATCAAAGACAACTTGAATCGAAGACATCGATATTGAAGAGAGACAGTGGAGATCAATGACAGAGCAAGGATACATACCTCATTGAGAACGTGAGATCGAGAGTGAGAGCTAGATCTAAATCGAGATTGGGAGCAATATCAAGAGTGAGGGCTGGATCTAAATGGAGAGGGAAATAAGATAAACAATAAATCATTCATTTTTTTCGTATTTGAATCTTTGTTCATATCTGTTGCTGCGCTTGTTTTCTCAATGTGATAAACCCTAAGGGAGAAAACGCCGCTGACAATGGAAAAGAGAAATTTGTGCCATTTGTTATAAATTTTAAAAATTATAAATTAAAAAAATCATAAATAATTTTTTAAAACTTTTTTAAAATAGAAGAACTTATTTTAATATTTTTATAAATTAATAAATTAACTTTAAACTCTTGTAGCATAAATTTTTATCATTAATATATACACAAAATTATATAATTTTTAGTAATCAATATATCTTAAAAATTATATTTGTAAAAAATTTTATTTAAAATAATTTTGAATTTAAGAAAATTGTAAAATTTTAATAGCTAAAAAGCATAAGAATTTGCTAAAAATATATAAAAGTATAAAAGTTATTTTTAAAAAAAATTAAAAGAGGGTCTTATATATGGGAACGGTCTTACTTATATATAGTATTTATTAAAATAAATAAAAATTCTATGAAAACGGTTCTTATATGTTGTCGATGAATATGATAAACAAACCGTTCTCGTTGTACTCTACAAGAATGGTTTCTAGCCGTTGTGTACCATTCACAAAAGTATATATTCTACTGCAACAGAATTTGAAAACTGTTTTCTAATATTCTCTACGAGAACAAATTTTTTACCTTCTAAAAATTAGGCGTTGTCGTAGACTCAAAATGTTATAGTGAATTTTGATGTCGAACAAAGTTAAACATGTTGTTCAAGAATTTATTAGCACCTTGCATATCAATGTTCTCTTAGAGAGTTTAAAGGCCAGACAAGTCTTCAGGTTGTATAATCGAAAGTAGAACAGGAGTTTCCATCGAATTTGCTTGAACAAATTTGGCCAATTGCGAAGCTGGAACTGGATCTGGATGCAACGAAATGACCATTTCAAGATCTACGATGTTTTGCGACAGAGGAAAGGTGGTTGATTTCTAGATGTTAAAGTAGCAGCAACAACTTCTCTTGCAGCGGCGAATACAATAACCTTATATCCAACCATCACCGATGGAAAAACTAAGAATATAAAGACTTGAGGAAAGGAGATTTGAGATAATGCTGAATCAAATCAAAACACGATAAATTCTTGCGTTTGAGTGCAAATACTTGCTCAGATGATCAGAAGAAGTTACGAATTATGACAGTTGGAGAATGAATGTGAATTCGTGGAAATCGCAGGGATCAGCAATCAATCCCCATATGTGAGGGCAAGGTTCCTTATTGCTTTGTTTTAATGATGTCAAAACTAGGAAAATTTAGTACTTGTGTATTTTGGACGGTATCACCTTGTCTTAACTTGCATTCATTCTTTTAAAATGTGCATAATGATCCACATACATGAATCTAGGCATATAGGATCATTCCCTATGTGTAAAATGTGTTATAAATCATTCTTGATACATTAGGTCGACCCATACAGGGCTTAGGTCGACTCAAAATTGATAAAAATGGGGTTTGTGGCATGCTTGCGTCGCCTCACAGTTATTGTGGAGGTCGACGCATACTGATTGAAAACAATCTTGGAGCTCTCTGGTGCTCATGTGTCGACGCATGGTCAGGTTCAGGTTGACGCACAATTTTATTTTGTGCGCAGGATTGCTTTCTGACATGTTCAGGTCAACTCACAGGTTGTGAAGGTCGACCTCTCGCGCATTTGAGCTCATTTTTCTGCATCTTTGTGATTCAAAAAGTTATTATTTCTGTAATGTTTTCATAGTCATATATATATATATATATGCATCATTTTTTGTACAACAACCAACACAAAAATTGAAAATATACATTGAATTGCTCTTCATTTTCATTTTCACACTTGCATTCTTCAACAATCACACATAATCATCTTTGTTAAGTTGTGCTTTGTTGAGGTGATAACGTCCAAATGTAGGATTTGTATATCTAGTTTGGGTTGAGATTTCAATGGGATTTTCTTGAATAAAACCATTAAGGTTTTGTCCTCCAAGATCTTGAGGGATTTGTGGGGGTTTTGCACAAATCTTTGCAGTACATATTCAGCCGAGTGAAATCCTTGAAGAATGGCGGGTTCGGTCAAGGAAGTAGCGGTAACCGGAGGATTGTATTGAAATATTTGGGGTGGAACGTCTTGCGATCAAAATCAGCCGAGTAAAACACTTGAAGATTCAAGTGAGTAACGATAACCAGAGGTTTGTTCAAAGCGTTTGATGCACTTGATTCAGCTAGAATCAAGGGGAGAGAAGTGGATATAATCAACATCAACAACTAGGTTTGAGTGTGTGGTGACTATAACTTCTCTTGTACAAAACTTTGCAACTAGATTTTATACATATCTTAATTCTAGTTTTAGAATTGGGGGCAGACGTACCCGAAGCGATGACGAAAGGGGAACTGCCTAAACAAATCGGGTGTCGTTCTCTCTCTCTTTCTATTTCTTTACTTTGTGTTGTTAATGTTTGTGTGAAATCAATTGTTCGATAAATTTCTATTGTTGTGTATTGCTGAAAAACTGTTTTGGAAATTCACTGCAATCACTTTGATTGCAATTGTGAAAAATTCTGCACTATCATTTCATAGGAAATTAAACTTGGTGTGTTGTGCACACCAAGTGTTCGACGTATTGATCGCACACAAACTATTCGTAAAATTGTCAATTCAATTTTATCATATATAATTCATTGGAAACCGGTTAATTCAAAGTGGTTTTTATTTGAATTAGTTGATTGGGATCTATATTGATTCTGTTATCTCATCAATATTATTCCATTCGGTTTCACATATCTGATCTTACCAATAACGGTTCGTTTAGACAATTTTAAATCCAAGACCGTTTCCGCACATTTTTGAAACAATTTTTATGCGTTGATTTTATTAAAAATTAGTGATCTATTTAACCCCCCTGTAGATCATTGCCATCATCTAACAAGTGGTATCACGAGCACTAGTTCATCTAGTGCTTCACATATAGTTTTTTAGAAAATGGCTAACGAACCTAAAGGGGCGTACAATAGAGCATTGGTTTTTAATGGTGAAAACTACGGTTATTGGGGCGTACAATAGAGCATCGATTTTTAATGGTGAAAACTACGGTTATTGGAAAGATTGTATGCATGTGCATATCAATTCTATTGATAGAAATGTATGGAACGTTATTCAAAATGGTCATATTGAAATAACTATGACCAATGCGGATAACGTTGTTGTGCCTAAGTCGGAAGCACAATGGAACAATGAAGATGAGAAAAAGTATAATTACGATTGGAAAGCTAGAAATATTCTCATATCCTCTTTGGGAGTTGATGAATATTATAAATTTTCCCATTGTACTACTGCTAAGGCTATGTGGGACGCATTACAAGTTGCTCATGAGGGAACTAATGATGTCAAACTAGCTCGAATCAATACTTTGACACAAGAGTTTGATCTCTTTCACATGAAGCATGGTGAAATCATTACGGAAATGCAAAAGAGATTTACTCACTTAATCAATCATTTAAATTCACTTGGTAGACCTGTTTCCAATGATGTTGCTAAAAACAAAATTTTAAGATGTCTTAATAGGGAATGACAACTTAAGGTCACGACCATAAAGGAAGCTAATGATCTTATGACTTTGGACATCACATATTTATTTGGCAAGCTTGAGGAACATGAGCAAGAGCTCATAAGTCTCGACTAACACAAGAAGAAGGAAAAGAAAGAAAAATCAAAAGACACGAACAATAAGTCTGTAGTTCTAAAGGCTTCTAGCTCAAAGTCCTCCACAAAAAGCTAAGTGAAAGTGAGTCAAGTGATGATGATGAAGATACGAATGAAGATATGGGGTTGTTCGTGAGAAGATATAATAGATATATAAGAAAAAATGGAATTCAACATTCGGACAAAAATCTCATTAACTTTCGACGACAAACGAAGTCCTCTAAGCATGAAGGAAATAAGAGTGCTAAATCAAAAGGTTCATGCTACAATTGTGGAAAGGTCGGTCATTACAAGTCGGATTGTTCATTGATCAAGAAAGACAAAGGAAAAGAAAAGAATCGTCAACAAAAGAAAATGATGAAACCTATAAGGGCATACATTGCTTGGGAAAGTGACAATGAGTCCTCTAGTGAAGATTGCTCAAGTGATGAAGACAAATCCATCAATCTTTGTCTCTCGGCTCATCAAAAGAAGAAAAAGAAGAAAAAGAAGGTAAGACATTCTAAGTATGAACACTCTAATAAAATGTCTCATTCCGAATTGCAAAATGCTTTTGATACTTTACACCATAAGGCTAAAGAAGCTTTTAAACGCTTAGCTTCAAACAAGCAATTTTTTTTCACATTTAGAGAAAAAGATTTCTGACTCCGAAAAGGAATTAGAAGCTCTTAAGAACTCAATGATGGAAGAAACAAAAGCTAAAATCGAGGATGACAAGTGTACTTGGTTAAATTAGGCAGGTTGTGAAACTTGTCACATTTGGCAAAAGGAGGTAAGAACTCTTAAAGCCAAACTAGACAAGGCTTTAGAACCTAAAGTCACATTTGCTATTGATCGATCACATTTCAGAAAAAGCATGAATAATCCTTATAAAAAATATACATATGTGATTAGAGATCAAGATAGAAAAAGTAACACCAATGTTAACCTAACTTGTCTATATTATTGCAAGAAGGGTCACACCATTGCTCAATGTCATTGTAGGAGATTCTTAGTTCCTAAAGGTATTTTTCCAATGGTCGCCCAAATGCAACCAAAGATTCACTCACACCCAAGGAGAAGAACAAGCATATGGTCGGAACAATGTTCAAAACCTCACAAACCCTCTCAGAAGCCTTTATAAATCCCCAACTATTGGGAAGGAGTTAGGAAGGTGCTATATTGACAGTCTTCAACACGTCAACCTCGAAGTCGGAAAAAGGGATACGAATGTTGAAATCTTCCAAAATACTAGGATAGAAGTAGAGAAATTCTTCGGAAACATCTTTTGGCTGAAGTATACATACTCTTTCATTTGGACCACATGGTTGTGAAATAACAACATCCTCAGAACCAGTAGAGGATATAATCCTCAGGGATCAGATTTTGGCAATATCCATGTCATCAGCAATACTATTCTTATGGTTCATAACCTTAGAATCAAAGGGAGCAGCAATCTCCATTAGAATTTCTACAGAACCTGAAGATTCAAAGTCAAAGTCACTTTCAGAAGTGAGAACATCATTATAAAATTTGTTCATGACTCGCCTATACTCTTCTACCCCTAAAGAACCCCTCATCTCTTGCATGTTTTCTTTCCATAATCTTTTCCTCTCCTCGTCACTCTTATGGGTGACCTTACCTTCATAATCACATTCCCTAAGGACTATCATTTATGTTAAAGAAAAATAGAGGAAAATCAAGAGCGAAAGAAAAAATACCTGAAATGAAGAGAACACTTGAAGTTGAAATAAACTTGTTTAAAGGAAAATAAGAGCGTATTAGTAAAGAGAAGAGAAAAATGACTTTAATATGAGCCCAACATTCAAAAATAGCTAGAGAATAGCCACTCATGACGCATTAAAGTCATCATAACACTAGGGAAGATTAAAAGACACGACCGTTCGAAGGTTTTGTTTGACACACAATGACCTAAGAAGAAAAGCCGACCTATAGCACGACATCATTCAAATATATCTAGGCTCATGTTACTGCCGAGTATTGTACCCTTATAAACGGATATAGTACTCGGGGGGCTTATGCACATGCCAAATATAGTTGAAGCCGAGTTGTGTAGTTGACCGAGATTAAGTATGAACTAGACTACGATACTAAGAAGGGTCGAGCAATACAAAGAGCTAGGTGAGTATCTTCTATGACCCGGACCGGTCACATAACCCGACTCCCATCAGTCGAGCTTCTACGAATTCGAGTACAGACCCCATCAACCCGGTACTTATGCCGAACATGAGCTCAACCGGCATACCAACAGTTGTAACGGTGGCGGCGCATCAATGCAGACGTTACCAGAGCTTTAAAGCCTACATTCATGAAGGGGAGTTACATCAATGATGACCATGTAACGTCAAAAGGCCGATATACTTCTCTTAATGGCATATCTTAATGGAAGACTATAAAAGGGGCTCCCGCATGAGGGTTAAGAAAAACACAATCATCTAGAGACAATACACAACACAAGTATAGCTCTCAAATCCCCAAATATCCCTCACAACATAGACAACGTAGCTCTTCTTGTCCATGACATGAGGAACTAACACTTATGGTGTAGCTAACCATTTTTGGCTAGAACACTAAGAATTTCAAATTATTTCAAATGAATGTTAAGAGTGTTTTCTTAAACGGACACATAAATGAAGAGGTCTATGTATCTCAACCTCTAAGTTTCGAAAGTCGTGAGTATCCTAATTACGTTTATAAGCTTAAATGTGCTTTGTACAGTCTCAAACAAACCCCTAGGGTTTGGTATGAACGTCTTAGCAAATTTTTACTTGACCAAGGATACTCAAGAGGGAAGGTTGATACTACCCTCTTTATTAAGCGTCAAGGAAAACACTCTATTTTAGTACAAGTTTATGTAGATGACATCATCTTTGGATCTACTAACATGCATTTGGTCGTGGAATATTTTAAGTTGATGCAGGGTGAGTTTGATATGAGCATGATGGGGGAGCTAAACTACTTCCTTGGACTCCAAATCAAACAACTCGAAGAAGGAACGTTTGTGAGCCAAACAAAGTATTGCTACGAGCTACTCAAGCGCTTTGGTATGGCTACCGCAAAAGCAATTGATACTCCAATGCCTACACGTGTAAACTTAGATTAAGATGAGAATGGTAAGGTCGTTGATGTAAAAAAGTATAGAGGTATGATAAGTTCTCTTCTCTATGTCACTACATCTCGACCAAATATCATGTTTAGTATTTGTATGTGTGCTAGATATCAATCATGTCCCAAGGAATCACACTTAAAAGCGGTCAAACAAATACTTATATACCTATGTGGTACTCCAAAGTATGAGCTTTGGTTTTCTAAGGGAAGTGATTTAACTTTGGTTGGCTATTTCGATTTCGATTTTGCCGGTTGCAAATCAGATAGGAAGAGCACTAGTGGCACTTGGCATTTCTTTTCAAATTCCTTAGTGAGTTGGCATAGCAAAAAGAAAGTTTTCGTTGCTTTGTCAACAGCCAGGGCAGAATAAGTCACATCCAGTAGTTGTTGTGCCCAAATCTTGTGGCTCAAGCAACAATTACTCGACTTTAATGTTAAACTTGATTGTATTCCTATTTTGTGTCACAACACGAATACCATTAACTTAACCAAAAATCCAGTACTACATTCACGCACGAAACATATTGAAATTAACCACCATTTCCTTAGGAATCACGTAGAGAAAAGTGATGTCGTATTCGAGCACGTTGATAGCAAAAATCAACTTGCCGACATTTTTACAAAACCACTTGCGACAGAACCCTTCTTCAACATTCGTATAGAACTTGGCATTTCGATATCTCGGACCGTGTTTAAATAAAATTATTGTATGCTCTTTATCTATGCTTGTCTATACATTGATTAACCATATTGGAAAGCTCAAGCTATGTGAGGGCATTCATCGTTCATCACCATTTGAGGTACTATCGTTCCTATCTATTTGATTTATTTTGACTACATATATGTTTGTGCTATGTTTGGAATGCTATCTTGGTGTTTAATTGATAGTTTATATCCTCTTTTTAGTCCATTTTTATGTTTTGAAAAAGTGTGGGCTTGCTATTTATGTTTGTGTGCTGCATTCATATCATGATTTTTCTATTTTTCCACGTTTCTACTGCATGCATCGACCAAAACAGGGTATAAGTCAACTCACGATCTTCCCAAATCAAATATAGATGTTTCTGCCAGTTATGCGTCAACCTGAGGGATCCTCATGCGTCGACTCATACTGAATGTTTCAAATTTTTGGAAATTTAATACGCATGCGTCGACGCATTACATGTAGAGGTCGACGCATCACTCGTGAGTTTGGAAAATGTTTAACCTGAAACGTTGTTGTTTGCATTGGGAACTACATGTTATCAATTGAGTCTTTTCATTCATTGCATTTCATCTTATCATCTCATTTCATCTCTCTCTACAACAACAACTCTCTCAACTCTTCAACAAACCCTAAAAACCCATTTTAAGAGCTCTCTCAAATTAGGAATTCCAAATCCAAATTAGTGAGCAACTTGGTGTTTCTACACTATTTTCTACTGCGGGTACTGTCCATCTTCCCCAACAAAGGAGTTTCAATGGCATCTTCAAGGGTTACTGGTAAGAGGTCAACTAGGGCTTCTACTTCTCGAGCATCTACTTCACAACCTCCGTCACAAACTCCATCTGAAATTCCGTTAAACGCTATGTCTCTTCTGTTTGATGAACTTGCTGATGTCTATGTAAAGAATTTTAAGAAACTATCAGTTATTAAGCAGTTTGTCTACTATCCAAAAGTTGCTGAAAGAATGCACATTCCGGAAATTATTGACATGCTAAATCGTCAAAAGTTCAATAATTTCTTAGAATCTAGTACCAATTATAATGAGGACGTGGTTAGGCTATTTTACACTGGTTTGAAAGGAAAATTCAATGATTATGACTTTGGTTACAAGTTAGGGATAAAAGTTTAAAGGTTGATATCACTGATTGGAGAGACCTGTTTGATATGTGTCCACGCCTGTCTCCTGATCTTAAAATAATCAATATTAAATTGGCTCCACATTATGAATTTAAGTTTGCTCTGGATTCTATGCTGAAAGACCCTTATCCAGAGGAATTTGTTGCAAGTGATCTCTTTCCAAAATTTGTCACTACTGGTCGGTTAAAGCGATAAGATATAATCCTACAGTGGATTATTTCTCATATTATACGACCGAAGAAGGGAGGATATTATAGAGTTGATCAAGTCGAAGCGCACTTGGTTTATCTGCTCAAGAATAAAAAGAAGGTTAAATGGCCATATTATATTGCTAGTCGAATTTTTGTCGTGAAGGAATCAGGTAGAGGAACATCCTTATGATAAGGGTCATTTATTCAAAGCGTATTGGATCATGCTGGAATTATTGATCAGGACGGTCCTTACATCTCCATTTCTAGTGACCAAGAGTCTAGTCAGAAGACGGTGACTCTAATGGGTTACATTTGGGATCCACAAGAGAAAAGGTATGTGGTTAAGACTAAAGGCTCGAGTGCAAGGGTTCAGGATTTATATGAGGATGAAGAGAAAGACCAAGAGGAAGATTAGGAAACTTATCATATGGATACCGACCCTCTTTTTGACGGTCATGGTGATAATGGTTGGTTAAGTGGTTCACCAGTGCAGGATCCTTATGCTAACCAAGGATAGGGAGAATGACAACAAAATACTTGGACTAACCAAGGCACATCTTATATGCCTCCTTCTCCACCTCAATATCAAACTGATAGTTCTGAAGTCCTTGATATGCTACGGAATATGCCGCTTCAACAACAAAATTTTGCAGCTTTCCAAGAAGAAAGGTTTGAAGCGATGCAGGGTCAGATTCAAGCACAACGTGAACATTTTGATTTGTTTGTGTCATACCCCAAATTTTGACCACTAAGATTTCCCATCATGGTGCAAATCATCAGCACAATATGGATGTACCTTTGTACCTCATTAGTCTCCCCAAAGATGGGTGAGCGTTCACTACAATCAAACTAGGGTTTCAAACCCTCTCAAAGCCTTTAGACAAATGATCAATCAAGGAATGACATGATCTTTAACTTGTCTAACCTCTCAAACATCCAAAACAGATCAAGAGGACTCCCACATCAAGAATTAAGCACAAGAGTGCAACATTTCAAGTGGATCAAGCCTCAAATTCTTCTAATACAAAGTCAACTGACGCAGAAAGTCAAAGTTTGACTTTTTGGTCAACTATGAGCTTCACAAGCCATTACTCAAGAAAATATGATGGATGATTTAATTTGATCAAATTTAAATCAAGAAATCATGCAAAATTGCAAATTTGATCAAATTGAAAGAAACTTAGAAATTTTTTCTAAGTTAAAATCATGTTCAAGTGCACAACTTTTCAAGGTTGTAACTATTGATCCAAGCATCCATTGATTTTGAGTAAGAGCTGCTTTTAAAGAGGGTATTTGATACTTCAACATTGTAGAAGGAATCAACTCAGAATATCATAAGGATTGAAAGATATAAGTGATCAAAGTTGGGAATTCTTAATGTCCAATGTTCTGACATTGCATAGGACATCATTAATATTTTTTCAGCAAGAATGTCCCAACTTCAAGGATGTTTTTCTCCATGATCCAAGTTGAACCAGGTCTGGGGTCAAACATGAAAGTTGAAGTACATCATCTTAGCTTTCTAGAAAGTCCTAGAACGTCCTTGTAGCATACTCGAGCAAGGAGATATGATTTTTGTAAAAAGCATTGATAAAGCAGAATTTTCATGACAGCTTTTAGGACAGATTTGACTACACAAGTTCAAGACCATTTTTGATGACTTTGCAAGCTGAACCAAGACCAAAGTCAAACATCAAAATTAAAGTATGTCATTAGGGCTTTCCAAAATGTATAAGGACTCCCATTAATTCGACTTGAGCAAGGAGTTATAAACCTCACAACAGGCCTTGCTCGAGCTGATTTTTTTTAGGACATATTTTGTGCACTTTTCTTGTGCCACCCAATTTTCAAGCTTTGTCACCATGCAAGACAAGCATCAAAGATGCAATTCACTTCAACTCAAAATATCATAGTGGATTAAAAGATACAAGTGATTAAAGTTTGGAATTATTAATGTTCAAAGTTGTCTGATGTTCCAACATTGCATAGGACATCACTAATATTTTTCCAACAAGAATGTCCCAACTTCAAGGCTGTTTTTCTCCATGATCCAAGTTGAACCAGGTATGGGGTCAAACATGAAAGTTGAAGTACATCATCTCAGCTTTCCAGAAAGTCCTAGAACGTCCATGTAGCATACTCGAACAAGGAGTTATGGATTTTACAAAAAGGCTTGTTGCAGCTGAATTTTTCATGGGGCAGATTTGCACATTTCTTGTGCCACACGAATTTTTAAGCCTTGTCACCATTTTGAACACATCTGAGGATCAAATCTAAAGGGGACAATCACTGAGCCAAGCCTCCAAATTCCTTGGAACAAGAAGTAGCATGCCAAACCTAGAAATGCCTAAAAGAGGGACAAAACTCCAATTTTGGATTGAAGCATTTAATGGATGCTTAGAGGTGGCATGGACTGACACATTTGCAACTGAATTCAGTCAAGATTCCTCCAACAACTAGGGAACCAGCAGCCTGTGCCCTAACCTCTAGTCAATGGCTAGAGGAGACTTGGATTTTCATTGGACAACATTGGCCAAACCTCTGCTGCAGTTGTCATTCACTCTGGATCCCAAAACAAACTTGCTCTACTATAAATAGAGCTTATTTGTGCTCAGTTTGAGTACACCAAAGCCATCAAACATATGCTTTCCTCAACGTACCCCTTATAGGAACTAAGGGAGGAATCAATTACCATCCAGTTCTTGTTCGTGTCAATTTGGATACCCAATGAGACACGTCCCACGAAGTGTTCATCTGGAAGGTCTCTTCTTCATGGAAGGAGAAAGTGACAGAGCACTAAAGACGGAAATAGTGTACGTTTGGAAACATGTTCATAAGAAAGGACGTGAGTCTCTAGGAAAACCGGACTGTGTCTCGGTGGAGCCTTATCTCCACTGGGTACAAACTAGAGCTCTCAAGCTAAAGATGCCTTATCATCGTCATGGAGTTCTTCCACCGAGGGAGTCTGTCATGTACTTCATAACCGAGACTGAAAAGCTTCAGGTTACTCTCAACAAAGTTCAACGGGGGAAGAGGTCTTGGAAGAACAAGTACCGCACCCTCAACGTAGAGTGCATCAAAATACAGCAACTACTGAGAGAGAAAGACGCTCTGATTGAAATTTTGGAGCAACATGCTGTAGAGAATCAAGACGACTAAAGGAATTTGCTCACTCCTTTCACCTGGCAAAGGAATGACAACCCGACAGCGACCCAAGAGCCCCGGTCAAAGAAAAGGAAAGTACCAGAGTCAGCACCCGATTTCTCTTCAGAGAGGACTCGGGACCCATTAGCGTAGGTTTATGTTTCTGCACCTTGTAATCTACTGTATTTCCATTTCTGTAATCCTTTGAATTCAATAAAAAGGGGTTTCCCCACTGTTTGATATTTGCAATCTAATTGTCGAAGTTTATTTTGATTAAACCAAAAAGCAATTAATATAATCATTGCATTCATCATTCTCACATCACGTATTCTTCTTACCTACGAATCTCACGTTTGTGTCTCGGTTCTAGAGTCAAACTATCTCATTTGTACAATACTCGGGCCAATCGTCAGAAAAAGATGGATGATCTTGAGGAAGAAAACAGAAAGTTGAAAGAAGAGATCGACGCTCTGAGAGAGGATATGAGAAAGCTTCGTAACGACATGCAAGCCATGGCAGAAGCACAGCTACAAAGAACCGTGATCTCAGAGATCACCTCAATGCCCATAGTGGAGAAGTATGATCCTAGGTATCAAATGCCGAAAGATCGTCCCTGGGGCATGCCTGTTAACTATATCCCGGAAGGATATGTTCCGCCGATCACTGAAGATCAGGGAATCATAACAGAAGCCGATGGGCCTGAAGGTTACAAACTTCGGGAAAGCAAAGATGCCAGGGGCATACTGAAGACTCCTGAAGGTTACAAACTTCGGGAAACGCCAAGATTCACTGCCGTAGTCACGGTCCCACCCCCTGTGGTGCACACTGTCCCGGAAAGACAGATCCCGCCGATACCTTATGGTAAGAAGGAAACTATGTTCGATAGAATGGATGAATTCTAGGAACAATTCTTGGAAATGCAGAAAGAACTGCAAGCCATCCGCGGTCAGGATCTATTTGGAAAGGACGCCGCAGACCTTTGTCTGGTCCCCAATGTGAAAGTTCCGCACAAATTTTAAGTGCCCGACTTTGAAAAATATAAGGGTAACTCTTGCCCTTAGAGCCATCTGGTGATGTACGCTCGGCGAATGTCAGCTCAGACGGAGAATCAGGACTTACTGATTCACTACTTTCAGGATAGTATAACCGGTGCCGCCTTAAAATGGTACATGGGTTTAAACTGTGCTACGATTAGCACATTCAGAGATCTTGGTACTGCCTTCGTCCAACAATACAAATATAATTTGGACATGGCACCGGACAGAGATCAACTCAGATCAATGTCACAAAAGGACAAGGAAACCTTTAAGGAGTACGCTCAAAGATGGCGTGAAATTGCCGCTCAGATTTGTCCACCTCTTGAGGAAAAAGAGATGACAAAGATCTTCTTAAGACCTTGAGCTCATTTTACTACGACAGAATGGTTGCCAGTGCGCCCAGTGACTTCACCGAGATGGTGGGCATGGGGGTTCGTTTTGAGGAAGCCGTCCGGGAATGACGTTTAGTTAAAGACACTGGATCATCAAGTAGTGCAAAATGATACGGTAGTGCTCTCCCTAAGAAAAAATAGCAAGATATTGGGAATATCTCTCTCGGAAAGCAAAGGCGACGGTACCAACCAGTAGTAGCTGTAACTCCTGCTATCAACCATACCCCTGTTTCTACGTATCAACCTCAGGTTGCGCAGAGCCAACCTAATCAACAGCAACTTCAGCAAGGACACAACAACCTCTTCATCAGGCTCGTCCTCAGTACAACAACAACCGTATAACGCGGCCATGAGGATTTGATCCTATACCCATGTTGTACGCAGAACTATTTCCGTTACTACTGGATAAGGGGGACATCCAGACTAAGTCTCCTCTTACAGTATCGGAAAATCCGCCTTTTTGGTTCAAAGCGGATCAGACATGCCCTTATCATCAAGGAGGATCAGGGCATAACATAGAGAATTGTCTCAATTTCAAATCTGACGTGCAAAAGCTTGTTAGGAGCGGGCTCTTATCTTTCAAAGATATGAATCCCAATGTTCATACGAACCCGCTGCCTCAACACGAGAAAGCTGCAGTCAACCTGATTGAGAAAGAATTTAACAATGTCTATCAAATTCACGATGTACTCTTGTTGAGGACCAATCTGGTCAAGATGCATTGTAGACAGAGTGGGTACGACCATATGCCACCTCATAATTATCACCAGTGTGATGTCTGCTCTAAAAACAATCAAGGATGTTCTGTGGTGCAAACAGCTCTACAGGAACATATGGATCTCGGATGGATCCAGGAGCACCGAGTTCGTGGAGTTAACATGGTTTACATGAATTCCAACGTCATTCAGAACCACGACATCCGTGCAATGAATGTCAACCTGGTGGCAATGCACTCAAGGAAAAGCCAGTATCATAATCTGCCGCGGCACGATTACAGTTCTTGTCTGACTTGCTCGGTAAATAAACAGGGATGCTCTTTCATACAGGAGGCCCTCCAGCGTCAGATGGATCTTGGATGGATCCAGGAATACCATGATAGGAATCCCTATCAGATCAATATGGTTCAAATCTTCGACATTCGCTTGATGAATACCAACTTGGTAGAGTTGCATGCTGAGCAGGTCCGACTCAGATTCTTGATATCACATAATTACCACAGCTATAAAGCGGGTTGCGAAAACGATCAAGGATATGCCCTTTTCCAGGAAGCACTTCAACACTTGTTAAATCATTGGTGGATGCCAATCTACATGGATGAAGATACTCAGCAAATTAGTACCAGTAACAGAAACCCCACTCGGCGTCAAAGTCAGGATGTCCGACTCGTGGAAGCTAACTTAGTGAGGTTACATTGTATTCAAGTGGGTGTGGTCAGGTGCCACCACACAATTATGAACGTTGTGGAGTCTGTCCAGAAAGTAACCAAGGGTGCTACCTTGTGCGAGCAGCTCTCCAGGGGCAATTGGATCGTGGAGAGATCCGCCCATATCCAGGTTCCGAACCCATCAATTGGTCGCCGAACTATCTTGCCGATCAAATTTAGGACGTTGTTGTAATCTCTGATCATCAAAGAACTAAGGATGTTTTTACCATTATCCCTCTGCTTGACGAATCAAGAACTCCCAACCGGGAACGGATCGAGATTACCTACGATAGTCAGAAAAACTAGAAGGTTCCCATAGTCGTCTATCTGCCGGGAGCACTACCGTATGAATCAGCTAAGGCAATCCCTTACAAATACGGTGCGACGATAATTAAAAATGGAAAGGAAATTCCATTACCCTCCATCGTGAATATTGCAGACATCAGTCGTGTAACACGGAGTGGTAGAATCTTCAACAGAGGAGTTGGAGAGTCCAACAAAGAAAAGGAACTTCAGACGAAACTTCCCGATCCATCAGTCGGTCAATCCAGTAATCCCGACCTTTTGAAAAACGATGATGAGATGTTGAAGCTCATCCAAAGGAGTGAATACAACATTGTCGATCAACTGTTACAAACTCCTTCAAAGATCTCGGTATTATCACTGTTACTCAGTTCAGAAGCGCACATGGAGGCTCTACAGAAAGTCTTGGAGCAAGCCTTTGTGGAACAGGATGTAACAATCAGACAGTTCGATAGTATTGTCTCTAACATCACTTCTTGCAATAACTTGGGATTTAGTGATGAGGAATTACCTGAAGAGCGTCGCCGTCATAACATGGCGCTCAATATCACAGTCAACTGCTAGGACGATGCTTTAGCCAGCGTACTGGTAGACACAGGGTCAACCCTGAATGTTATACCAAAGTCCACTTTGAATCAATTATCATTCAAGGGCCCTCCGATGAGAACCAGCGAGGTCGTCGTCAAAGCGTTCGACGGATCTAGAAAAACAGTTATCGGCGAAGTTGACCTTCCCATAACTATTGGTCCTCACACTTTCCGAGTCACCTTCCAGGTCATGGACATCCGGGCAATGTACAGTTGTTTATTAGGAAGACCTTGGATACATCAGGCTGGAGCAGTTACCTCAACCCTCCACCAAAAGTTAAAGTTCGTCCAGAGCGGCCAACTCATCACAGTCTGTGGGGAACAGGCCTTGCTCGTTAGAACTTATCGTCATCCACTTATGTGGAACCAGAAGGGATAATCGGAACCCAGTTCCAAGCGCTTTCGCTACACAAGGACGAACAATCCGGAGGAGGAACTTCGATTTCCTCATACAAAGATGCTATTAAAGCGGTCGAGAGTGCCGATACAACAGGATGAGGACATCTTGTCATTCCTACTAGCAATACAACAAAGAAGGGTCTTGGTTTTTCTGCAACCTGTACTCAGACAATTGCTAGTGATGAAAGCCTTTATCCCATTCAGAACTTCTTCCACAGCGGAGATTTCCTTCACCCAGTGTCTCAAATAGTCTATGCTATCAATGAGGAGGATCCCTCCGACACAGATAAAGAATGGAAGTCCTATCTTAACGAGGACGGTTATATGTCTCAGGAAGAGGTGCCTACGCCATTTTGCTATCCCGCACAGAGTCCGAGATTTATACCACGGTCAGATGTCGAAATGATATACGGAGGTTGTGATCCGGAAGGATGTCATGCTCCGCCAAATTCATTAGAGGAGGACACTCTGATGAAAGACAACTTGGACCACAATTACTATGGCCCGATGGATGGCCTGCCAATGTGGCAGCCTTACCCAGGAGACTTGGGGCCAGAAAGTCAGCCGAGTAATGAAACTCAGCTGAGTATCATTGAATAGAATACCTGTGTCCCCACCATGTCATGGGATCAACACTCAAGTCATTCAGAAACTACTCAACATGGCGATGAATTTGCAACGTTTACAGGACTTGAATTCATCAACTATGTTTTTCCTGAGGTCAACGTCATCAAGAGAGATGATTCCTCTAGTTCGAAAGAAGTGTGGGACACCCTGGGACAACCGAGTGGAAAATAGGACTATATGGTCAAATACACCACTCCCGAAAGCTCTCATATCAGGCTCGAAGATATCCAGCCAACTGGATGGGGAGATACAGCTGAGAGCACAAATGCTATGCAAAATGCAACAGAGGAATTCTCCTACGACAACTCTGCCTGGGAGATAGATTCCAATGATCCTGCTCCACCAGAAATCAGCGTTATTTCTGAAGACAAATCGAGGAAGGTTCCAGACTTTGTGATTCACCGAGGAGTTCGCCACCAGTGGGTTGTTGTCGATGTTCTGAAGATCGTTCATCAGTCAAAGTAATTGCCATCTTTAACCTTTCACCCTGCCCAGGTGAAACGGATGTTTGATAGGGCTCACTTTCTGTAAATTTCCCTCTTCGCTTAGCCCAAAGCGACAGAGTTTTGTTTTATAGGGCTGTAGTTTCAAGAATCGACTTGTTCATTAATAAAATAACGTCGTTTTGTAATTTCCGCATTAATTGTTGTTTTCTCTTTTCGCTTTTCTCAAAAAATGGTAATCCTAAAAAATAATTCAATAATAAAAACAAGCAGTAATACAAAAAATACACTGCACACACTTTTGCATTTTCTCTATCTCTTCTAAACACGAATCATCACGTCATGCAGATTGCTTGTTTTAAACCCCGTTGAAACATATGATCCGATGCCTTCTCCCAACTTTGAGTTCCCGGTATTTGGGGCTGAAGAAAAAGTTGACAACAAAATTCCAGAAGAGATCTCCCGATTACTCAGACAAGAGGAAAGATCCATTGAACCTCACAAAGAGCCGTTGGAAACGGTAAACTTGGGTTCAGAAAATGAGAGAAAATAAATCAGGATTGGGGCACTGCTCAGTCCAACTGCCAAAGAGAGTTTGATAAAGCTTCTCAAAGAATTCACTGATGTATTCGCTTGGTCCTATCAGGATATGCCAGGGTTGGATACCAGCATCGTGGAATATCATTTACCATTGAGATCGAAATGTCCGCCAGTAAAGCAAAGGTTGAGACATACTCATCCGGACATGGCCATCAAAATCAAAGAGGAGGTACAGAAACAGATTGATGCGGGTTTCCTCGCTACATCTGAATATCCTAAATGGTTAGCCAATATCGTACCCGTTCCGAAAAAGGACGGAAATGTCAGAATGTGTGTCGACTACAGAGATCTAAACAAGGCAAGTCCAAAGGACGACTTTCCTTTACCACACATTGACATGCTGGTTGACAGTACAACAAAGTTCAAAGTTTTCTCCTTCATGGATGGATTCTCGGGCTATAACCAGATCAAAATGGCGCTGAGAGATATGGAGAAAACTTCGTTCATCACCCTATGGGGTACCTTTTGCTACAAGGTAATGCCGTTCGGTTTGAAGAACGTCGGGGCAACCTATCAAAGGGCCATTACTACTCTATTTCATGACATGATAAATAAAGAAATCGAAGTGTATGTCGATGATATGATTGCAAAATCTAAGATAGAGGAGGAGCATGTGACCCACCTGTCAAAACTATTCGAGCGTTTGCGAAAGTACAAACTCCGCTTAAATCCCAACAAATGTACCTTCGGTGTCCGTTCAGGGAAACTTTTAGGGTTCATCGTCAGCCAGAAAGGAATTGAGGTTGATCCTGACAAGGTCAAGGCCATTCAAGAAATGCCTTCTCCGAAAACTGAAAAGCAAGTCAGAGGATTCCTGGGACGTTTGAACTACATCTCCAGATTCATATTCCTCATAACCGCGACATGCGCGTCGATCTTCAAACTGCTCAAGAAGATACAATCATTTCTCACTGATTCGCGAGGCAAGTGGATTCCGAATTATGATGGCCCCTATGTGGTCACGAAATCTTTCTCAGGCGGCGCCTTGAGACTTGCCACCATGGACGGAGAAGAATTTGCCTACCCCACAAATGTTGATGTAGTCAAGAAATACTTCGCCTAAACTAAAAAAAAAAACGTCTCGGTGACTGAAAACCCGAAAGGGCGGTCCAGGCAAAAATTAGAGACATGATTAACAATCATCCCGGTGGATTGGAAACATCAAAGTACAATCCAGGCAAAAATTAGGGATAATGGCAAGTAACTATGTTCAACAGAGGCAAGTCCCTCAGCAGTAGTTACACCATCCATCGGAGGAAAACTCCAGTCAAGGTCATCTTCGACAGAAGCTCAGGATGTCCCGAATTCAAAGTTGGTAGAAGGATAATGGTCGTTATGTTTCAACATAGCCCTTTTCCCTGTAAATTACCATTTTTTAACTTTGTATATACTCTTTGGAATCACGCGTTTGGCTGATCTCCATCTTATCAATAAAATTTTAGCCCTTGTGCTTTTGTTTGTAATTCTCATTTGTTTTAGCTTTACAGAACGACATTTTGATATGATTAACGATTCTTGAAATAAAACAAAAATGAATATACTTGTAAAACTTTTTCTGCTTTAAAATAAAGATGGCAATTTTTTTTTACTGTTGAACATCAAAAGAACATCAACCGCTTCTCCAGAAGTAAGCGAACCTCAAAGTGCAGAATCAAAGTACTCCTTCTACGCTAGTGCGCCTGAATGAAGGATCAACAATGTCAGATGCGACTAATCCATCTGACATCTTCGGCAGAGTCCTTATCTCCTAAGCCCGATTAATGGTATTCCCCGTAGGGACCATGTCTCCTAAGCAAGGGAGGATTGCTATCTTGAACCAAGTGATACCTTTCATCTCCAGCAGTGGCCGAGTATCCAATTGTGTTCATCCGTCAGTCTGTGTGTTGTGTCAAGTCTTTGTCAGCATATACATACATACATCATGCATTTTACTTGCATTTGCATTCATATTGCATCACTATCACTCTAGTTGGTTGTATCCCCTAGTGATAACAGTCCTCTCAATCGAGTTGTCGATTCTTTCCTCGTCAGGAAGTGAATTATCTGAACAATCTTGCCTCCAGCTATTTCTGAATTAAAGATAGGTCCTGGATCACTTTGATAACTTAGACCTCTGGAAAACCAGGAAACCTTCAGTCAGCATCACTCTTCGCCATTGAAGATGATATTTTTGCTTTCCCGGATTAAGGAAAATCCCTAGAGAAAGCCCCTTAATCGGAGCATCGGCAATACGGCAGTTTTTCTCCGAAAGAACCACTGATGAAAAGGTCATCGACACCTCAAAATTGGATCCCATCATATGGAATTTCTCCGGGAAGATCCCGAGAAAAGTATGATGTAATATCCCCAAACGTGAAGGCAGTCCCTCAAGGGACTCGCATTCCCCAAATAGAGTCAACAAATGGCATCTCCAACAGAGAAGTTTGTACACCTCTACAACTCAAACGACTGGGTTCCCCAACAAGTCTGGCATCAAAACTTTTTCCATCAAATGGCATCTCCCCAGGAAAATTCGGCGAGAAGTTTGAGGAAAACCGCCACACATAGTGTCCCTTGTCAATTAAGTTTATTGACAAAAGAAACTAAGACCAGTTCCTTGGTAGAAAACCAGGATCGATGGGAAGTTTAAATCAGAAACTAAGACCAGTTCCTTGGTAGGAAACCAGGATCGAGGGGAAGTTTAAATCAGAAACTAAGATCAGTTCCTTGGTAGGAAACCAGGATCGAGGGGAAGTGTAAATTAGAAACTAAGACCAGTTCCTTGGTAGGAAACCAAGATCGAGGGGAAGTTAAATCAGAAACTAAGACTAGCCGCCAACTGGGAAGGACCCTATTGTGTCCGAGCAAAAATGGAGAATGGGGTTTATTACCTAGAACATCTCAACGAGGAAGAACTTGCTCGACCATGGAACGCTGAAAAGCTAAAACAATACTATAGCTAAGGCCCTAATTCTCGGTTTGACTCGTCACGACGACGAACGTCGACTACCGGCCACTATGCGCGCCTAGGTACAAGTGTCGCATACCAATAAAGCAGAACCCCGCTCAGTAACGGGCCGAGTATCTGCTCGACAGCGGTCCTCAATCGAGCATCGTCGTCGTCAAAGTACCATGACTGGAAGAACCCCAGCTCGCGATGGGACGTTCATACCGCAAACTCAAGCCTCAAACGCGACCTGAGCTCCGCACCCCCGCCAGGATATTCCCCGGCCGTTCGACCAGTACCCCTCACTGCCAAACACACATACAACGAGCAATCCCCTAAAACTTCACATAAATCGAATACTCCCTATCACGGGTAGACATACATTCACAACGAGCATGAGTACAACACTTAGTAGGAGATAAAAGCAAGTAAAACCATGCAAATAACAGAACCGGCCACCAGGACCGGACACATAATTTAAGTATGGTAAATGGCCACTAGGACCATGATTGTACTGGATTACATAAACCGGGGGCCATGCCTCCAAAATAGGTTACAAAAATATACACGGCATGCATGCCAGACAAATTACAACAACAAAAATCCCTCACTCATCCATCTAGTCGGCAGGCTCGGGCTGAGGCTCCTGGTTCTCCGCGGGCTGATCCTCGACATTCTCTTCAAGAAGGGCGTCAGGCATAACGATCCGGCCATCTTTAACATGCATCAGATAATGAGTACCCTCAGTAGAAATGTCAAGTCTGAGGTTCACCACCCGCAGTTGAGACACGGCGTTCTTGAAAGATTCGTCCGCAATGACGATATTATCATCCTCGACCGCCAACATACGGGCAACTAGCTCGGACCTTGTCTTCAGCTCCTTCACATCCTCGGGTTCGTCTTCGCCCGGAGCATTGACCCCCCTCAGCTGCTGGACCAGCTCCTCACCCGCCTTCTTCTCCGCCGTCAGCACAAAATTCTCCTTCTTCAGCCTGGCCACCTCCTCGTCAGCCTTCTTCTAGGAATTTTCAGCACTCTTCACCTCTTCCATGAGAGATGCCACGGTAGCCCGAGCAGCCTTGAGCTCAGACTCAGTTGTAGAGTCCCCTTCAGCGTATATGGCCGCCATTTCCAGAACTCTGACCAGTGCAGAAGCATCTTGGGCCACCAACGCCCTCTTGCTCGGATGGTCCATGCTTCCATGCTTTCCAGCCGAAGAGATTCTACCCGCGGCACGATCAGGGAGTTCCCCTCAAAGTATCTTCTATCAAGTATGCAAGGAGGAAGCTCGAACCTCCCTTTCTCTGGAGCCCGGCTGAGATCCACAACGTCGTTGGCCCTCAGTCGCTTGGTTCATGGGGTCAAAGGCAGGGGAGATCCCCGGGGAGCAGGAGTGTGATAAGAGTTCCCCGCAGCGGACTAAGCAGGAGTGGGAGCACGCGCATTGGTAAATCGAGACTTCAGAGGAACCGTTCCGGCCTTGTTCCTCGCAAGAGCATTCTTCACCACCCTCTCATGAGCCAGAGGCATCTCACCTGCACAAACAGAATACGAGCATGTTAGATACGAGAAAAGAAAATAGTTCGGGCAAATCAAAATAACTAAGACTACCGAGCAACTTATGGGCTTCCGCAAGAGTCTTGCACTCCAGGAGTGCCATGGTATTAATAAAGCGATATTCAACCCTCTAACTACCGTCCTCCTCGAAGACCGGGTCACCCTTCTTTGTCCAGCATTCAGTGAGCAGGAAGGAGTTAACGTACTTCATAAGCGTTTCGTACGCAATGGCGTCCTGCCCGTCTAACTCGTTCGGCTGAAGAACGTAATCGCCAGGCTTCTTGGTGAAATGGCCAGGTCCCTAGTGGATGGGGAACTTGTATACTCTTTCCCCGATGAACTTCCCAGACTCGTCGCGCAGCTCGTTTCCCTCCTCGTCGACCTCAATCTCCCATAGATAAGCGATGTCCTGGGCAGCTTCAAATACGGACTCAATGACGTAGTATCTCTCCTTAAACGTCTATATCGACTCAGAGAAAGGCTTAAACAGCTTGCGAGGTTGCTTTAATGAGACCCAACTGTACTTCCTCCCCGACAGCTGTCGTTGAAGGTGGAAGACTGTGAATTGGGAAGAGTAGCCCCAATCTTTAAGAAATCACAGGTCAGCTCGAACGCCCGTATGAAGGCCAGTGAGTTCGGGTGTAGCTGCATGGGGGCCAACTTCAAGTGCACAAACACTGATTGCTAAAAATCAGTGAACGACAATCTAAATCCCAGCTCTTTGAAGGCATATTCGTACATAGTAAAGCGATCCCCAAAATCTGTGCAGACCCGATCATCTTCGGAGGGAAAGTGCACCTTCCACTTCCCCTCTGGTCTGACTTCCGTAAAAACATCCCCTAAGTATGTGGAGAATGTGGACCCGTGCTCGGCCGATTCGGCCACCTCCCATTCCTCCGCGGAACCCTCGACGACATCTTCGTCCATACCTCTCATTTCCTCTTCTTCCCTGTTCTCGTTGGGGATGCTCGAAGTAGTCGAACTACTGTTGTCCAAGGAACTTGCTTCTTCCTCGGACGAGTCCAGGATAATTTCTCCATTTGGCCCCGTCGCCATTTCGATCACCTGAAAAACAGAGAAAAAGGTGAATTCGACAATAGATCAAATCCACTTTTCCACCGCTAGTCAAGTGAAAGGGCGCGCAAAGGGCTGAGGACGACGTCCCCGGCCTAAGCCCTAACATCGAACAAAACGCTAAGAGTCTCCCATGAGGAGATGCTCGGAGCAAGCCGCTTCCATACGAAGAACTTCCTCGAGCCACTTCCCGGTTTCCGTTTGAAGCTCCGCTGGAAACTGCAAAGCTTCACCGGAAATTGGGAAAACTCGCCGGAAACTTTGTCACTGCTTCTGAATATGAACAATCACGACGGTGGCGCAGACGTCATCATCGCAATGACGCCAGAAACCACCCGATTCACCATAATATCCTAAAACCTAGCGACCTCATCGGCGACGGAAAATGGCACGACCACCGTCCACCACCAACAATCACCAAAAACTAATCTACTTCATCTTCTACACCTAAACCTAACCGCATGCAAGACTACAAACAACCATCAAAATGGGTAAAAGAGCATAGAATAAGCAAACTTACTTGATTTAGAAGATAAAAAAGGGTTCCCCGGAAGTTGATGCGGTAGCCGGAATAGCAGACGACGGTGACGGGCAGGAATTCTGAAGAAGACGAAGAGAAATCAGAGTGAAAAGTTCAAAATGGGACGAGTTTCCCCCTTTTATATAGAGGGGCACGTGCAGTGACACGCGCTCGTAGGTCATGATGGTTATCAACTAGCCATCATTGCCTATTAACTGCTACACAGGGCTTTAGGCACACGTGGCGCCCTGATGTTTCCAATTCTGACTAATCGTTAGTCTCTCCGCACGACGGGCAACACGAACACGGTCATGAATGCCACGGACACCAGGGATCACGGGCACCACAAGACCCTTCCCCATCACCAAACGATGACTTCGCGCTTGCTCCCCGGAGCAACAAGTTGTCCTTAAGTCATCACTCTCATGCTCTAGAGCAACGACTTGGGGGCTCCTGTTATGGACTGGACCAATGGCCAGGCATGGCCCAATCCACTTCTGCTCTAGAACGACCCAATTACCTAAGTCCAATCCATAAACGGGCAAAGTTACCTTTCTGCCCCTCCAACTGAGCACGGACTGCATCGCTCCTCCCCGGAAATGCTGCCCGTTATTCACGGTTTCTCCACTCCCCGAACAGATGAGGGCATGTGCCCGAAATTACGCTTATGCCCGACATAACGGCTAGTTTCGGGCACCCTGCCCGACATAACGGCTAGTTTGGGCAGTTACATATTCTTCGGGAAAACAATTATTTCGCCCCAAAAATAGGACCGTTGGCCACACGCTGGGGGCTCTATATAAACTCTCTCACTTGAGAGGGTCAGGTATCCAATATTCACCGTACGAACTAATACTTTGTACTTGCCCTTTTTCTCTGACCCTTTCTTACTTGAGCGTCGGAGTACCTTGCAGGTACACCCCCCCTCCTCCTCTCCATACGCCCAGCATCTCAGACGTACTTGGTGGCCTACTTCTTCAGGATCTGATCCAGCCTTCGCGATCAGTAAGCTTGCTGTCAAAGAGCTTACTAGTTGGATATGTTTCGTTCACTGAAAGTTTTCATCAGTCAATTAGATCTACTGAAAATTTATGTGTCAAAAGCTTAAATTTTGTTCTATTTTATTGTTTAGTTATAATTTATTTACACATGTATTGTATAATTCTTGCAAGTAATTTACTCAGATGAAGAGAGGAAATACAATAAAGATATTACTTATGGTCTCCTTTGATTTATGAAGTAGAGAATATTCACTGATCATGGGTAAGAAGAAACGATTAATAGAGAAAGGGAATGAAAATTATCACAACCATCACCACTGGAAGAGTTTTTTTAATTAATGAAGCTTAGTATATGTTGGTTCTAGTGCTTGTTTTAGGAACACTGTTAACATATGAAAATACTATTGATCTACTACCTATAAGGAAGCATTTCAGCTTTTCAAATATATTATTTTAGCAGATTTAGGCATTACTTGAAGATATATGCTCTTTTGAATTAATTAACATGTTGCTTTGTTTAATCATATTGATTATTACTATTTATTTGCTCTAACACGGTGATTATTAGTAAGCTCAACTAGATTTTTATTAGGGGATACATAAACTGAGCGGAGTTATCATGGCTTAGCATGGTTTACTATCATAGTGCCAAAAATGACGGGAGGCATTTGTTTAAAAAGGCTTGGTAGCGTGAACATATGCTTCAAATATGATGATAGGGTGGAGTTTGCAAACTTGAGTTATTTCTCTCTAGTGTGAGGTGTTGCAGGGAAAATATAAGCATACTTTGATTCCAGAGAAAAATCATGTAATAGTGCATACTGGCCCTGTCAAAATTTGTAATAGTGCTTATGTTGATATTTTGCAGTTGTGTTTATGTATATCTTATGTATTTTAGAACATATTTAATGTTATTTTAGTTTAGTGACTTTAGTTTGAATCAAAGAATGTAACAAAATTCTAATTTAATTCCATTAAATTTAAGATTATATTGATATAAAATTCTCATTTGATAAATAACAAATTATGGTCTAATAAAATATTATGAAATTTTATTGTGATGGCTTTAATCACAATTTGTTTATTGTCTAAGTCTCCCTTAGCTAATTATATGGTTTTAATTTAGTCCCTTAATAAAATTGCTTACTCATTATTTTGATTTTTGTCATGTTGTAATACCACATCATCCAAACTTAACGTTTTTCTCAATATTTAACAGAAAGGATTAATTTGGCTAACAAAATGATTTCTAAGGGACTAAAATGTAACGTTTATTAAATAAGGGAATAAAGTAAAATCTGAAATTAAGTTAAGGGACTTTGGCACTAATTAAGCCTATTTTTAATGAGGTCTCACGATTAAGTCACACATAATATAGCATTAAACAAACTAATCATTCTAAAGACTTTATTATGGCATATACAAGTAACATGATAAAAACAATGCAATATATATATATATATATATATATATATATATATATATATATATATATATATATATAAACAAATAACATATATCAAAGTCATGATACAAAAGCAAATACAATTAGTATTGATTGTTTATTAAGGCTTACTCTAACTGAAGGCTCCTCAGGTCTTGTCTATCTATCTGTCTGAGTGACCCGAGTACTGTTTGAGTAATGAAGTAGCTTAGAAGTCACTAAATTAACTTAATTGATTACCCATAAGTTACATATGCTCATCTGGATCCCTTTTTCTGTCATACTCACTCAATTTGGGTGGTTCCTCTATAGACTCTGGAATATTGCTCTCTAGTATTATTACTGACAACAGGTGTTTCAGTTGCACTTTTCCCGGAAGAGTTTTTGTCTGAGTTGGGGAAGGAGCATGACTGCTCTAGTGTCCACCGAGGCCAAGAGGATGAGTTTAATACTTCTTTCTTTCACGTCGGTCCTTTGACTAAGGAACCTCGTCTCTTTTTCTCCTAGCTGGCTATGGAATGACAACACGAGTCTTCCTTGAAGCAACTTCTTGAACTGTATTTTTGCGGGTGGGAGCACGGTGAAGTTTTTTTCTAAAAGCCGAGCCTTTACTTTCAAAGGCGTGTGAATCACTACAACATTTTTGTCCCACAGCAACGTTAAAAAACCGTTGCGAAACATGAAAAAACCGTTTCTTAAAGATATTAGAACGGTTTACATCGCGTGGCAAATCAAGGCGTTGCCTTAGCTTTTTGCTACAGTATTTGTATCAAATGGCAACGTCTTGAGATAGCCGTAGTTTTAGATACTTTAAAAGAACGGTTTTTAGAGATCCAATCAACAACGACTTCTATCCGTTCTTAAATTAAAACCGTTGCAATTGGTATATTTTAGGCTAGAGGAGATCACCACAGTTTTCCACCGTTGCTAACTTTAAAAACGTTGTGATAGACTCTAAATTTCAAAGCTACAACAATTTCTAACGTTGCACAAATAGTTAAAATATATTATACTAATAAAATGTGGAGTGATTCATTTATTTTTATCAAATTTGTAAATAATATTATTCAACATAAAAAGCAGTAATTTTAATATAATATTATTCATATAAAAATTTAATATGATTTTAAATGAAAAAATTACATAAAATAACATCTTCAGTAACATCATTCACATTTCTTTGAATGAATTGCGTTTCGGCCGTAAACAGTTACATTAATTATTATTATTATTATTATCGTTATTAAAATAATCTAAGTCTTCCATGCTTTTCACTAGCTTCAACTTCATTCATCTTGAGACTGACATGTGTACTCTGACTAGAAAAATACCATATAGATTAATGTTTGGCAAAAATAACATGTTATTGATACTAGAAGATATCTTTAAAATTATAGTTAAAACTCAATTACTGATCCAAATATATTAAAAATTGTAACTAATCTAATTAACAACTTACTCAATTACTTGTGTTGAATAATTTATCCCTTAAAGATTCTATATTGCTGCTACATACAATCATTATGAAAATAAGCCAAAGTGACATATGTATTGATGCACTTGACTTTAAAAGATTATATATGGTAAGATACAAGCACAGAGATAAAGATTGTCACTCAACTGATTAGAATAAATAACAATGACAAATCTTTCTAAAATTTTAAGAAAAAAAATGTAAATTTTTATAGAATAAATAACAATGCCAAATCTTTCTAAAATTTTAAGAAAAAAAATGTAAATTTTTATAGAATAAATAACAATGTCAAATTAAAAACCAATTGGATATTAAGTAACAATCCCAAATTATGAAAAAACCAAAATGAATCTTGTGTATACATACTGCTTTAGAGAAATTTTTTAATTTTATAACAAGAGTTACTATAAAATTTTATTTATGGTTTTGAAATTACACAAATAGTTTACTGCAAGAGAAAATTTATCCAAGAAAGATATTTTAAGGACTTGCTTTCTGTTTGAAATTGAAAATACAAATAGCAATTAATGTGGAACTAGTCATCACTATAGAGAACGGGGAAAAGTAACTAAAAAAAAATACAGATACACACCTGCCACACTTCAATGCCCACATACTTTATTGGTTTCAGCACATTAAGATTAGGATCATCCTCAAATTTTGGAGGAAATAAAAAGAAAAATTCATGCTACAGTCGTTGGCCAGTCCTGGCATCTAGTTTATCATTAGCAGCATCCTCGTTCTATGTCACTACAACATTTAATTTCATGTCATATATATACAACTATAAGAACTATATTTACAAACCAAAACAATTAATTAATACATTTTAGTGGTGCAATAATGCTGCAATAAGCACAATAGCATGTGCGGAAATTACTTCGACTTGGAAACTAGGCGTTAAGAAAAATGTTTAACTTACTTATTTCAACTTAATAATTAACAAACCATGGCTTGTACAATCTATTATGAAGAGCAAATTGTATATTTACCAATAACATTAGAATCACATTTCAAGCATAAGAGGAAATATGGTATAAATCTATTTTTTTAAATGGTTGTGTTGAGAAGTAAACAACTGAATTACAGAGAAAATTGTGCCAGATCGAATAATCTAAAAGTGATTTAAAATTGTGCCATTTATGTGTCCATATCAAAATATGATGATGATGTTTCTCACGATTTTAGTTTTGAAACAGTCCCTATATAATCCTATAGTATATTATTTTTCATTTATGATTAACAATAAAAAAACTTAGAGATCAAAGAGGTCGGAGAAACTTACTTCAGCTGAGAGAAAGAGAGTCGGTCTAGGTGAAAATTAGTGCAAGATTAGATCCCAAGACTAGGGAAGATCACCGACAAAAACAGAGCAATCGAGTATTAATTATCACTTGGTCTGTTTCCATTAAACTTGTAAGAATTTTCCAGTATCAAAACAAATCAATCTTGCTCATTCAAATTCTTTCATCTAAATTTGACCAATGACTTGTTCCAACACTAATCCACTTCAGGAACAAAGTAAATTAAGCAGGATTTACATAATAAAATTTGGAACTAGAGAATTAAACTACGTAACCTTCAAAAAGAAGAAGTGATTAAATCTATAAAAAAAAGTGAAGCAGCAACTACACACAATCAAGCTTAGCAACCAACAATTATCAATATCAAAATAATTTTAAGGAGATATCAGAATAAAAACTATAACACGGATCATGAACTGTGCATCAATTTTGGAAATATCAATTAAACTTAAACACGATTTTAAGGGGAAAAAGCACCATAGAAAAGCAGAAGCATTCTCCAAATTAGAAAACCTAAAACAGAACAATGGATAAAAAAGGAAAAAAATAAGAGATCCATGAATATGTAAAGAAAAATACACTGTAGATCAAAGACAACTTGAATCGAAGACATCGATATTGAAGAGAGACAGTGGAGATCAATGACAGAGCAAGGATACATACCTCATTGAGAACGTGAGATCGAGAGTGAGAGCTAGATCTAAATCGAGATTGGGAGCAATATCAAGAGTGAGGGCTGGATCTAAATGGAGAGGGAAATAAGATAAACAATAAATCATTCATTTTTTTCGTATTTGAATCTTTGTTCATATCTGTTGCTGCGCTTGTTTTCTCAATGTGATAAACCCTAAGGGAGAAAACGCCGCTGACAATGGAAAAGAGAAATTTGTGCCATTTGTTATAAATTTTAAAAATTATAAATTAAAAAAATCATAAATAATTTTTTAAAACTTTTTTAAAATAGAAGAACTTATTTTAATATTTTTATAAATTAATAAATTAACTTTAAACTCTTGTAGCATAAATTTTTATCATTAATATATACACAAAATTATATAATTTTTAGTAATCAATATATCTTAAAAATTATATTTGTAAAAAATTTTATTTAAAATAATTTTGAATTTAAGAAAATTGTAAAATTTTAATAGCTAAAAAGCATAAGAATTTGCTAAAAATATATAAAAGTATAAAAGTTATTTTAAAAAAAAATTAAAAGAGGGTCTTATATATGGGAACGGTCTTACTTATATATAGTA
The DNA here is from genome assembly GCA_022829125.1 of Lathyrus tuberosus. Classification (NCBI taxonomy): domain Eukaryota; kingdom Viridiplantae; phylum Streptophyta; class Magnoliopsida; order Fabales; family Fabaceae; genus Lathyrus; species Lathyrus tuberosus. The sequence continues at coordinate 10,797,047 of JALAZF010000123.1, read as the reverse complement.
TTTATTAAAATAAATAAAAATTCTATGAAAACGGTTCTTATATGTTGTCGATGAATATGATAAACAAACCGTTCTCGTTGTACTCTACAAGAATGGTTTCTAGCCGTTGTGTACCATTCACAAAAGTATATATTCTACTGCAACAGAATTTGAAAACTGTTTTCTAATATTCTCTACGAGAACAAATTTTTTACCTTCTAAAAATTAGGCGTTGTCGTAGACTCAAAATGTTATAGTGAATTTTGATGTCGAACAAAGTTAAACATGTTGTTCAAGAATTTATTAGCACCTTGCATATCAATGTTCTCTTAGAGAGTTTAAAGGCCAGACAAGTCTTCAGGTTGTATAATCGAAAGTAGAACAGGAGTTTCCATCGAATTTGCTTGAACAAATTTGGCCAATTGCGAAGCTGGAACTGGATCTGGATGCAACGAAATGACCATTTCAAGATCTACGATGTTTTGCGACAGAGGAAAGGTGGTTGATTTCTAGATGTTAAAGTAGCAGCAACAACTTCTCTTGCAGCGGCGAATACAATAACCTTATATCCAACCATCACCGATGGAAAAACTAAGAATATAAAGACTTGAGGAAAGGAGATTTGAGATAATGCTGAATCAAATCAAAACACGATAAATTCTTGCGTTTGAGTGCAAATACTTGCTCAGATGATCAGAAGAAGTTACGAATTATGACAGTTGGAGAATGAATGTGAATTCGTGGAAATCGCAGGGATCAGCAATCAATCCCCATATGTGAGGGCAAGGTTCCTTATTGCTTTGTTTTAATGATGTCAAAACTAGGAAAATTTAGTACTTGTGTATTTTGGACGGTATCACCTTGTCTTAACTTGCATTCATTCTTTTAAAATGTGCATAATGATCCACATACATGAATCTAGGCATATAGGATCATTCCCTATGTGTAAAATGTGTTATAAATCATTCTTGATACATTAGGTCGACCCATACAGGGCTTAGGTCGACTCAAAATTGATAAAAATGGGGTTTGTGGCATGCTTGCGTCGCCTCACAGTTATTGTGGAGGTCGACGCATACTGATTGAAAACAATCTTGGAGCTCTCTGGTGCTCATGTGTCGACGCATGGTCAGGTTCAGGTTGACGCACAATTTTATTTTGTGCGCAGGATTGCTTTCTGACATGTTCAGGTCAACTCACAGGTTGTGAAGGTCGACCTCTCGCGTATTTGAGCTCATTTTTCTGCATCTTTGTGATTCAAAAAGTTATTATTTCTGTAATGTTTTCATAGTCATATATATACATATATATATATATATATATATATATATATATATATATATATATATATATATATATATATATATGCATCATTTTTTGTACAACAACCAACACGAAAATTGAAAATATACATTGAATTGCTCTTCATTTTCATTTTCACACTTGCATTCTTCAACAATCACACATAATCATCTTTGTTAAGTTGTGCTTTGTTGAGGTGATAACGTCCAAATGTAGGATTTGTATATCTAGTTTGGGTTGAGATTTCAATGGGATTTTCTTGAATAAAACCATTAAGGTTTTGTCCTCCAAGATCTTGAGGGATTTGTGGGGGTTTTGCACAAATCTTTGCAGTACATATTCAGCCGAGTGAAATCCTTGAAGAATGGCGGGTTCGGTCAAGGAAGTAGCGGTAACCGGAGGATTGTATTGAAATATTTGGGGTGGAACGTCTTGCGATCAAAATCAGCCGAGTAAAACACTTGAAGATTCAAGTGAGTAACGATAACCAGAGGTTTGTTCAAAGCGTTTGATGCACTTGATTCAGCTAGAATCAAGGGGAGAGAAGTGGATATAATCAACATCAACAACTAGGTTTGAGTGTGTGGTGACTATAACTTCTCTTGTACAAAACTTTGCAACTAGATTTTATACATATCTTAATTCTAGTTTTAGAATTGGGGGCAGACGTACCCGAAGCGATGACGAAAGGGGAACTGCCTAAACAAATCGGGTGTCGTTCTCTCTCTCTTTTTATTTCTTTACTTTGTGTTGTTAATGTTTGTGTGAAATCAATTGTTCGATAAATTTCTATTGTTGTGTATTGCTGAAAAACTGTTTTGGAAATTCACTGCAATCACTTTGATTGCAATTGTGAAAAATTCTGCACTATCATTTCATAGGAAATTAAACTTGGTGTGTTGTGCACACCAAGTGTTCGACGTATTGATCGCACACAAACTATTCGTAAAATTGTCAATTCAATTTTATCATATATAATTCATTGGAAACCGGTTAATTCAAAGTGGTTTTTATTTGAATTAGTTGATTGGGATCTATATTGATTCTGTTATCTCATCAATATTATTCCATTCGGTTTCACATATCTGATCTTACCAATAACGGTTCGTTTAGACAATTTTAAATCCAAGACCGTTTCCGCACATTTTTGAAACAATTTTTATGCGTTGATTTTATTAAAAATTAGTGATCTATTTAACCCCCCTGTAGATCATTGCCATCATCTAACAAGTGGTATCACGAGCACTAGTTCATCTAGTGTTTCACATATAGTTTTTTAGAAAATGGCTAACGAACCTAAAGGGGCGTACAATAGAGCATTGGTTTTTAATGGTGAAAACTACGGTTATTGGGGCGTACAATAGAGCATCGATTTTTAATGGTGAAAACTACGGTTATTGGAAAGATTGTATGCATGTGCATATCAATTCTATTGATAGAAATGTATGGAACGTTATTCAAAATGGTCATATTGAAATAACTATGACCAATGCGGATAACGTTGTTGTGCCTAAGTCGGAAGCACAATGGAACAATGAAGATGAGAAAAAGTATAATTACGATTGGAAAGCTAGAAATATTCTCATATCCTCTTTGGGAGTTGATGAATATTATAAATTTTCCCATTGTACTACTGCTAAGGCTATGTGGGACGCATTACAAGTTGCTCATGAGGGAACTAATGATGTCAAACTAGCTCGAATCAATACTTTGACACAAGAGTTTGATCTCTTTCACATGAAGCATGGTGAAATCATTACGGAAATGCAAAAGAGATTTACTCACTTAATCAATCATTTAAATTCACTTGGTAAACCTGTTTCCAATGATGTTGCTAAAAACAAAATTTTGAGATGTCTTAATAGGGAATGACAACTTAAGGTCACGACCATAAAGGAAGCTAATGATCTTATGACTTTGGACATCACATATTTATTTGGCAAGCTTGAGGAACATGAGCAAGAGCTCATAAGTCTCGACTAACACAAGAAGAAGGAAAAGAAAGAAAAATCAAAAGACACGAACAATAAGTCTGTAGTTCTAAAGGCTTCTAGCTCAAAGTCCTCCACAAAAAAGCTAAGTGAAAGTGAGTCAAGTGATGATGATGAAGATACGAATGAAGATATGGGGTTGTTCGTGAGAAGATATAATAGATATATAAGAAAAAATGGAATTCAACATTCGGACAAAAATCTCATTAACTTTCGACGACAAACGAAGTCCTCTAAGCATGAAGGAAATAAGAGTGCTAAATCAAAAGGTTCATGCTACAATTGTGGAAAGGTCGGTCATTACAAGTCGGATTGTTCATTGATCAAGAAAGACAAAGGAAAAGAAAAGAATCGTCAACAAAAGAAAATGATGAAACCTATAAGGGCATACATTGCTTGGGAAAGTGACAATGAGTCCTCTAGTGAAGATTGCTCAAGTGATGAAGACAAATCCATCAATCTTTGTCTCTCGGCTCATCAAAAGAAGAAAAAGAAGAAAAAGAAGGTAAGACATTCTAAGTATAAACACTCTAATAAAATGTCTCATTCCGAATTGCAAAATGCTTTTGATACTTTACACCATAAGGCTAAAGAAGCTTTTAAACGCTTAGCTTCAAACAAGCAATTTTTTTTCACATTTAGAGAAAAAGATTTCTGACTCCGAAAAGGAATTAGAAGCTCTTAAGAACTCAATGATGGAAGAAACAAAAGCTAAAATCGAGGATGACAAGTGTACTTGGTTAAATTAGGCAGGTTGTGAAACTTGTCACATTTGGCAAAAGGAGGTAAGAACTCTTAAAGCCAAACTAGACAAGGCTTTAGAACCTAAAGTCACATTTGCTATTGATCGATCACATTTCAGAAAAAGCATGAATAATCCTTATAAAAAATATACATATGTGATTAGAGATCAAGATAGAAAAAGTAACACCAATGTTAACCTAACTTGTCTATATTATTGCAAGAAGGGTCACACCATTGCTCAATGTCATTGTTGGAGATTCTTAGTTCCTAAAGGTATTTTTCCAATGGTCGCCCAAATGCAACCAAAGATTCACTCACACCCAAGGAGAAGAACAAGCCTATGGTCGGAACAATGTTCAAAACCTCACAAACCCTCTCAGAAGCCTTTATAAATCCCCAACTATTGGGAAGGAGTTAGGAAGGTGCTATATTGACAGTCTTCAACACGTCAACCTCGAAGTCGGAAAAAGGGATACGAATGTTGAAATCTTCCAAAATACTAGGATAGAAGTAGAGAAATTCTTCGGAAACATCTTTTGGCTGAAGTATACATACTCTTTCATTTGGACCACATGGTTGTGAAATAACAACATCCTCAGAACCAGTAGAGGATATAATCCTCAGGGATCAGATTTTGGCAATATCCATGTCATCAGCAATACTATTCTTATGGTTCATAACCTTAGAATCAAAGGGAGCAGCAATCTCCATTAGAATTTCTACAGAACCTGAAGATTCAAAGTCAAAGTCACTTTCAGAAGTGAGAACATCATTATAAAATTTGTTCATGACTCGCCTATACTCTTCTACCCCTAAAGAACCCCTCATCTCTTGCATGTTTTCTTTCCATAATCTTTTCCTCTCCTCGTCACTCTTATGGGTGACCTTACCTTCATAATCACATTCCCTAAGGACTATCATTTATGTTAAAGAAAAATATAGGAAAATCAAGAGCGAAAGAAAAAATACCTGAAATGAAGAGAACACTTGAAGTTGAAATAAACTTGTTTAAAGGAAAATAAGAGCGTATTAGTAAAGAGAAGAGAAAAATGACTTTAATACGAGCCCAACATTCAAAAATAGCTAGAGAATAGCCACTCATGACGCATTAAAGTCATCATAACACTAGGGAAGATTAAAAGACACGACCGTTCGAAGGTTTTGTTTGACACACAATGACCTAAGAAGAAAAGCCGACCTATAGCACGACACCATTCAAATATATCTAGGCTCATGTTACTGCCGAGTATTGTACCCTTATAAACGGATATAGTACTCGGGGGGCTTATGCACATGCCAAATATAGTTGAAGCCGAGTTGTGTAGTTGACCGAGATTAAGTATGAACTAGACTACGATACCAAGAAGGGTCGAGCAATACAAAGAGCTAGGTGAGTATCTTCTATGACCCGGACCGGTCACATAACCCGACTCCCATCAGTCGAGCTTCTACGAATTCGAGTACAGACCCCATCAACCCGGTACTTATGCCGAACATGAGCTCAACCGGCATACCAACAGTTGTAACGGTGGCGGCGCATCAATGCTGACGTTACCAGAGCTTTAAAGCCTACATTCATGAAGGGGAGTTACATCAATGATGACCATGTAACGTCAAAAGGCCGATATACTTCTCTTAATGGCATATCTTAATGGAAGACTATAAAAGGGGCTCCCGCATGAGGGTTAAGAAAAACACAATCATCTAGAGACAATACACAACACAAGTATAGCTCTCAAATCCCCAAATATCCCTCACAACATAGACAACGTAGCTCTTCTTGTCCATGACATGAGGAACTAACACTTATGGTGTAGCTAACCATTTTTGGCTAGAACACTAAGAATTTCAAATTATTTCAAATGAATGTTAAGAGTGTTTTCTTAAACGGACACATAAATGAAGAGGTCTATGTATCTCAACCTCTAAGTTTCGAAAGTCGTGAGTATCCTAATTACGTTTATAAGCTTAAATGTGCTTTGTACAGTCTCAAACAAACCCCTAGGGTTTGGTATGAACGTCTTAGCAAATTTTTACTTGACCAAGGATACTCAAGAGGGAAGGTTGATACTACCCTCTTTATTAAGCGTCAAGGAAAACACTCTATTTTAGTACAAGTTTATGTAGATGACATCATCTTTGGATCTACTAACATGCATTTGGTCGCGGAATATTTTAAGTTGATGCAGGGTGAGTTTGATATGAGCATGATGGGGGAGCTAAACTACTTCCTTGGACTCCAAATCAAACAACTCGAAGAAGGAACGTTTGTGAGCCAAACAAAGTATTGCTACGAGCTACTCAAGCGCTTTGGTATGGCTACCGCAAAAGCAATTGATACTCCAATGCCTACACGTGTAAACTTAGATTAAGATGAGAATGGTAAGGTCGTTGATGTAAAAAAGTATAGAGGTATGATAAGTTCTCTTCTCTATGTCACTACATCTCGACCAAATATCATGTTTAGTATTTGTATGTGTGCTAGATATCAATCATGTCCCAAGGAATCACACTTAAAAGCGGTCAAACAAATACTTATATACCTATGTGGTACTCCAAAGTATGAGCTTTGGTTTTCTAAGGGAAGTGATTTAACTTTGGTTGGCTATTTCGATTTCGATTTTGCCGGTTGCAAATCAGATAGGAAGAGCACTAGTGGCACTTGGCATTTCTTTTCAAATTCCTTAGTGAGTTGGCATAGCAAAAAGAAAGTTTTCGTTGCTTTGTCAACAGCCAGGGCAGAATAAGTCACATCCAGTAGTTGTTGTGCCCAAATCTTGTGGCTCAAGCAACAATTACTCGACTTTAATGTTAAACTTGATTGTATTCCTATTTTGTGTCACAACACGAATACCATTAACTTAACCAAAAATCCAGTACTACATTCACGCACGAAACATATTGAAATTAACCACCATTTCCTTAGGAATCACGTAGAGAAAAGTGATGTCGTATTCGAGCACGTTGATAGCAAAAATCAACTTGCCGACATTTTTACAAAACCACTTGCGACAGAACCCTTCTTCAACATTCGTATAGAACTTGGCATTTCGATATCTCGGACCGTGTTTAAATAAAATTATTGTATGCTCTTTATCTATGCTTGTCTATACATTGATTAACCATATTGGAAAGCTCAAGCTATGCGAGGGCATTCATCGTTCATCACCATTTGAGGTACTATCGTTCCTATCTATTTGATTTATTTTGACTACAAATATGTTTGTGCTATGTTTGGAATGCTATCTTGGTGTTTAATTGATAGTTTATATCCTCTTTTTAGTCCATTTTTATGTTTTGAAAAAGCGTGGGCTTGCTATTTATGTTTGTGTGCTGCATTCATATCATGATTTTTCTATTTTTCCACGTTTCTACTGCATGCATCGACCAAAACAGGGTATAAGTCAACTCACGATCTTCCCAAATCAAATATAGATGTTTCTGCCAGTTATGCGTCAACCTGAGGGATCCTCATGCGTCGACTCATACTGAATGTTTCAAATTTTTGGAAATTTAATACGCATGCGTCGACGCATTACATGTAGAGGTCGACGCATCACTCGTGAGTTTGGAAAATGTTTAACCTGAAACGTTGTTGTTTGCATTGGGAACTACATGTTATCAATTGAGTCTTTTCATTCATTGCATTTCATCTTATCATCTCATTTCATCTCTCTCTACAACAACAACTCTCTCAACTCTTCAACAAACCCTAAAAACCCATTTTAAGAGCTCTCTCAAATTAGGAATTCCAAATCCAAATTAGTGAGCAACTTGGTGTTTATACACCATTTTCTACTGCGGGTACTGTCCATCTTCCCCAACAAAGGAGTTTCAATGGCATCTTCAAGGGTTACTGGTAAGAGGTCAACTAGGGCTTCTACTTCTCGAGCATCTACTTCACAACCTCCGTCACAAACTCCATCTGAAATTCCGTTAAACGCTATGTCTCTTCTGTTTGATGAACTTGCTGATGTCTATGTAAAGAATTTTAAGAAACTATCAGTTATTAAGCAGTTTGTCTACTATCCAAAAGTTGCTGAAAGAATGCACATTCCGGAAATTATTGACATGCTAAATCGTCAAAAGTTCAATAATTTCTTAGAATCTAGTACCAATTATAATGAGGACGTGGTTAGGCTATTTTACACTGGTTTGAAAGGAAAATTCAATGATTATGACTTTGGTTACAAGTTAGGGATAAAAGTTTAAAGGTTGATATCACTGATTGGAGAGACCTGTTTGATATGTGTCCACGCCTGTCTCCTGATCTTAAAATAATCAATATTAAATTGGCTCCACATTATGAATTTAAGTTTGCTCTGGATTCTATGCTGAAAGACCCTTATCCAGAGGAATTTGTTGCAAGTGATCTCTTTCCAAAATTTGTCACTACTGGTCGGTTAAAGCGATAAGATATAATCCTACAGTGGATTATTTCTCATATTATACGACCGAAGAAGGGAGGATATTATAGAGTTGATCAAGTCGAAGCGCACTTGGTTTATCTGCTCAAGAATAAAAAGAAGGTTAAATGGCCATATTATATTGCTAGTCGAATTTTTGTCGTGAAGGAATCAGGTAGAGGAACATCCTTATGATAAGGGTCATTTATTCAAAGCGTATTGGATCATGCTGGAATTATTGATCAGGACGGTCCTTACATCTCCATTTCTAGTGACCAAGAGTCTAGTCAGAAGACGGTGACTCTAATGGGTTACATTTGGGATCCACAAGAGAAAAGGTATGTGGTTAAGACTAAAGGCTCGAGTGCAAGGGTTCAGGATTTATATGAGGATGAAGAGAAAGACCAAGAGGAAGATTAGGAAACTTATCATATGGATACCGACCCTCTTTTTGACGGTCATGGTGATAATGGTTGGTTAAGTGGTTCACCAGTGCAGGATCCTTATGCTAACCAAGGATAGGGAGAATGACAACAAAATACTTGGACTAACCAAGGCACATCTTATATGCCTCCTTCTCCACCTCAATATCAAACTGATAGTTCTGAAGTCCTTGATATGCTACGGAATATGCCGCTTCAACAACAAAATTTTGCAGCTTTCCAAGAAGAAAGGTCTGAAGCGATGCAGGGTCAGATTCAAGCACAACGTGAACATTTTGATTTGTTTGTGTCATACCCCAAATTTTGACCACTAAGATTTCCCATCATGGTGCAAATCATCAGCACAATATGGATGTACCTTTGTACCTCATTAGTCTCCCCAAAGATGGGTGAGCGTTCACTACAATCAAACTAGGGTTTCAAACCCTCTCAAAGCCTTTAGACAAATGATCAATCAAGGAATGACATGATCTTTAACTTGTCTAACCTCTCAAACATCCAAAACAGATCAAGAGGACTCCCACATCAAGAATTAAGCACAAGAGTGCAACATTTCAAGTGGATCAAGCCTCAAATTCTTCTAATACAAAGTCAACTGACGCAGAAAGTCAAAGTTTGACTTTTTGGTCAACTATGAGCTTCACAAGCCATTACTCAAGAAAATATGATGGATGATTTAATTTGATCAAATTTAAATCAAGAAATCATGCAAAATTGCAAATTTGATCAAATTGAAAGAAACTTAGAAATTTTTTCTAAGTTAAAATCATGTTCAAGTGCACAACTTTTCAAGGTTGTAACTATTGATCCAAGCATCCATTGATTTTGAGTAAGAGCTGCTTTTAAAGAGGGTATTTGATACTTCAACATTGTAGAAGGAATCAACTCAGAATATCATAAGGATTGAAAGATATAAGTGATCAAAGTTGGGAATTCTTAATGTCCAATGTTCTGACATTGCATAGGACATCATTAATATTTTTTCAGCAAGAATGTCCCAACTTCAAGGATGTTTTTCTCCATGATCCAAGTTGAACCAGGTCTGGGGTCAAACATGAAAGTTGAAGTACATCATCTTAGCTTTCTAGAAAGTCCTAGAACGTCCTTGTAGCATACTCGAGCAAGGAGATATGATTTTTGTAAAAAGCATTGATAAAGCAGAATTTTCATGACAGCTTTTAGGACAGATTTGACTACACAAGTTCAAGACCATTTTTGATGACTTTGCAAGCTGAACCAAGACCAAAGTCAAACATCAAAATTAAAGTATGTCATTAGGGCTTTCCAAAATGTATAAGGACTCCCATTAATTCAACTTGAGCAAGGAGTTATAAACCTCACAACAGGCCTTGCTCGAGCTGATTTTTGTTAGGACATATTTTGTGCACTTTTCTTGTGCCACCCAATTTTCAAGCTTTGTCACCATGCAAGACAAGCATCAAAGATGCAATTCACTTCAACTCAAAATATCATAGTGGATTAAAAGATACAAGTGATTAAAGTTTGGAATTATTAATGTTCAAAGTTGTCTGATGTTCCAACATTGCATAGGACATCACTAATATTTTTCCAACAAGAATGTCCCAACTTCAAGGCTGTTTTTCTCCATGATCCAAGTTGAACCAGGTATGGGGTCAAACATGAAAGTTGAAGTACATCATCTCAACTTTCCAGAAAGTCCTAGAACGTCCATGTAGCATACTCGAACAAGGAGTTATGGATTTTACAAAAAGGCTTGTTGCAGCTGAATTTTTCATGGGGAAGATTTGCACATTTCTTGTGCCACACGAATTTTTAAGCCTTGTCACCATTTTGAACACATCTGAGGATCAAATCTAAAGGGGACAATCACTGAGCCAAGCCTCCAAATTCCTTGGAACAAGAAGTAGCATGCCAAACCTAGAAATGCCTAAAAGAGGGACAAAACTCCAATTTTGGATTGAAGCATTTAATGGATGCTTAGAGGTGGCATGGACTGACACATTTGCAACTGAATTCAGTCAAGATTCCTCCAACAACTAGGGAACCAGCAGCCTGTGCCCTAACCTCTAGTCAATGGCTAGAGGAGACTTGGATTTTCATTGGACAACATTGGCCAAACCTCTGCTGCAGTTGTCATTCACTCTGGATCCCAAAACAAACTTGCTCTACTATAAATAGAGCTTATTTGTGCTCAGTTTGAGTACACCAAAGCCATCAAACATATGCTTTCCTCAACGTACCCCTTATAGGAACTAAGGGAGGAATCAATTACCATCCAGTTCTTGTTCGTGTCAATTTGGATACCCAATGAGACACGTCCCACGAAGTGTTCATCTGGAAGGTCTCTTCTTCATGGAAGGAGAAAGTGACAGAGCACTAAAGACGGAAATAGTGTACGTTTGGAAACATGTTCATAAGAAAGGACGTGAGTCTCTAGGAAAACCGGACTGTGTCTCGGTGGAGCCTTATCTCCACTGGGTACAAACTAGAGCTCTCAAGCTAAAGATGCCTTATCATCGTCATGGAGTTCTTCCACCGAGGGAGTCTGTCATGTACTTCATAACCGAGACTGAAAAGCTTCAGGTTACTCTCAACAAAGTTCAACGGGGGAAGAGGTCTTGGAAGAACAAGTACCGCACCCTCAACGTAGAGTGCATCAAAATACAGCAACTACTGAGAGAGAAAGACGCTCTGATTGAAATTTTGGAGCAACATGCTGTAGAGAATCAAGACGACTAAAGGAATTTGCTCACTCCTTTCACCTGGCAAAGGAATGACAACCCGACAGCGACCCAAGAGCCCCGGTCAAAGAAAAGGAAAGTACCAGAGTCAGCACCCGATTTCTCTTCAGAGAGGACTCGGGACCCATTAGCGTAGGTTTATGTTTCTGCACCTTGTAATCTACTGTATTTCCATTTCTGTAATCCTTTGAATTCAATAAAAAGGGGTTTCCCCACTGTTTGATATTTGCAATCTAATTGTCGAAGTTTATTTTGATTAAACCAAAAAGCAATTAATATAATCATTGCATTCATCATTCTCACATCACGTATTCTTCTTACCTACGAATCTCACGTTTGTGTCTCGGTTCTAGAGTCAAACTATCTCATTTGTACAATACTCGGGCCAATCGTCAGAAAAAGATGGATGATCTTGAGGAAGAAAACAGAAAGTTGAAAGAAGAGATCGACGCTCTGAGAGAGGATATGAGAAAGCTTCGTAACGACATGCAAGCCATGGCAGAAGCACAGCTACAAAGAACCGTGATCTCAGAGATCACCTCAATGCCCATAGTGGAGAAGTATGATCCTAGGTATCAAATGCCGAAAGATCATCCCTGGGGCATGCCTGTTAACTATATCCCGGAAGGATATGTTCCGCCGATCACTGAAGATCAGGGAATCATAACAGAAGCCGATGGGCCTGAAGGTTACAAACTTCGGGAAAGCAAAGATGCCAGGGGCATACTGAAGACTCCTGAAGGTTACAAACTTCGGGAAACGCCAAGATTCACTGCCGTAGTCACGGTCCCACCCCCTGTGGTGCACACTGTCCCGGAAAGACAGATCCCGCCGATACCTTATGGTAAGAAGGAAACTATGTTCGATAGAATGGATGAATTCTAGGAACAATTCTTGGAAATGCAGAAAGAACTGCAAGCCATCCGCGGTCAGGATCTATTTGGAAAGGACGCCGCAGACCTTTGTCTGGTCCCCAATGTGAAAGTTCCGCACAAATTTTAAGTGCCCGACTTTGAAAAATATAAGGGTAACTCTTGCCCTTAGAGCCATCTGGTGATGTACGCTCGGCGAATGTCAGCTCAGACGGAGAATCAGGACTTACTGATTCACTACTTTCAGGATAGTATAACCGGTGCCGCCTTAAAATGGTACATGGGTTTAAACCGTGCTACGATTAGCACATTCAGAGATCTTGGTACTGCCTTCGTCCAACAATACAAATATAATTTGGACATGGCACCGGACAGAGATCAACTCAGATCAATGTCACAAAAGGACAAGGAAACCTTTAAGGAGTAGCTCAAAGATGGCGTGAAATTGCCGCTCAGATTTGTCCACCTCTTGAGGAAAAATAGATGACAAAGATCTTCTTAAGACCTTGAGCTCATTTTACTACGACAGAATGGTTGCCAGTGCGCCCAGTGACTTCACCGAGATGGTGGGCATGGGGGTTCGTTTTGAGGAAGCCGTCCGGGAAGGACGTTTAGTTAAAGACACTGGATCATCAAGTAGTGCAAAATGATACGGTAGTGCTCTCCCTAAGAAAAAATAGCAAGATATTGGGAATATCTCTCTCGGAAAGCAAAGGCGACGGTACCAACCAGTAGTAGCTGTAACTCCTGCTATCAACCATACCCCTGTTTCTACGTATCAACCTCAGGTTGCGCAGAGCCAACCTAATCAACAGCAACTTCAGCAAGGACACAACAACCTCTTCATCAGGCTCGTCCTCAGTACAACAACAACCGTATAACGCGGCCATGAGGATTTGATCCTATACCCATGTTGTACGCAGAACTATTTCCGTTACTACTGGATAAGGGGGACATCCAGACTAAGTCTCCTCTTACAGTACCGGAAAATCTGCCTTTTTGGTTCAAAGCGGATCAGACATGCCCTTATCATCAAGGAGGATCAGGGCATAACATAGAGAATTGTCTCAATTTCAAATCTGACGTGCAAAAGCTTGTTAGGAGCGGGCTCTTATCTTTCAAAGATATGAATCCCAATGTTCATACGAACCCGTTGCCTCAACACGAGAAAGCTGCAGTCAACCTGATTGAGAAAGAATTTAACAATGTCTATCAAATTCACGATGTACTCTTGTTGAGGACCAATCTGGTCAAGATGCATTGTAGACAGAGTGGGTACGACCATATGCCACCTCATAATTATCACCAGTGTGATGTCTGCTCTAAAAACAATCAAGGATGTTCTGTGGTGCAAACAGCTCTACAGGAACATATGGATCTCGGATGGATCCAGGAGCACCGAGTTCGTGGAGTTAACATGGTTTACACGAATTCCAACGTCATTCAGAACCACGACATCCGTGCAATGAATGTCAACCTGGTGGCAATGCACTCAAGGAAAAGCCAGTATCATAATCTGCCGCGGCACGATTACAGTTCTTGTCTGACTTGCTCGGTAAATAAACAGGGATGCTCTTTCATACAGGAGGCCCTCCAGCGTCAGATGGATCTTGGATGGATCCAGGAATACCATGATAGGAATCCCTATCAGATCAATATGGTTCAAATCTTCGACATTCGCTTGATGAATACCAACTTGGTAGAGTTGCATGCTGAGCAGGTCCGACTCAGATTCTTGATATCACATAATTACCACAGCTATAAAGCGGGTTGCGAAAACGATCAAGGATGTGCCCTTTTCCAGGAAGCACTTCAACACTTGTTAAATCATTGGTGGATGCCAATCTACATGGATGAAGATACTCAGCAAATTAGTACCAGTAACAGAAACCCCACTTGGCGTCAAAGTCAGGATGTCCGACTCGTGGAAGCTAACTTAGTGAGGTTACATTGTATTCAAAGTGGGTGTGGTCAGGTGCCACCACACAATTATGAACATTGTGGAGTCTGTTCAGAAAGTAACCAAGGGTGCTACCTTGTGCGAGCAGCTCTCCAGGGGCAATTGGATCGTGGAGAGATCCGCCCATATCCAGGTTCCGAACCCATCAATTGGTCGCCGAACTATCTTGCCGATCAAATTTAGGACGTTGTTGTAATCTCTGATCATCAAAGAACTAAGGATGTTTTTACCATTATCCCTCTGCTTGACGAATCAAGAACTCCCAACCGGGAACGGATCGAGATTACCTACGATAGTCAGAAAAACTAGAAGGTTCCCATAGTCGTCTATCTGCCGGGAGCACTACCGTATGAATCAGCTAAGGCAATCCCTTACAAATATGGTGCGACGATAATTAAAAATGGAAAGGAAATTCCATTACCCTCCATCGTGAATATTGCAGACATCAGTCGTGTAACACGGAGTGGTAGAATCTTCAACAGAGGAGTTGGAGAGTCCAACAAAGAAAAGGAACTTCAGACGAAACTTCCCGATCCATCAGTCGGTCAATCCAGTAATCCCGACCTTTTGAAAAACGATGATGAGATGTTGAAACTCATCCAAAGGAGTGAATACAACATTGTCGATCAACTGTTACAGACTCCTTCAAAGATCTCGGTATTATCACTGTTACTCAGTTCAGAAGCGCACATGGAGGCTCTACAGAAAGTCTTGGAGCAAGCCTTTGTGGAACAGGATGTAACAATCAGACAGTTCGATAGTATTGTCTCTAACATCACTTCTTGCAATAACTTGGGATTTAGTGATGAGGAATTACCTGAAGAGCGTCGCCGTCATAACATGGCGCTCAATATCACAGTCAACTGCCAGGACGATGCTTTAGCCAGCGTACTGGTAGACACAGGGTCAACCCTGAATGTTATACCGAAGTCCACTTTGAATCAATTATCATTCAAGGGCCCTCCGATGAGAACCAGCGAGGTCGTCGTCAAAGCGTTCGACGGATCTAGAAAAACAGTTATCGGCGAAGTTGACCTTCCCATAACTATTGGTCCTCACACTTTCCGAGTCACCTTCCAGGTCATGGACATCCGGGCAATGTACAGTTGTTTATTAGGAAGACCTTGGATACATCAGGCTGGAGCAGTTACCTCAACCCTCCACCAAAAGTTAAAGTTCGTCCAGAGCGGCCAACTCATCACAGTCTGTGGGGAACAGGCCTTGCTCGTTAGAACTTATCGTCATCCACTTATGTGGAACCAGAAGGGATAATCGGAACCCAGTTCCAAGCGCTTTCGCTACACAAGGACGAACAATCCGGAGGAGGAACTTCGATTTCCTCATACAAAGATGCTATTAAAGCGGTCGAGAGTGCCGATACAACAGGATGAGGACATCTTGTCATTCCTACTAGCAATACAACAAAGAAGGGTCTTGGTTTATCTGCAACCTGTACTCAGATAATTGCCAGTGATGAAAGCCTTTATCCCATTCAGAACTTCTTCCACAGCGGAGATTTCCTTCACCCAGTGTCTCAAATAGTCTATGCTATCAATGAGGAGGATCCCTCCGACACAGATAAAGAATGGAAGTCATATCTTAACGAGGACGGTTATATGTCTCAGGAAGAGGTGCCTACGCCATTTTGCTATCCCGCACAGAGTCCGAGATTTATACCACGGTCAGATGTCGAAATGATATACGGAGGTTGTGATCCGGAAGGATGTCGTGCTCCGCCAAATTCATTAGAGGAGGACACTCTGATGAAAGACAACTTGGACCACAATTACTATGGCCCGATGGATGGCCTGCCAATGTGGCAGCCTTACCCAGGAGACTTGGGGCCAGAAAGTCAGCCGAGTAATGAAACTCAGCTGAGTATCATTGAATAGAATACCTGTGTCCCCACCATGTCATGGGATCAACACTCAAGTCATTCAGAAACTACTCAACATGGCGATGAATTTGCAACATTTACAGGACTTGAATTCATCAACTATGTTTTTCCTGAGGTCAACGTCATCAAGAGAGATGACTCCTCTAGTTCGAAAGAAGTGTGGGACACCCTGGGACAACCGAGTGGAAAATAGGACTATATGGTCAAATACACCACTCCCGAAAGCTCTCATATCAGGCTCGAAGATATCCAGCCAACTGGATGGGGAGATACAGCTGAGAGCACAAATGCTATGCAAATGCAACAGAGGAATTCTCCTACGACAACTCTGCCTGGGAGATAGATTCCAATGATCCTGCTCCACCAGAAATCAGCGTTATTTCTGAAGACAAATCGAGGAAGGTTCCAGACTTTGTGATTCACCGAGGAGTTCGCCGCCAGTGGGTTGTTGTCGATGTTCTGAAGATCGTTCATCAGTCAAAGTAATTGCCATCTTTAACCTTTCACCCTGCCCAGGTGAAACGGATGTTTGATAGGGCTCACTTTCTGTAAATTTCCCTCTTCGCTTAGCCCAAAGCGACCGAGTTTTGTTTTATAGGGCTGTAGTTTCAAGAATCGACTTGTTCATTAATAAAATAACGTCGTTTTGTAATTTCCGCATTAATTGTTGTTTTCTCTTTTCGCTTTTCTCAAAAAATGGTAATCCTAAAAAATAATTCAATAATAAAAACAAGCAGTAATACAAAAAATACACTGCACACACTTTTGCATTTTCTCTATCTCTTCTAAACACGAATCATCACGTCATGCAGATTGCTTGTTTTAAACCCCGTTGAAACATATGATCCGATGCCTTCTCCCAACTTTGAGTTCCCGGTATTTGGGGCTGAAGAAAAAGTTGACAACAAAATTCCAGAAGAGATCTCCCGATTACTCAGACAAGATGAAAGATCCATTGAACCTCACAAAGAGCCGTTGGAAACGGTAAACTTGGGTTCAGAAAATGAGAGAAAATAAATCAGGATTGGGGCACTGCTCAGTCCAACTGCCAAAGAGAGTTTGATAAAGCTTCTCAAAGAATTCACTGATGTATTCGCTTGGTCCTATCAGGATATGCCAGGGTTGGATACCAGCATCGTGGAATATCATTTACCATTGAGATCGAAATGTCCGCCAGTAAAGCAAAGGTTGAGACATACTCATCCGGACATGGCCATCAAAATCAAAGAGGAGGTACAGAAACAGATTGATGCGGGTTTCCTCGCTACATCTGAATATCCTAAATGGTTAGCCAATATCGTACCCGTTCCGAAAAAGGACGGAAATGTCAGAATGTGTGTCGACTACAGAGATCTAAACAAGGCAAGTCCAAAGGACGACTTTCCTTTACCACACATTGACATGCTGGTTGACAGTACAACAAAGTTCAAAGTTTTCTCCTTCATGGATGGATTCTCGGGCTATAACCAGATCAAAATGGCGCTGAGAGATATGGAGAAAACTTCGTTCATCACCCTATGGGGTACCTTTTGCTACAAGGTAATGCCGTTCGGTTTGAAGAACGTCGGGGCAACCTATCAAAGGGCCATTACTACTCTATTTCATGACATGATAAATAAAGAAATCGAAGTGTATGTCGATGATATGATTGCAAAATCTAAGATAGAGGAGGAGCATGTGACCCACCTGTCAAAACTATTCGAGCGTTTGCGAAAGTACAAACTCCGCTTAAATCCCAACAAATGTACCTTCGGTGTCCGTTCAGGGAAACTTTTAGGGTTCATCGTCAGCCAGAAAGGAATTGAGGTTGATCCTGACAAGGTCAAGGCCATTCAAGAAATGCCTTCTCCAAAAACTGAAAAGCAAGTCAGAGGATTCCTGGGACGTTTGAACTACATCTCCAGATTCATATTCCTCATAACCGCGACATGCGCGTCGATCTTCAAACTGCTCAAGAAGATACAATCATTTCTCACTGATTCGCGAGGCAAGTGGATTCCGAATTATGATGGCCCCTATGTGGTCACGAAATCTTTCTCAGGCGGCGCCTTGAGACTTGCCACCATGGACGGAGAAGAATTTGCCTACCCCACAAATGTTGATGTAGTCAAGAAATACTTCGCCTAAACTAAAAAAAAAAACGTCTCGGTGACTGAAAACCCGAAAGGGCGGTCCAGGCAAAAATTAGAGACATGATTAATAATCATCCCGGTGGATTGGAAACATCAAAGTACAATCCAGGCAAAAATTAGGGATAATGGCAAGTAACTATGTTCAACAGAGGCAAGTCCCTCAGCAGTAGTTACACCATCCATCGGAGGAAAACTCCAGTCAAGGTCATCTTCGACAGAAGCTCAGGATGTCCCGAATTCAAAGTTGGTAGAAGGATAATGGTCGTTATGTTTCAACATAGCCCTTTTCCCTGTAAATTACCATTTTTTAACTTTGTATATACTCTTTGGAATCACGCGTTTGGCTGATCTCCATCTTATCAATAAAATTTTAGCCCTTGTGCTTTTGTTTGTAATTCTCATTTGTTTTAGCTTTACAGAACGACATTTTGATATGATTAACGATTCTTGAAATAAAACAAAAATGAATATACTTGTAAAACTTTTTCTGCTTTAAAATAAAGATGGCAATTTTTTTTTACTGTTGAACATCAAAAGAACATCAACCGCTTCTCCAGAAGTAAGCGAACCTCAAAGTGCAGAATCAAAGTACTCCTTCTACGCTAGTGCGCCTGAATGAAGGATCAACAATGTCAGATGCGACTAATCCATCTGACATCTTCGGCAGAGTCCTTATCTCCTAAGCCCGATTAATGGTATTCCCCGTAGGGACCATGTCTCCTAAGCAAGGGAGGATTGCTATCTTGAACCAAGTGATACCTTTCATCTCCAGCAGTGGCCGAGTATCCAGTTGTGTTCATCCGTCAGTCTGTGTGTTGTGTCAAGTCTTTGTCAGCATATACATACATACATCATGCATTTTACTTGCATTTGCATTCATATTGCATCACTATCACTCTAGTTGGTCGTATCCCCTAGTGATAACAGTCCTCTCAATCGAGTTGTCGATTCTTTCCTCGTCAGGAAGTGAATTATCTGAACAATCTTGCCTCCAGCTATTTCTGAATTAAAGATAGGTCCTGGATCACTTTGATAACTTAGACCTCTGGAAAACCAGGAAACCTTCAGTCAGCATCACTCTTCGCCATTGAAGATGATATTTTTGCTTTCCCGGATTAAGGAAAATCCCTAGAGAAAGCCCCTTAATCGGAGCATCGGCAATACGACAGTTTTTCTCCGAAAGAACCACTGATGAAAAGGTCATCGACACCTCAAAATTGGATCCCATCATATGGCATTTCTCCGGGAAGATCCCGAGAAAAGTATGATGTAATATCCCCAAACGTGAAGGCAGTCCCTCAAGGGACTCGCATTCCCCAAATAGAGTCAACAAATGGCATCTCCAACAGAGAAGTTTGTACACCTCTATAACTCAGACGACTGGGTTCCCCAACAAGTCTGGCATCAAAACTTTTTCCATCAAATGGCATCTCCCCAGGAAAATTCGGCGAGAAGTTTGAGGAAAACCGCCACACATAGTGTCCCTTGTCAATTAAGTTTATTGACAAAAGAAACTAAGACCAGTTCCTTGGTAGAAAACCAGGATCGATGGGAAGTTTAAATCAGAAACTAAGACCAGTTCCTTGGTAGGAAACCAGGATCGAGGGGAAGTTTAAATCAGAAACTAAGATCAGTTCCTTGGTAGGAAACCAGGATCGAGGGGAAGTGTAAATTAGAAACTAAGACCAGTTCCTTGGTAGGAAACCAAGATCGAGGGGAAGTTAAATCAGAAACTAAGACTAGTTCCTTGGTAGGAAACCAGGATCGAGGGGAAGTTCATCTCAAAAGAAAACTGAGACCAGTTCCTTGGCTAAAGACCAGGATCGAGGGGACGTTTACCTTTTCTAAGCATCATCGCATAGCAAAAAAAGATGAATGCGTGAACTACCATTCATAGAGGCCATCAAAATTTTGGATATTCTGATATTTAATCCTCTTGCACCCCGAATGCCCGAATACCTTCGCCATTCACACCTTCGTGTCCAAGAAGATTAAATAGGGGCATCTGTCATACCCCAAATTTTGACCACTAAGATTTCCCATCATGGTGCAAATCATCAGCACAATATGGATGTACCTTTGTACCTCATTAGTCTCCCCAAAGATGGGTGAGCGTTCACTACAATCAAACTAGGGTTTTAAACCCTCTCAGAGCCTTTAGACAAATGATCAATCAAGGAATGACATGATCTTCAACTTGTCAAACCTCTCAAACATCCACAATGGATCAAGAGGACTCCCACATCAAGAATTAAGCACAAGAGTGCAACATTTCAAGTGGATCAAGCCTCAAGTTCATCTAATACAAAGTCAACTGACGCAGAAAGTCAAAGTTTAACTTTTTGGTCAACTATGAGCTTCACAAGCCATTACTCAAGAAAATATGATGGATGATTTAATTTGATCAAATTTAAATCAAGAAATCATGCAAAACTGCAAAATTGATCAAATTGAAAGAAACTTAGAAATTTTTTCTAAATTAAAATCATGTTCAAGTGCACAACTTTTCAAGGTTGTAACTATTGATCCAAGCATCCATTGATTTTGAGTAAGAGCTACTTTTAAAGAGGGTATTTGATACTTCAACATTGTAGAAGGAATCAACTCAAAATATCATAAGGATTGAAAGATATAAGTGATCAAAGTTGGGAATTCTTAATGTCCAATGTTCTGACATTGCATAGGACATCATTAATATTTTTTCAGCAAGAATGTCCCAACTTCAAGGATGTTTTTCTCCATGATCCAAGTTGAACCAGGTCTGGGGTCAAACATGAAAGTTGAAGTACATCATCTCAGCTTTCCAGAAAGTCCTAGAACGTCCTTGTAGCATACTCGAGCAAGGAGATATGATTTTTGTAAAAAGCATTGATAAAGCAAAATTTTCATGACAGCTTTTAGGACTTATTTGACTACACAAGTTCAAGACCATTTTTGATGACTTTGTAAGCTGAACCAGGACCAAAGTCAAACATCAAAGTTTAAGTATATCATTAGGGCTTTCCAAAATGTATAAGAACTCCCATTAATTCAACTTGAGCAAGGAGTTATGAACCTCACAACAGGCCTTGCTCAAGCTGATTTTTTTTAGGACAAATTTTGTGCACTTTTCTTGTGCCACCCAATTTTCAAGCTTTGTCACCATGCAAGACAAGCATCAAAGATGCAATTCACTTCAACTTAAAATATCATAGTGGATTAAAAGATACAAGTGATTAAAGTTTGGAATTATTAATGTTCAAAGTTGTCTGATGTTCCAACATTGCATAGGACATCACTAATATTTTTCCAGCAAGAATGTCCCAACTTCAAGGTTGTTTTTCTCCATGATCCAAGTTGAACCAGGTCTTGGGTCAAACATGAAAGTTGAAGTACATCATCTCAGCTTTCCAGAAAGTCCTAGAACGTCCATGTAGCATACTCGAGCAGGGAGTTATGGATTTTACAAAAAGGCTTGTTGCAGCTGAATTTTTCATGGGGCAGATTTGCACATTTCTTGTGCCACACGAATTTTTAAGCCTTTTCATCATTTTAAACACATCTGAGGATCAAATCTAAAGGGGACAATCACTGAGCCAAGCCTCCAAAGTCCTTGGAACAAGAAGTAGCATGCCAAACCTAGAAATGCCTAAAAGAGGGACAAAACTCCAATTTTGGATTGAAGCATTGAATGGATGCTTAGAGGTGGCATGGACTGACACATTTGCAACTGAATTCAGTCAAGATTTCTCCAACAACTAGGGAACCAACAGCCTGTGCCCTAACCTCTAGTCAATGGCTAGAGGAGACTTGGATTTTCATTGGACAACATTGGCCAAACCTCTGCTGCAGTTGCCATTCACTCTGGATCCCAAAACAAACTTGCTCTACTATAAATAGAGCTTATTTGTGCTCAGTTTAAGTACACCAAAGCCATCAAACAGATGCTTTCCTCAAAATCTCTTATTTCACCTCAAATTTGTCTTCCAAAGCAAGTAATTCTGAGTTTTTGAGTTAGAGAGCAATTCCACTCAAACTAATCACACACATACACCTCACATATATCATATGTAAGCTGTCCAAACTATCAAAAGTGACCTGTAATCACAACATCACAAAGTCACCTCTCAAAACCTCAAAATTGGACTTTGTTGCATTTTTCAAGCCATGTCTTGATTCAGTCACTTTCCAAACCAGATAAAACCTCAAACACACTCCAAATATCATCCTTAAACTATCCCAAATGGTTCCCCCCATCTGGAACACCATTTGAGAGAGTTGCTATTTTGGTCACTTTTAACCCCTTTTGCAAGAAAGGGACAGTTTGTGTTTTTGCAGGTACCAGCTGATTTCAATCATCCTAAAAGCATCCAAGAGGTCATTTGAGGGTGTCCAAAGCATCAAATTATTTCTGGAACAAATCACTTGGTAGGTTGTTCAAAATCTCCAAAAAAGAGGTAAAATTCACAACTTGAATTCTTTGAATCATGCTTTCCTTTGTTGACCTCATACATGCATCATATTGAACAATTCTTGAAGCAAAAATGTAGTCCTTAATGTGTATGTTATGATCCTCCTACTGTTTGCACTTTAACATGTTTATATGTGGAGTTTATGTTGTTTTAAACTTAAGGTGCAGATCTGGTTTTTTGCCTTGTGTATGCTGTACATTAAGTTTCAGTATGTATGAGTAATACCATTGGATTCCTTGCGAAAAATTGGTCAAGATAGGTTTTTACGGATTTTAATTTCGTTAAAAATTGAGAGAGTTATGAATGTTTGAAGTTTGATAGCAAAGATGTTGAAAAACCAAGGTGCAGTTCTGATGTCAAATGTGATGTTGTGACATCTTCCCTTTTTCTCTTATCTTCAAAACTCATGAGTGATGTCGAATATGATGTTGTGACATTGGATTATTCTCAAAAAACTCAACCAATTCTTTTACATAGCAAAAATCATCATTTTCCAATTCTGTTTTACACACTTCTTATTCATACTCCAAAATATTTTATTCCACAAAAAAATTAGTTTTATATTATTTATTTAATATAATTAGTATTTTTGTGAATAAATTCCTTTTTAATGTTTTTAAAACATTTTAAAAGTGAATTCTCATATTGAAAATCAAGACCAAATGAATTTTATTTCATCTTGTGATTAAAACATCATTTTTCAAACCCCAACCAAAAATCACAAGTTGCTTATTTGGTATTTTTATCATTTTGTATTGATTTTCTTTTAAGAATTTACTTTTAAAATGATAAAATTAGGATTTCTTCGATTTTCACCATCATAAAACTTTTTCAAACACTCATGGGCCTCTAATAGAGTGTAAGACCCAATCCTTTTTTTGACCAAATCATTTTTAGGCCTCAGTGTATTGTATAAGTCCCGATACCATAAAAAACAAACGGCGCGATCGTCGCTTTTTCAAAATAAAACAACCTTGGGCCTACTCTCGAGTAGTAAGACCCATTTCTTTTCTTAAAACTTTTGGGCCTCTAATAGAGTGTAAGACCCAACCCCCCTTGTACAAACCATTTTGGGCCTTACCTATTATATAAGTCCCTCTGTACAAGTAAACGGCGCGATCGTCGCCTTTTAAAAAATCAACTGGGCCTCTCCTCGAGCTATAAAACCCATTCAAAACTTTTGGGCCTCTAATAGAGTGTAAGACCCAACCCTTTGTAAATACAACCTATTTTGGGCCTCACTTATTGTATAAGTCCCGTTGTATTTCAAAAAGTTCGACGAGATCATCATCCGTTGAAAAATAAACTTTGGGCCTACCCTCGTGTTATAAGCCCTACTCTTTTTCTTTAAACCTTTTGGGCCTCTTGAGAGAGTGTAAGACCTATCCCTTTGTACAAAAAACCATTTTTTGGGCCTCAGTCACTTGTATAAGTCCCTCTGTACAAAACAACAGTGCGCTCACTGATAAAACCCTGGGCCTCTCCTTGAGCTGTAAGCCCCAAATCTTTCTTTTTCAAAGCACTTTCTCCTTTGATTTTGAAATATACTGTTGTTTTTCAATCTTTCTTTGTTGAATAACTAACCAAACAGCATGGAAGCTCTACAACCGATTAAGTGTTTACACGCTTTCATATACATACAACTGTATTGTGGGGCTGTTTCACTGTAAGTCTTCTTTCATAAACTCATATCAACTGTGTAATAATAGTATAAATATTTAGAGTTTCCCCGGCAACTACGTCTAGCATTAAGCCCGTTGATCACTCTTAAATAGTCAAAACTAGATCCCCATAGGATTACCAGACACAATCTTCCCTCCTCTTGGGGTTAAACAATATGGAGACATGAAAGGCAGTATTCTCGGTGAACCCTTTCATAGACTGTCACTCGTTAAAGTTGTCAAAGAAACTCTATTCCCCAGAGATGATCTCATCTCCGTGAATTGCATCTCTTGAGTTTCTTCCAAATTCTCGAACTTTCCTGGCTTGATCTATTCTTTGTGAATAGCCTGTCTTGAACTTCTCGGGGTTTGGGGACCCACAGGCTTCTTAAAAGCACTTGTCAATAAACTCTACTCCCTAGAGATGATCTTTTCTCCGTGAATGGCATCTCTTGAGTTTCTTCCAAATTCTCAAATTTTCCTGGCTTGATCTATTCCTCGTGAATAGCCTGTCTTGAACTTCTCGGGGTTTGAGGACCCATCGACTTCTTAAAAGCATCGGTCTCCTCTTAGGCATTATTTAAGGACCCACGGGCTTCCTAAAAGCATCCCCGCCTCCTCTTGGGCATAGTACAAGGACCCGTCGGCTTCTTAGAAGTATTCACAGCCTCCCCTTAGGCTTCGTATAATGATTCTTCCTCCGGGAATGATAGCCTCCTCTTGGGCTTCATACAAGGACCACTCGGCTTCTTAAAAGTTTCCAGCCTCCTCTTGGGCTCCGTACAAATTGTCCCGACGACCTCCTAGAGGTATAGGAATAGAAACCAGTCATCTTAATAGAACAATCTTTCCAAGAGTCTACTACTGTTTCTCAAAGCATAGTACAAAAGATGAAACTCTAGACTTGGACAGTCTAATTTCCTTGAGTCTCCAAGACATTCTCAAGCACCCTTAAAGAATAGGAAGGAACCCCGTGGACTCGGACAATCTCAATACACTTGGATTCCCCATTTCCTTAAAGAACAGGAAATGACCCTGATTCTCGAATCAAATCCTTGAGTACAACATTACTCATATAAGAACTGATTTTCTCTTTAAATCAGCATACTGGATCTGTCACTCAACTGAAACAGTCACAATAGCCTCCTCTTGGGCTTTGTACAATGATTCTCACAATCGGAGCTAACAATAGTCTCCATCTCGGGCTTCGTACGAGATACAAAAAAACTCTCTTGTTGAGTCAAATAGCCTCCATCTCGGGCTTTATACGAGATACCAAAAGACTTCATCGTCTAGTCAAAACCTTTTAGCCTCTCTCTCGGGCTTTGTACGAGACACATATTAGCCTCCATCTCGGGCTTCGTACGAGATACAAAATCACTCTCTTGTTGAGTATAAAAGATTCTCTTGGTGAGTCACCATCTTTAGCCTCCATCTCCTGTTTCGTACGAGATACAAAAACACTCTCTTGTTGAGTATAAAAGATTCTCATGTTGAGTCAACCCTTTTAGCCTCTCTCTCGGGTTTCGTACGAGACACATAAAAACTTCCTCTTGTTAGGCCAATAGCCTCCTCTTAGGTTTTGTATAAGAAAACCACTGGTTGATCCAATCAACCTTTTAGCATCAAAGTCGTGCCTCGTTCATAATACACAAACATCAACAACTTTTTCCCCTTCATCTAATCGCTGTAAGCGACAAGCCTCTGGATCATCTACATCCATGCCACTGTCCCTCTTTTAGCATGAAAAATTCCTAAGGAAATATAACAATGCTCTACACTGAGTTAAAGTCTTCCCCTTCAGGTTAGAAATCCCCTATAAAGGAAATTATGGCATTGCCGGATTCACAAATCCCGGTTAAAGTAATTCTCCTTTATAAACAGTTGTGACATACAAACCCCTCTTTAGAGATGACAAATTCTCTCTAAAGTCAAACCTTTAGCTTCATATCTTGGGCTTTGAACAAGATACAAATAGACCATTCAGCTTCACATCTTGGGCTTTGAACAAGATACAAACCACCTTTAGCTTCACGTCTTGGGCTTTGAACAAGACACCAAAACACCATTTCCTCCTATTCTATGGGAGGAACTACGATCGCTCTGATTTCCCTGTTTCGGAAAAAACGGGAATACGTAGGCATAAGATTGAAAGAAAAATCTTAGCGACCACACTAAACAAAAACCCAAAATCCCATACTTTCATATATCTGTCCTAACATCTCAACCGATAGCCTAAAGCACCCCTTTTCAACAAAATAACCTAGGAGAGACCCCGAATCTTTGTAGCATCTGTAAACCAACAGTTTTGACTGTTTAACCTCAGTATGCAAGCAGGGTTAATTGGAGACATCTATTTCCCTTCCTTCATCAGCTTTAATAGGATAAAAAATGAATCGAGCTATAGTACTAGAGCGATCGTGCTTCGCAACCACATCCAAAAATCACTCGCTACAGAAAAATGGCGACTCTGCTGGGGAGAATCCTTTAGGGATCTTGTTCTCTTTTTGTCCCCTAGGTAGAAACCTTGACGTCACTAGGATCTTAAGTCAAAACGCCGTTAATTTGGAATGAAACCACAGGATGGTGACTCCGCCGGGAAACCATTTTTTGTCAGGAACTTAAGATTCTTAGCTTTTAAAAGTCTAGGACATTAGGACAAATATATATACTGCTTTTCCTAATTGATATCTGTGTTTATTTTTCTGCTAATGGGAATGCTGTGATGCCGCATGTGGAAAGATTGAGTATACACTTAAGATAAGTGATGGCGACGAGGTCGACCATCAACCTCAGTGGAGGCTTCCCAATGCAACCCATTCCCTCTCATAGGCAATGGGCCGATTGTGACGTCTGAGAAGCTGAGGAGCCAACCCTTTTGTAGTGCGGAAGCTATCAGAAATAGTTGTCACGCGATACTACCCTCATTTGAGGCTGATGATCTATTCTCGGTGAATAACATTTACTCTAAGATTTCATACAGCTCGCTGGCGATCCGCTTGCTGTTTGTTATCCTGGGAGGAGCTGATGATTTTGAGTACATGTACAAAAAATCACCCTAGTATAAACCTTTGGGGATGAGTAGAGCCTTGACTTCATGACAACGACCTTTAACCCCATGTTTTTTCTATGTTTTTGTGTGCTGCATTCATGCATTCATTTAAAAAACATTAAAACGTTCAAAAAAATTTCTCTTCTAGTCTCTCTGTTTTTCAAATTAAACTAAGGCTGTGATTGCAAATATCAGAGAAAAGGATTACGCTAATGGATTTCAGTAGAAGGAAAACTCATAAGTACACCTTCAGGATTCCAAAACTAGAGGATTTAAGAGGTTTGGCGAGGATGATCACAAACCAAGAGGCTTTCAGAGCCAAGTACGGAGGTTTGCTATCTCTGCTAAGAGTCCATGTGATTGAGGGAGTCATGGATGCGTTCATTCAGTTCTACGAGACATGTAATGAACAAATTATGGCGTGTAATGCCTTAATTTCACTTCTATATGTTTCTTGTGTTATTTAATTCTATATCTCTTGCATTAGCAACATTATATGTGGATGTTTGTTGATGACTTATCTATTGCAAATCATATGTTTGCGTACATATGAATATGGTTTGATTACAAATGACTATTCGCTTCACTCTTTTTGATGTTGTCAAAGGGGGAGAATGCAAAAGCAAGTAGTTTCACAAAGAAAGATCAGAATTTCACAAAGGGAAAAATGCATAGAGTAAGGAGGAGAATGCTCTTCACAAAGTACTCAATGTGTGGAAAGTTTTGCAAGGTTTTGCTATCATAAAAAATGGGGAGTTTGTGAGGTTAATGTTCCTTATTGCTTTGTTTTAATGATGTCAAAACTAGGAAAATTTTGTACTTGTGTATTTTGGATGGTATCACCTTGTCTTAGCTTACATTCATTCTTTTAAAATGTGCATTGACTGGCTTGAGACATGTAATGAACAAATTATGGCGTGTAATGCCTTAATTTCACTTCTATATGTTTCTTGTGTTATTTAATTCTATATCTCTTGCATTAACAACATTATATGTGGATGTTTGTTGATGACTTATCTATTGCAAATCATATGTTTGCGTACATATGAATATGATTTGATTACAAATGACTATTTGCTTCACTCTTTTTGATGTTGTCAAAGGGGAAGAATGGAAAGGCAAGTAGTTTCACAAAGAAATATCAGAATTTCACAAAGGGAAAAATGCATACAATAAGGAGGAGAGTGCTCTTCACAAAGTACTCAATGTGTGGAAAGTTTTGCAAGGTTTTTCTATCATAAAAAAATGGGGAGTACGTGAGGTTAATGTTCCTTATTGCTTTGTTTTAATGATGTTAAAACTAGGAAAATTTTATACTTGTGTATTTTGGATGGTATCACCTTGTCTTAGCTTGCCTTCATTCTTTTAAAATGTGCATAATGATCCACATACACGAATCTAGGCATATAGGATCATTCCCTATGTGTAAAATGTGTTTTAAATCATTCTTGATGCACCGGGTCGACCCATGCAGGGCTTAGGTCGACTCAAAATTGATAAAAATTGTGTTTGTGGCTTTCTGGCATGCTTGCATCGACTCACAGTTACTGTGGAGGTCGACGCATACTGATTGAAAACAATCTTAAAGCTCTCAGGTGCTCATGCGTCGACGCATGATCAGGTTCAGATCGACGCACAATTTCATTTCGTGCGCATGGTTGCTTTCTAGCATGTTCAGGTCGACTCACAGGTTGTGGAGGTCGACCTCTCGCGCATTTGAGCTCATTTTCTACATCTTTGTGATTCAAAAAGTTGTTATTTCTATTATGTTTTCATAGTCTCACACACACACACGCACACACACACACACATATATATGAGTATGAAAACATAACAGAGAAAACAGACTTTGGGAACACTAATTAAGATGCAACAAATTGAGTAAAAACGCGCGACAGGTCGACCTACAGAAGCCGATTATGTGTGATTGTTAAAAAATGCAAGTGTGAGAATGAAGATGAAGAGCAATTGAATGTATATTTTCAATTTTCCTGTTGGTTATTGTACAAAAAAAATAATGCATATGCATATACAAATCCGTTCAAATGTATTCGAAACAGACCTCACCACAAAATTACATGTACACGGATCCCGAGATAAAAAAATTCACAGCTCCACCAAACCTAACTAAACCATGGTTAAAAGGCTGGCCAAACCATAGTTCATAGTTGACAGCACGATCCACTCAACCAAGATCTTCATCCGAGCCAACACGTGGACGGCTAGATTTCATTTCAATTGCTTTACGGTTGGTTATTATTAGGCCAACGTCAAATTAGGGTTCTTACGAAGCAAAAGCACAAATCTTCTCCAAATCGATTTTCTTTCATCAAATTTTTCTCTGAACTCTTCGCACCTTTTCAATCATGGAGATGGAACGCGTCTTCGAATTTCCTCATACTCACATGGATCGGCGTCCAAGAAAGAGAGCGAGGCTCGGCTGGGATGTCCCTGAGGCTCCCAAGGTAATTTTGATCCCTTTTCCTAAAATTTCAGATCTGGTCGTGTTTTGTTGATTTTATATTTTTCTGGTTGTAGATCTGATAGATTTTGGGTATATTATGTATGTTTTATTCAGGTAAATTTGTTTATTTTATTATCAAGGATTTACGTGAGGATTTTTATGGTTTATTTGATGGATCTGTTATGTTTTGTTCTTTTGATTAATTTTATAGAACTGGGTATGGCTGTTTTTCACGGATCTGTTTTTATTTATCATTGATTTGCTTGTGTTTGTGGTCGCATGAATTCTCTTAGATCTATCTAAAGTGGATCTGATGGTTTAAATATCGATGAAATTTGTTAGCTTTTTCTTCAAATTTTTATATTTGCTAGAAGTTTTGTATTCACATGATTATCAACTATATCATAAATTGATTTTTTTTTTCAATTTTTAGGCATACCAATCTTCAGATGATATTATTAATATACCTTCTGATATTTTAATGTTATAATTTACCTAGCTCATGTTTTTGGAAATTGAAGAATGAATAAGAGGTTAATTCTGATGTGAATCTGAAATGGGTGTTTTTGAATACTCTGTTAATTGTGACTTTAACTAATACTTGTATATGTGCATATTTAATTTCCTGTAACAATCTGAGATGATGACAAGGCTCTTGGTAGGGTTTTTCAGTGGGAAAATTTTGTTTTTTTAACGGTTAGTGGTGCATGAATGGATGGCTGTGTGTAGGCTCAGGTAGGATTGTTTTTTGGACAAGATGTTGGGAATATTTCCAGCTATGCTCCTTCAGGGGTTTCTTCAGAACATACCACTAGTTCCCTTCTTGTTAAGGGTGTTGCTCGAAATGGTTCACCCCCTTTGCGAGATGATGACAAAGATGGCCATTACATGTTTGCTGTTGGAGAAAATTTAACTTCCCGCTGTAATAACACTTTACCATCATTACAATATTTACCTTCATTTATGTCTGGGTTAAGTCCTAGTTTATTGTTTTTCTGTAAAGATCTGCAGTTATTAGCTTACAAAACATAGCATTTTCATGTTTCTTCATTCCTGTATTAAATTTTAAACTTTTAAATCTATATTATAAATGACCATTATAATTTAAAATGCTCCTCGGTATATTGAGCATTTTATAATCAATTCAGATTTGTCTTTTCTTAATTAGCTAGGCTTGCATGGTTTACACTTTTTTCTAATGGCTGCAGATAAGATCCACAGCAAAATGGGTGAAGGAACTTTTGGGCAAGTATTGGAATGCTGGGACAGAGAGAGGAAGGAAATGGTTGCCATAAAAATTGTCCGTGGAATTAAGAAGTATCGTGAAGCAGCCATGATAGAAATTGAGATGTTGCAACAGCTTGGTAAAAATGATATAGGAGGCAATCGGTAAGTTATAGCTTTGTTTACTCATATACATAAATATTTGATTCATTTGCATTGGTTAAATTGTCTTATTCCTTGCAGTTGTGTGCAAATACGGAACTGGTTTGACTATCGTAATCATATTTGTATTGTAAGTATTTGATTGATTTGTGATGGGTTGATTTCCCCAATATATAATTTGGGGGTTAAGATGTGAGTGAATTTAAATGGTTTAACAGGTGTTTGAGAAACTTGGACCAAGCTTATACGATTTTCTTCGGAAAAACAATTATCGCTCATTTCCCATTGATCTTGTCCGTGAGATTGGCAGACAACTATTGGAATGTATAGCATGTGTGTAGTATTTACTTAAACTAGCATCCCTTTATAATTCCATACATTTCATTTTGTTATGTGTAAAATAATCAGCTTTATACTAATTGATGATAGTAATTCAGTGTATTTTTTGTGCTCTTAGTGTTTCAAATTTGTTGTGGAATAATCATCAAACTTTTGTTCTTTCTCTAATTTTTTTCTCTTGTTAATTTTCAGTTATGCATGATTTGCGCATGATTCATACTGATCTGAAGCCTGAAAACATACTTCTCGTTTCACCAGACTATGTCAAAGTTCCTGACTATAAGGTACATCACAGATCTGCACTTTTTCCATTCTCTATTGTTTGAATTTCTGCGCTTTTAATTTTTTCAAACTAATGGGACACCTGTGATGCACAGCTTATACCTGAAGATGTAATCACCATTAGTTTTAGACATCAGTCCGTAGCTTAAGTGCATATTAGGAAAGCTAAAAACTAAAACAATTAACCCAGCATGGTTTAATCAATCTATTATATCTGTTGTTATCTTTAACAGATTTCATCTAGATCACCAAACTCATATTTCAAAAAAGTGCCCAAGTCTAGTGCTATCAAGGTTATTGATTTTGGAAGCACCACTTATGAGCGAGTAGATCAAAGTTACATTGTATCAACACGTCATTATAGAGCACCAGAAGTTATTCTTGGTATATATTAAACTAAATACTGTATATAGGATGCTTGCCTTTGTTATTCATAGGATACCAGCCATCTCAGCCAACTAATTATTCTTGATGCTCTGTATTGTAGGTCTTGGCTGGAGTCATCCATGTGATATATGGAGTGTGGGGTGTATATTGGTTGAGTTATGCACGGTATGCACTGCTCTTTGAAAACCTATCTGAAACACATTTGTCAATCTTTTAAGTTCTGACATCCGAGCTCCTAATGTAGGGTGAAGCTTTATTCCAGACTCATGAAAATTTAGAGCACCTTGCCATGATGGAGAGGGTTCTGGGTCCACTACCAATGCATATGTTGAAGAAAGTAGAGTAAGTGTGCTACAATAGAGACCAAACTTCCAATTGTTCATTTTCTTATCACAATATGATGACTGTATTTTGTTTTATATGTTTAGCCGACATGCTGAGAAGTATGTCAGAAGAGGTAAATTAGATTGGCCAGTCGGTGCAACCTCGAGGGAGAGTATTAAAGCAGTAACGAAGCTTCCTAGATTACAGGTTTGTTAGTTTCTGACTTGTATATTTGTTTATATGATCTATTTTGAATTTATTCCTCACCTTTTTTCTCAATCAATATTTGCAGAACCTTATAATGCAGCATGTTGATCATTCAGCCGGTGACCTTATACACCTGCTGCAAGGGTTACTTAGATATGACCCCTTTGAAAGAATTACCGCTAAGGAAGCCCTGAGACATTCCTTTTTTATGAGAAGATCACAGTAGACGACTCACTATTACTGAACGAGATTATGTTTGAAACGCCAATTACTCATAACCGTCTCATGCGGCCTAATCATCAGCATCACAAGAGTCGGGTGCCAATAGCTGCCCATGCCTGTGTTGTGTTAAGATGGCAACAGGTTAAAAAAAGAAAGCCACATAGCCATGAACTTTTTCATCTAAGTTTTGTAAAGGATTGGCTGCCCTTAACTGGCTGTCTATTTTTATTTAGAAAACTAGTGTGTTCATACTAACCCATATGAATTCGATGTACAGAAGATAATTGCAGTGTCACAATTATGTTTAGATTAAAGTGTTTAAATTTTCATGCTTGTGTGAATATTAGATAATTGTATAAATTTTAAAAAACAACAATTGTTACGAAAAACTATTAAACACCTACTTAGTGAAAAACAATTGTGAAAATAGAAAAAAAAATTCAGGGTTCATAGAGTTATAATAAATGAGAGAAATAAATATTTAAATTATAATTAATTGAAAATAATTAGAAAACTAATTTTGGTATGATTTAAAATAAAAAAAATTGAAAAGTCAGTAGTACAATCGACATAAACTATACATGTATTTTATTTAAATGTACAAAAAAATAAAAACCAGTGCGTTCAAACGAATTTAGGTATGATTATCTGTACATTTATACGGTACTAGTGTGTTACCTGTGCGTCCGCACAGGTACCGCCGGAGTTCGCGAAATTGTCACCAATTTGTCATAAAAAGTCAACCAAATTATAAAAGATTAAAATATTATTGGAAAAAATAAAAAATAAAAAAAATCTCTTGGAACATAATTGTATAACTTTTTGAAAAACAATTATCCAAATGTTTTTTTAGGGCCTATAAAATGTTTTTAAAAGTTAATTGTATAACTTTTTAAAAACAATTATTTAAAAACTATTAATATTTGATAGACTTTTGTTAGGGTTTATATAGTTTTTCCCGTCATCATTAAATATTTGATCAATTGTTTTAGGGTTAAATAAGTTTTTAGTCCCTATAAAGTTTGAAATTTCATTTTTAGTCCCTCCTGGGTTTTGGCAACGGTTTTAGCTGGTTTTGGCAACGGTTTTTTTGTAAAAACTGTTGCCAAAAGGTAGGGAGGGACTAAAAATAAAATTTCAAACTTTATAGGGACTAAAAACTTATTTAACCCATTGTTTTATTTAGCCTGTTTCATATAATATAAAAATTGACTAAACGTTTAAATAAATATAATGTTCGTAATTAGCTATACTAAAACTTGAAAAAGATATATCAAGTATATTTAATTTAAAACTAAATGTAATTAAGTAAAGTATATTGAAGAAGAGAAATGATTGATTCGAAGAAACATTCGAAAGACAAAATACATAGTAACCGAGTCGACAAAAATTTGAAACAAATTTTGCATTCTTAATCACCAAATCTAAAATTCCTAGCTGACAAAAAGTTGCTCCAGGTATAGTCTTGTTGATCATCATCATCAGAATCAAAGAGTTGATAGTCTTGTTCATCATCATCATCTGAATCAAAGATTTGTACCCTTCTCACCCTTGTTGTTGATCTCCTTATTCTTCTCCTCTTTCTTTTTTGTCGCCCCCTCCCCCCTCCCCCGTGTTTGACCGCGAGTATCCTACTTCATCAACCTCACCAATAACATCTATACAACAAAACAGTAGAAAAGGAATTAAAAGAGAATTTCATGAAAACTAAACAACACACAATTTGATAACAACATTAGCAACAATACCACAAAGAAGATTCTTTTGCGATTTGTAATACCCTAATTTTTACCCCTAAGATCCCACATGTCATTTGCATTTTTGTATACCACAAACAAGATCACATATTTGGTTCCCTCTGTAGCGAGCGATATTGGACGCGGTTCTTAAGCGCTGGTCGCTCTCTGCGGTTGAGCTTACTACAGGTCGATTCATTTTTTATCCTATTGTGAGCTGATGAAGGAAGGGAAATAGATGTCTCTAATTAACCCTGCTTTGCATACTGAGTTTAAACAGCGGTCTGTTAGGTTACGAGTGCTATCAATGTGGGGGGGCCTTTGTACTGGTTATTTGTATTTTCGCCAATATGGTTTTCTCTCTTTCTAGGATTTTCTGGCGGGGAACGAGGATTAGGATGTTAGGACTGATGCTTTTAATAGATACATGAGAGTATGGGATTTTGGGTTTTTGTTTAGTGTGCTCGCTAAGATTTTTCTTTCAATCTTATGCCTACGTATTCCCGTTTACCGAAACAGGGAAATCAGAGCGTTCGTAGTTCCTCCTATTCTATGGGAGGAAATGATTGTTTTTGGTGTCTTGTTCAAAGCCCAAGACGTTAAGCGAAAGGTAGTTTGTATCTTGTTCAAAGTCCAAGATGTGAAGCCGAAAAGGTTTGACTTTAGAGAGAATTTGTCATCTCTAAAGAGGGGGGTTGTATGTCACAACTGTTTATAAAGGAGAATTACTTTAACCGGGATATGTGAATCCAGCAATGCCATAATTTCCTTTAAAGGGGATTTTAACCTGAAGGAGAAGACTTTAACTCAGTGTAGAGCAATGCTATCTTTCCTTAGGAATTTCTCTTACTAAAAGAGGGACATTGGCATGGATGTAGATGATCCAGAGGCTTGCCGCTTACAGCAGTTAGATGAAGGGGAAAGAGTTGTTGATGTTTGTGTACTGTGAACGAAGCACAACTTTGATGCTAAAAGGTTAATTGGATCAACCAGTGGTTTTCTTTAGGCATGGCAAAAAAAACCGAGACACGCCGGACCCGCCCCGAAATTAGCGGGGAAAACCCGGTTTAACAGGGTGCGGGTGCGGGTGCGGGTAAAACCCAATTTTTTATTACGGGTGCGGGTGCGGGGGCGGGGGATGCTACTACCCGTCCCGCACCTGGCCCCGCCCCCGCCCCGGTCTACCTTAATTTACTTTTATATCTTATTTTAATTATTTTATTATATATTTATTAAAGTTATTTTAATTTTTAAAAATAGTTTTACTAAAAAAACATGTTTATTAATTATTTTACTCTTTAAAAACATGTTTATTATTAAAATAATTAATTATTTAATTAAATTATTAATTTTTATTATTATGAAAAATATTTATTTAAAAAAAAATAGTTTTGCGGGTGGGGGGCGGGGGCGGGGGCGGGGAACCCGTTCCCCATTGGGGGCGGGTCTGGGTGGTAGTTTTTTACCCCCGACTGGGTGCGGGTGCGGGGGCGGGTCTGTTTCAGGGTGGCGGGTGCGGGCGCGGGGCTGCTCAAACCCGCCCCCGACCCGCCCCGTTGCCATGTCTAGTTTTCTTATATAAAGCCTAAGAGGAGGCTATTATGTGTCTCGTACAAAGCCCGAGATGGAGGCTATTTGACCCAACAAGAGAGTTTTTGTATCTCGTACAAAGCCCGAGATGGAGGCTAAAATTCGTTTAGCTCAATAATAACCTTTTTGTATCTCGTATAAAGCCCGAGATGGAGGCGAAAGGGGTGAATGACTCAACGAGGGAGTCTCTTATGTGTCTCTTACAAAACCCGAGAGAGAGGCTAAACGATGTTTGACTCCGCTGGGGAGAATCATTGTACAAAGCCCAAGAGGAGGCTATAGTTACTGTTTCAGTTAAGTGTCAGGTCCAGTATACTGATTTTAAAGAGAAAATCAGTTCTTATATGAGCAACACTGTTCTCATGAATTTGATTCAAGGATCCGGGTTATTCCTGTTCTTTAAGGAAGCGGGAAATCCGAAGGGTATTGAGAATGTCCGAGTCTACGAGTTTTCTTCCTATTTAACGGAGGGGTCACTTAAGAATGTCTTTGAGACTCAAGGAGATTAGACTGTCCAAGTCTAGAGTTTCATCTTTTGTACTATGCTTTGAGAAACAATAGTAGACTCTTTGAAAGGACTGTTCTATGCAGATGACTAAGTTCTGTTCCTATACCTTTAGGAGGTCGTTGGGACAATTTGTACGAAGCCCAAGAGGAGGCTGAAAACTTTTAAGAAGTCGATCGGTCCTTGTACGAAGCCCAAGAGGAGGCTATCATTCCCGGAGGAAGAGGTCATTATACGAAGCCTAAGAGGAGGCTGTGAATACTTCTAAGAAGCCGAGAGGTCCTTGTACTAAGCCCAAGAGGATGCGAGGTTGCTTTTAGGAAGCCTGTGGGTCCTTGTATTATGCCCAAGAGGAGGCCGATGCTTTTAGGAAGCTGATGGGTCCCCAAACCCCGAGAAATTCAAGGCAAGCTATTCACGAGGAATAGATCAAGTCAGGAAAGTTCGAGAATTTGGAAGAAACTCAAAGATGCCATTCACGGAGAATACATTCATCTCTGGGAATAGAGTTTCTTGACAATTCCTAACGAGGACAGCCGAAGAGAAGACTGTATCTGGTGATCCTATTGGGGATCTAGTTGTCTATTTCTACGAATAAACGAAACGGCGTCACCTAGTTCTAGACGTAGTTGCCGGGGAAACTCGAAATATCTATACTATTATTACACAGTTGATATGAGTTTATGAAAGAAGACTTACAGTGGAACAACCCCACAATACAGTTATATGTATATGAAAGCGATAAATGAAAGCAATAACCACTTACTCGGTTGTAGAGCTTCCATGCTGTTTGGTTAGTTGTTCAATAAAGAAAGATTGAAAACAATAGTATATTCAAAATCAAAGGAGAAAGTGCTTTGAAAAAGAAAGATTTGGGGCTTACAGCTCAAGGAGAGGCCCAGGGTTTTATCAGTGAGCGCACTGTTTGAATTTGTACAGAGGGACTTATACAAGTGACTGAGGCCCAAAAAGGTTTTCTGTACAAAGGATGGGTCTTACACTCTCTCAAGAGGCCCAAAAGGTTTAAAGAAAAAGAGTGGGGCTTATAACACGAGGGTAGGCCCAGTTGACTTTTCGTTAAAAATGGCGATCGCGCCGAGGTTTCCTTTTAACGCAGAGGAACTTATACAATAAGTGAGGCCCAAAATGGTTTTGGTTAAAAAGGGGGTTGGGTCTTACACTCTATTAGAGGCCCAAAAGTTTTGAATGGGTCTTATAGCTCGAGGAGAGGCCCAAAAGGTTATTTTTCAAAAGGCGACGATCGCGCCGTTTGTTTTTGACGATATCGGGACTTATACAATGCACTGAGGCCCAAAAATGATTTGGTCAAAAAAGGATTGGGTCTTACACTCTATTAGAGGCCCAAAGTGCTTTGAAAATGATTTATGAGGGTTGAATTAATCCAAAAACCCTAATTTGTTTTCAAAATGTGTTTTAATTGAACAAAAATTCAATTAAAATGATCAAAATTGTTTAACATATGAAAAACAAATTGTGATCTTGGATTAATGCTTCAAAAATTAAGTACTGACCTACAAAATAATTAGAAAGCATTAAAAGTTGCAAAATCAATGTGGAAAAAATATTTAAAATGTCAAAAACAATTAAAATATTAATTCTTTGCAAAAATATAAATTATATGAAATAAATAATATTTTTGGGATTTTTTGATAAAATAAAATATTTTAACATTTTTGTGAATTATTAAAAAAAGAATAAACTCAAAATCATTAAAACTCAGAGAGAAATTAATTTTTGAATCAATTAAACAAAAATCACAAAATTCAAATATTTGAATTTGAAAGAAATGGCGCCAAGAACACACCAAGAACACGCGCGTGTTCTGGGTTTGGCCAGATTTGCATTTTCTCTCCAATCTCACTGAATACTTGATTATAACATGCAATCCACATATCATTCAACTCGTTTCAACCTCACGATCATGTCTATAACACTTAATTTCATTTAAATTAAACATAAAACATGAAATCACGAAGAAACCTCAAGAACCCTAATTTCTGCATGAAGGCTAGGATTTTTGATACACGATTCAAACAAAGCAATTAACTGAGGGAAAACATTCCATGCATGATTATGAACATATGACCAAATTATTGTGCAGCAAAAATTGCATGGATCATAGAGTTAGAAGAGCTCATGCTTACCACTTGCAGCTGGTGATCGTGATTTGTGTAGGAGGTGTTACAGTTGTGTTGTGATGATCTGGACAACTTCCCTAGGTGCTATGGAGTGTGTTTGAATGCTTGAACTTGATGGAAATTGGCTGGATCACTTCATGGCATCTCAATTGCACTTTGGTTAAAACCTTGAGCAATTGACTGGTGATTCTGAGAAATCAATGTTCCAGTTGTTGTTTAAGTGTTTGATAAGCTCATATGTGATGTATATGAGGTGTGTGAGTGATTGGTTTGAGTGGAATTGCCCTCTAGCTCAAAACCCGGTAGTTACCTTGCTAAGAAAGGCATTTTTGCCAAGAGAAAGAGATTTTGAGAAAGGCAAGTGTTGTAGGCCTTTGGTGTACTTAAATTGAACATAATTGAGCCCTATTTATAGTAGAGCAAGTTTGTTTTGCAAGGAATAGTGAATGGCAACTGCTAAGTAGGTTTGGCCAATGTTGGCAAATGAAAATCCAAGTCTCCTCTAGCCATTGACTAGAGGTTAGTGCACAGAGCTTTGGTTCCCTTGGTCTTGGATAAGTCTTGACTGATTTCAGATGAGAATGGCTCAGTCCATGCCATCTTGATGCTTCCATTGAATGCTTCAATCCAAATTTGAAGTCTTGTCCCTATTTTGGCCATTCTAGGTTCAACATGCTATTTCTTGTTCCATGGACTTTGGAGGCTTGGCTCAGTGATTGTCCCCTTTAGATTCAATCCTCTGAGGTGTCCAAGTGGATAGGAGCATTTGAATTTGGCTGATTTTGGCAAATCGAGCAAAATTGCAAATTCTGCCTTGCCTTTGACAGATTTCAGCAAGGCAACTTGCCAATGTCATATCTCATGGTGTAAGTTGAATTTGGTAATGTTCTTGACCATTTTGGAAAGCCCTTACATGATACAACAACTATTTGAACATGTTTGGTTTTGATCTCTTTTGAATCCAAGTGAAAAATCCCCCTACATTTGGTAAAAAGTAAGGCAAAATCTGACTTAGTGAAATTTTCACTAAGTGTTGGAACAAAGTGTTTTCTCTTGATTTTGATCATTCAATAACTCAAAATCCATGAGGAATTTGGATATAGGTCAGTATGAAGCTTTTGTAGAGGGTAATGTGATCTACAAATCAAGCTTTGAATGGGGCACAATGGCCTTGTGGTTTAGGAGTTATGGTCCTCCAAAGTTGGTGCATTAGTGGCACTTTTTCATGACTTAGAAAAATTTCTAAGTTTTATGGTTACCCCTTTTACAAGTTATCCAACTTTTCTTGATTTTTCTTGATGAATGATGATTCAAATCATACATTAACATCATTTTAGGGTTAAAAATCCATTTTGGTGAAAAATCTCAAAAAGTCAAAGTTGACTTTTGTGCACAGTTGACTTTTTATCAGATGAATTCCAAACTATGCAATTCTTCAGGAAATCATGTCCTTGACCTAAATCAAACTTGATGGACATGTTCCATGGGTGTTATAGGGTAGATTGGTGCATGTCATAGGGTTTGGGAGCATGTCCTGGTCAAAAGTCAAAGTTACAGTTGATTTTTCCCTTAAAACCCTAATTGTGGCGCAGATGAAATTGAGACTTGTTGCTCAAGCTTCTTGGATTAATCCATTGTTCCAAATGGATCAATATAGTTCATTAGAGACCCTCAAACCCTCTCTTGAGGTCTTGGCTCATGGTTTGTCCCAAAAGTCAACTTAGGGGTGAATTAGGTCAAGAAACCCTAATTCCTGATTTTTGATGTATGCATCCCCTGAGGCAAAATTGACTTGATGATTGGGTTTATGATGTCCCTTGGAGCATATTAGGTTAGGTTTTGGATCATTGGCTTGTGCCCAGATGAAAAATTTCCATCTGGAGGCCCTGGTCGACCAAAACCCTAATTTGGTGACACTGTCAATCTTGAGACTTGATCCACCTAGAAGGGAGTAGCCTTGTGCTTAATCCTTGAAGTGAGAGTCCTTTTGATCCATTGTGGATGTTTGAGAGGTTATACAAGTTGAAGAGCATGTCATTCCTTGATTGATCCTTTGTCTAAGAACTCTGAGAGGGCTTGAAACCCTAATTCTTGATGGTAGTGAATGCTCAACAACCCTTGAGGCAATTGATGAGGCATGAAAGTACATCCATATTGTGATGATGATTTGCACAATGATGGGAAACCTAAGTGGTCAAAATTTGGGGTATGACAGAAGCCCCTATTTAATCTTCTTGGACACGAAGGTGTGAATGACGATGGTATTCGGGCATTCGGGGTGCAAGAGGATTAAATATCGGAATACCCGAAATTTGATGGCGGTTATGAATGGCAGATCACATTCATCTTTTTTTGCTAAGTAATGATGCTTAGAAAAGGTAAACTTCCCCTCGATCCTGGTCTTCTGCCAAGGAACTGGTCTCAATTTTCTGATGTAAACTTCCCCTCGATCCTGGTTTCCTACCAAGGAACTGGTCTTAGTTTCTGATGTAAACTTCCCCTCGATCCTGGTTTCCTACCGAGGAACTGGTCTTAGTTTCTTTCGTCAATAAACTTTACTGACAAGGGACGCTATTCGTAGCGGCTTTCCTTCAAACTTCTCGCCGAATTTTCCTGGGGAGATGCCATTTGACGGAAAAAGTTTTGATGTCAGACTTGCTAGGGAACCCAACCGTTTGAGTTGTAGAGTTGCACAAACTTCTTTGTTAGAGACGCCATTTGTTTCTACTGGGGAAAGCGAGTCTCTTGGGAGACTGCTGTCGCTTGGGGGTCTTACATCATACTTTTCTCGGAATATTCCCGGAGAAATGCCATATGATGGGATCCAATTTGAGGTGCCGATGACCTTTTCATCAGTGGGTTTTTCGGAGAAAAACTGCCGTACTGCCGAATCTTCGATTAGGAGGCTTTCTTTGTGGATTTTCCTTAATCCGGGAAAGCAAGGATATCATCTTGAATGGCGAAGAGTGATGTTAACTGAGGGCTTCTCTGGTTTTTCAGAGGTTCAAGTTATCAAAGTGGTCGAGGACCCAACGTCAATCCAGAAATAAAACTGAAGGAGAGAGAATGTTCAGACGTAACACTTCCTGACGAGGAAAGGGCTGACAACTCAATTGAGAGGACTTTTATCACTAGGGGACAAGACCGACTAGAGTGATAGTGATGCAATATGAAATGTGAATGCAAATCAATAATGCATGATGTG
The DNA here is from genome assembly GCA_022829125.1 of Lathyrus tuberosus. Lineage (NCBI taxonomy): Eukaryota > Viridiplantae > Streptophyta > Magnoliopsida > Fabales > Fabaceae > Lathyrus > Lathyrus tuberosus. The sequence goes on along the minus strand of JALAZF010000123.1, from coordinate 10,754,628 downwards.
TGTATGTTTATGCTGATAAAACTGACGCGACATACAAACTGACAGGTGAACACGACTGGATACTCGGCCATCGCGGGGCGAAGAAGTACCGTTGGTTCAGAATAGCAATTCCACCTTGCTTAGGAGAGATAGTCCCTGTTGAGAGCTATGTTAGTCGGGCTTAGGAGGTGAGAACTCGGCCGAGGATGTCAGATGGAACAAGGTCTCTGACACAGTCGATCCCTTCATTCAGGCGTACTGGGTTAGAAGGAGTACTTTGATTCTGCACTTTGAGGTTCGACTACTTCTGGAGAAGCGGTCGATGTTCCTTTGATGTTCAACAGTTAAAAGAAATTGCCGTCTTTATTTTAAAAGCAGAAAAAGTTTTAACAAGTAAATTCATTTTTGTTTTATTTCAAGAATCGTTAATCATGTTAACAACGTCGTTCTGTAAAGCTAAAGCAAATAAGAATTACAAACAAAAGCACAAAGGCTCAAATTTTATTGATAAGATGGAGATCAGCCAAATGCGTGATTCCAAAGAGTATTTACAAAGTTCAAAAATGGTAATTTACAGGGAAAAGGGCTACGTTGAAACATAACGACCACTATCCTTCTACCAACTTTGAATTCGGGACATCCTGAGCTTCTGTCGAAGATGACCTTAACTGGAGTTTTCCTCCAATGGATGGTATAACTGCTGCTGCTGAGGGACTTGCCTCTATTGAACATAGTTACTTGCCATTATCCCTAATTTTTTCCTGGATTGTACTATGATGTTTCCAATCCATCGGGATGATTTTTTCTTTTTATGTCTCTAACTTTTGCCTGGAACGCCCTTTCGGGTTTTCAATCCACCGAGACGTTTTTTTTTAGTTTAGGTGAAGTATTTCTTGACTACATCAACATTTGTGGGGTAGGCAAATTCCTCTCCGTCCATGGTTGCAAGTCTCAAGGCGCCGCCTGAGAAAGCTTTCGTGACCACATAGGGGCCATCATAATTCGAAGTCCACTTGCCTCGCGAATCAGTGAGAAATGATTGTATCTTTTTGAGCACAAGGTCTCCTTTTCTGAAGACGCGAGGTCGGACCTTTTTGTTAAACGCCCTCTTCATTCTCTGTTGATACAACTGACCGTGGCATAGTGCCTTGATTCTCTTTTCTTCGATCAGATTCAGTTCGTCGTGTCGACTTTGACACCATTCAGCTTCGGTGAGCTTAGCTTCCATCAATACTCGGATTGACGGGATCTCTACTTCTATGGGGAGCACTGCTTCCATGCCATATACTAGAGAGAAAGGGGTAGCCCCTGTTGACGTGCAGACAGATGTGCGATAACCGTGAAGAGGAAAGGGTAGCATCTCGTGCCAATCTTTGTAGGTTACAACCATCTTTTGAACGATCTTCTTGATGTTCTTGTTAGCCGCTTCTACCGCTCCGTTCATCTTAGGTCGGTAGGGAGATGAGTTATGGTGTTCGATCTTGAACTCAGCACACAACTCCTTCATCATCTTATTGTTCAAGTTAGATCCATTATCAGTAATGATCTCGCTTGGAACACCATAACGGCAGATGATATTGTTTTTGATAAATCGGACCACCACTTGTCGGGTTACATTAGCGAATGACGCCGCTTCGACCCACCTGGTGAAATAGTCAATGGCTACCAGGATGAACCGATGTCCGTTTGAAGCCTTAGGTTCAATCAATCCAATCATGTCGATTCCCCATATCGAGAATGGCCATGGGGAGAGAGAACTTTGAGATGCGTTGGCGGTACATGAATTTTGTCAGAGTATATCTGACACTTGTGACACCTCCTCATGTACTTGTAGCAGTAGGATTCCATTGTCAACCAATAGTACCCTGCTCTCAGAATTTTTCTCGCCATTGTGTGTCCGTTGGCATGAGTGCCAAAGGATCCTTCGTGAATTTCATTCATAAGCATGTCTGCTTCTGGTCTGTCTACGCATCGGAGCAAGACCATGTCAAAATTTCTCTTATAGAGAGTGTCCCCGCTCAGGAAGAAGTTCCCAGCTAATCTTCTGAGGGTTTTTCTGTCTTTTCTGAGTGCCCCAGGTGGGTACTCTTGTTTCTGAAGGAAGCATTTGATATCATGATACTAAGGTTTGTCGTCTATGACTGCTTCAATTGCGAAGACGTAAGCGGGCCGTTCAAGGCGCATTATGTCGATCTTAGGTAAGTCGTTCCATTGACCTACACTAATCATGGAAGAGAGAGTGGCTAATGCATCAGCCATGTGATTCTCCTCTCGAGGGATGTGATGAAACTCAACTCTGTTGAAGAAAGGTAGCAACCTTCTTGCATAGTCTTTGTAAGGAATTAATCCTGATTGGTATGTGCTCCAATCTCCTTTTATCTGATTGATAACCAAGGCTGAATCGCCGTATACGTCCAAGTTTTTGATCCTTAAATCAATTGCTTCTTCGAGACCCATGATACAAGCTTCGTATTCGGCCTCGTTGTTCGTACATTTGAACGTAAGTCTGGCGGTGAAAGGAATGTGGGTACCCTGAGGGGTAACAATGATTGCCCCAATTTCGTTTCCATAATGATTAACTGCTCCGTCAAAGATAAGTCCCCATTGGGAACCTGGTTCTGGCCCTTCACTGGGTAACGGTTCATCACAATCTTTCATTTTTAGATACATGACATCTTTGTCTGGGAAGTCTAACCCGATTGATTCTTGATCGTCAATCGGTTGATGAGCCAAATGATTGGCTAAAATACTTCCCTTAACGGCTTTCTGAGCGTGGTACTCTATGTCATATTCTGATAATAACATATGCCAGCGGGCAATCCTTCCCGTGAGAGCAGGCTTTTCGAAGACATACTTGATTGGATCCATTTCGGAGATTAACCAAGTAGTATGACGAATCATGTATTGGCGAAGACGTTTGGCTGCCCAAGCCAAAGCACAACAAGTTTTCTCAAGCATCGTGTACCGAGTTTCGCAGTCGGTGAATTTCTTGCTCAAATAGTAAATGGCAGACTCTTTCCGTTTGGTTTCGTCTTGTTGGCCAAGTTCACATCCCATTGAGTCCTCTAGGACTGTGAGGTAAATGATCAGTGGTCTTCCTTCCACTGGAGGTGATAGAATCGGAGGATTCAACAGATATTCCTTAATACTGTCGAAGGCGGTTTGGCAGTCTTCTGACCAAACGCAATCCTGGTTCTTTTTGAGTAATTTGAAAATCGGCGCACACGTGGCGGTCATGAGGAATATGAATCTGGAGATGTAGTTCAAACATCCCAGGAATCCTCTGACTTGTTTTTTAGTTTTCGGAGAAGGCATTTCTTGAATGGCCTTGACCTTGTCAGGATCAACCTCAATTCCTTTCTAGCTGACGATGAACCCTAATAGTTTCCCTGAACGGACACCGAAGGTGCACTTGTTGGGATTTAAGCGGAGCTTGAATTTTCTTAAATGTTCGAACAATTTTGACAGATGTTCAACGTGCTCACTCTCTGTTTTTGATTTTGCAATCATATCATCGACATATACCTCGATTTCTTTGTGTATCATGTCATGAAACAGAGTAGTCATGGCCCTTTGATAGGTTGCCCCGGCGTTCTTCAAACCGAACGACATTACCTTATAACAAAAGGTACCCCATGAGGTAATGAATGAAGCTTTCTCCATGTCTTTCGGCGCCATTTTAATCTGATTATAGCCCGAGAATCCATCCATGAAGGAGAAAACTTTGAACTTTGCTGTACTGTCTACCAGCATGTCAATGTGTGGTAAAGGAAAGTCGTCCTTTGGACTAGCCTTGTTTAGATCCCTGTAATCGACGCACATTCTGACCTTTCCGTCCTTTTTGGGAACAGGTACAATGTTGGCTAACCATTGAGGATATTCTGATGTGGCGAGGAAACCCGCGTCAATCTGTTTCTGTACCTCCTCTTTGATTTTGATGGCCATGTCCGAGTGAGTGCGTCTCAACCTTTGCTTTACTGGCAGACATTCCGATCTCAACGGTAAGTGATGTTCCACGATGCTGGTATCCAACCCTGGCATATCCTGATAGGACCAAGCGAATACATCGGGAAATCCTCTGAGAAGCTTTATCAAACTCTCTTTGGCATTTGGACTGAGCAGTGCCCCAATCCTGATTTATTTTCTCTCTTGTTCAGAACCCAAGTTTACCGTTTCCAACGGTTCTTTGTGAGGTTCAATGGACCTTTCCTCTTGTCTGAGTAGTCGAGAGATCTCTTCTGGAATTTTGTTGTCATTTTCTTCTTCAGCCTCGAACACCGGGAACTCAAAGTTGGGAGAAGGCATCGGATCGTATGTTTTAACTGGGTTTAAAACAAGCAATCTGCATGACGTGATGATTCGTGTTTAGAAGAGATAGAGAAAATGCAAGTGTGTGCAGTGTTTTATTTTACTGCTTGTTTTTATTTGAATTGTTTTTTAGGATTACCATTTTCTGAAAAAGCAAAAAGAGAAAACAACAATTAATGCAGAAATTACAGAACGACGTTAATTTATTAATGAACAAGTTGATCCTTGAAACTACAGCCCTATAAAACAAAACTCTGTCGCTTTGGGCAAAGCGAAGAGGGAAAATTTACAGAAAGCAAGCCCTATCAAAACATCCGTTTCACCTGGGCAGGGTGAAAGGTTAAAGATGGCAATTACTTTGACTGATGAACAATCTTCGGAACCTCGACGACAACCCAATGGCGACGAACTCCTCGGTGAATCACAAAGTCTGGCACCTTCCTTGATTTGTCTTCAGAAATAACGCTGATTTCTGGTGGAGCGGGATCATTGGAATCTGTCTCCCAGGCAGAGTTGTCGTAGGAGAATTCCTCAGTTGTATTTTGCATAGTATTTGTGCTCTCAGCTGTATCTCCTCATCCAGTTGGCTGGATATCTTCGAGCCTGATACGAGAGCTTTCGGGAGCAGTGTACTTGATCATATAGTCGTATTTCCCACTCGGTTGTCCCAAGGTGTCCCACACTTCTTTTGAACTGGAGGAGTCATCCCTCTCGATGACGTTGACCTCGGGAAATGCATAGTTGATGAATTCAAGTCCTGGAAATGTTGCAAATTCATCTTCATGTTGAGTAGTTTCTGAATGACCTGAGTGTTGATCCCATGACATGGTGGGGACACAGGTATTTCTTTCAATGATGCTCAACTGAGTTTCATTACTCGGCTGACTCTCTTGCCCCAAGTCTCATGGGTAAGGTTGCCACATTGGCAGACCATCTATTGGGCCATAGTAGGTGTAGTCAAAATTGTCTTTCATCGGAGTGTCTTCCTCTAATGAATTTGGCGGAGCACGGTGTCCTTCCGGATCACAATCTCCGTATATCATTTCGACATCTGACCTGGGTATAAATCTCGAACTCTGTGTGGCATAGCAAAATGGCGTAGGCACCTCTTCCTGAGACACATAACCGTCCTCGTTAAGGTAGGACTTCCACTCTTCCTCTGTGTCAGAGGGATCTTCCTCATTGATAGCATGGACTGCTTGAGGGACTGGGTGAAGAAAACCTCCAATGTGGAAGAAGTTTTGAAGGGGATGAAGACTTTCATCGTTGGCAGCTGTCTGGGTACAGGTTGCAGAAAAACCAAGACCCTTCTTTGTTGTATTGCTAGTAGGAATTGCAAGCTGTCCCCATCCTGTTGTATCGGTACTCTCGACTGCTTTGATAGCATCTTTGTATGAGGAAATCGAGGTTCCTCCTTTGAACTGATTGTCCTTGCTCACCGACAGTGCTTGGAACTGAGTTCCAATAACCTCCTCGGGTTCTATACCAGCAGATGATGACAAATTACTCACAAGCAAGGCCTGTTCTCCACAGACTGTGACAAGTTGATCGTTCTTGACGAACTTTAGCTTTTGGTGGAGGGTCGAAGTGACCGCTCCAGCCTGATGTATCCAAGGTCTTCCTAATAAACAACTGTACATTGCCCGGATATCCATGACCTGGAAAGTGACTTGGAAAGTGTGAGGACCAATAGTTATGGGAAGATCAACTTCGCCGATAACTATTTTTCTGGATCCGTCGAACGCTTTGACGACGACCTCGCTGATTCTCATCGGAGGGCCTTTGAATGATAATTGCATCAAAGTGGACTTCGGCATAACATTCAGGGCTGACCCTGTGTCTACCAGTATGCTGGCTAAAGCATCGTCCTGGCAGTTAACTGTAATGTTGAGCGCCATGTTATGACGACGACCCTCTTCGGGTAATTCCTCATCACTAAATCTGAAATTATTACAGGAAGTGATGTTAGAGACAATGCTATCAAATTGTCTGATTGTTACATCCTGTTCCACAAAGGCTTGCTCCAAGACTTTCTGTAGAGCCTCCCTGTGGGCTTCTGAACTGAGTAACAGTGATAACATCGAGATCTTTGAAGGAGTTTGTAACAGTTGATCCACAATGTTGTATTCACTCCTTTGGATGAGCTTCAGCATCTCATCATTATTTTTCGAAAGGTCGGGATTACTGGATTGACTGACTGGTAGATCAGGAGCTTCCGTCTGAAGTTCCTTTTCTTTGTTATGTTCCCCAACCCCTCGGTTGAAGATTCTACCACTCCGTGTTACTCGACTGATGTCTGCAATATTCACGACGGAGGGTAATGGAATTTGCTTTCCATTTTCAACTGTCGTTGCACCGTATTTGTAAGGGATAGCCTTAGTTGATTCATACGGTGTTGGTCCCGGCAGATAGATGACTATGGGAACCTTCTGATTTTTCTGACGATCATAATTAATCTCGATCCGTTCCCGGCTGGGAACTTTAGATTCGTCAAGTAGAGGGATAATGGAAAAAACATCCCTGGTCCTATGATGACCAGATATTGTAACAACATCCTCAACTTGCTCGACAAGGTAGTTCGGCGTCCAGTTGATGGGTCCAGAACCCGGGTATGGACGAATCTCTCCACGATCTACCTGACCCTAAAGAGCTGCTCTCACAGAGTAACACCCTTGGTTACTTTCCGAACAGACGCCGCAACGGTCATAATTGTGTGGTGGCACCTGGCCACGCCCACTTTCAATACAATGTAACCTCACTAGGTTAACTTCCACAGATCGGACATCCTGACTCTGACGCCGAGTAGGATTCTTGTTATTGATACTAATTTGCTGAGTATCTTCATCCATATAAATTGGCATCCACCAGTGATTTAACAAGTGCTGAAGTGCCTCCTGGACAAGGGTACAACCTCGGTCGTTTTCGCAACCCGCCTTACAGCTTTGATAGTCATGTGATATTAAGAATCCGAGCCGGACCTGTTCAGCATGTAACTCTACCAGGTTGGTATTCATCACGCGAATATCGAAGATCTGAACCATGTTGATTTGATAGGAGTTCCTATCATGGTAGTCTTGGATCCATCCAAGATCCATATGACGCTGGAGGGCTTCTTGTACAAAAGAGCAACCCTGTTTGTTTACCGAGCAAGTCAGACAAGAACTATAATCGTGCCGCGGCAGATTATGATACTGGCTTTGCCTTGAGTGCATCGCCACCAAGTTGACATTCATTGCACGGATATCGTGGTTCTGAATGACATTAGAATTCGTGTAGACCATGTTAACTCCACGAACTCGGTGCTCTTGGATCCATCCGAGATCCATCTGTTCCTGTAGAGCTGCTTGCACCACAGAACATCCCTGATTGTTTTTAGAGCAGACACCACACTGATGATAGTTATGAGGTGGCACATGGGAATATCCACTATGTCTACAATGCATCTTGACCAAATTGGTTTTCAACAAGAGTACATCATGAATTTGATAGACATCATTAGTCTCTCCTTCTATCAAATTGACTGCAGCCTTCTCATGTTGAGGCAGCGGGTTCGTGAGAACATTAGGATTTGTATCTTGGAAAGACAAGACCCCGCTCCTAACAAGTTTTTGCACGTCGGACTTGAAATTGAGGCAAGTCTCTATGTTATGCCCTGAACCTCCTTGATGATAAGGGCAAGTTTGATCCACCTTAAACCAAAAAGGCGGATTTTCCGGTACTGTAAGAGGAGATTTAGTCTGAATGTGGCCCTTAGCCAGTAGTAACGGAAACAACTCTGCGTATGTTACGGGTATAGGATCAAATCCTGGTGGCCGTGTTGTACGGTTGTTGTTATATGGAGGACGAGCCTGCTGAAGAGGCTGTTGTATCCTTTGCAGATCAGGTTGGCTCTGCGCAACCTGAGGCTGATACGTAGGAATAGACGCAGGGTTGATAGCAGGAGTCACAACTGCTACCGGTTGATAACGTCGCCTTTGCTTTCCGAGAGAGATATTCCCAATATCTTGCTCTTTTTTCTTAGGGAGAGCACTACCGTATTTTTTAGTACCGCTCGTCGATCCAGTGTCTTTTACCAAACGCCCTTCTCGGACGGCTTCCTCAAGACGTACGCCCATGCCGACCATTTCGGTGAAGTAACTGGGCGCACTGGCAACCATTCAGTCATAGTAAAATGAGCTTAAGGCCTTTAAGAAGATCTTTGTCATCTCTTTTTCCTCAAGAGGTGGAAAAATTTTAGCGGCGATTTCACGCCACCTTTGAGCGTACTCCTTAAAAGTTTCCTTGTCCTTTTGCGACATTGATCTGAGTTGATCTCTGTCGGGTGCCATGTCCAAATTGTATTTGTATTGTTGGACGAAGGCAGTACCAAGATCTCTGAATGTGCTGATAGTGGCACGGTTTAAACCCATGTACCATTTTAATGCGGCACCGGTTAAACTATCCTGAAAGTAGTGAATCAGTAGATCATGATTTTCTGTCTGAGCTGACATCTGCCGAGCGTACATCACCAGATGGCTTTGAGGGCAAGAGTTACCCTTGTACTTTTCAAAGTCGGGCACTTAAAATTTGTGCGGGACTTTCACATTTGGGATCAAGCAGAGATCTGTGGCGTCCTTTCCAAATAGATCCTGACCGCGAATGGCTTGCAATTCCTTCTGCATTTCCAGAAACTGCTCCTGGAATTCCTCCATTCTGTCAAACATAGTTTCCTTCTTACCAGAAGGTGTCTATGGAATCTGTCCTTCCGGGACAGTGTGCACCACAGGGGGTGGTACCGTGACTACGGTAGTGAGTCTTGGCATTTCCCGAAGTTTGTAACCTTCAGGAGTCTTCAGTATGCCCCTGGCATCTTCGCTTTCCCGAAGTTTGTAACCTTCAGGCCCAACGGCTTCTGTTGTGATTCCTTGATCTTCAGTGATCGGCGGAACATATCCTTCTGGGATATAGTTAACAGGCATGCCCCAAGGACGATCTTTCGGCATCTGATACCTAGGATCATACTTCTCCACTATGGGCATTGAGGTGATCTCTGAGATCACAGTTCTTTGTAGCTGAGCTTCTGCCATGGCTTGCATGTCGTTACGAAGCTTTCTCATATCCTCTCTCAGAGCGTCGATCTCTTCTTTCAACTCTCTGTTTTCTTCCTCAAGATTATCCATCTTTTTCTGACGATTGGCCCGAGTATTATACGAATGAGACAGTTTGACTCTAGAACCGAGACACAAACGTGAGATTCGTAGGTAAGAAGAATACGCGATGTGAGAATGATGAATGCAATGATTATATTAATTGTTTAAGGTTTAATCAAAATAAACTTCGACAATTAGATTGCAAATATCAAACGGTGGGGAAACCCCTTTTTATTGAATTCAAAGGATTACAGAAATGGAAATACAGTAGATTACAAGGTGCAGAAACAGAAACCTAAACTAATGGGTCCCAAGTCCTCTCTGAAGAGAAATCGGGTGCTGATTCTGGTATCTTCCTTTTCTTTGACCGGGGCTCTTGGGCCGTTGTCGGGTTGTCATTCCGTTGCCAGGTGAAAGGGGCGAGCAAATTCCTTTGGTCATCTTGATTCTCTACAGCATGTTGCTCCAAAATTTCAATCAGAGCGTCTTTCTCTTTCAGTAATTGCTGTATTTTGATGCACTCTACATCGAGGGTGCGGTACTTGTTCTTCCAAGACCTTCTCTCATTTTGAACTTTGTTGAGAGTAACCTGAAGCTTTTCAGTCTCAGTCATGAAGTACATGACAGATTCCCTCGGCGGAAGAATTCCGTAACGAGGGTAAGGCATCTTTAGCTTGAGAGCTCTAGTTTGTACCCAATGGAGATAAGGCTCCACCGAGACACAGTCCGGTTTTCCTAGAGACTCTCGTCCTTTCTTATGAACCTGTTTCCAAGCGTGCACTATTTCCATCTTTAGTGCTCTGTCATTTTCTCCTTCTTTGAAGAAAAGACCTTCCAGATGAACACCCCGTGGGACGTGTCTCATCGGGTATCCAAATTGACGATGAACGGGAACTGAATGATATTTGATTCCTCCCTTAGTTCCTATAAGGGGTACGTTGGGGAAGTTTCCACAATGGTCAATGATTCCTATCCCCTCATAGATCCTATTACACCAATCTATATCAGAGTTGGTAAGAGACATGATCTTCTGCGACCAACGTAAGGCACTCTTGCAATCCCAAAAAGCAGCAGACTTGGGAAAGTGAGAGATAAACCATTTGTAAAGCAGAGGTACACAGCATGTGATCTCCCTTCCGCTGTACAAATTTCCCAAGCGTACAGAATGATACGCATCTGCGAGCAAAGTCGGCACAGGGTTTCCAATGAGAAAAACCTTAATGGAGTTAATATCGACGGAATTATTGATGTTGGGAAACAAAAATAACCCGTAGGTGAGCAAGACAAAGATGCTTTCAAAAGCAGTCACGTTTCCTATACTGGCAAAATACAGGGCCTTCTTTGTCAAGAACTGGGCTGGAAAACCTTGGATGTCACCCTTAGTGGTTAGGTGAGTCCTAACCTCAGACTCGTCCAAATGAATTGCTCTTGCAATGGTCTGATTCTTTGGAATTCTTCCAGTCCAGAAAATGGAGCTTGATCTGTAATGTGTAGATCAATCAGATGAGAATACTCCTCCAGCGTTGGTGCTAACTGATAATCCAGGAATGTGAAACAGTGATAAACCGGATCGTAAAACTGAATGAGTGCATCCATGATTCCCTCAATCACATGGACTCTTAACAGTGGTAGCAAACCTCCGTGCTTGGCTCTGAAAGCCTCAGGGTTAGTGATCATCCTTGCTAACCTTCTCAAATCCTCTAGCTTTAGAACCTTGAAGGTATAACTATGAGTTCTCCTTTTACCGAAATCCATTAGCACAATCCTTTTCTCTGATATTTGCAATCACAGTCTTAGTTTAATTTGAAAAACAGAGAGACTAGAAGAGAATTTTTTTTTTGTTTTAATGTTTTTTAAATGAATGCATGAATGCAGCACACAAAAACATAGAAAAAACATGGGGTCAAAGGGTCGTTGTCTTGAAGTCAAGGCTCTACCCATCCCCAAAGGTTTATACTAGGGTGATTTTTGTACCTGTACTCATTATCATCAGCTCCTCCCAGGAAAGCAAAACAACAAGCGGATCGCCAGTGAGTTGTAGAGCAATCTTAGAGTAAGTGCCATTCACCGAGAATAGATCACCAGCCTCAAATGAGGGTAGTATCGCGTAACAACTATTTCCGATAGTTTCCGCATTACGAAAGGGTTTGGCTCCTCAGCTTCTCAGACTTAACAATCGGCCCATTGTCTAGGTGAGAGAATGGGTTGCATTGGTCAGCCTCCACTGAGGTTGATGGTCGACCTCGTCGCCATCACTTATCTTAAGTGTATACTCAATCTTTCCACATGCGGCATCACACGCATTCCCATTAGCAGAAAAATAAACACGTATAGCAATTAGGAAAAGCAGTTTATATATTTGTCCTAATCATCCTAGACTTTTAAAGCTATAAATCCTAGGTTCCTGACAGAAATTGGGTTCCTCGGCGGAAGCCCTAATCTGTGGTTTCATACAAGAGATGAAAAGAAAGAAGAAAAACAGAGACTAGGCCCCACGGTGGGTGCCATTTTTCTGTAGCGAGCGATTTTGGACGCGGTTCTTAAGCGCTGGCCGCTCTCTGCGGTTGAGCTTACTACAGGTCGATTCATTCTTTATCCTATTGTGAGCTGATGAAGGAAGGGAAATCGATGTCTCCAATTAACCCTGCTTTGCATATTGAGTTTAAACAGCGGTCTGTTAGGTTACGAATGCTATCAATGTGGGGGGGCCTTTGTATTGGTTATTTGTATTTTCGCCAATACGGTTTTCTCTATTTCTAGGATTTTCTGGCGGGGAACGAGGATTAGGATGTTAGGACTGATGCTTTTAATAGATACATGAGAGTATGGGATTTTGGGTTTTTGTTTAGTGTGCTCGCTAAGATTTTTCTTTCAATCTTATGCCTACGTATTCCCGTTTACCGAAACAGGGAAATCAGAGCGTTCGTAGTTCCTCCTATTCTATGGGAGGAAATGGTTGTTTTTGGTGTCTTGTTCAAAGCCCAAGACGTGAAGCGAAAGGTAGTTTGTATCTTGTTCAAAGCCCAAGATGTGAAGCCGAAAAGGTTTGACTTTAGAGAGAATTTGTCATCTCTAAAGAGGGGGGTTGTATGTTACAACTGTTTATAAAGGAGAATTACTTTAAGCGGGATATGTGAATCTGGCAATGCCATAATTTCCTTTAAAGGGGATTTTAACCTGAAGGAGAAGACTTTAACTCAGTGTAGAGCAACGCTATCTTTCCTTAGGAATTTCTCTTACTAAAAGAGGGACATTGGCATGGATGTAGATGATCCAGAGGCTTGCCGCTTACCGCAGTTAGATGGAGGGGAAAGAGTTGTTGATGTTTGTGTACTCTGAACGAGGCACAACTTTGATGCTAAAAGGTTAATTGGATCAACCATTGGTTTTCTTATATAAAGCCTAAGAGGAGGCTATTATGTGTCTCGTACAAAGCCCGAGATGGAGGCTATTTGACCCAACAAGAGAGTTTTTGTATCTCGTACAAAGCCCGAGATGGAGGCTAAAATTTGTTTGGCTCAATAAGAACCTTTTTGTATCTCGTATAAAGCCCGAGATGGAGGCAAAATGGGTGATTGACTCAACGAGGGAGTCTCTTATATGTCTCGTACAAAGCCCGAGAGAGAGGCTAAATGATGTTTGACTCCGTTGGGGAGAATCATTGTACAAAGCCTAAGAGGAGCCTATGGTTACTGTTTCAGTTAAGTGTCAGATCCAGTATACAGATTTTAAAGAGAAAATCAGTTCTTCCCGTTCTTTAAGGAAGCAGGAAATCTGAAGGGTATTGAGACTGTCCGAGTCTACGGGTTTTCTTCCTATTTAACGGAGGGGTCACTTAAAAATGTCTTTGAGACTCAAGGAGATTAGACTGTCCAAGTCCAGAGTTTCATCTTTTGTACTATGCTTTGAGAAACAATAGTAGACTCTTTGAAATGACTGTTCTATGCAGATGACTAAGTTCTATTCCTATACCTTTAGGAGGTCGTCGGGACAATTTGTACGAAGCCCAAGAGGAGGCTGAAAACTTTTAAGAAGCCGATCGGTCCTTGTACGAAGCCCAAGAGGAGGCTATCATTCCCGGAGGAAGAGATTATTATACGAAGCCTAAGAGGAGGCTGTGAATACTTCTAAGAAGCCGAGAGGTCCTTGTACTAAGCCCAAGAGGAGGCGGGGTTGCTTTTAGGAAGCCTGTGGGTCCTTGTATTATGCCCAAGAGGAGGCCGATGCTTTTAGGAAGCCGATGGGTCCCCAAACCCCGAGAAATTCAAGGCAAGCTATTCACGAGGAATAGATCAAGTCAGGAAAGTTTGAGAATTTGGAAGAAACTCAAAGATGCCATTCACGGAGAATACATTCATCTCTGGGAATAGAGTTTCTTGACAATTCCTAACGAGGACAGCCGAAGAGAAGACTGTATCTGGTGATCATATTGGGGATCTAGTTGTCTATTTCTACGAATAAACGAAACGGCGTCACCTAGTTCTAGACGTAGTTGCCAGGGAAACTCGAAATATCTATACTATTATTACACAATTGATATGAGTTTATGAAAGAAGACTTACAGTGAAACAACCCCACAATACAGTTATATGTATATGAAAGCGGTAAATGAAAGCAATAACCACTTACTCGGTTGTAGAGCTTCCATGCTGTTTGGTTAGTTGTTCAACAAAGAAAGATTGAAAACAACAGTATATTCAAAATCAAAGGAGAAAGTGCTTTGAAAAAGAAAGATTTGGGGCTTACAGCTCAAGGAGAGGCCCAGGGTTTTATCAGTGAGCGCACTGTTTGAATTTGTACAGAGGGACTTATACAAGTGACTGAGGCCCAAAAAGGTTTTCTGTACAAAGGATGGGTCTTACACTCTCTCAAGAGGCCCAAAAGGTTTAAAGAAAAAGAGTGGGGCTTATAACACGAGGGTAGGCCCAGTTGACTTTTCGTTAAAAATGGCGATCGCGCCGAGGTTTCCTTTTAACGCAGAGGGACTTATACAATAAGTGAGGCCCAAAATGGTTTTGGTTAAAAAGGGGGTTGGGTCTTACACTCTATTAGAGGCCCAAAAGTTTTGAATGGGTCTTATAGCTCGAGGAGAGGCCCAAAAGGTTATTTTTCAAAAGGCGACGATCGCGCCGTTTGTTTTTGACGGTATCGGGACTTTTACAATGCACTGAGGCCCAAAAATGATTTGGTCAAAAAAGGATTGGGTCTTACACTCTATTAGAGGTCCAAAGTGTTTTGAAAATGATTTATGATGGTTGAATTAATCCAAAAACCCTAATTTGTTTTCAAAATGTGTTTTAATTGAACAAAAATTCAATTAAAATGATCAAAATTGTTTAACATATGAAAAACAAATTGTGATCTTGGATTAATGCTTCAAAAATTAAGTATTGACCTACAAAATAATTAGAAAGCATTAAAAGTTGCAAAATCAATGTGGAAAGAATATTTAAAATGTCAAAAACAATTAAAATATTAATTCTTTGCAAAAATATCAATTATATGAAATAAATAATATTTTTGGGATTTTTTGATAAAATAAAATATTTTAACATTTTTGTGAATTATTAAAAAAAGAATCAACTCAAAATCATTAAAACTCAGAGAGAAATTAATTTTTGAATCAATTAAACAAAAATCACAAAATTCAAATATTTGAATTTGAAAGAAATGGCGCCAAGAACACACCAAGAACACGCGCGTGTTCTGGGTTTGGCCAAATTTGCATTTTCTCTCCAATCTCACTGAATACTTGATTATAACATGCAATCCACATATCATTCAACTCGTTTCAACCTCACGATCATGTCTATAACACTTAATTTCATTTAAATTAAACATAAAACATGAAATCACGAAGAAACCTCAAGAACCCTAATTTCTGCATGAAGGCTAGGATTTTTGATACACGATTCAAACAAAATAATTAATTGAGGGAAAACATTCCATGCATGATTATGAACATATGGCCAAATTATTGTGCAGCAAAAATTGCATGGATCATAAAGTTAGAAGAACTCATGCTTACCACTTGCAGCTGGTGATCGTGATTTGTGTAGGAGGTGTTACAGTTGTGTTGTGATGATCTGAACAGCTTCCCTAGGTGCTATGGAGTGTGTTTGAATGCTTGAACTTGATGGAAATTGGCTGGATCACTTCATGGCATCTCAACTGCACTTTGGTTAAAACCTTGAGCAATTGATTGGTGATTCTGAGAAATCAATGTTCCAGTTGTTGTTTAAGTGTTTGATCAGCTCATATGTGATGTATATGAGGTGTGTGAGTGATTGGTTTGAGTGGAATTGCCCTCTAGCTCAAAACCCGATAGTTACCTTGCTAAGAAAGGCATTTTTGCCAAGAGAAAGAGATTTTGAGAAAGGCAAGTGTTGTAGGCCTTTGGTGTACTTAAATTGAACATAATTGAGCTCTATTTATAGTAGAGCAAGTTTGTTTTGCAAGGAATAGTGAATGGCAACTGCTAAGTAGGTTTGGCCAATGTTGGCAAATGAAAATCCAAGTCTCCTCTAGCCATTGACTAGAGGTTAGGGCACAGAGCTTTGGTTCCCTTGGTCTTGGATAAGTCTTGACTGATTTCAGATGAGAATGGCTCAGTCCATGCCACCTTGATGCTTCCATTGAATGCTTTAATCCAAATTTGAAGTCTTGTCCCTATTTTGGCCATTCTAGGTTCAACATGCTATTTCTTGTTCCATGGACTTTGGAGGCTTGGCTCAGTGATTGTCCCCTTTAGATTCAATCCTCTGAGGTGTCCAAGTGGATAGGAGCATTTGAATTTGGCTGATTTTGGCAAATCGAGCAAAATTGCAAATTCTGCCTTGCCTTTGACAGATTTCAGCAAGGCAACTTGCCAATGTCATATCTCATGGTGTAAGTTGAATTTGGTAATGTTCTTGACCATTTTGGAAAGCCCTTACATGATACAACAACTGTTTGAACATGTTTGGTTTTGATCTCTTTTGAATCCAAGTGAAAAATCCCCCTACATTTGGCAAAAAGTAAGGCAAAGGCAGAATTTGGTCACTGCTACAACTGTTTGAACATGTTGGAACAAAGTGTTTTCTCTTGATTTTGATCACTCCATAACTCAAAATCCATGAGGAATTTGGACATAGGTCAGTATGAAGCTTTTGTAGAGGGCAATGTGATCTACAAATCAAGCTTTGAATGGGGCACAATGGCCTTGTGGTTTAGGAGTTATGGTCCTCCAAAGTTGGTGCATTAGTGGCACTTTTTCATGACTTAGAAAAATTTCTAAGTTTTATAGTTACCCCTTTTACAAGTTATCCAACTTTTCTTGATTTTTCTTGATGAATGATGATTCAAATCATACATTAACATCATTTTAGGGTTAAAAATCTATTTTGGTGAAAAATCTCAAAAAGTCAAAGTTGACTTTGTGCACAATTGACTTTTTATCAGATGAATTCCAAACTGTGCAATTCTTCAGGAAATCATGTCCTTGACCTAAATCAAACTTGATGGACATGTTCCATTGGTGTCATAGGGTAGACTGGTGCATGTCATAGGGTTTGGGAGCATGTCCTGGTCAAAAGTCAAAGTTACAGTTGACTTTTCCCTTAAAACCCTAATTGTGGTGCAGATGAAATTGAGTCTTGTTGCTCAAGCTTCTTGGATTAATCCATTGTTCCAAATGGATCAATATAGTTAATTAGAGACCCTCAAACCCTCTCTTGAGGTCTTGGCTCATGGTTTATCCCAAAAGTCAACTTAGGGGTGAATTAGGTCAAGAAACCCTAATTCTTGATTTTTGATGTATGCATCCCCTAAGGCAAAATTGACTTGATGATTGGGTTTATGATGTCCCTTGGAGCATATTAGGTTAGGTTTTGGATCATTGGCTTATGCCCAGATGAAAAATTTCCATCGGAGGCCCTGGTCGACCAAAACCCTAATTTGGTGACACTGTCAATCTTGAGACTTGATCCACCTAGAAGGGAGCAGCCTTGTGCTTAATCCTTGAAGTGGGAGTCCTTTTGATCGATTGTGGATGTTTGAGAGGTTAAACAAGTTGAAGATCATGTCATTCCTTGATTGAACCTTTGTCTAAGAACTCTGAGAGGGCTTGAAACCCTAATTCTTGATGGTAGTGAATGCTCAACAACCCTTGAGGCAATTGATGAGGCATGAAAGTACATCCATATTGTGATGATGATTTGCACAATGATGGGAAATCTAAGTGGTCAAAATTTGGGGTATGACACCCTCTATGGTAGGTTTGTGCCTTGCAGGGATCTTTAGGATTGTGTGCGTTTGATTGTTTAATTTGTTTATATTTTACTAACCTTTAATTAAAATCCAAAAAAATATTTTTGTTTTCTTTCACTAACATTTTCAGGGGAAGAACAGGTTAAAAATACCAAAACAACAGTCCCGCAGCTCGAATGAATCTCATCTTTACAACGATGAAGTTGATCCGTAATCATGTCAAATTTTAGCCGATCAAGGATTCCTCAAGTTTTAATTGATTATTATCCAAGGAATTCCAAGGTTCATGTGTTTATTTCCATGCCTTCTTTGACGAGCAAAAGAATCGAGCCGAACCACAGCAGTGCACTCAAAAAGAACTTTTTTTTTTCAAAATTTGCACTGAGTAATCGGTTACAATCAGGGTAATCGATTACCCCTGTGGAAATTTGAAAAAAATGGCAGCAAATTCAAATTTTTAGCAATTAGAACCATTTTTTTTAATCATTTTGGGATATTCCACCTCAGTTTTAATTCCCTACATCATCATAATTGATTCTTATCATACACCTCCACTAATCACCACTCTTTTGATAATTCCCTCCAAATTTGAATTCCAATCCTAATCTTGATCTTCCAAGCCTAATTCCAAACCACCAAATTTCCAAGCCTAAACTCTATAAATAGAGGCCTCATTTCATTCATTCTTCAAGCTTTTGAGAGCCAAAAAACCCCTTGCAAAATATCTCCCCAACTACCAAAATTCACCAAAAGCTCAATTTCTTCTTTCATAAGTTTGTAAGAATTCACATTGATTCTTACTAATTTAGAGCTAAACCTTCATCCATTCTCGTTTTTGTTCATCAATCACAGTAGATCAAGGCTTTGAAGTGTAGATCTTGCTGCAATTTGGAAGGATTTTCTGATTTGGAGTGGTAATTCACTTTCCACCATTGTTAAAGCTTCATATTCATCATTCAAGATGTAGATCCTTGGTGATTTTTGTGGTTGATCCTTTGGATCATATGTTGTTGTTTGATTGTAGGTTTCTCTGTCTAATTTCACTGTAAAATTCGTGCAAATTCAGTTCTTGATCATAAGGTGTTTGAAAAATGTTTTGAAAGAGGATCATGCTGAATTCTGCACCCTTTTTTTGATTCTGCGCGCAGAGTAATCGGTTACTCACTTAGAGTAATCGATTACTCAGTGTAATTTTCTCCAGAAACTGTGTTTTTAAAGCTGGTAATTGATTACTCACTTTGAGTAACTGATTACTCTGAAACAGAACTGAGTTTTTAGCTTATTTTTGGGACTGTTTTGGTTGTTTTGCCATTTTCTTCCCTTTCCTTTGTTCTTAGCCTTAGATCACATAATTGTGTGGTTTAATTTGGCTTTCTCTTCATCTAATTCTCTTTTCTTTTGATCGATGAAAGTCTAAAGGTCTTGGAATTCCTTTGTCGAATTTCGATCGAGACGAGATCGTTACCATTTTTCTTTTCGTGCAATATTGCTTTCAGATGATGATCTATATATTGTTCATCTAGCATACATTAGCACAAAGAGCCATTGACCAGCCTCATTGTAGGGTAATTACTCCGTAAATTACTCAGCGATTGCTTAACATAGCGCAATATTTGTCCCGTATCGGAAAAACTTTCAAGAATGGTTGATTATTTGTCTTATGGTTCAAAACTCATGAAACTTGTTGTTAGGAGGCTTTGGTCTTATCAATCCTCTAATGAGTTTCATCAATCTTGACCTAAGTGCAATT
The DNA here is from genome assembly GCA_022829125.1 of Lathyrus tuberosus. NCBI lineage: Eukaryota > Viridiplantae > Streptophyta > Magnoliopsida > Fabales > Fabaceae > Lathyrus > Lathyrus tuberosus. The sequence continues at coordinate 10,735,215 of JALAZF010000123.1, read as the reverse complement.
ATTCAATTGTTATTGATCACTAACACTAACAACTAATTACTAACTTACTAACAATATTTTGTATTAATTTTGCTTATGTTTCCTTCTCGCTCCCTATCTCTTTTATTTTTTTTTATACTTCATTTCATGTCATGTTTATGTTTCCGCAATTTTTCCTTTGTCCGTTGGACACTTGTTTATGCTTATGCTTTTTTTCTTTGTCCACTTGGACCAAAACATTAATAAAGGCTTAAACTATAAAAAAACTTAATTCTTCTCATTTTAGACTATTGGTTACTATCCTATGCTTTGGAGTGATGTCTTTATGGACCTCTTTTGAAATAATATTGGACTTATGGAGCTAGAATTAGGACTTCTTATCCCTTTGCTTGGAGTATTGATTGAAGACTTGCCTTTATTCGGCCAATTTGCTTAAGGATGGAATTCTTTTAATATTGCCTTGAAGTGGCTCCATTTTGGTTAGATCCTTCTTTTCCCTAGTTTTTATTTTATGCACTAGGATAGTCACTTCTTCTCCTCCCCATTCTTAAATTTTCAAAATCCTCTCCCTTTTTCAAAATCTTCTTGATTTCAAACTATCACCTCTTTCATAATAAAACCTTGACTTTGGTCAAGTGGTTTTTAAATTTTGTTTTCTTTAATAAATGTCAATCCATCTTAATCATACTTTGACCAATTCATAAAAACATAAAAAATACAAAAACTCATCAATTTTTTTTTGTGTGCCTTGTGCACTTTTTCTTTTTAAACCTTTTCATAAGTTTAGACATGATTCATTTCTTTAAGTGGAATTATTCGCTTGGAAATGAAGACTTGTCTTTACACTTAAAATCAATCAAAACCAACAAATTTTTGTTCTTTGTACCACGAACTACGGGGTTTTGATCCTACATTGCACATCGTGGGTACGTAGGCATGAGGCGATAAGTCTCTCCAAACACAAAAAAAATCTAAAAAATAATTCTCCTCTCCTCTCCTCAATCTCTTTACAAGCAAACCTTTTTTTCAGACCAAAAAGCACGAATACATCAAAGGGCTCCTATAGAGTACTATAGATGTATTGGGTGCGTAAAACCTTCCCTTTACATAACCAACCCCCCTTCCCCTTTATCTCTTTGTTCTTTTAGAACTCTTTAGGTTTTGTTCGCTTTTTTTTCCTTTCCTTTTTGGATAAAAATAAAAGTGCGGTGGCGATTCTTGTTTGTTTTTGAGTTAAGTTAATCAATAGCTTACACTCACAAATTTCCCCGCTACACCATTTCCTTGAGATGATATCAGCAAATGGTGTGAAGTACATGCTACTGTCAGGGATGATGTGTTTTCCAATATCTGTAGGTGACGTTAACTGACAGCGCCGAGTCAAAAGCATGTTTATAGTTTGGTGGAACAACCACATAAATCTCATGGCCCTGAAATGTAAACATCTGCCTACTAACACGGATGTATCAGTATACAAATGGAGGTTTAATATTTTAAACAGAAGACCAGGTTTTTGTACAAAACACAAGCAAATGGCATGCTATGTATACAAACTCAAATTTAGTATTATAAACATCAGATTAGTTTTTACAAAACACAAGCAAGCGTAAACTTCATATTAAGTTTTTACAAACGAAGGTATAGTATTGTTCCCATCAGATCAGTATTTTGTACAAAACACAAGCAAATGTCAAAATATGCATACAAACGAAGGTATAGCATTTTAAAGATCAGCTAAGTTTTTTTGTACAAAAGACAAGCAAATGTCATGAAAAAATACATAGTCTAGGAGGTGTAGTTAATAATATGCTTAACTTACGTTTTTGTCGCCAACCACCATATCGAAATGCTCCTTTGTTGTTGTCGTAACCTTCCACTTGTGATGCAAGAATTGATAGCAATAGGAAACCTATAGGGATGGCAATTTAGCCCATCCCCAGTGGGTACCCAGAAAATTACCCATAACGGGTAGGGTAAAAACTCGATTAAATGAGTACGGGTACGAGCTCGGGTAATTACCCACTTAAATAAGCGGAGATGGGTGCGGGGATGAACACTTTAGTGCCCATCCCGCCCCATACCCGCATAATATATATTTATATATTTTAATTTATATTATTATATAAAAATAAATATTTAAAATTTTTTTAAAAAAACATCAATTTTAAATTACTACATATTTAATATATGTGATCATTTATTTCATAATTCAACAATAAAATTTTTTAAAATTTTTTTAATATTTTAAAAACTTAAAATATTATGATATTTTATACTTGATATATTTATTTTTAGGGTTAATACCTATTTTCACCCCTGCCATATGGGCGTGTTTTGAAAAACCCCCTGCGAAAAAAAAAGTTGCAAGACTGACCTTAACAAATTTTAAAAGTTTTGATTTAAACCTTTATCAGGCCACATCATCAAAAATACTTATGTGGCATCCATTTTTTTAATTTTTAATTGGAACATATTGCCACATCAATTAATTAGGAATTACAATGACTCTTTTACCCTCAGCACTTTTCTCAATTTTAAAATTTTTAATTCTAATTTTTTTCGTATTATTTTTTATTTTTAATTTAATTCTATTTTTTTAAATTTTAATTTTAAAAATTATTTTAATAGGGCCAAGATCAAACACATATAAGCCCATTATCATCTCCACTCTTCTAGGCCCATGTATGCTTTCACTTGTAAATTAGTGAACCACTATTCTAATATAAACACTCATATAATTTTTATCCCAAACGATGTGGGACTCTTGCTACTCACAAAACCTGCTACTCACAAAACTCAGACTTGCATCAACACTCCAACAACCTGCAAAATGAAAAGGACAATACATACACTCCAAGACAACTCTGCAGAAATATTAGCTGCTTCATTCATCCCTCAACCATAACCCATTTGATTTCATTGTTTGGACAATATTAGCTTTGTTAGTTTGTGAATTCTGCTAGTATAAGTTATCACATATACTTCCAATCATCTCATCACATAAAATTTTAATCTTTTGTAACTGTTACCCTTTTTATTGTTTTCCACTTATATCAGTAGAAAATAACAGAGGAAGTACCATATTTCAATCTTCCTTTTTCTATTGATCATATATATTGATTTTGTTAATGAAAAGTACATATCATAACCAGAATTGCAGCTTGCACCACTTTGAATCAACAACATAAACTCTTGGTCTATAATAAGAAGGAGAAGAACATCACCAACTCTTGCTGCTACCCCAACAAAGCTGCAATGCCAACTTGAATCTATGGTTGCTGCCATCTTGAAATTCAGCACTTTCCCATGACAAAAAAAAATGTTTGCTGCTGTAACTCATCACAAGGATCCAGTCGATTCAACAATAAAGCCGCGACTCGTGCCAACATCAACAATTGCAATAACATCTTTCGAACCAACCTCGTCGTCGAAGATGGTATGGTGAGTAAGGATTGTGGAGCTCGCGTGCGAGAGAGGTGTCGTGCAAGGGTGAGTTGTGAATTTGAGGGAGAATGAGTTTCGAAAGAAGAGGGAGATGAACTACGGATTTGGACGCAGCGAAAAGAGGAAAGATTGAGTAGCAGCTGATGAACTGTTTTTCAACAATAGACATGGGTTTGTAGTGGTGGTGGTAAGCTTCAAGTCCCACATCGAAATTTTTTTACTCAATGTAAGAGTTTATATATCTCTTAGATATAATAGATTTCAAAAGGTCAAGTCTTAGGCTTCCAGAAAAATATTGGGCTTTAAGCCCAAATTTAATATTTTAATAGTTAATTTATAAATATAATTTCATAAAAAAATATTAATAAAACTAATTTAAGAAAACCTGAAAATATTAAAAATAAATATAATTAAAATAAATAGAATAAGGGTTAATAAGGGTCAAAATAGAAGCAGTTAATTTAAAATAACAATTTAAATAAATAAAATTAATACGAAAAATAATTAAAGAAAAAATTAAATAAATAAAAAAAATTATAAATTAAATAAAATCTAAAAAAATTAAATAAAAGATAAACTAAATAAAAAAAATTAAAAAGAGGGGGGGTATAAGAGTCATTTCACAAAGCCTTTTAATGATGTGGAATTTCTTTTCATTAAAAAATTAAGAAAATGACTGCCACATCATTATTTTTGATGATGTGGCCTGATGAAGGTCTAAATGGTAACTTTTGAAATTTGTTAAGGCCAATCTTGCAACTTTTTTGTTCGTAGGGGTTTTTTCAAAACACGCCCATATGGCAGGGGTGAAAATAGGTATTAACCCTTATTTTTATTAGAAATGCGGGTAACGGGTACGGGTACAGACACTTATATACCCATAGGGTACGGGGACGGGTGCCAATTTTGATACCCAAGAGGGTATGGGCTCGGGTACGGGGATTTTTTTCAACTGCGGGTATGGGGACGGGTACTATAGTACCCTACCCATACCCTGCCCATTGCCATCCCTAGAAACCTGAAAATGAAGAAAGGACAATATGTACCACAAAATAGCTAATGTTTAGAAAGGTCTAAAGGACAAAATGCGCCACAAAATGCACCACGAAATATCTGAACTCAGGATAACCACTTAGAATCAAATGAAACCTAAATAAATCTACACTTCAAAACTACAGCAACTACACATTGTTCCTGTAACACTTAAATCCATAGTTTGGAACATCTACTGCTTGGATATGTATCAAATTGTCCATGCCAGTAATAAATCTCTGCCGAAGAGGACCCTCCTGAAAAAAATGTAAGAACTCTAAATAAATGGTTGCTATACTAATAATCACCCATATAGGAATAACATAACATAGAATCTATAGATATATAAATTATAAACAGATCATACATTATCAGGGTGTGAAAATCTAACGTCTTTAACATCAAATTTGCATCCAATATCAATATCCTGACACAGCAGCAACACTACTGAACGTATGTCCAAAACCACTTATAAGCTCAAACAAAGCACGATAAAATAGAAAACTAAATATTTAAATATTAATTTGAGAAAAAAGCCCAAACCAATCTAAAAACCTAACCCTGGATCATCTTCTGAAGAGCATCAATGGTAATAAACAGATCATACATTATTAGGGTTTGAAAATCTAACCTCTTTAACATCAAAATCGCATCGAATTTCAATATCCCGACACAACAGCAACACTACTGAAATGCATGTCCAAAACCACTTATAAGCTCAAATAAAGCACGATAAAATATAAAACTAAAGATTTAAATACTAATTTGAGAAAAAAAGTCCAAACCAATCTAACAAACTAACCCTGGATCATCTTCTGGAGAGCATCAATGGCGAGCATATCCGACGTAACAAAAACAGGATTCGCCATCTCATCAGGCAACAACCCCTCAGCAACATCTTTAGTAGCAACATCCTGACAACACAAACATATACAACACAAATCAACAACATTCAAACATCTCATCATATGAAACATTACCACAAATATAGAAACAAATCATTAGTTATTTCTGTTTTATTTTTCTATAGGTAAAAGAGGAAGAAGTAAGAAGATGAGGAAGAAGGAAAAAGAAGACATACAGAAATGACGGTGAGAGTGAGAAAGAAAGAGTGAAACGAAGAAGACGAAGGAAGAAAAGAGGAAGAAAGGACGATGTGAGAGAGAACAGATAGTGAGAGAGAGAGAAAGGTTAGTGAGAGAAAGAAGATTCAGATGACAGTTGGCACATTGGGAAAAGAAAAAAAGTAAAAATTGTTGACATATTTAGTTAGAATGTAACCAATTGAAAGATTAACCATTCAAAAAGTATGCAAAGACAAAATAAATAGTAACTTTATCATGTAAATTGGGTAACTATGTTAGTTTGGTTGGGAAAAGTATTTTTTGGACCAAAATTACCCCCATTTTGATGAGGTGCAAGATGAAGAAGATGGGGCAGTTTGGGAATTTCCACAACCCATAACTTTCTTATATGGTAGATACAAGGAGAAAACAATTACAATCTCTTATAATAGGAGAACACTCACTAAAAGAATCTTATAGGAGAAAATACAATATTTCTTTCTCTCTAAATTTTTCTTTTATGTTATGTTGTAATGTTTTTTTTTGTCATGTTATGAATGAGAAATGTACCTCTATTTATAAGTTCTCATCTTCACAAAACCATGTGAGTTGTTACAAAACCATGGGTTTTGCTTTCTTTAGTCCAAAAATTGTGACTTTATTCAACCACAACCCTTGACCATAATCTTTGACCATGGCCACAATATTTGACCATGACCACAATCTTTGACAATCTCCCACTTAAAGTCACATTTGTGATCTTCCAAAATTTTCTCTACCTTGCCAACTCCATGCTGATTACGCCTCTAATATGCCATATGAAGACCTACACCATGCAAACTTATCAAAGCTGATCAGCTTCGTCATTGCATCTACTAGGTTATCTTTGGTGTGAATTATTTACATATCCACACTTCCTTCTTCTACTACCTCTGTGACAAAATGGTATTGAACTCCTATGTGTTTTGTCCTGGAATGAAAAGCTAGTTTCTTTGCAATGTGCAAGGCACTTTGACTGTCACAGTACATATTAATCTTTTGTTGCTTGTTCCTGAGTTCTTCGAATAACCTTTGAATCCAAATTACTTCTTTACATGCTTGGGTAGCGGTCATGTATTCAGCTTTTGTAGTAGACAAAGCTGCAACAGTCTGCAATTTGGATAACCAGCTTATCGCTCATCCTGTAAGTGTGAACACATAGCCAGTAGTATATTTTATTTTATCAAGGTCGCCTGCAAAATCTGAATCAACAGAGCCTCTGATAGTGAATTATGATCCTCCCAAAACCTAATGCAGCACATGAGGTTCCTTTGATGTATCTAAGGATCCTCTTAACAACATTCTAGTGTTCATTACTTAGATCTCCCATAAACCTACCGACCGTTCCAATTGCTTGAGCAATTTCTGGTATAGTACATATCATAACATACATAAGGCTTCCCACCGCTGATGCATATGATACTCGAGACATTTCTATCCTTTCCGCTTCATTTCTAGGATTCATACTTGAGGATAATTTATAATTGACAGGAAGTGGGGTAGAGATTGACTTACAGTCTTGCATGTTAATACTCGCGCAAGAATTTCTGAAGATAATTCTTCTGAGAAAGCCAAATCCTTCTGCCTGTTATTTCTCGGTGAATTTGCATCCATAAAATCTTGTTTGCTAGTCCCAAGTCCTTCATATCTAACTCCTTAGCCAATTGTGCCTTCAATTCTTGGACTCAATTTTGTTGGGGCCTACCACCAACATGTCATCCACATACAACAGTAAAATGATAAAATCATCATTATCATAAAACCTTTTGTAATACATACAATGGTCTGAACTTAATTTGTTGTAACCAGGGCTCATGATGTAGGAATCAAATCTCTTGTACCAACACCTTGGTGCCTGTTTTAAACCGTACACAGATTTGGTCGACCTACAAACCAAGTTTACTTTTCCTTGTTCTCCAAAGCCTTCAGGTTGGAGCATATATATTTACTCTTCAAGTTCTCCATGAAGAAACGCGTGGACCGTTTTCCATGCACCCACCTATCCTGAGATGGTGGGTCCCTCGTGAACCGTGCTTGTGCCACTTTCGAATTCTAATATTTATCCTATGATGCTTAAAAGGAAGGGGAAGGAATCTAAACTAACCCTGCATGCAAATGTTTTCCCTACAAATGCAAAGAGAGATGGAATCGGGGTCGGTTATACTAAGGGAAGCTATCAACACCCTAAGTATCTATAGTATTCTATAGGAACCTTTTGTACACTTTATTTTTTTTTTTACTATTAATTATCTTATTTTCTTAAGCTGCTTACTGTTTGATTTGGGGAAGTTCTAACCTATGGATGAGAATGAGAATGTGAGATGTTTTTGGGAGTTTTTGTGAAAGGGTACGGGGACCTAAGGGGTTTATTTAAATGTGTGCTCGCTAAGATCTCGCAATCTTATACCTACGTATTCCTAAAAGAAAGAGACTTTGGGAAATTAGAGCATTCGTAGTTCCACCTAACTATGGGTGGAATTTGTATCTTGTTCAATGCCCAAGATGATGAAGCTAAAAGTTTTGTTGGTTTGAAAGAAAAGACAAATTGTCATTCTTAAGGGAGATATCTCATCTGTTCATCACAAACATTTGAGAATAATGTCTTAAGGGAAAAAGCTTTAAACTTGGATGTTAAATAATACTAAGCAATGCCACATCTTCCTTTATGAGTCTTTGCATGCTAAGAGAATGACTTTTACTTGGATATAGTATCAACAAGTGTGCCACTTACATCACTTAGATGAAAGAAAAGTTTTGGACCATGATAAGAGAATGGCTCCAGATTGGATTTTTGAATCAACAAGTGTCACTTACATCACTTATATGGAAAAAAGTTTTTAATGTTTGATTTTGAATTGTGGTGTATGAAAGAGATATCTTCCTACAGAGATGACTCATTGTCTCATCTCTGAGGAGAAGTTGAATCATTTGAGTATCTTGTTCAAAGCCCAAGATATGAAGCTAAAAAGTCTATTTGTATCTTGTTCAAAGCCCAAGATGTGAAGCTAAAAGGTCTATTTATATCTTGTTCAAAGCCCAAGATGTGAAGCTAAAAGGTTTATTATCTTGTTCAAAGCCCAAGATGTGAAGCTAAAAAGTTTGTTTACCTGAGAGGAGGCTGACTTAACTGGGGTGGGTTTTGAATTGATGGTATCTTGTATGAAGCCCAAGATGGAGGCTATGATGCTTGGATAAAGCCCAAGAGGAGGCTATGATGCTTGGATAAAGCCCAAGAGGAGGCTATGATGAGTTTGATTTCATCCAAGGGGAACTAGTGTTTGAACTAAGTTGCAGTTGAGGGAACCCTGATGTTTTGAGCTAAGTCTAAAATAAGGATGAGGTGTCATAAATGTCAAGAGAAACTTAATATGAATAAGTATTTGACAAGTATGAACATGAATTGAATATGATGGGTCTTACACTCTTATAGAGGCCCATGTCTAAGCATGGTTGAACTTGAAAAGGTGACGGGTCTTACACTCTTATAGAGGCCTAAAAGTCTTGAAACTGTAATGGGTCTTACACTCTTATAGAGGCCCAAAAATCTTGAAAATGTAATGGGTCTTACACTCTTACAGAGGCCCAAAAGTCTTGAAAATGTAATGGGTCTTACACTCTTACAGAGGCCCATGTCTTAGATTTGAATGCCATTAGGGTTGTGTTTTATGAAAGTTAAAGATTGAGTTTTGAAAGATTGAAAGCTTTGAGAAATTGAAGAAAGTTTTGAGGAGGAGGGGATGGACTTATAGCCTAATAGAGGCCCAAGAGTATTGAAAATGTAATGGATCTTACACTTTTATAGAGGCCCAAAAGTTTTGAAAATGTAATGAAAAGGTGATTGCATCAAACCAAGAGATGGATTCATCATGGTAAGAGTTTATGAAGGAAATACTTAAACATGTAAGCAAAGATTTAATCCATGGGAGCAATTACAGAGAAGTTCAAGCAAGTATATGTTTTCAAGAAGAATCGAGGATCCAATGAATATAGTAAGGGAAACAACCAAGCATACTTTGAACAAAAGGACATGTTTATGACAACAATGTGTGGATGAAGATGTAAACATACAAGAGATAACATGTGAGAATACTTAAAGTTGACAAGTTTAAAGTTTAAACATCATGTGAACAAGTTAAGGCATTTCTGGAACATTTAAGCATGGATACAAGTTGAACATGTTAAGACAAGTTGGTAACAACCAAACATGGATATTAGGGTTCAAACATAGTCATAAACAAGTAAGAAAACACCCCAAAAGTTTAAGCATACAAGCATGTATTTAATGGCTTTTTCAAGGCAAAATTCAAGGGTATAAGGTCAACTAAACTGGTAAAAGCAACACAAAGACAAAATATGCACATCATGGTTATGGGAACATGGAAGGAACATCTCATGTTAAGGCAAAATAATCAAGCAAATAGCTCATGGTATAAACAAGGTTCATCACACACTTTAATCACGTGGACATGTATCAACAAGGCATAAAAATTAAGCAAAAACACAATGTACAAGTTTATGAAGTCATGCAAGGTTTCTACAAGGTGTGTAGGGTTCACACAAGTTATCATGTACAAGAGAAATCAAGAAATCATTCAATAGAATCAAGATGAAATTAAGGAAACCCCAAAATAACCACAAACTTTGAACATCCATAAATGTATAAAAAATAATTATTTTTGGAAATTTATTTTCAAAAATAGAAAATAGACATTATCATGAACATTTTTCAAAAAGAATAGGTTCAAAATGATTAAAAATGAGAGAGTTATGGATATTTGAATTTGCAAAGAAAAGTAAGAAAATAAAGTGACAAAAATAATGGGAAGGGTCCCTATGGGTGTTGAACCCATGACATCTCGCTTGCAGCACAAAACCAAGACCAACCAGCCAACGCGTGCAGGTTGAAAAGAGAGGGAATCACAACAATATATGTGAAAATCAGTTGAAATCCAGAAAACATAAAAAGAACTTGGGCGAGGGGGATTCGAGCCCCAGTTCTTGTAGGCATTAGTACTCAAGGGCGTGCAGGTTTAACCACTGGGGTGGTGATACACCCGTGTATCAAACCACACCTATTAATTGATATGGCTAAGTGTGACCTAGGCCTGGCCAGAAATGTGCCCATGGCTAGTCTTGCCCAAAGGATTTTAAGTTTTCAACCTCTTGCAAAACCTACCCTAACTCACTCATTTCTTAATGAAATCAGGTGGAATAAAGATCAAACTTGAATAGAATTTCATGAGGAATCCAATGGTGGTGGTATTTTTTCTAAGGATATCGCTATTTTAAAACCCGATAGTGAATCTTAAAGGGACATGTTTTTGCAAGTTCTATCCCAAGTCTCTATACAAACAACAATTGCACTCAAATATAGTTCAAACACAACAAGTATGGCATATAAGACATGTTCATGATCAAGAAACATTAAAGCAATACATATTTTGCAAAGTTCAAGTTCTTATGCACTTACCTCTTGAAGCTCAACTTGCCAGCCTTCAAGATACTTGTGACAGAAGCAAACCAATGCCTTGGACACCTCAAACCAATGCCTTGGACACCTCAAATGTACCTCAGAGAAACTTATTGGATGGTTGGAACAAGAGGAAAACTTCTAGGACAGAAACCAGCTCCTTCTTGCAAAATTGACAAAAGTGACCAAAATGAAAATTTGGTCAAATGGAGTTACAGTTGAGAAAATATTGTTGGAACATCTTAGGGATGTTATTTAGAGTGTGTTTGAAGTGTTGGATGGTTTCAAAATGGACAGAATCAAGACATGGTTTTGAAAATGCAAAAAAGTCAAAATATGAGGTTTTGACAATTGATTTTTGGATTCTGGTGTTTGGAGTGAAAGATGAAGGTTTGGACACCTTCAAGGGATGATTTGTGATGTGTTTGGATGGTTGTTTGAGTGGTTTAAGCTCTGGTTTTGAAAATTCGAATCTCACTCTTTAAAAATTTGAAATTTTGAAGTGAAAGAGGAAGAATGAGAAAGCAAGTGTTGTGATTGTTTTGGTGTCTTTTGAATGATCAAATATGGTTTCTATTTATAAGGGAACAAGTTTGTCTTGGACGAATAGTGCTGGTTTGAAGGATGAGCTCAATGTTCAATGGTTTTGGAAATGCATCATTACTTCCAACTCAAGGTACCGTATCTCTTTCACTAGCCTAACTCTTCTTTTGACCAATTCCACATTCTGCAGAGGTGTTTATATGTGTTTAAGAGTGCATCTTGACTGGTGAAAGTGATTTCTTTGACAATGCACTATCCCACGTAAATGCCTCTTGAATTCAAGGCTTAAAATGATGATGTCTCAACATTTCAAAGGGATTCCTCTTGACTTAGTGGCTCTATCTTGCAGGTTTTGGATGATTCATTCAGATTCTTGTTGAATGGGCATTTTTTGATCATCACACTTGGACTCACAAAATCGTGCACTCCAAGTAATGCCCAATCTGTCTTGCCAAAATAGTTGCATCAAGGTATATTGTGCACTCCATATCTCCTTGCTCAAATGGAATTAGATTGTGTTCTTGGACATTTTGGAAAGCTGGTATATCATACTTCAACTTTGATACTTGAATTTGGTCTTGATTCATCTTGGATCATGGTGAAAAATATCCTCAAAGTTGGCTAAAAAACAAAGCAGATTCTGTCCAAAATTTCTCTGTGTCAAAGCTCAAAAGTGTGGAAACCCTAACTTCATGGCTTCATATCTCAAAATCTATGCACTTTTCGGGAATCCACCCTAAGTGACAAAGTTGTAGTATGTAACAAGCTCTTCAATTTGATCTTTGGATCAAAGAAAATGGTTACTGGGTTTGAAAGTTACGACCTTGCAAAGTAGGGTAAAAAATCATTATTTTTCATGACTTAGAAAAATTTCCAAGTTTTCTAAGGTTGCCCTTTTTACAAGTAACCTCACTTTTCTTGATTAATCATGATCCAAATCACATTTTAACATTGTCCTTGGTTTTAAGAGACCATGTTTGAACAAAAACTCCAAAAGTCAAACTTGACTTTGGGCACAGTTGACTTTTGTATCAGATGAACTTTGATTTTTGTGATCCATTATGAAATCAAACCTTTGGCCTATTTGAACACCATGGATATACTCAAAGGGTGTTTTTGAGTGTCTTGAATCATGTCCCAAGGTTTGGGATCATGTCTTGGTCAAAATTCAAAGGTATAGTTGACTTTTTTCATCAGAAACCCTAGTTTGTGGTCCAGATGAATTTAAATCCTTGCACTGCTTATGAATCAAGTTCTTTGGATCAATCCAATGATATGAATTGACTAATGTGATGTAATTGAGGTCCTTGAAACATATCTTGAGGTATTGGATCATGCCTAGATAAAAAATTCACTTTGGAGGCCCTGATAAACCAAAACCCTAATTGGTGTACCAGATGAACTTGGGGCTTGATTGACTTGAAATGATGTAGACATGTGCTTGATTTTTTGAAGGAGATATCTTGATCTTCATGGATGAATAAGGGACTTGATATGTTAAATATCATGCCCATTCTTGATTGATCCTTTGCCTGAGTATCTTTTGAGGCTCAAAACCCTAATTGGTAATCAAATGACACAAACAACAATCTTTGTATCTCCCAATAGGTTAGTGATGCATAAAAGTATACACACATATGATGCTAATGAAATTCAGATGATGTGGGATCTTAGGGTAAAAAATTATGGTATGACAGATGCCTTTATTTAAGTTTTTTCTATATGGAGAGGTAAAGATTGACATCTTAGTTTTGACCAGATAAGACAAACTTAAATACAACAAAAAATGCACAAATTTTGGATCCTAAGATGCCAATGATGTGATGCTTGTAAGTGCAAGATATGAGACTTGTGAGGATGACACTGTAGAAGATTAACAATAATTCGAACCGCTGGGGATTAAAGAATTATTCACTGGGGAAAGAAATTGAAGACTAAAGACATAGCCTGTTGAGAAACAAAGAAGTATCTTAATTGATTGGGGAGATGATAACCCCACCGGGGGGGGGACACGATTATGATTCTGATAATTTGAATGGTAGCAGGCTCCTACCGTCGAAACATGCTTACCCATCTTCTTTAACTAAGTAATCTTACTTAGAAAGGGAAAAACTTCCCCGCGTTTCTGGTCCTGATTCACGAAACTGGTCTTCGTTTCTAAAATAAACTTCCCCTCGATCCTAGCTTTTAGCCATGGAACTGGTCTTCGTTTCTTCTTGTCAAGTTTTTCTTTTGAAAAGGTTGAGATAATAAGCCTTGGGAGAGGTGATCATTTGCTGGATCAATAACTTCACCGGGAATCTTCGAGGAGATGTGGCCTAGTTATCTTGTGGGACAAATTTATTAAATAAGGAAACACAATCTGTGATGGTGTTCATCAAACTTCTCGCCGAGATTTACTGGGGAGACATCCATTTGATGAAAATAGACTTCATCATACTTCTCTTCGAGACTTCTTCGGAGAGACACCATAGGGTGAGTGATAATCTGATGTCAGACTTGTTGGGGGAATACCATTGTCTGAAATGTAGAGGTTTGCAAACTTCTCTGCTGAGATGCCATTTGTTGAAAGGATTTTATCATACTTCCCTTCGAGACTTCTTCGGAGAGATGCCATGTGATGCAAGGCAATTTTGAGGTGCTGATGACTTTGTTAAAAGAGGGACAAACTTCTCGAGAAGAGATTACTATTTGTCGATCTATCGAAATTTTTTGGGACAAAAACAAGCTTCTTAAGAGACTGCCACTTGTTTTTCAGGTGTAGATTCTAAAGAGGATTCACTTATCTTCAACGAGGAGAGACAAGCTGCTCGGAAAGAGATAACCGTTTGTTGATTAGTAGAGGCTTCCTGGGGATATGATATCCTTTTTTTCAAGAGGTTTTTGCTGAGAGGCTTCCACTGGGGGATTTACCTTTATCTTGGAAAGCAAAGTGCACCTCCGCTGGGAAGAGAGGGGTTTAATAGGTGCAAATATAAATTCCTTCTCATTCTTTTAGAGGTTCAGGTTATCAAAATGGTCAAGGTCCGAATTTAATCCCGGAATGAACTGGAAAGAGAATCTTTAAACAAAACATTTCCCCATGAGGAATGAACTCAAACTAGGAAATTATTCTATCCAAGTGTGGAGAGGAGGACTGAAGCAAAAAATTCCACGAGGATCAAACTCAGTGGGGAGTTGGAAAGGATATACAATTTCTGCTTAAAGTTGACAACTCTATTGGGAAAAGGGAATTTACCAATTGGGAAAGATACAACCAAAGTGAGTGAACCATGTCAAGAGATGCATATGAATATGAATCATGAATTCAACTATGTATGAATGTATGAATGAATGTTATGTTTATTCTGACAAAACAGACGCGAGACAAGAACTGGTAATGAAAATGAACAAACCCAGATACTCGGCCAATCCTTCGTAGATGGAAGTAATATTGGAGATTTTGAAAGCAACATTCTTCTGGGGAAAGGGACCAAATCTTATCTTGATTCTAACCTTCATCAGAGGAAGAAGGAAGTTCAATCCTTACTGGGGATGATGGGTTAATCATCTTAATTTGAAATAATGATTCGTCACTTGGAGATGTTTGTGAGACTGGTCACAAAAGCACTTGATTATGTATTTCGAGGTTTGATCATTCTTAGAGTAGTTGTGGATGTTCCTTCTCATGTTCATAGATCAAAGGAAGTTGTCGTCTTTATTTTGAAAGGAAAAGTAAAATACATTTTTTGTTTCAAGAATGAATATCAATAAAAAATGTTATTTTGCAAGACAAAATAAAATAAGAATTGTAATCAAATGGGCAAAAGGCTCAAATTTTCATTGATAGAATGGTAATAAACCAAAAGCATGATCCCATGGAGCATTACAAAGTTAGGAAATGGTAATTTAAAGGGAAATGGCTACATTGAAATATAATGACCACTATCCTTTTAACAACTTTGAATTTTGAGTATTCTTGAGCTTTTGTTGAAGGTGACTTGATTGAGGATTCTTTGGCAGATGACGTTGCTTTAGATGATCTAATCTTGTTGGATACAATTACTTTCCATAAATCTCTAACTTTTGCCTAGATTGTCTTTTCAGGTTTTCAATCTACCGGGATAGTTATTCTCTGTTATGTCTCTAATTTTTGCCTGGACCGCCTATTCGGGTTTTCAGTCCACCGAGGTGCTCTTTTTTGCCTACGCTGCCCTTTCGGGTTTTCAACCTAGCGAGCTGTTCTTTTGTTTCTTTTTTTAGGCGAAGTATTTCTTGACTGCATCAACATTTGTAGGACGAGTGAACTCTTCACCATCCATAGTTGTAAGTATTAAGGCACCACCTGAGAAGGATTTCTTAACAACATATAGGCCATCATAATTTGGAGTCCACTTGCCCTTGGAGTCGGTGAGGAAAGATTGGATCTTTTTGAGTATGAGGTCGCCTTCTCTGAATACCCGAGGTTGAAACTTTTTGTCAAAAGCTTTCTTCATCCTTTGTTGATATAACTGACCATAGCATAAAGCCGTCATTCTTTTTTCTTCAATTAGATTCAGTTCATCGTATCTGCTTTGACACCATTCAACTTCTGTTAGCTTGGCTTCCATCAAGACTCTTATTGACGGGATTTCAACTTCTACGGGGAGCACAGTCTCCATGCCATATACCAAAGAGAAAGGGGTTTCCCCTGTTGAAGTATGGAAGAATGTGCGATATCCATGAAGAGCAAACAGGAGCATCTTATGCCAATCCTTGTAAGTCACGACCATTTTCTGAATGATCTTCTTGATATTTTTGTTAGCTGTAACACCCCAATTCCCATCGCGAATAAATAATACATCAATAAAATCAGAGTAACTAAAAATTTATTTTTCCGATAGGAACAAGGATGTCACATTTAAATAAACAAAACGTCATCCCTGCTCATAGATTTGATACATAGCATAAAATAGATTACCCTCAATTGGGAAACTTTTCCATATAAAGGTAATACCAAATATATTCAACAATTATATACATAAATAACATAATCGTTTCCCCGACTCCCGTGCTACGTATCAGAGCAGATACCAAGACCGACAACATAACAGAGGGCTAGTCTCCGCAAAAGACCTCCAGCAACTCTAATCTGCAATGCCTCATAGAGTATTATAAAACAGCAGAAGGGTGAGAAATAACAACTAAATCAAGATTGCACAATAATATGCCCACACACATTCAAACACATGCATAAAATCATCTCACCCATACCATCACATACCAACACATATAGCATGTCGCTAATACAAAACATATCACACATAATGAATCAAATCATGATTTTCCACACATAACGCATCCATTCCCAATTCTCACCACAATTCATCACAACTCACTCATATACATCACAATGTATATATATATATATATAAAGCCAAGCATATTCATCATGCACACTTTCACAATTCTTATCATTCTACATAAACATACATATTCATGTTTATTCAACAATGCACCATTATAAAGATTATAAATGCAAATCATAGAGACCGACTCACGACTCTATGCAATTGCAATGCGGTACCGACTCAATCATCTCAAGTTCACTCAGGAACTCTACTGGAACCATCGCTCGTTACATCACTGTAACTCCCCGTCGGGCATACGATGTTCCCCATCGCTCACACCTCTTATTTTTAAGGCACACGATCCGATCTGATCGCTCACACCTCTTATTTTTAAGGCACACAACGTTTATGGATCGTTCACACCTCTTTGTATAAGGCACACGACCCGACCGCTCACACCTCTTTGTATAAGGCACACGATCATCTATAACCAACGCTCACACCTCTTATGTTTAAGGCACATGATCCATCCGATCGCTCACACCTCTTATCTTTAAGGCACACGAGGTTATAACGGGTTCTCATTAGAATCCCTCAACACAATAATGCACATCATTATGCTTCACATGCAAATGACCCAAGACATTCTTGAAATGCATATATATTCACAATATAATCATGCATTCATCTCATTCAATCACATACAATCTATATACATTCACACCAATGCACTATTGTATGATTCGCATCCAAACACACATTGCATTTATTTACCTTTCGGCCATAATTCATCACCACAACATGTCATCACATGCATTATCATCACACAACAACATACAAGTCATACGACATCCATATCCACAGCACATTGCATAATACACATCATCATATTCATGCATTAAAAACAATTCAAACAATGCACATGTTTGCCATAGGGCCACAACCCATCATCACAACATTTCATCATGTATATTCACATCATATAACGGTCTACAAGCTACACGTTACATGTCACAAGCATATATCATGCTAACACATCAATCACACACATTGTACGCGATAAAAACCCGACAACCCAACACTTTTCCAAAACCACGACCTAAATAAATCATATACTGCCCTCCAAACCATTTTTAATAGAAAGAGCTTTTCATTAGCTTTCCAACGCTTCGAACGGCGACCAAAACGGACTTACGGTTTGAAAATTACGACGAAAACAAAATTGGAAAATATCATGTTCGCTCCAGTATTCGCTAGGCGAACCCTAGCGAACCAAGGCAGTGGAAAACAGTCATAAAGTTCGCTAGGTGAACCTCTAGGCGAACATTCGCCCGTTCCTTCACTGGGGTTCGCTAGGCGAACCCGCGAAACCCAGAATTCGCAGCAGCGTCAACCTAGGTCATATGGGACCAAAATACCTCATTTTTACCACCCAAACCCTTCTAATTCATACCAGAACAACCAAAACATGTTTAGACATAATCAACGAGTATTCTACGCGGTTTATATCGAATTTCATCCGTGAAAACATCGATTTCTATCAATTGCTCCTAATTTGAATCGATACGAAAAGTCGCGAAACAACCAAAACAATGACAACAAACAACACATATACATACACAAGCAAGATATAATTGAAACTTCTCACCCTTACCCGATTAATCGCGAGTGAAACGGAGAATCTTCGATTTTCCCCTCTTTTCTTCTTCTCCCTTTCTTTCCTCTCTTTTCCCTTCTTTTCCTTTTCTTTCTCTTTCTCTCTCTCTATTTCTATTTATAACAAAATATCTAACTACCCAAAATGACCATTTTGCCCTTACGCTCAAATATCTCCCAAACGCTCTCAAAATGCGATAACACATAAGCATACCGATGAAATATATTTCGGAAATAAAAGTTGAAAAGAAATAATAATTTAATACAAATATTTTATCTATCTGAGAAATTAACCAATTAGCAGGTAAAATACCATAAATTCACACATTTCACAAAATTCAAATAAATGAAATAAATAAATAGAGTTAAAATAAATCGGGGCGTTACATCAGCTGCTTCAATCACTCCATTCATCTTAGGCCAGTAGGGAGATGAGTTATGATGTTCAATTTTGAATTCAACGCATAATTCCTTCATCATTTTGTTGTTCAAATTCGATCCATTATCAGAAATGATCTGGCTTGGGACACCGTAACGACAGATGAGATTGTTCTTGATAAAACGAACCACCATTTGTCTGGTTACATTGGCGTATGACGCATCACGTTAATTTTAGGTACGTCGTTCCATTGATTCACACTAATCATGGAGGATAAGGTAGCAAGTACATCAGCCATGCTGTTCTCTTCACGAGGAATGTGATGAAGTTCAACTTTGTTAAAGAAAGGTAACAATCTTCTCGCGTAGTCTTTGTAAGGGATCAATCCAGGTTGACGTGTGTTCCATTCTCCTTTGACCTGATTTATAACCAAAGTAGAGTCTCCATAGACATCCATATTCTTTATCGTTAAGTCCATATCTCCCTGCTCAAATGGAATTAGATTGTGTTCATGGATATTTTGGAAAGCTGGTATATCATACTTCAACTTTGATGTTTGAATTTGGTCTTGATTCATCTTGGATCATGGTGAAAAATAGGTTCAAAGTTGGCTAAAACACAAAACAGATTCTGTCCAAAATTTCTCTAAGTGTCAAAGTTTAAAAGTGTGGAAACCCTAACTTCATGGCTTCATATATCAAAATCTATGTACTTTTTGGGAATCCAACCTAAGTGACAAAGTTGTAGTATGTAACAAGCTCTTCAATTTGATCTTTGGATCAAAGAAAATGGTTATTTGGTTTGGAAGTTATGACCTTGCAAAGTAGGGTAAAAAATCATTGTTTTTCATGACTTAGAAAAATTTCCAAGTTTTCTAAGGTTGCCCTTTTTACAAGTAACCTCACTTTTCTTGAATTTTTCTTGATTAATCATGATCCAAATCACATATTAACATTTTCCTTGGTTTGAAGAGACCATGTTTGACCAAAAACTCCAAAAGTCAAACTTGACTTTGGGCACAGTTGACTTTTGTATCAGATGAACTTTGATTTTTGTGATCCTTTATGAAATCAAACCTTTGGCCTATTTGAACACCATGGATAGACTCAAAGGGTGTTTTTGAGTGTCTTCAATCATGCCCCAAGGTTTGGGATCATGTCTTGGTCAAAAGTCAAAGGTACAGTTGACTTTTTTCATCAGAAACCCTAGTTTGTGGTCCATATGAATTTGAATCCTTGCATTACTTATGAATCAAGTTCTTTGGATCAATCCAATCATATGAAGGGACTAATGTGATGCATTTTAGGTCCTTGAAACATATCTTGAAGTATTGGATCATGCCTAGATAAAAAATTCACTTTGGAGGCCCTGATTAACCAAAACCCTAATTGGTGCGCCAGATGAACTTGGGGCTTGATTGATTTAAATGATTTAGACTTGTGCTTGATTTTTTGAAGGATATCTATTGATCTTCATGGATGAATAGGGACTTGAGATGTTGAATATCATGCCCATTCTTGATTGATTCTTTGTCTGAGTATCTTTTGAGGCTCAAAACCCTAATTGGTAATCAAATGACACAAACAAGAATCTTTGTATCTCCCAATGGGTTAGTGATGCATAAAAGTATACACACATATGATGCTAATGAAATTCAAATGATGTGGGATATTAGGGTAAAAAATTAGGGTATGACAAAACGCACTCTTTACATCAAGCTGCTATAGATTTAGATCAAATGCAGCACACATCGCCAAGACCACTCTGATTGTGGTGAGTCTTACCATAGGAGAAAATATCTCATTGAAATCAATACCTTTTTTCTGAGCATATCCTTTGACCACCAATCCTGCACGATATCATTCCACCTGATCGTTGTCATCTCGCATAATTTTGAACACCCATTTGTTGCTGATGGCTCCGACCTTAATGAAGTTCAACAAGTTCCCATGTGTTATTTCTATGTAAGGCTTCAATTTCCTCCTGCATTGCTACCATCCACAGAGAAGCATCTGAACCATTTAATGCCTCATGAAAGGTTGATGGTTCTCCATCTTCTAATAGAAGACAATATGCATCATGACTTTCCATCACATTGTCATACCCCAAATTTGTCCTACCTGTATATAATCTTCATTTATACATCCACCCACTGACAATTATTCGGAAAAATCCAAAAAAAATATGTTGTCTTCAACTTCATCTCCCTTTTATTTTATTTTTTTATCCATTTTTATTCATATCCACCTTTTAACCATTTTTATCCTTCATCCAATCCACATTTCCTAATAATTCATTATCCATTTTTCTTAATCATTACCACTTCATTAATCCAAATTAATCCATATCCATTTTATCCATATTTTTATCCATATATTTCCAAATCCACGTTTCATACCCAATTGTCTATCATGTCCATTTTTTTCACATCTTATTATAAGCCCATTTCTCATTTTTTTCTTTCTTTTATTACACACTTAAAGTCCAAAAGCATTATCAAAGAAGTCAACAAAGGTCAATAATTTATCAATTCCAAAAACTCATTTACAACAATTCATAGTCATTTATTCAGATTCATTACAAGGAAAAATAAAAAAAATGATTTCACATTATTCTACATACAAGCCCATGAGACTAAAGGCCCATTGTCCATTGTTACAACAATTGAAAAAAAAAAAGAGAAAGTCATGAAGACTTTTGCCTTCGGATGCTTTTCCACAAGGCCATTAAATCACAACAAACACTACTCTCCAAATACCACCGGACCGTACTGCTGCATACCCTCTGCGCATGAAAGTGACATTATGCCAAACTCTGCATCAATGCAACAACAGACAGCAGACCTGCTAAATCAACATAACCAGTCCCGCTTTACTTGCAATTGAAAATGACTCATCAAGCATATTATGGACAAGAATTGAGAAATGCAAAAAATTGGGAAATTAGTGTAAAAGAAGAGGAACAGAACAAGAGGGGCGGGGGGGGGGAGAAAAATTTTGAAAGAGAAAAAGAACCTTCCTTCATTTTCAAACACCACCCTCCTTCTACGCACAACATCACCAATCCGCCCTTAACCTCCTTCATCCACCCTTCATCTTCCGCCGCATAAACTTCCTCCATCCACCTTCACGCCTCAACCCAACCTCGTCTCAATTCCTTCTACAACCCACAAACAACTCAACCTTTCTCCAACCACCGTAACTCCCTCCGATCACCGCGAACCAACAGCAACACAAAAACCGAGCCGCCAAACCCTTCCGAATTTCTTCTTCTCCATTACCACCTCAAACCACACATCAACAACAACAGAGCCAACACTCGACCTCCGACCTTTCACAATAACTTCAGCTCAAAACCCAACAATAACCTTTAACCCCTAAATCAATAACCAAAACCAAATCGAACAACAACAACCTCAACCCTTCAACACCCTTCAAACCCATTCCCATTCAAAACCCAGATACAAACCAGAACAGAGGTGAGTGAGATGAAGAGAGTTTGTACAAAAAAAATCAAAACAGAGATGAGTTGAAAACATACCGAACCGTGTGAGAAGTCGAAACGGATGAGTACGAGAAGAAGATAGAGGTTGTACGCGAAAGAAAGTGGGAAATGATTTCGTTTTTGGATCTCTTTGTTCATACTCACGCGATAACTCCACACCACCGTCTCTGTTCTTCTTCGTCCGCGATGATGATGATTAGCATCTGAGCACATTTATTTTTTAGTTTTTATTGTGTGAACTTCCCCTGTTTCCTTTCGTTTACTGAACCTTGTTTTTGGCTTTTGTTTTTTTTCTTTAATAATGAAACCTAATAATGTTGCTAAACCGTGTGCCTAATATTGTTAATAACTTGCCATTATTTGTTTTAAGATGGGTTATTGAATCCATCCATTTTTCCTGGGCTGTGATGGTTGATGGGCTTTCCTAAGCCCAAATGATTCCACCATGTTTTGTTCACCCACCTTGTTTCTTAAACCCATCCCTTTATTTTGTTTTCTAATTTAATTTGTTTTCATTTTTTTCCTTCTAATATTTTTTAGTTTTAAAATTGTTAGTTATTATTTTGTTTTTGTTTAAACTATTTAAAATTTTTAATTCTACTCCTATTTTATTTCATTTTTGGCCAATGATATAAAAGCATCTTGATTGGTTTAACAATCTTGATCTATATGAGGCTTACTTATTTTCTTTTTGATTTATTTATTTTTACTTCAATACATTATTTCTACTCATTTATTTTGGGTCAATGAAAACCAAACATCGATTGATTTATCGATTAAATCTCGATAAAGGTGAGACCTTTATTCTTTTTCCTATTTATTTCGACTTTATTTCATTTTTATCATTTTTATCCACTTCAGGTCAATGAAAACCTAAATATCGATTGATTCATCGATTTCTCGATTAAATCTCGATAAAGGTGAGACCTTTATTCTTTTGCCCATTTATTCCGATTTTATTTCATTTCCATTATTTTCCTATTATTTTTATTTATTTTGGGTCGATGAAAACCAAATATCGATCGATTCATCGATTTCTCGATTAAATCTCGATAAAGGTGAGACCTTTATGCTTTGTACTCATATTTTCGATTTAATTTCTTATTTGTCTCTTTATATTTCTTTTATTTTCATTTTTGGTCAATGAAAGTCAAAAGTCAACGATTTATCGATTTCTCGATTAAATTCCGATTAAGACGAGACCAATTTTATTTTATGTCAATATTATATCTTGTCAATATTATCTCGATTATATTGTCGTTCATTCTTATTCATATCCATATCGTATTCGCATTCATGTTTATCTAACCATTTTCATTTGTTCAAACGTTCACTTCCCGATTAAAATACTCAACACATATTCAAACCATTTTTCTTAATTAAATCGCGAAAGAACTGAATTCTTGAGGTCTAGCACCTCTTGGGTTCTTGAGTGATCACCATTGGGGCGCACGCCTTGGGTGGTGTGTCATTCGACCTTTCGCTCCTAAAACACTCGCCATAACTATTTGGACAAAGGAATGCCATTGGAGTCTAGCATTCCATGTGGTACTTTCGTTGTTCATCAAACAATATTTCGTAAATCAATCGAATGAAAAGGTGTCGTTGGGATCTAGCATCCCAATAATGCCCCGATTAGTTGGTTGCGAGGCCGACGTCTCGTTTATCGAATAATCGTCATTCTCCTAAAAAACACTTAACAAACCAAACCATTTTCAAACCAATTCTCGACTCGTCGTCGAGCCACGTTTCGAAACATTCTCGTAGCCGAGTGCCTTTTGCCTCGTCGTCAAATGCACACTCGCACACTTCGTAGGTTTCGTTACTAGGAGCACCCCTAGGGACTAGTATCGATCCTCATCTCTTTTCTCAACCAATTCGATTCGATCTTTTTCAAACGATTTTCTTAATCAACTTACGAAAGGAGGAGATTCTTGGAATCTAGCATTCCTTGGATCTTCGAATGAATGGCTCTTAAGGCACGCCCTTGGGTTGTTATTCGCTCACCCTTTCGTCTTAAAACACTTAATCTTTATCGAACATTTTTGCAATCAAATCACGAAAGAACTGAGTTCTTGGAGTCTCGCATTCCTTGGATTCTTGAGTGACTGCTCCCGAGGCATGCCCCTTGGTTTGTACATCATTCAATCTTTCGTCTCCTAAAATTCAAACACTAACCCCTTTTTCGTGGGCGTACCACGAACTACGACTGCTCTGATTCTTTATTCTCGTCCGAGTAAAGATACGTAGGCACAAAATTGCGATGATCTTGGCAAGCTACCTTCCCTCCATCTTCCGTCTTCCCTCTATCCCTTCCCGTAGTCGAACTACGATTGCTCTGATTTCTCATTTTCGTCCGAATGAGCATACGTAGGCCCGAGATCGCGATGATCTTGCCGAGCACCCTATCCTAAAACCACCCCATTTCCCCTTATTATCTTTTCCCTCTATCTTATCATTTCGCGTTTACCATTGAGAAGAAAACAAACAAGCTTAGATAACATTCCTCACAATTTGAACTAAGAGGTTCCCGTTGAGTACAACGGACATGAGGGGGTGCGCGTACCTTCCCCTCACGTAACCGACTCCCGAACCCGGAATGTGGTTACGACGACCATGTTCTTATCCCTCTCCTTAAAGGTTTTCTCGATATTTTCCTTTCCCTCTTTTGGGATAAATAAAGTTCGGTGGCGACTCTGTCAAACCGTTTTCCGCGCCTTTCGCGCGAGGGTCGTGTCTTCGATTAAGCGATTTTTTCGAGGTGCGACAGCTGGCGACTCTGCTGGGGAAATTTTCTCCATGTAAGAGAGAGTCAAGCCTAACTTAGAGCGATTTGTGAGGAGCGTTATCTTTGTTTGCATGTTTTTTCTCGTTTACGTATTTGTTCTCTTATTGCTTTCTCCTATTGTTCTTGGTTGTTGGATCTTGGGATGATATCATGAGTAAAGCTCTACACCAGAGCTTTGGTAAAAGCAGAGAGAACACATAGGTTAGAATTGGATGTCGAGTAGTGTTAGTCCCCAAGGACTCGCTCCTTGTGTGCTTAGCATGAAAGCTCCCCTAGAGTAGACCTTTTCGTAGATCCTGTTGTAACACAGCTAGCCTGTTGCACGACTTGATTCATGAAGGGTCCGTGACTCTATGAACCAGTCTTAGAACCAAGTTCTATATTGGTGGTCGTGTAGTGTTAGTCTCCAAGGACTCGCTTCTTGTGCGCCTAGCATGAAGACCCCGCTCAGGGGAGACCTTATCGTCATTATCGTCGTAATGCAGCTAGCCTGTTGCGTGACATTGATGCGATTTGTGTCCGTAATCCTGGGAACCTTATCCGTCAACATAGAAGCCATCCTGTGAGTGGGTTTGTGGGTAAAGAACCTAGAACTTTCCTCATAGAGCCTACCTATAGGGTTTCTTTGATCATAGACTTTGCTCATATACCCGTGAACGTCCAACCTCAGAACTGTTTGAACCTGTGATCTGCGATCCTGGATCTTGCATCTTGCATTGCATCTGTTACGCATCTTGCATTGCATTTTCAACCTCAGAATCTCACCTCAACTTCTTTCCTTCTCCAGTAAATCAAGCTGATTCCTCGACACCAGTACGCAACTCGAGCCAACACAAGAAGAACGATGGAGCAGATTCAGCAAGAGCAAGCGGTTTTCAGAGAGGAGTTAGACTCTATGAAGGGAAAGATTGATCAGATTCTTGAAGCCATCATGGCGGCCAGAAGAGAAGAAGAACTGCGTGAAGCTGCTGCTGCCAACAACAATGCACAGGTTCAAGGGTCACCCTCAAGGCTCTCAGCTCCTGTTCCCAACCCCATCACTTATGGGATACTAATGAACTTCACTCCTGCCGCTGAAGGAGCCACCACTCAACCACTTCCAACCCCTGGAGTTACTGTTGGAGCTATTCCGCAAGCCCAACCTGTTGTCACTCAGATTCCTATTCCTCACGCTGAAGAAAACCTGGTAGATCAGTATGATGAGGTACATAATTACCATGCTGCTATCCCAATTGTCAATCCTACTGCTGCTCAGGATTCTGAAGCCATGAAAATGTGTCGTGATCTAGCTGAGAAATTCCGAGTCATGGAGGGGCGCAACTCAAAATCTTTGAATGCTCTGGAAATGTGCTTGGTGCCAGATGTTGTCATTCCTCCCAAGTTCAAAGTACAAGAATTCCCGAAGTACAAAGGCCTCAGTTGTCCCCACATGCATCTAAGGATGTACTACCGCAAGATGGCTGCCTATGCCAAAGATGAAAATCTGATGATCCATTGCTTCCAAGACAGTTTGTCTGGGGCATCACTCGAATGGTATATACAGCTGGAGCATAGCAATGTGCGCACTTGGGATGATCTAGCTGATGCATTTGTCAAGCAATACAAGTACAACACTGACCTTGCTCCGAATCGTACTCAACTTCAGAGTATGGCTCAAAAGGACAACGAATCCTTTAAGGAGTACGCGCAACGATGGAGAGAGCTAGCTGCAAGGGTACATCCACCTCTGGTTGACCGTGAACTGATTGACATCTTCATGGGTACTTTGCAAGGCCAATACTATGAGAAGTTGATTGGTAATGTTTCTGCCGGATTCTCTGATTTGGTGATTCTCGGTGAGAGAATCGAATAGGGTCTGAAGAGCGGAAAGATCCAAGGAGGTTCTAGCAGCCAGTCTCAAGCCAAGAAACTTTTCAACAATGGATTCAAAAAGAAAGAGGGCGAAACAAATGCTGGCTATGCTCAGAAGGGGCAAGCTCAACAAGCTCCCGCTCCAATGCCTTTTCAAATGCCATACTTCCAGTATCCGTATGTTGCTGCTGCGCAATACGCTCCAATGCCTTATCAGCCAACAGTTCAAGCTGTTCAAGCTCCAATGCCTCATCAACAGGCTCCTCAACAATAGTCATACAACCAACAAGGGTATCAGTATCCTCCTCAACATCAACAACAGAGAGCTTCTGAACAACGTCAGCCTAACCCACAAAGGACAAGGAGGTATGATAGAGACTTTGATCATCTGCCAATGACATATACTCAGATCTTTGCTCAATTGATGAAGAAGAGGGCCATTACTCCCAGAGACTTGGCTCCTCCAACTGTCATTCCCCCAGATTATGATTCTAATGCTCATTGCGAGTTTCATAAGGGTGCTCCAGGGCATACGATTGAGGATTGCAGAGCTTTCAAACACAAGGTTCAAGACATGATCGACTCAAAGTATCTCGTGTTCAATGGGAGGGCTCCAAACATCATCAAAAACCCTATGCCGCTGCCAAACTAGTGCCAGCATCAAGTCAAATCAAGTCAAGTCAAGTTCAAGTTTCCCCGAAGAAGGCAGTCATGTTGCCATCCCGTCATTTGCATTCTTGTTATTTTGTCTTTATTTGTTTAAGTACTGTATGCTTTGAACATTGCCTTTCATATTTGGTTTATTAATGTAGTAATTATGCATGTTTTGAATCAGTTATGTCGTATTCACTCATTCTTTCCATTTACTGCAAAACACCGACACATATTTCCACTTCACTCTCTTTATCAACTGTCGTTTAGCAATGATTGGAGGGAGGATGATGACAACGAAATACCCATAATTGCAAATCGTATGCTTTTGGATAAAATCCCGCCGATGATGTACAGGCATTGTTTCAATCCCAAAAACACTGGAGAGACAAGGAGTTAATCCTTAGTAAACCACTTCGAGCCTAGAAGTAGTAGTTTCCTTCGGATCTATAAAACCTTACACTTAACCTGGGGCAGGGTAGTGTTCAGTTAATCCAACTACGCACCCGAATCACAAAGCAAAATTCCACAAGACATGACGGTTGTTCATCAATACCCATGACTTGGCAGTCACAATCATCCAACAAAAACTAAAAAAATAAAAAAAATTAGAAGCCTGCTAAGTCAAGCACCTCAAAGGAGACTTAGGCAAAAATCAAGGCAATCCCGATGGACTCGATAAGCAAAATTAGTCCATGCAAAAGATAGGGACCAAAAGCAAAATCAAAAGAGGCCCTCAAATCCTCAACAAAAACAAAATAAGATTCAGCGATCACGATCTCAAAGGGTCACTGACATCCATCAAAACCAAAATAAGGTGACTGCCATTGCAAGCATACCGTGAGCCATCACTCTTACAAACCTCAACTCTTTTGGAATACAAACATGTGCAGATTTAACTGAACGTAGGACTGGAGATCATCACGAAGAAAAGGGTGGGTACAAATCAAATTTGAGCCTAATATCCTTTATTTCTTAAACCATAAACCAGACCACGTTACAACCCTCGAAAGACCTAATTGAGGCGAGGTTTATTCTGAAAGCATACTATCGCAAGGTTGCGTAAACTGACTCCCCATATTTGCTAATCTTCAGTATTGGTGTCATTCTCCTTGCTATATTTTTCACACCATCAGAATCAGCACACGTTTGGGCTAACGGTCCATTCGTCTTACTATCACGACACTCCAATAAACGACTCTTTTTCACAACTTGCATGAGTATTACATTAAGATTACCATTTGTGAATGTGCAATTTTAACTGCAAATCAGTGCTAGACATTACATCAACTCCGACAAGGGGCAATCAAAGAGGAACTTGAACTTCCAGTGGTGCCGACCGAAGCAAGACTCCCTCAAAACCCACAAGTCTGGAGCAAATCTTTCAGCAGCTCAACCAGGGGCAAGCCATTTCAAGACATCTCAAAGCACATCAAATCCCAACCTCCAAAGATCAGGCTTGGTTAATCAGGAGCAAACCATTACCATGTTCAGACTGGGGCAAGCCTTGTTGCAGAAGGTCATCCTGACCGACAAGCACAAAAGCAAGTGGTCAAATTCGAGGCTTCAAGAGCATCTTCTTCTACTTCAATCACGGCGTCTTCAACGAACTGAGTGTCGAGAAAATCAAATCCCTCCCACCGCCCAAAAGTCCAATCCTCACTGGCAACTACCAAAAGTCCACCACGCTGGCGCCTTTGAAACTTGTCCAATCACCCGTCTGCAATCATATGCATCATACGCATCGCATTCAACATCATAAACATCATAAACATCATATGCATCATGTGTATGCCAAAACCTAATCATACTTCCCCAGCACTTGCATCTCCGCGCGTCAGCATTTGCATTGCACGTCATTACAAAATCAAGCATTCATGCATGCGCAAGATCCAGGATCAATCTCAAGACTGCAAGACGATCTTCAGCCCAGTCAGGGGCATCATCTTCAGCAAGTTCATGGGCGTTCCTCATGAAAATTTTCAACCTTTTATTGATCAAGCTCAAGAGCATCTCAGCCCAGTCAGGGGCATCTCCTTCAAGTGCATGGGCGTTCCTCATGAAGTTCTTCAACCTTCTGTTGATGAAGCTGTGATTTCCAAACAAGTCAGTGTGGACATTCTTCATTGAGTTGTGTTCCTCAACCTTTTGTTGCTGAGGTCGTCATCCTCATCCCAACCAATAAACATTCCTCCGAGTCAGTGGGCGTTCCTCATTGAATTTTTTCTTCAAGTCGAACTACGTCTACCCTGATTCTTTATTCTCGTCCGAGTAAAGATACGTAGGCACAAGGTTGCGGAGATCTTGGCGGGTTACCTTCTCCATTTTTCACTATTTTCCTTTCCTTTTCGTGGGCTCTCCTAATTGTTTTCTTTACTTCAACCTTTTGATGATGTCTCCAGATAAGCCTCACTCATCTCATCCCCAGCAAACTTGACCTTTTGTCAATTGCCTTACTATCATCCTTTTGGTGATAGCCAAACCCAATTAACTCAATTCAACCTGCATCCTTTTGGTATTGGTAACCCTCAAATAAAAACTTTTCTATCATCCTTTTGGTGATAGTTGAAACCATGTCATTTCAATTCAACCTTCATCCTTTTGATGTTGGTCCACACGAATAAGAAGTTCCTATCATCCTTTTGGTGGTAGTAGCTTGTTTTGATCCGTCATCCTTTTGGTGTCGCCGATCCATAAACTCTTGGTCTGTGTGTCATCCTTTTGGTGAATGACAGCCTTTGTGTGTGTGCCCTATTATCCTTTTGGTAATAGCCGGCTGTGTTGTGTACCATACTATCCTTTTGGTAGTAGCAGGCTGTGTGGGTGTGCCCTATTATCCTTTTGGTAATAGCAGGTTGTGTTGTGTGCCATACTATCCTTTTGGTAGTAGCAGGCTGTGTGTGTGCCCTATTATCTCGTCGGTAATAGCAGGCTGTGTGTGCGTGCCCTATTATCTCGTCGATAATAGCAGGCTGTGCGTGTGTGCCCTATTATCTCGTCGGTAATAGCAGACTTTGACCTCATTTCCATCCTTTTGGTGGAAGGGTCTGTGTGTGTGTGTGCCCTATTATCTCGTCGGTAATAGCAGGCTGTGTGTGTGTGCCCTATTATCTCTTCGGTAATAGCAGGCTGTGCGTGTGTGCCCTATTGTCTCGTCGGTAATAGCAGGCGTTGACCTTATTTTCCATCCTTTGGGTGGAAGGGTCTGTGTGCGTGTGTGCCCTATTATCTTGTTGGTAATAGTAGGTTTTGACCTCATTTCCATCCTTTTGGTGGAAGGGTCTGTGTGTGTGTGTGCCCTATTATCCTTTTGGTAATAGCAGGCTGTGTGTGTGCCCTATTATCCTTTTGGTAGTAGCAGGCTGTGTTGTGTGCCATACTATCCTTTTGGTAGTAGCAGACTGTGCGTGTGTGCCCTATTATCTCGTCAGTAATAGCAGGCGTTGACCTCATTTCCATCCTTTTGGTGGAAGGGTCTGTGTGTGTGTGTGCCCTATTATCTCGTCGGTAATAGCAGGCTGTGCGTGTGTGCCCTATTATCTCGTCGGTAATATCAGGCCACGACCTCATTTTCATCCTTTTGGTGGAAGGGTCCGTGTGCGTGTGTGCACTATCATCCTTTTGGTGATAGGTCTGTCATCCTTTTGGTGTCAGATTTCTTGTATTTCAACCTCCCAATCCCTTTTCTTTCTTTACGGACAAATTCATGGTCTTCTTCATATCTAATTGTCTTCTACCACGAAAGATCGAACTCCTTAACAGTTCATCTAACTCGGTTTAAGCCAATTAGATAGGGGCATCTGCCATACCCCAAATTTATCATACCTGTATATAATCTTCATTTATACATCCACCCACTGACAATTATTCGGAAAAATCCAAAAAAAATATGTTGTCTTCAACTTCATCTCCCTTTTATTTTATTTTTTTATCCATTTTTATTCATATCCACCTTTTAACCATTTTTATCCTTCATCCAATCCACATTTCCTAATAATCCATTATCCATTTTTCTTAATCATTACCACTTCATTAATCCAAATTAATCCATATCCATTTTATCCATATTTTTATCCATATATTTCCAAATCCACGTTTCATACCCAATTGTCTATCATGTCCATTTTTTTTCACATCTTATTATAAGCCCATTTCTCATTTTTATTTCTTTCTTTTATTACACACTTAAAGTCCAAAAGCATTATCCAAGAATTCAACAAAGGTCAATAATTTATCAATTCCAAAAACTCATTTACCACAATTCATAGTCATTTATTCAGATTCATTACAAGGAAAAAAAATGATTTCACATTATTGTACATACAAGCCCATGAGACTAAAGGCCCATTGTCCATTGTTACAACAATTGAAAAAAAAAGAAGAGAAAGTCATGAAGACTTTTGCCTTCGGATGCTTTTCCACAAGGCCATTGAATCACAACAAACACTACTCTCCAAATACCACCGGACCGTACTGCTGCATACCCTCTGCGCATGAAAGTGACATTATGCCAAACTCTGCATCAATGCAACAACAGACAGCAGACCTGCTAAATCAACACAACCAGTCCTGCTTTACTTGCAATTGAAAATGACTCATCAAGCATATTACAGACAAGAATTGAGAAATGCAAAAAATTGGGAAATTAGTTTAAAGAAGAGGAACAGAACAAGAGGGGGGGGGGGGGAGAAAAATTTCGAAAGAGAAAAAGAACCTTCCTTCATTTTCAAACACCACCTTCCTTCTACGCACAACATCACCAATCCGCCCTTAACCTCCTTCATCCACCCTTCATCTTCCGCCGCACAAACTTCCTCCATCAACCGTCACGCCTCAACCCAACCTCATCTCAATTCCTTCTACAACCCACAAACAACTCAACCTTTCTCCAACCACCGCAACTCCCTCCGATCACCGCGAACCAACAGCAACACAAAAACCGAGCCGCCAAACCCTTCCGAATTTCTTCTTCTCCATTACCACCTCAAACCACACATCAACAACAACAGAGCCAACACTCGACCTCCGACCTTTCACAATAACTTCAGCTCAAAACCCAACAATAACCTTCAACCCCTAAATCAATAACCAAAACCAAATCGAACAACAACAACCTCAACCCTTCAACACCCTTCAAACCCATTCCCATTCAAAACCCAGATACAAACCAGAACAGAGGTGAGTGAGATGAAGAGAGTTTGTACAAAAAAAATCAAAACAGAGATGAGTTGAAAACATACCGAACCGTGTGAGAAGTCGAAACGGATGAGTACGAGAAGAAGATAGAGGTTGTACGCGAAAGAAGGTGGGAAATGATTTCATTTTTGGATCTCTTTGTTCATACTCACGCGATAACTCCACACCACCGTCTCTGTTCTTCTTCGTCCGCGATGATGATGATTAGCATCTGAGCACATTTTTTTTCTTCAGTTTTTATTGTGTGAACTTCCCCTGTTTCCTTTCGTTTACTGAACCTTGTCTTTGGCTTTTGTTTTTTTTCTTTAATAATGAAACCTAATAATGTTGCTAAACCGTGTGCCTAATATTGTTAATAACTTGCCATTATTTGTTTTAAGATGGGTTGATGAATCCATCCGTTTTTTCTGGGCTGTGGTGGTTGATGGGCTTTCCTAAGCCCAAATGATTCCACCATGTTTTGTTCACCCACCTTGTTTCTTAAACCCATCCCTTTATTTTGTTTTCTAATTTAATTTGTTTTCATTTTTTTCCTTCTAATATTTTTTAGTTTTAAAATTGTTAGTTATTATTTTGTTTTTGTTTAAACTATTTAAATTTTTTAATTCTACTCCTATTTTATTTCATTCTTTGGCCAATGATATAAAAGCATCTTGATTGGTTTAACAATCTTGATCTATATGAGGCTTACTTATTTTCTTTTTTATTTATTTATTTTTACTTCAATACATTATTTCTACTCATTTATTTTGGGTCAATGAAAACCAAACATCGATTGATTTATCGATTTCTCGATTAAATCTCGATAAAGGTGAGACCTTTATTCTTTTTCCTATTTATTTCGACTTTATTTCATTTTTATCCACTTCAGGTCAATGAAAAACTAAATATCGATTGATTCATCGATTTCTCGATTAAATCTCGATAAAGGTGAGACCTTTATTCTTTTGCCCATTTATTCTGATTTTATTCCATTTCCATTATTTTCCTATTATTTTTATTTATTTTGGGTCGATGAAAACCAAATATCGATCGATTCATCGATTTCTCGATTAAATCTCGATAAAGGTGAGACCTTTATGCTTTGTACTCATATTTTCGATTTAATTTCTTATTTGTCTCTTTATATTTCTTTTATTTTCATTTTTGGTCAATGAAAGTCAAAAGTCAACGATTTATCGATTTCTCGATTAAATTCCGATTAAGACGAGACCAATTTTATTTTATGTCAATATTATATCTTGTCAATATTATCTCGATTATATTATCGTTCATTCTTATTCATATCCATATCGTATTCGCATTCATGTTTATCTAACCATTTTCATTTGTTCAAACGCTCACTTCCCGATTAAAATACTCAACACATATTCAAACCATTTTTCTTAATTAAATCGCGAAAGAACTGAATTCTTGAGGTCTAGCACCTCTTGGGTTCTTGAGTGATCACCATTGGGGCGCACGCCTTGGGTGGTGTGTCATTCGACCTTTCACTCCTAAAACACTCGCCATAACTATTTGGACAAAGGAATGCCATTGGAGTCTAGAATTCCATGTGGTACTTTCGTTGTTCATCGAACAATATTTCGTAAATCAATCGAATGAAAAGGTGTCGTTGGGATCTAGCATCTCAATAATGCCCCGATTAGTTGGTTGCGAGGCCGACGTCTCGTTTATCGAATAATCGTCATTCTCCTAAAAAACACTTAACAAACCAAACCATTTTCAAACCAATTCTCGACTCGTCGTCGAGCTACCCTTCGAAACATTCTCGTAGCCGAGTGCCTTTTGCCTCGTCGTCAAATGCACACTCGCACACTTCGTAGGTTTCGTTACTAGGAGCACCCCTAGGGACTAGTATCGATCCTCATCTCTTTTCTCAACCAATTCGATTCGATCTTTTTCAAACGATTTTCTTAATCAACTTACGAAAGGAGGAGATTCTTGGAATCTAGCATTCCTTGGATCTTCGAATGAATGGCTCTTAAGGCACGCCCTTAGGTTGTTATTCGCTCACCCTTTCGTCATAAAACACTTAATCTTTATCGAACATTTTTGCAATCAAATCACGAAAGAACTGAGTTCTTGGAGTCTCGCATTCCTTGGATTCTTGAGTGACTGCTCCCGAGGCACGCCCCTTGGTTTGTACATCATTCAATCTTTCGTCTCCTAAAATTCAAACACTAACCCCTTTTTCGTGGGCGTACCACGAACTACGACTGCTCTGATTCTTTATTCTCGTCCGAGTAAAGATACGTAGGCACAAGATTGTGATGATCTTGGTGAGCTACCTTCCCTCCATCTTTCGTCTTCCCTCTATCCCTTCCCGTAGTCGAACTACGATTGCTCTGATTTCTCATTCTCGTCCGAATGAGCATACGTAGGCCCGAGATCGCGATGATCTTGCCGAGCACCCTATCCTAAAACCACCCCATTTCCCCTTATTATCTTTTCCCTCTATCTTATCGTTTCGCGTTTACCATTGAGAAGAAAACAAACAAGCTTAGATAACATTCCTCACAATTCGAACTAAGAGGTTCCCGTTGAGTACAACGGACGTGAGGGGGTGCGCGTACCTTCCCCTCACGTAACCGACTCCCGAACCCGGAATGTGGTTGTGACGACCATGTTCTTATCCCTCTCCTTAAAGGTTTTCTCAATATTTTCCTTTCCCTCTTTTGGGATAAATAAAGTTCGGTGGCGACTCTGTCGAACCGTTTTCCGAGCCTTTCGCGCGAGGGTCGTGTCTTCGATTAAGCAATTTTTTCGAGGTGCGACACACATATTCTGAGTGCCAAGATTGTTTTCTTATCTGATGTGTTGTTCTTTTGGGATCTACATTATTGACCTCATTTAGTTCTTGTTCTTCGTGCACTGGCTCTGCTTCAGAAGAATCATTTTCTCCTGACTTTTCTTCCATCTCCACTGTAGTAGTCTCATTTATAGTGTTGTCATATTTTTTCTCCTTTTGTAGTTTATTTTCTACAAAGATTACATATCTGCTAACAATAATCTTGTGGGCAGCGGGATCCCACAGACGATACCCCTTCACATTGTCAACTTAACCCAAAAATATGCATTTTTATGGATTTTGGGTCCAACTTTGTTCTTTCTTGGGAGTTGTACATCACGTACACAGGACATCCAAATACATGCAAAGAAGAATAATCACCATGTTTTTCCTTCCACATCTTCATTGGTGTCTTTAAATCAATCGCAGTTGATGGCAATCAATTTATCACCTAACAGGCAGTTTTGACAACTTTTTCTCAGAAAGACTTTGCCAATCATGTTGTTTTCAGCATAGCTCTCGTCCTCTCCAGGAGAGTTCTATTCATTCGCTCTGCTACACCATTCTGCTGAGGTGTATAAGCAACAGTAAACCACTGTTTAATACTTTATTGCTTGCAGAATGTCAAGAAATCACCATCTGTATATTCTCCTCCATTATCTGTCCTCAAGCACTTAATTCTTTTCCCAGTTTCAAGTTCCATTCGTGCTTTGAACTCCTTGAATACTAAATACACATCTGACTTCTTGATCGGGTACACCTATAGTCTCCTAGAGTAATCATCAATGAATGATACAAAATATTTTCCTCCTCCAATGAACATTTCTGATGACTCCCACACGTCATAATGAATCAAGTCTAGTATGTGTTTGCTTCTAGCAGTTGACTTAGAAAACTTTATTTTATGGTGCTTGCTTATCACACAGTACTCACAGAAAGGTAAATTTACCGACTTGAGCATGTGTATGAGATTACATTCTGCAAGAACTTTCAAGTCTCATTCTGACATATGGCCTAGTCTGCGATGCCATATCATTGTTGTTTCTTCCTGGCTTCCAGTTGCTACTAATGAATATGCTTTTTTCAACGTGTCTCCCAAAAGCATATATAGATTTGCAGCGACCTTCTCTGCTTTCATCACTACTAGCGAACCTTTCACCACTTTCAAGATCCCACCTTGAACATGGGTCTTGCATCCGAGGTTATCTAGTTGCCCAATAGACAATAAATACTTCGTCAATCCTTTCGCATGTCGTACCCCTTGAAGTGTGCGGATAATACCATCATACATTTTCATTTTGACAGTACCAACTCCAGCAATTTCCAAAGCATGGTCATTCCTTATCAATACATGTCTTTTCGAGATAGGTTCATAATTGCAAAACCAGTCTCTTCGTGGAGTCATATGCCATGTTGCTTCTGAATCTACTATCCAACCATTAGTGAGTTAAATTTTGCCTTTGATACTAACTGCTGCTCTGCTGTAAAGGATTTCTCCATTAGCAGAGGTACTAGCAATACATCCTTGAGATGTACTTGCTTCAGAAGACTTCTCGCCATTCTTCTTGTTGAACCAACATTCTTTCTTCAAGGGTTCTCTATTGCCACAAATGTAGTATTTGAGGTTTATTCTTCTTTGAGATTTTGATCTACCATGATTTTGACTCCCACTGGGACCACGTTCCGTTGATCTACCTCTTGTAATCGTCAAAGCTTCTATTCATTTTGAGCTTTCTTGCTGATCTTTCTTACTTTTACGCCTGAATTTTTCTTCAAGAACAGCTCCAGCGACATCATTAAAGGATAGACGATCAACAATATTATTGTTTGTAATATTGATGACGAGTTGATCATACAATTATTGATGATGAGTTGATCTAATATACTTGACAAAACTGAATCTGCCATTGCTAAGTGCAAATTGGCAACAACATTATCATCCATCTCTCTCCACTTTTCATCAGTTATATCTGTAGGTATACCTTTAATTGCTGGTGAGCAATTATCCTTCCTCAGGATTGCCTGCATTTTCAATTTCCACAGGGAGAAATTACTCCCTCTGAATTTTTCAATATCAAATTTTGCTGCCATTTTTTTTACCGCACACTAGAATAAATCTAGTATACGTTAACAATCACTGCAACAGAAATAGAGACCGATACCAACCAGGCTCTGATACCACTGTTTGGTATCAGAGTAGTAAGATAAATATCACAAAAATAAGAGATCAAGGAGTAGGAAATTGACACAAAATATTTACGTGGAAAACCCTCAACAAATAAGGAAAAGACCACGAACACCGGTAAAAAAGATTTTCACTAAGTGGAAGAAATTACAACACTTCTCTCTAAATACAAGGAGAAAACAAATTACACACTCTCTCTCTTGTAATAGGAGAACATTCACTAAAAAAACTCTGGCTAAATTACAGTTTTGGTCCTCCTATTTTGTTCAACTCATGAAAATGGCCCCCCTACTTTGTTTTTAAACAGTTTTGGTCCCCCATCACCAATTTTTGTCTAAAATACGTTAAGCTGTAGCTTTTTTTAATACGTGGCATTTCATATCTTGATTATTCTTCCTAATTGCTAATTTATCCTGTATTTATTTTAATAAAACTATGATTCATCTTGATAGTAATGACAAACTATGCAAGACAACAGAGGATTCAAGTTAAGAGTCTAAATATACAAATTAATAAAACAAGAACTTTATCCCACTGTACCATTAACAGTTGAATTGATAACCACTAACACATCCAGCCAACATTCTGTTATTAAATTTAGAAATGAAGATCCCTTGTATTATCAGGTTGTAAACCAGGGTTTCGATTTGGGATTTTCTTCAATCTCAGAAAACGAAGAGAATTTAGATAATACTTTGAAGCGGTTTTGTGTTCTCTGGTTTCGATTTCAGGTTGTTTTGGATTCCTCCGATTTCGATTTCACGTTCTTCTGGGTTCGTTTTATGAAACTTCTGTGTTATGAATGAAGAACAAGAAGAAGATAGCTGAGTGAAGAAAGAAACATTTGGGTTGTTTTAAAAAAACATTTAACATTTTTTTAGTTTTAATTTTATTATTTTTATTACTTTTATTATTTTTAACAATTAAAAACTCTATTAATGAATACAAAATTCATTTATCGCATCTCATGCCAGGTCATCAAATTAATTACACGTATTAAAAAAAGTGACAACTCAGCGTAGTTTGGACAATAATTGGGAATAAGGGACCAAAACTATTTAAATATAAAATAGAGGGACTATTTTCATGAGTTGGATAAAATAGGAGGATCAAAACTGTAATTTAGCCAAAAACTTTATAGGAGAAAATACAATATATTCTTTCTCTCTAAATTTTTCTTTTATGTTATATTGCAATTTTTTTTTGTCATGTTATGAATGAGAAATGCATTTCTATTTATAAGTGTTCATCTTCACAAAACCACAAAAGTTGTTACAAAATTATGGATGCAAAATCATGGGTGTTACTTTCTTTAGTTCACAAATATAATTTTATTCAACCACAATCTTTAATCATAATTTTTAACCATACCCACAATATTTTACCATGACCACATTCTTTTAACACAAATAATTTATATACTTTAACATATTCCCAAAAAGAAGTAATCGTCATGTATATGTCGGTCACTGAATTACTAAAAGTACACCACATAAAAGTAGGTGACACTCTTGTCTAAGAAGATCATGTAGCCCACCATAAAAAGTAGGTACACATTGATGGCAAACTACTATGCATGTGTCTTCCCATTACTTCACCATTTGCGTCACAAACACATGTTGCAACCAAGTGTCTTTCAAACGTATCCTTTAAGAATCTGAATCATGCTTAAGACTTTTTTGTTTTTTATTTTATTTTTCCAATCAACTTCTACTAGGTAAGATGCAATCACACCCACCATTAGGTCACAACATAGACTTTTTTTCATTAGATGTCGTATAATATGTTGACCAAATGATATCAAGCATAAAAAATGGGAGAGGTGAATAATGTTACATGATTTTTGAATTCTTTTTTTACAAAAGATTAAATTTAAGGTTGGTCAGATTTAAGAAATAAAATGAAGTAGAATTAAGCGCGGAAGATAAATTGTACAATTATAAAAGAAGAATGTTAAAAAGGAAAATACTTGTATAGGAACAAACATAATACATGTGTTTACAAACAATTAATAATATTTTTTTATTAATTAAAAATAAAAATGATTCTAATTAAAATCGAAACTAAATTTATAATAAATTAAAATTTTTCTCTCTTTTCATTGGTTGTTCCTAACAATAAAGATTTAGATGCGTTTTCATACAAATTTTTCTCTGTTAGGAAAAACACACTACAATTTATACTAGACCAATCTTATACCACACGATTTAATTCTCTCTTCAAAATTTTTTCCTTAATATTCTCTAACAACTTGAGATTTTACACCAGAATCAACCCATAATCTTCTTACACCAAATTTTTACTCGACTTCAACTTAGAACCTTTATATAACCCATAATCTTGATTTATAGTTACAAATCAGCACATGCATGTACATTAGACTACTAATTTTGTTAAGATTATAGAATTTGAATAAGTTTAGACTGATTCGAGCTCAAAATTTATAATGCAAATAAAACAAACAGTTAAGAAAAAGAGAAGAAACAAAGTCAATATTTGAACAATATGTACTAACTTCTTAATTTATATTTGGAGACTGTAAAAACGTGATCGATTCAACCCTGATTAGAATAAAAATGACACAATGTTATATAGATTTCAAATTTTGGGTTGAGTTTTTTTAACTATTTAAGATTGGAAATGCAGGAGTCAAAGAAAGAAGAAAGGTTTGTGAATTATATGGTGTTTTCAAATTTTAGAATTGAAGTAGTTAAAAAAAAAACACCATGAATTCTAATATTCGAAGGATATTTGTTTTTTTTCAAAATTTTAAGGAATTCTCGAGAACACTAAAAAAAGATTTTTCACGATCTATAACCACACACCTAAAATTTACCATCTTACAAAATTTTATTTCAAAAACAATACTTCCTTAATCATTATCATAAAAAATGACACCCTTTGAATATTTATATAGCTTTAACATGATAGAATAATTACTTTATTTTTATTTTGAATATGAAGAAAAATAGGTGTATAATATTTTGAATATTTTTATTGTGGCAATCTATGATTCTGATGAAGGTAAAATTTTTTGTTGGCCCAATAATGGATAGATTACCAACTCGATTCAATCTAACGGTTAGGGCGGTAATTTCCGATCCCCACGACATAGTTTGTGTTTTTTGTTTTCATAAGATTGAAACGGTTGATCACATTATGATAACTTGTCCAAGGATATTGGTAGTGTAGAAAGAAATATCGGCGTGGTTGGGAGTCTCGTGGATCGAATCACTTAACTGTAAAGATCATTTGTTGGAGTGGTTTATTCGTTTGGTTCGCCATACATCTAAATAAACTGCGATCTTA
Source organism: Lathyrus tuberosus (assembly GCA_022829125.1). Taxonomy (NCBI): domain Eukaryota; kingdom Viridiplantae; phylum Streptophyta; class Magnoliopsida; order Fabales; family Fabaceae; genus Lathyrus; species Lathyrus tuberosus. Next base: position 10,694,025 of record JALAZF010000123.1, on the reverse strand, counting down.
ATATGGTTTTCCGCTTGCTGGATTTTTTGGTGGGCTAGAAACCAAGCCATCTTTAATGACGGAGTAACTTGTGATTTCGATCTAGTACATAAAATTATGAAGATGTCTTGGTTATGGCTAACTATAGGATCACCCAAGGATTTTGTGTGTTCTTTTTATGATTGGTCTAAACATCCTATAGATTTTTTATGATGGTTGTTGTAATTATGATTGCTTTTGAACTCATGCTTCATTAGTGCCACAATAGTGTATTGGTGTTGTTGTGGACGAAGCCATGTTTTGCGTCGTCTCAGGATACAATATCTTTCGGTTTTGAAAAGGTTTTAGGATTGCACAGCGGCAAAAAAAATAGTTTGATTGGTTATATGTATTTTAGGTGAATGATGAACGTTTGATGAGAATTAATTTCTCAAAGAGTTACGTCAGAATGCTAGATCCCAACGACCTTAAAATTAGAGTATAAAACATCAAACCCTAAAATTAAGATTGTAAATAACTGTATTAGAAAAAAACAACCATTTCATAAAGTTTAAGTATTTGAAGCAATAAGTAAAAAAAATATAGACCGGAAAGGTAAAAATAAATTTCAAAAGAAATAAATCACAGTATCAAAATAAAGAAAAGTGGAGAGTTATTATGGATCTGCTTTTTTCGAGGTACGACACCTCTGCATTTGACAATCTTATTTCCTCGCGATAGTACATGAATGATGGTTGGTTTAAAGCATACCCCACATTCACAACTTTTTTTCGAAGATTTCTGTCTTTGATTTCCCGCATAAAATTTTGAGCAATGTGTCTTATGCACTAGACATGGACAAAAGGAGGATTGTGCCAACCATTAGCAAGATTATTATAAGCGCTCTCAATAGACACATGTCTATCAGAAATCAAGCATAAGTTGGGTTGCATAACGACATGTGTTATGAAATTTCTAAGAAAGAGACTCCAACCTCCACTAGTCTCACCTGCAACTAGAGCAAAGACAATTGGAAATATATTATTGTTTCCATCTTGTGCATCTTCCATTAGCATTATTCCCTTGTATTTTTCATATAACCATGTTCCATCAACTTGAATAACAGGTTTGCAGAATGCAAAACCTTTGATGCACGATTGAAATGCCCAGAAGAGACGAGAGAATATTCTATTTCCATCAACACAAGTTCTATCGTGAGTATATGCTGGAAGAAACTCGAAAACTACAACTGTTCCAAGAACATATTTTTGAAGTGCTATCAAATATTGTTGAAGTTGACTGTAAGATTTTCCCCAATTGCCATATACTTGTTCAACTACCTTAATTCCTGCAATCCATGCTTTCCTGTATGATGGAGTATAGTTGAACTGTGCAACGATATGAGAGATTATTGTGCTCACCTTCACAGGCGAATCTATGCTTACAAGATGCAAAATCTCTTGGCATATTAATTGAGAGCTTAGTTTACCATGATCTTGTCTAAGAATGGTGGTAGTGCAACTGTGAGGTGGACCAATCGAACTTATCTCCCAACAATTACTTCTTTTCCGATATGACGCTGCTAACCGAAACATGCAAAGCTTGTTACGACAAAGTATCAAATATTAATGAAAGTATTTTTGAGTAACTTTTAGGTAAACGCTTGACACGAGTCAATATGAGGGGCAAAAAAAATTAAATTAAAGTGGCTCAAAGATAATTATTCTGCAATAACATTAACCGAAGATTCTCTTGAACATGAGAAAATAATAATAAAAACTAGATTTTATATCATGCTATTAATATGTTTATTTTTATTTCCGGATACAACTAGTTCTTCTATACATATTATGTATTTACCTTTCTTAAAGGATATAAATAAAATACGAACATATAGTTGAGGGTTCAACTGTTTATGGCTCTATAAATCTTTGTGTAACAATGCATAAAAAAATACTTGTACTTTTACTAGATGCGCTGTTTTGCTTCAAGCTTGGGGTGGGTCGAGAATGACCAATCTAGCATCAATCAACTACTGTGCATTCGTATTTCTATACGCAACAAAGTAATTCTATAACAAATAGTTTATACTAATAATATCCTTCTACTTAATTTATACTATTAACAACAAATAATTTATATCATTCTTTTAGGTGGTCGACACGTGGAACGAATTACGACAATTGTCCTCATTACACCATCATACAATACAAAAATCTATTGGATCACTTGGAACAAAATGATGTATTATCACTAACCTATTTATTTTAAATTAAGTTATTTTTATTATTAACGTATGCTAAACTTATTTTTTTCTACAACTGTTTATTTGGAGACCATATCTAGATTTAGAAGGCATACATGAAGTGAATCAACAAGATGTTTCTGTTTGGAGTGAAAAAACACCGATTATTGTGTTCACTACTGTGGAGATGCACCACAATGATCGAGTGAAACTTCAATTCGACATGCTTCAAGAAGTTCTGAGTCCTTCGAGATGCTTTGCTCAATACCACAATAGTGAAGTCTCAGACAAATAGGACTACGACGATTGGACATTATATGAAAATACAGAGTGCCGTGAATGGAAGCGTCACTGTTATTTAGTCATAACCGACACTGTACTGCCAAAGGAGTCTAAACCAACTATCGAATACATGAATTGGTATATATAAGTTTCTATTGGTTTCTTGTCTGATTCCAAATATTCGGTTGATCTACACCAACAAGCTTCATCATCAAATACCCAACCTCCAACCCAACATATAACTTACACTCAAAATCCATCCAAAAATAATTACTAGCAACACGTGCTACTCGCATAACAATAATACCAAGAACATACCCCATACCGACCCTCATTCCAACAACAACCACAAACTTTTCATCAGTCTCAATACCGACAAACCCAACCAACCAACCCATCATACTCTTACCATAATACATAAAAAATTAACGTAGAATACCAAACACCACATAAATTATTACTCACCCAAACATTCACACCAATGTCACCGTTCAACCAGCCCTGCTACCGTCCGACCATTATCTCATAAACACAACCAACACAACAAAACTACGAAGGCATGGGCACCCAACTCAAATCTAGACGACTTCATTGATTTGAGTTCATCTACATGGACCTATGTATGCGAGGTTCTTTAAACAGATGAAACATAATCCCCGACAATTTCTTATGAAACACCTCATGTGGAACAACAGTCATAGAAAGCAGTAAGAGATATACGACCTCGAGGATGCGGAACCAGCGACACTTTTTTTGACTGAGTCGTAGAAATTAATGTACTATGTTATTGCAGATATAATCCAAATATTATTATATTAAAATATTAATTAAGTCTATGATATTATATAATATAATATTTATAAAAAATTAAATAAATAATTCAAGAAGATGAGACTTTATTCCTATTGGTGTCCTCTCACAAATTTTAAAGGGAATTACATTTCTACTGACATTTCTTAAAATTTTTTAAAGGGGACTAGAATTCTATTGACGTCCCATCATATATTTTAAAAGGGACTGCAATCCGTCTTTTTTTTTTTAAATTGAATATAATAGAATTTATGATGAAAACATTGCTAATTTGGATAATAAAGGATCATGGTTATTCAGGGAAAAAAATCTCATACTTGTCCATCCCAAATATACTATGCCAGGTATTCCTTGTAAAATTTTAATACGTCCTAAGGGTCACCAAGACATGTCTCCTCAACCTGCAAATACTCCTCTGCACCCTAGGCTCATCTGATGATGATTCATAGGGTATGAATCTACCAAATTTGTTTTGATGCTGACATTCTTCCTAGAAGAGGCGGTGACTAAGACTTTGGTTCTCTAATGCAATATTTAAGAACATTTTCACCATTACTTAAAAATTGATAAAACATTATCAGAGTTGAAGAAAGAGATTCATACTTCTGGTGTAAGCACTCTGTGCATACCAGAAGCTTGCAGATGAGTTATATTAGTAACAGAAAATCAATCATACAATAGTGAAGGAGTGTGTGCTTAAGTATCTTACAAGTACACAAGGTGTATCTAACACACTTCTGGCCCAAAGTTATTGCCCAAAACAAAGTAAACTAACCCACTTATACAATGTATTCTACACATAGCTATAGTGACTCACATTACTCCAATACCCCCCTCAAATTAAAGAAAGTTGGTATGAAGAGACAACCTTGAGTTTGGTTCGCAGTTCTTGAAATGCCTAAGTACTCAACGGTTTAGTGAGTGCATCAGCAATTTGAGCCATAGCAGGAACATGTTGAATATCCATGGTGCCAGCAACAACTCTTTCCCAGACAAAATGAATATCCAGTTCAATGTGTTTCGTACGAGCATGCAAAATCAGATTATAAGATAACATAACTGCCCTCAAATTATCACATAACAGAGTTGGTTTGTGAAATGGAACCTTGAGTTCAGACAGCAAAGATTCCAGCCACAGAAGTTTAGATGTGGTATGTGTAAGAGCACAATATTCAGCTTCTGTACTTGAACGCGCAATAAGTGATTGCTTCTTAGATCCCTAAGACACCAAATTTGGGCCAAAGAATATACAGGACCCAGAGGTGGATCTACGATCATCTGGGTCACTTGCCCAATCGGAATCGCTATAGGCTCGTAAAGAGAATTTAGGTGCTGAAATAGAGGGAGAAAGAAGAAGTCCATAGTGAGCAATACCACGTACCTAAGCAATTGTTTAACCATAGCCCAATGAGATTCAAGAGGAGAGGCCATAAATTGGTAAGCTTTGTTAACACTGTAGGAGATGACAGACCTAGTTAAGGTAACATACTGCAGAGCACCTACAACAGAAGGATATAGCTAAGGATCCGTAACATGATCAGATCCATGTTTGCTAAGTTTACACGTGCTCATCATGGGAGTAGGAACTCCATTAGCCTGACTCATGTTAGCTTTAGCTAGCAGGTCATGAACATATTTGGATTGAGTGAGAAATTATGCCCCATTGCTGCAGAACTTCACTTCAATGCCTAAAAAATAACTAGTTTTGCCAAGCATTTTTAAAGCAAAAGTATTGTGCAAGTTAATAATAAGAGAATGAATACAAGAGGAATCAGTACCAGTAAGGAGAATGTCATCAACATAAACCAAAACGTATATAGTAATGCCTTGTTGACTGTAGATAAACAAGGAATTATCACACTTAGAGGTACTAAAACCAAACTGAAGGAGTGACTGAGTGAGCTTCTCATACCAAGCCCTTGGAGCTTGTTTGAGACCATATATGACTTTATGAAGCTTACACACCAGTGACTTATCAGAGCTAATGAACCCAGGTGGTTGTGTCATGAAGAGTATCATTCAAAAAGGAATTGTTGACATCAATTTGTTGAATATCCCACCTGTTAGTTATAGCTAGAGTGAGAATGACTCTGATGGTAGTAGGCTTGACCATAGGGGAGAAAGTTTTAGAATAATCAAAGCCTTGCTCTTGATGGAAGCCTTTGGCAACAAGCCTGGATTTATATTTCTAAATGGTGCCATCAGCATTTTGTTTCAACTTAAAAACCCATCTGCATCCCACAACCCTTTTATCAGGAGGAAGAGGTGTTAGATACCAGGTTTTGTTAGCTTGAAGAGCATTAAACTCCTCAGTCATGGCTTTGGTCCACTCAGGTTGAAGTAAGGCCTGCTTCACACTTGTAGGTTTAGAGTGCACAAGAAAGGCCTTGGGTTTAGAATGACCAGTCTTGGCCCTGGTTAGCATAGGATGAGTATTTGCAGGTACAACAGTGTGGAGAGTACTGAAGGGAATAAATGGAGACTGAGAAGACTCAAACACAGGTATGCAGGAGGATAATGTTAACTCATTAGAGCAGAATGAGAGTTGATTCGCACCAGCTATGTCTTGAGGGTGTTGTATGAGATTAGGAGTGGCCTCAGAGAAATTAGGATTCTCAGAGCACTTGGAACTTTCAGTTGTAAAGTTAATAGGATTTGTGTCTAGTGAACCAACATCACTCTGACTGTCATCCTGAAGCAAGATAGTTTGGTTATTATCCTGTGAACAATTGGGAACCATATTGCTTAGACTGCCAAACTTTGACAGCTCATGAGGCCCAGGGCTTGGAACAGGGGAACTGACTAGTTGGGGCCCAGTAGAGATCAGACTTGCAGGATGAAAAGATGTAGGCACAGGATTAGAGACATCAGCATGCAGAACTGGTGCATGCACTAGACTTGCCTTGGAACCAGAGTGGTGAATAGTGTGAGATCCAAATAGAAGGTGATCTTATCCTGTAGTAGATATCAGAGGACCACTGATGGGGATGAATATAACACCTGTACTAGAGCTATTAGCATTACTAGGTTCAGTACCAAACATCTTGGAGAAGGGAAAAGAGTGTTCATTAAGGTTGACATCTTTAGAGATGTATATTTTTCCTTCACTGCCAAGACACTTAAATCCTTTATGTTGAGAGGATACCCCCAAGTAAACACACTCTTGGCTTATGAATTGGAATTTGTGTTTGTTGTATGGTCTTAGTAGAGGAAAACAAGAGCAACCAAATACTTTCAATGGGGTATAATTAGGTGGCTTACCATACAATACATGAAAAGGTGATGTAACATTTGACAATGCTGCAGTAGGAATTCTATTGATAACATGGACAACTATAGAAAATCTATGCTCCCAGTATGTTAGTGGTAAAAAGGCATGGGTTAACAAGGTGAGGACCACCTCTACTATCTGTCTATGCTTCCTCTCAACAGACCCATTCTGATGAGAAGTATGAGGACAAGTAAGCCTATTTTGAATACCTATCTCAGTGAGAAACTTGGTGAATGGCCTAAATTTTCCACCAAAATCAGTTTGAACTGCCTTAATGGTAACTTGAAATTGGGTTTGAACAAAAGAATAGAAAAGTTTAAAGGCTGACAGTGCTTCAACTTTTGTTTTCAGAAAATAAACCCATGTATATCTAGAGTATCCATCTACAAATGCAATGTAATAGTTATAGCTAGAGCTATAAGGTTTAGGGGAATGACCTCACAAATCAGAATAGACTATGTCAAAAGGCTTATGATATATAATATCAGTTAAGGGAGCATGGAGCCTATGTGCCTTACCAAGTTGACAAGAGTTGCAAAAATGAGAATCATGTTTATTGGATGAATGTATATTACACAGTTTCAATACATGATCAACAACGGTAAAATTTGTATGACCAAGCCTATTATGCCATAACACACTAGTGTTACATTTATTTGTAGAAAATGAAGTAGACTGAGATGCAACATATGTTTGAATACCAGTAGAGGACTTCAAATTTTGATGCACATGAGATGAGCTAGGGAGCTCCAAGGACAACTGAGGGAAGCAATAGAGACCACTAGCATCTAGAACTCCTTAAAAAATGACTTGTTTAGAAGCCTGAGATTTAATGTAGCAAGTGTTAGACAAGAATTCAAAGAAGACATTGTTATCACTAGAAAATTTGGATACAGAATGTAAATTTCTAGTAATGGAAAGCACATATAGAATATTATTGAGCATTAGTGTATGATTGGGATTGTCCTTAGAGTAAACCTGTGTAGAACCTACAAACTCAATGCTTAGAGTTTGTCCATTGCCTACACACACTTTGTTAGAGCCAACATACTCACGTTTGGATTGCAGCATTGAAACATAGGGAGTTAAGTGGTGAGATGCAACTGAGTCAGCAAACTAAGTCTGGGATTCCAATTCAGCAGGTAAGGAATATTCTTGAGTATGATGATATGGTCTGCCTGTGGTGGCCATCATTGCCACAATCTTGGATTCTTGAGCTGTAGATTGGATAAAATCTTGAGTTGAAGTTGCATCCTTTGCACCACTTGGCTGAGCATTAGAAGATGGAGGCATGAAGTTTTCATCAAACCTATGCCAGTACATATTAACTGCGTGTCCATACTTTCCACAGAGTTGATATGTTGGTCTATTTGTAGTTGGATTTCGACCACTGCCACGATTGCACCCACGACTGGATCTTCCTTCTCGACCATGATAGCTAGAGTATGCCCATCTGGAGCTATTCTCTGTAGAGCTGGTGTGAGCAACATTGGCTGCCACATTTGAGGTGGCCAATTCTTGACGAAATTTGTCAAGCTGTGCTTCTTGCACATATAGTAGAGCTTCGACTTCACACAACGTGGGAAGTGTAGGACAACCGTACATCTGCATAACAAACATATTGTACTCTTCTGGCAAACCTTCAAGAATCGAGTCTACTTGATCTTGTTCAAAAATTGAATCACCAACAACAAGAAATGAATTTTTAATCGCTTTGATACGAAGAATAAACTCAATAATCGTCTTGTTATCTTTCTTGGCAGATTTGAGCTTGACACGGAGTTGACCAACTCGAGCTTTCATCTGAGCATTGAAAAACTGATGAATCTTGTCCCAAACCTCAAAGGCGTGCTTGCACGCAAGAACCCTAGGAAGCACAAATTCAAAGATGGTGGAGAGCAACCAAATGAAAATAGCTTAATCTTGTACAATCCAAGTTTCACATTCGTCAGAAATCGTACCTTTAATATGATCTTGTGCAGTCTTGTACTTTAATGGAATTTGAGGGTTAACAACAAATTTGTGCATTTTCTGTGTTAGAATCACACCTTCGACCTGTTGATTCGACAATAGGTAGTTGTTTTCTTGAAGCTTAATGGAAAGTTTCAGACCAAACGAATGAGAAGATTTCATCGTTTGAACACACTGGAGGCTTCATGCGACTGTTCCTTGTTCGTAGATGCTTGGTTATCAGATTCTGCCATTGTTGAACCAAATGATGCAGATGAAAAAGAGGAATATATAAGACAAGAAGAAGAAAGTAGAATGATGAATCAGAGATGAACAGTGTAGGAAGCGTTGAGGATCGATTCCGAGAATGATACCATATCAGAGTTGAAGAGAGAGATTCATGCTTCTGGTGTAAGCACTCTGTGCATACCAGAAGCTTGCAGATGATTTATATTACTAATAGAAAATCAATCATACCTGGAGCTATTCTCTGCAGAGCTGGTGTGAGCAACATTGGCTGCCGCATTTGAGGTGGCCAATTCTTGACGAAATTTGTCAAGCTGTGCTTCTTGCACATATAGTAGAGCTTCGACTTCACACAACGTGGGAGGTGTAGGACAACTGTACATCTGCATAACAAACAAATTGTACTCTTCTGGCAATCCTTCAAGAATCAAGTCTACTTGATTAGTGTTCATCCCCGAAGCAGAAGAATTAAAGAGATATAGTAAAGCTTATGTAGGTATTGTGAAAGATGCAGGAGTGGCTCACAACATGAAGAAATTTTTCCATGAAGAAGGAATATTCATTATCCGTGTCACTCTTTTGGGAGCAAATATGTGCATATTGGAGGACCTGATTGAAGGAGAGGTTATGGATTTCATTAATGAGAGAGGATTGTGGTGGGGAGACTGGTTTAAAGAGATAAGACCCTAGAATCCAGAAGACGTTGACTCTAAGAGGATCACTTGGATCGGAATCTCAGGGATACCATGCCACGTTTGGTCCGACAAATTCTTCGATTTTTTATCGGCTACTCTGGGCTCCTTTATTTGTTGCGATAGCGAAACTCTGATGAAGGTTCGCATGGAGGTCGCAAGAATAAAGATCAGAACAAGATGTACTGGAATCATTCAAGAATTATTATCTGTCAAGGTTGATGATGCCACTTTCAGGATCAATTTAGTGGAAGAATTGCAAGGTCTTAAGGTTCCCTCTGGTAGTCATCACATTTCGGAAGGAGAGACGGAGACAAGCGGGTCGTCGGTGTTTGGGAATGATGGAGTTGGGGAGGATGATGGCTTCTCAAATGTCGAGGTAGCAGGCGGTAGGGGAAAGGATACTCAGAGCACAGTGAATGAGACTGTAGAGTGTATTTATGATATCCAGTATACTTTTGTGCAACCCAAGGAGGCTACTAATGTTGTTTCAAGCAAAAAGAAAAAGAAAAAGGTCGAGTCCCATCCTAAAAAACGAAGTAGTCCTTAGTGGGGAAGAGTTTGTTTAATCAAAGGAGAAAGGGTCAACTCAGCATATGAATAGTCAGATAGGTATAGGAGCGTGTTTGGTGCAAAGTATTTCAGGAGATTGTGAGAGGGTGGCGAGTAGTGGAGATATTCCTTTGAAAGACAAAAATAACATTATGGAGCAAATTACCTCAAGGGAACCAAGTGGGCCTTTATTGAATAAGGTATTTTTAGAAGGCCCAAAAACCTTTGTTGAGGCTTGCAGAAATTTAAAAGTCAATAAGCCCAATAAGAGAAAATTGAGGGAAGTAAGAGAATTGGGGGAAAGAGTGGAAGTTCGACCTTCTTATTATGCTTGTATGGCTACAAAGAACATTGGTAACACTTCTGGGAATAGAAAGTCGAATAGCAAAGGAGAGGAAAACATCTCAAACTTTTTCAATTTCAAACTGCAATTCTATGATGGATTCAGAAGTCTTAAGATGTAATAGGAGGCCGTTGAAGAGTGAAACTTCTGAAGTGGGTAAGAAGACTTGGGAGTCTATAGCCAGGTTGGGTATTTTTAGTAGGGTGGATGAATACAAATGCATCAAAGAAGTAGAACTGATGGAGTCCAGAGACAAAAAAGGGTGGAAGGTGAAGAAGGCGAAATCTATTATGTTTTGATGAATATCTTATCATACAATATCAGAGGGGGAGGATCGAGCGTGAAAAGGAAAAGGGTTAGTTTCCTAATTAACTCAGGTATAATTGATTTATGCTTCATTTAAGAAACCAAAATCAATTCTTTTGATGATAACTTGGCCCGCTCTTTTTGGGGTAATTCGGAGGTGGAGTGGACGGCTAGTAATTCGAGAGGTGCGGCGGGTGGTATGGTTATCCTTTAGAGGCGTAATCTTCTGGATTTGAATTATAGTTTTTCTGGTAATGGTTATGTGGGAATCAACGCTAAGTGAAAGGGGGAGGTTTATAACTTTGTAAATATTTATGCACCTAACAGTGCAATTCACAGGAGGCTGTTTTGGTGAGAGATTTAGAGGATAGGAAGTCGAGAGGAGGCATAGGTGATTGGTGCTTAGGAGGAGACTTTAATGAAGTTTTATTTAGAGAGGAGAGACTTGGAGTGGGAGATGTTCTTAGGAGTAGAGACATGGCTGATTTCAGAAACTTTATTGAGGCTTTGGAGCTGGTTGATGTCCCTTGTGTTAGAGGAAGGTTTACTTGGTTCAAAGGAAATGGTAAAGCTATGAGTAGGATAGATAGATTCCTTCTTACTAGTAATTTTATTGAAGCTTGGAACGTGATCGACCAAAGATTGGGAAGCAGAGATATAACAGACCATTTTCTTATATGGCTTCAATCGGGGAAGTTAGATTGGGGCCCGAAACCATTTTGCTTTAATAATGCATGGTTAAAACACGATGGTTTCATTTCTTTTGTTAAAGAGGAGTGGGACAAGCTTAGGGTGGAGGGAAGAGGTGACTACATTTTATATGAGAAGTTGAAGAGGTTAAAGCTGAGTATAAAGGATTGGAATCGGGAAATTTTTGGGTGGATCGATTTGAAAGTGGATGACAAGGTTAAGGAGATGAACGATATGGATAATAATTTGATTGAGAATTTTGAAGGTGATAATGAAGACTTGGTGCAAGATAGATATGAGGTGACAGGTGAAATATGGAACACTTTAAATCTAAAGGAGTGCATGCTAAGGTTGAAATCTAGACAAAATTGGCTCAAAGAAGGTGATAGGAATTCTCGTTATTTTCATAAGTATATGAAGGAGAGATATAGAAGAAATAACATATCTATGTTGGAAGGGGAGGATGGCAGGGTCGAAGATGTGGAAGGAATTAAAGAAGCAGTGAAAACTCATTTTGAGGAGTTCTTCAAGGAGCCCAATTTGCTTAGATCGATTCCCGAGGGTATTACGGTGAAGGAGTTGAGTGATCATGATAGGAGGTGGTTGGAGAGACATTTTACTGAGGTGGAGATAAAGGGTGCGGTTTGGTCTTGTGACAGTTTCAAAAGTGCTGCACCGGACGGGTACTCAATGGAGTTCTACAAGAAGAATTGGGACCGTGTCAAGAATGATGTTATTAGATTTGTGTGGAAATGACGAAGGCTGCTACTTCATCATTTATCACACTTATTCCTAAAATCACAAATCCTCAAAATCTCCTCGATTATAGACCAATTTGTCTTGTGGGGAGTTTACTTAAAATATTTTCTAAATTGCTTACTGCTAGAATGAAGACAGTCCTGGGCAGCATTGTTTCGTATAATCAGTCTGCATTCGTTCCTGGCAGAAACATTGCGGATGGCGTCTTAACGGCTAATGAGGTGCTGGATTTGGCTAAAAGAGGTAAGAAATACTGCGTAGTTTTGAAGGTGGACTTCGAGTAGGCTTACGACTGCGTGAGTTGGAACTACTTGAGATTCATATTAAAGAAGATGAGATTCGGTTATAAATGGATTCAGTAGATGAAAGGGTTACGACAAGGAGATCCATTATTCCCTTTCGTATTTGTGTTGGTAATGGAAGGGTTAACAGGGCTTGTGAATAAGGTGGTGGAGATTGGAGATTATAAAGGTTTCAAATTCAATGAGGAAGAAGAGGTCAACTTACTTTAATTCGCGGATGATACAATTCTTGTGACAGATGGGCGATGGGAGAATTTGTGGAGCTTGAAAGCTATTCTTAGAGGCTTCGAGATGATATCGGGTCTTAAGATCAATTTTCACAAAAGCAAAATATATGGTTTAAATGTGGAGGAAGAGTTGTTAGAAGCGACCCCTTTTTTCTTGTCTTGTGATATTGATAGGCTTCCGTTTAAATTCCTTGGAGTCAAAATTGGGGACAGCCCAAGAAAGGTTTATATGTGGAAAAAATTGGTAGATCAAGTAAGAAGTAGATTATCTTTATGGAGGGGTAGATATCTCACTTTTGCAGGAAGGATCGTCTTGATCAATTCCGTGCTAAATGCAATCCCAATTTATACTCTTGCTTTTTACAAGGCCCCGGCTAAAGTGATTCTCGATATTCGCCGTATTCAAAGTAATTTCTTATGGCACGAGAGAACGGATAGGAGAGCAATTCATTGGGTGAGTTGGAATTTAATTTGTAAATCGCGAGAAGAAGGCGGTCTCAGTATAAAAGACGTGGAGATAATGAATAGAGCTTTGTTGAACAAATGGAAGTGGAGGATTCTGACAAAAGCGGATACATTGTGGAGCAAAATTCTTAGGAGTGGAGGGATGTCCTAATAGGAGACAAAAGTGTTATTGATAGGAGAGATTCCATATGGTGGAGGGATGTGGTTTTGATAGATAGTAAAGATATTATTGCTGGAAACAGGTTCACAACAGTATTGCAATGTAGAGTAAAATCTATAATTAAAACACTTTTCTGGTATGCGGAGGGGATTAACAGGCAGTCGTAGGCAGACGCTTTTCTGGAGGTTTTCGACCTTGCAACTGATAAAGGCTGCTGTATATTTGATGAAGGTTGGTGGAATGACAACGATTGGAAGTGGAATTTCGAGGCAATGGTGTCAAACAACGATGAGTTAGATCATGACATCTGGTGCGAATTTAAGAATCAGGTTCAAGAGGGCACGCTGGACAAGAATGGGGAGGATGGATTTTTGTGGAGAATGGATGATGATGGAGTATTCTCAGTCAAATCCTGCTATAGATTAATGAAAGACAATGTTATATATATGTAGTTAAATAGTGGGACAGTGGCAGCCGTTAATCACCTCTGGGAAATAAAAGTTCCTTCTAATATTGCATATTTTGGTTGGAGACTATTACTTAATAGGATACCAACCAAAGATCTTCTTCTTAGAAGAGGTGTTGTCACGGATAGGATGTGTGTGTGCTGCAGTACGGAGGAAGAGTCCATTCATCATCTTTTTGGATTATGCACGTTCGCGAACAACATTTGGCAGAAGGTGTTCTCATGGTTGGGAAGTGAGTTGGAGATATCTCTGATGGATCTTCTTAAATTCTTCATCCACTGGGAGAAAGTGAAGATAAAGAAGAGGAGGAAAACCATCGCGGTGATATGGCTGGCTACAAATTGGGCAATTTGGAATATGCGAAATAATATCATTTTTAACGGTGGTGCGATCAATTTTGATGATTGTTTTTCTGAGATTGTTTTAAGGTCTTGAATATGGTCGAAAGCTTATTGTAATATTGTAGATGGCTGTAATTTTTCGACTTGGAACACTCTTCCACTCCATTGTTTTAGGAGCTAAGAGTTTTCTTTGTATTTGTTTTGGGTAGAGTACCCCTTATACTCCCTTTAATAGATCATTACCTATTAAAAAAAACAATAGTGAAGGAATGTGTGCTTAAGTACCTTACTAGTACACAAGATGTAACTAACACACTCCTGGCCCAAAGCTATGCCACAAAACAAAGTAATTTAACCCAACTATACAATATATTCTACACATAGCTATAATGACTCACATTACTCCAATAAACATAAACAAATCAACACGTACGTGCATGCACATTATACTACTAGTTTTGTTCAGACTATAGAATTTGAAGACATGTAGACGGATGCAACCTCAAAATCTATAATGCGAACAAAATAAAGCAGTTAAAAAAAAGTGAAGAAATAAAGTCAATATTTGAAAAAATATGTTCTCAATTCTTAATTTATATTTGAAAACGTCAAAGACGTGATTATTCAACCCAATTGAGGTTGAGTTTTTTTTTCTACTTAAAATTGAAAATGCAGAAGTCAGAGAAAGAAGATAGGGTTGTGAATTATAAAGCATAGATAAATGGGATATTTATGAAACATTTCCCAAACACCTTTGACCTTATTACAAAGCATAGATATTTAAACTTTTTACAACAATATTTAAAGTTTATTACAAAAAAACAAAAACATGCAAAGTAGATTAAAATGAACATGCTATTGGTTTAAGGTGAAGTGGTTCTTTCATAGACACAACAAGTCCAAATACTTCACTCATATCTATATCTTCTTTACCTGACTTTTTTTCCCAATCAAACCAATAAAGAATGTTAGCAAGTATATATTCAACAGTAGTGATTCCAAAATTCATTCCAGGACACCCCCTTCTCCCAAAACCAAAAGGAATGAACTGAAAATCTTGACCTCTAAAATCAACTTGGCAGTGTTCAAATCTCTCCGGAATAAACTCCTCAGGATTTTCCCAATTTTTAGGGTCTCTTTGTATCGCCCAATTGTTTACATACACCATTGTCTTTTCAGGAATATCATACCCTTTTAGATTCACACTTGATATTGTTTCTCGAGGAGCCATTAGAGGAGTTGCGGGACGTAACCTTAGAATTTCTTTCACTATACATTTTAAATAGGGCATTTGATTTATGTCACTTTCTTCGACTTTTGATTTATTGCTTACAACTCTTCTTACTTCTTCTTGTGCTTTCTTCATTGTGGATGGATGTCTCATGAGTTCTGATATTGTCCATTCTAATGTTGCTGATGTTGAGTCTGTTCCTCCAACAAACATGTCCTAAAAATTGTATGTAGTTAAATTTTTGTTTATGAAACACTTGTTAATGTATTATTAGTTGGACTATTAGTATTGGAAAAAACATCCAAATTTCATATTAGTTAAAAACAGAATTTATTAAAAATAAGACATCTAGGGTATGTTATGAATATGCTTATTTGAGTTTCTCTATTGTTTTACTAAGTTTTATGATAGATTTAATCAAAACAGCTTCATTTTTCAGGAAATTTTTTGAATTTATTTTTATAAATTTAATAAGATTATCTTATTCAATAGTAAAAAATAAATAAGATTTCACTATGATTATCTTAATTTATTTTTGTAAAAATAATTAAATAGTCCAAGATTTCACTATGATTATCTTATTTATTTTTTACTAGGATTAGGTAAAAATAATCCATTAGGTAAAAAGATAATCTTAATTAATTTTTGTCTTCAGTTCACACTATTGAATAAGATTAACTAAAAAGATAGTAAAAAATAAATAAGATTATCTTTTTACCGAATCCTAAATTAATTAACTAGAATATGTTATTACTATGATTAATCATGTGAAGACAAAATTGCTCTATCTTTATTGTATATGCGTGGAGAGATGAAGTGAAAGTGTACATGAAACAAAAAAAGTGATAAAAGAGAGAAAATTACCATTAAAATTCCTTTAATATCATTATTGGTGAGTTCAAAGCCAAGCATGCCATCCTCTTGTAATCGAAGAAGAATATCCACAAACCCTTTCTTCTCTAACTTATCATTTTCCATCTTCTTCAAAGCCAAACGCTCTTCAATCACTTTATCAAACAAATCATCAAGTGCTCGAAAAGTATCCTTAAATTCCCTAATTTTTCCACTAAGAACATCAATCCAACCCAAAGAAGGGAAATAATCTCCAACAACAAAAGTTGTAATATAAATCATAACCTTTCTTGCTAACTCTTTCACTTCACCTTCACACTTCCTTCCAAGAGCACTCTTACAAACAATATTGTTTGTTACTGAAACAAGCATCTCACTTAGATTCACACATGCATTATTCGAGCTAGCTTCACGTAGCTTACTCACCATTTCTTCAACTTCTTCTTCTCTAATAACCTGAAATGATCTTACACTTTTCACACTCAAAAGTTCTAGAACACATATTTTTCTTTTCTGTCTCCAATTTTCTCCATAATTTCCAAAACCTACTTCCGTACAACCGTACAATAAGATTTTTAGAGCTATATGTTGTGGCCGGTTTGAGAAAACTATATCATGATTTTTCATGATTTCCATGGCTACTTCTCCTGATGAAATCACTAGAGTTGGAGTTTGTTTTTGTCCTAATTGCAACAACATCATGTTGCCATATTTGAGTGATAGGTCTCGTAGAGAACGATGTGGAAGTGTGCCTAGTTGGTGAAGATTACCAATGAACGGTAGTTTTGGTGGAAAAGGAAGCTGATTTAGATTGGTTTTGGATTTGGTTTTTCTAAATGCAAACTTAAACACAATTAACAGACTTATAAGGAAAAAAAGAGATGGAAAAAAGAGAGAAGAAAAAGCTTCTGTAATTTGTTCATATGACCATTTTTTGAGAGCCATTGGTTTTCTTATCACATATTGATTGTCAGACATAATACATATATAGCATGGGTGTAGATTATATGGTCCCTACCAAATTACCAATAATAGAGATACAAATAATATATAATCTAGAGTTTAAATTCTAAAAACAAACGTAACTTACTTGCATGTTAATACTTATCTACTCAAATTATGACTTAAATTATAAAACTATTTGATTCCATTATCTATATTACAACACATTTCACATTAAGTAACGTTTAGATAAAAAGTTGCAACACTTTTGACATTAAGTAACGTGTGAAAAAAGTTATTACTTGTGTGTTCTTAATAAATCCGTAAATATAACATTGTTAATAACTAATTTAATTTTGATTAATTTCTTTAATTAGTTGTCACTAAAATCTATTGTGCCGTGTTTTGATTTTGTTGGCTTGTTGGTTCTGTTAGATACTTTTCCCTCTGATAGTAAGACATTTTTTCCCTTGTTTAGTTTAAATCTTAGTGAATCATGTGAATATATGTTTTTGTGTGCCTTTTATGTTTTGCACTGTGAATGCCTATTTCTGATCCATTTCATAGATAATGGATCCACCACGCATCCTTTAGAAGAAAGATTGGAAGCATCTGAGGCATCTGATGGGGAGTTTGATGTAAAATCTCTTATGCTATGATTTGATAATGATTTTCAAGATCACTAGTGTTATTATATTTTGAATTGTTTAAATTTCAAAATTGTATCGTTGCAAGATAAAATTGAGTAATATGAGGTTTCTGTTGTTTAAGGGAGTTTGGGACGAGGTATGAGGTTTCCAACACCCATGAACTAGTATGTCCTTTTTGTTTCGTATTAGACGAGACTGCGTTTCATGTCATCTGTCATAGAAGTAGGTCGGTGTGGGTCAAAGTTTTTAATTGGGTGGGAGTGACTTCTTTTCACAGCGATGACATTTCTAGTCATCTTAGAAGATGGATGCAGGGTTGTTTTTCTCGTGGTATCAACTTCAAAAACGCTATTGGGTTGTGGTTGGTGGTGGGGTGGGTGTTGTGGAATTGCAGAAATAATATAATGTTTAATGATGGAATTTGGGATATGGACGAGATAGCTCACAAGATTATCCTTGTATCTTGGTGGTGGATAGGGAAAATATGTAGTAAATCAATTACTAGTAATTACTACGAATGGTTCAAGACACCGTGCGATTTTTTGTAGGCGTCGCGGTAGTTTTTAGCCGGTGCTAATTTTTGTAAGCGGGTTAGGATACCCCTAGTATCTGTCATACCCCAAATTTTGACCACTATGATTTTCCATCATTGTGCAAATCATCATCACAATATGGATGAACCTTTAGTCTCCCCAAAGATGGGTGACTATTCACTACTATCAAAATTAGGGTTTCAAGCCCTCTCAGAGCTTCTAGACAAAGGATCAATCAAGGAATGACTTGATCCTCAACTTGTCTAAACCTCTCAAGTATATACTAAGGATCAAGAGGACTCCCACTTCAAGGATTAAGCACAAGGTTGCTCCCTTCTAGGTGGATCAAGCTTCAAGATCGCCAGTGTCACCAAATTAGGGTTTTGGTCGACCAGGGCCTCCAGATGGAAATTTTCCTCTGGGCATGAGCCAATGCTTCAAAACATATCCTAAAATACTCCATGGAACCTCATGGACCCAAGCATCCAGTCAATTTTGTCTCAGGGGATGCATCCATAAAAAATCAGGAATTAGGGTTTCTTGACCTAATTCACCCCTAAGTTGACTTTTGGGACCAATCATGAACCAAGACCTCAAGAGAGGAATTGAGGATCTCCAATATGCCATATTGATCCATTTGGAACAATGGATTGATCCAAGAAGCTTGAGCAACAAGTTTCAATTTCATCTGAACCACAGTTAGGGTTTCGCGGGAAAAGTCAACTGTAACTTTGACTTTTGACCAGGACATGCTCCCAAGCCCTAAGACATGATTCAATACACCCTATAACACCCATGGAACATGTCCATCAAGTTTGATTTAGGTCAAGGACATGATTTCCTAAAGGATTGCACAGTTTGGAATTCATCGGGCAAAAAGTCAACAGTGCACAAAAGTCAACTTTGACTTTTTGAGATTTTTCACTAAAATGGATTTTTAACCCTAAAATGATGTTAATGTATGATTTGAATCATCATTCATCAAGAAAAATCAAGAAAAGTTGGATAACTTGTAAAAGGGGTAACCATAAAAACTTAGAAATTTTTCTAAGTTAAAAATAAAGTGGCTAGAGTACCAACTTTGGAGGATCATAACTCCTAAACCACAAAGCCATTTTCTCCCATCCAAAGCTTGATTTGTAGATCTCATTGCCCTCTACAAAAGCTTCATACTGACCTATGTCCAAATTCCTCATGGATTTTGAGTTATGGAGTGATCAAAATCAAGAAAAGTCACTTTGTTCCAACACTTGGTGAAAATTTCACTAAGTCAGATTTTGCCTTAATTTTTTCCAAATGTAGGGACATTTTTCACTTGGATTCAAAAAGTATCAAAACCAAATATGATCAAACAGTTGTTGTATCATATAAGGGCTTTCCAAAATGGCCAAGAACATTACCAAATTCAATTTGAGCCATGAGATATAACATTGGCAAGTTGCCTTGTTGAAATCTGTCAAGGCAAGACAGATTTTGCACTTTTGCTCGATTTGCCAAAATTGTGCAAATCCAAACACTCCTATCCACTTGGACACCTCTGAGGATTGAATCTAAAGGGGACAACCACTGAGCCAAGCCTCCAAAGTCTTTGGAACAAGAAATAGCATGTTGAACCTAGAGTTGCCAAAATAGGGACAAGACTCCAATTTTGGATTGGAGCATTCAATGGAAGCATAAAGGTGGCATGGACTGAGCCATTCTCAACTGAATTCAGTCAAGACTTATCCAAGACCAAGGGAACCACAGCCCTGTGCCCTAACCTCTAGTCAATGGCTAGAGGAGACTTGGATTTCCATTGGACAACATTGGCCAAACCTCTGCTGCAGTTGCCATTCACTGTGGATCCCAAAACAAACTTGCTCTATGTTGAATGCAGAATAGGGCAAGCAGCAAAAATATTTATTTTCAGAAGAATTCCATCCGGGATATATGTCGTGTCCACAGAGATCGGTTCGAGGGAAATAATGCCGTTCGACAGTCTCTCGCGTTAATGAGTTTGGATTAAAATGGTTTAAAACATGAAAACAGAAAAGTAAACATTAAAACATAAAAACAAATTCACTTTTCAACAAGACAAACTTATCCGGTATGCACATAATTGACTCCTCACAAACTTAAACTTACCGCCCAGTTATACTCAACCTACAATACTCCTCAATATCACCCAGCATCGCTCACAACACAGGTTATGTCTAACGCAAAGTTGAGAGAACAACCGTGTTACCATTGCCGATAATTTCGTACGCTACCTCAAGGCACAGAGGCATTAAGTTTCGACGCCTATTGAAGATTGCTAGCCCTAAATCTATATCTAGAATCTAGAAACTAACAGACAATCATCCCTAATCGAAGTTTGCGACGGTTATCTCTAACGCACCCCAAACCCCACGCATAAAGAAAAAATCAGAGACAATTACCAATAAAGATTTGTAAAGCAAGTTTTATACAACGCCATGGGTGACAAATATACATGAGATCATAGTCAATACATATACAAAACCCAACATAGAAGAAAGACATAAAGAAAATCAGAAATGAACCAAACATCTCGCGGTTTATCGGCGCCGATCGACGATCAATCCACCTCGGATTATCCACATGCAAGCTTCCATGATGTTTTCTAAGCCAATCTACTGAAAAAATGAAGTTTGATGGAGTTGGAGCAAGAATCCCCAAAACCATACTCTAAAAAATGCTGAAAAATGAAGTTTATAGGTGGGTTTTGCTGCCCAGGTTCGCACTGCGAACATATGCCGCCTTAACTTCCTCCAGAATGGTGTTTTTCATGCTTCCAGGCACTTTTTATTCACCCCGGGTTTGCAGTGCGAACTCGCTAGCGAGTGCTCGCCACGGGGGTTCGCAGTGCGAACATGACACCAAACCAGAATTTGTTTTGATCATAACTCATGAACCGTAACTCCGATTGACGCACGGTTTGAAGCGTTGGAAAGCTTATTCAATGCTCTTTATGAATATGGAAAAATCCCATTGCTGGAACACCTGTAAAAATAAATGAAAATCAATTAAACTCAATGATATTTACACGGTACTGCACTATACACTGAAAACGTAAAGTAAACGTATTTACACACAAAGTGGGGTTTATTCAACCAATTTTAACACAAAGTAAAAATAAGTGCAACAAAACTTATATACAAAAATAGGTACAATTTGTACTTATCAAACTCTCCCCAACTTACATAATTGTTTGTCCACAAACAAGAATCAAACAAACTTGAAAATGCACAAGCAATATCCAAAGAATGACGAATCAACAGGTTTTGAAAAACGGAAACGAATGAATGGTTCAAATGAAAACGGCACACACAAAAAGTAAATACTTACCACTAAACTACGACGATAACATAGTCACGAAACAAATACCAAATACAAAAATCATGCCAAAAATTCTAAAACAACACAAGTTCCAAAGTGAATCACACCTAGTAAAAACAATCATCGGTAGATGAAAAACACACAATAAGGTACTTTACACTCACACAACACTCATGCAAACAAAAGACTAAATTATGCATACATCCACAAATTCACATTGAAAATACAAAGGCAAGAATCACAAGGGCTTTTCAAGGTTGTAGCGTGGTCGGGTAAACAAACAAGGGGCAATTTCTAAAGGTAATTGAAACAAAAACTTGCCTAAACCTAAGGGAGTGAAAACTCACAAAATCCCAAGTGCTACACAACACACAATACTTATTTAGCACAATTATTGCAACTCTTTTTGTTTCCTTTCTCAAGGATTTTTCTTTTTTCTTTCTTTTTCACTTTTTTCTTTTCTTTTCTTTGTCATATTTTTCTCTTTTTTCTTTTCTTTTTCAATCCTCATAGAATCCAACCAATGAGTAAATAACCATTCTCTCCCCAACTTGAATTCAACCACATCATCATGTGAATACTCCCTACTTTCTAAGGCAAGGAAAAAAAATCCATACAACAACACATAGTTGAGGTCCAAGAAAAAACAAAATCCATTAAAAAATAAGTGAACTAAATACTCGTACACAAGCATTAAGTTCAAATAGAAACATGCATCAAAAAGCTCAAAGGGGTTACGAATTCTTACACACTCATAAGGTGAATTGACTATTTGGCTAAGGTGGTTGTGCTCAAAATGAAACAATTGCC
This sequence comes from Lathyrus tuberosus, assembly GCA_022829125.1. Taxonomy (NCBI): domain Eukaryota; kingdom Viridiplantae; phylum Streptophyta; class Magnoliopsida; order Fabales; family Fabaceae; genus Lathyrus; species Lathyrus tuberosus. The sequence continues at coordinate 10,671,605 of JALAZF010000123.1, read as the reverse complement.
TTGATCCTTTTCATGCATTCATATAATCAACACAAATAAAAGATTCAACATAATAAAATCCAGTTAGAACAAGAATGTTGGTTCTCCGCGCATATATGAACAATGGAAAGCCACCTCACAAAAAGGTTGGGAACTAAAGTGATTCACAATAGAACAAGTATACAAAAGAATGGATGACATGGAAGTTTGTAAAATGCCTAAGTATCATGAATATGCTAAAGTATAGAAAGCAATAAATACATACTTCGGACGTGTACAAAACTTAACAAAATCATTACCATACATCCACAAGTTGAAACGAACCAACTTGGAAAATCACAAAAGCATCCTCAAGTAAGTCAATCAAAATCTGTGAGCAAACAACAACCAAAAACATTCGAAAAGAAAAACTATAAAACATGCTTGTTTTACGTCGTAAGCTCGACGCCTTTACGGTGCTTAATTAGAAACTTCCTTCATTCATGCCATGGTGATGTCTCACCGCGTAACCAAAAGCAAGCGTCCTAACCAAACACTTGAACAAACGTCAAAATGTACAAGTATCAATATAAACAAGTGAAAATATACAACATGTACGATATCTACAAAACTCAAAAACAAAGAAACTATCGCAATGCGATTCAATATCAAAACCAATCCCCGACAACGACGCCATTTTGTTGAATGCAGAATAGGGCAAGCAGCAAAAATATTTATTTTCGGAAGAATTCCATCCGGGATTTATGTCGTGTCCACAGAGATCGGTTTGAGGGAAAGAATGTCGTTCGACAGTCTCTCGCGTTAATGAGTTTGGATTAAAATGGTTTAAAACATGAAAACAGAAAAGTAAACATTAAAACATAAAAACAAATTCACTTTTCAACAAGACAAACTTATCCGACATGCACATAATCGACTCCTCACAAACTTAAGCTTACCGACCAGTTATACTCAACCTACAATACTCCTCAATATCACCCAGCATCGCTCACAACACAGGTTATGTCTAACGCAAAGTTGAGAGAACAACCGTGTTACCATTGCCGATACTTTCGTACGCTAGCTCAAGGCACGGAGGCATTAAGTTTTGACGCCTATTGAAGATTGCTAGCCCTAAATCTATATCTAGAATCTAGAAACTAACAGACAATCATCCCTAATCGAAGTTTGCGACGGTTATCTCTAACGCACCTCAAACCCTGCGCATAAAGAAAAAATCAGAGACAATTACCAATAAAGATTTGTAAAGCAAGTTTTATACAACGCCATGGGCGACAAATATACATGAGATCATAGTCAATACATATACAAAACCCAACATAGAAGAAAGACATAAAGAAAATCAGAATTGAACCAAACATCTCGCGGTTTGTCGGCGCCGATCGACGATCAATCCACCTCGGATCATCCATATGCAAGCTTCCATGATGTTTTCTAAGCTAATCTACTGAAAAAATGAAGTTTGATGGAGTTGGAGCAAGAATCCCCAAAACCATACTCTAAAAAATGCTGAAAAATGAAGTTTATAGGTGGTTTTTGCTGCCCAGGTTCGCACTGCGAACATATGCCGCCTTAACTTCCTCCAGAATGGTGTTTTTCATGCTTCCAGGCACTTTTTATTTGCCCCAGGTTCGCAGTGCAAACTCGCTAGCGAGCGCTCGCCACGGGGGTTCGCAGTGCGAACATGACAGCAAACCAGAATTTGTTTTGATCATAACTCATGAGCCGTAACTCCGATTGACGCACAGTTTGAAGCGTTGGAAAGCTTATTCAATACTGTTTATGAATATGGAAAAATCCCATTGCTGGAACACCTGTAAAAATAAATGAAAATCAATTAAACTCAATGATATTTACACGGTATCGCACTATACACCGAAAACGTAAAGTAAACGTATTTACACACAAAGTGGGGTTTATTCAACCAATTTTAACACAAAGTAAAGATAAGTGCAACAAAAATTATATACAAAAATAGGTACAATTTGAACTTATCACTCTACTATAAATAGAGCTCATTTGTGCTCAGTTTGAGTACACCAAAGCCATCAAACAGATGCTTTCCTCAAAACCTCTTTCTCTTGGCAAAAATGCCTTCTTTAGCAAGGCAACTTTGAGTTTTTGAGCTTGAGAGATTTTCCATCACAATCAATCACACACACACACCTCACATATATCATATGTAAGCTGTGCAAACTATCACAAGTGACCTGTAATCACAAAATTACAAAGTCACCTCTCAAAACCTCAAAATAGGCCTTTTGTGCATTTTTCAAGCCATGTATTGATTCAGTCACTTTCCAAACCAGATAAAACCTCAAACACACTCCAAATATCATCCTTAAACTGTCCCAAATGGTTTCATACATCTGGAACACCATTTGAGAGAGTTGCTATTTTGGTCACTTTTAACCCCTTTTGCAAGAAAGGGACTGTTTGTGTTTTTGCAGGTACCAGCCAATTCCAATCATCCTAAAAGCTTCTAAGGGATCATTTGAGTGTGTCTAAAGCATCAAATCATTTCTGGAACAAGAGGCTTGACAGATTGCACAAAAGCTCCAAAATCTAAAAAAAAGGAGGTAAGCCTCACAACTTGGAATCTTTGAATCATGCAATGCTTTGAAGTCCACTAATCATATACATCTTATACATGTTGTATATGTTGTGTTTGAGCTAATTCACCATGTAATCCATGCCTGTACCAAGTTGTAGCATAGAAAATGCAATTATAGGTCATTTTCAAAACCACTATCGGGTTTTGAGGAGGGAGTGTGATCTGAAAAAACTACCACCACCATTGGATTCCTTGTGAAATTCTGGTCCAGATGCATATAAAGTTTGTCTCAAACCATTAAGAATTGAGAAAGTTATGACCTTCACGTTTCTGAGCCAAAACTTGCCAAATTTTGCCTTGGGCCAGGCCTAAAACCAAGTCATGCCTTGTATATTTGTTGTTTTGTTTCAAACAATGGATGTATCACCACCCCAGTGGTAAGGCGCGCGCCTTGTAACCTTGAGGTCTTGGGTTCAAACCCCACCCATGCCATTTTGTGTGTTTTTTCACATTTTGCCATTTTTTTCAATATTTTCATGTTTTATTAATTAATTGGAAAATTAATAACTCTTTCAATTTTAATTATTTTTGATTGGTTCTTTTTGCAAAAAATCACAAAAATGTTGAAATATTTTATTCCACAAAAAAATTAAGTTTATATTATTTATTTAATATCATTAGTATTTTTGTGAATAAATTCATTTTTATTTGTTTTTAAACATTTTAAAATGAATATTCATCTTGAAAAATCAAGACCAAATGAGTTTTAATATCTCTTGTGATTTATACCTCATTTTTCAAACCTTAAAAAAAAATCACAAGTGGTTTATTCAAACCTATTTGGTATTTTTCATTGATTTTCTTTAAATATTTACTTTTAAAGAATAAAATTAGGGTTTCTTTGATTTTCACTCAAATAAATCATTTCCAAACACTCATGGGCCTCTAATAGAGTGTAAGACCCAACCCCATTTTTTGTAAAATACCAAAATAGTGGGCCTCACTTACTGTATAAGTCCCACTGTGTTTTCAAAAATCTCGGCGCAATCGCCAATTCAAAATCAAACCAACTGGGCCTACCCTTGAGTAGTAAGACCCATTTCATTTCTTAAAACCATCTTGGGCCTTTAATAGAGTGTAAGACACAATCCCCTTTTAACCAAAACTTTTTGGGCCTCATTTATTGTATAAGTCCCTCTGTACAAGTGAACGGCGCGATCGTCGCCTTTTAAAAATCAACTGGGCCTACCCTCGAGTAGTAAGACCCATTTCTTTTCTTTAAGACTTTTTGGGCCTTTTGAGAGAGTGTAAGACCCATCCCTTTGTACAGAAAATAATTTTTGGGCCTCAGTCACTTGTATAAGTCCCTCTGTACAAATTCAAACAGTGCGCTCACTGATAAAACCCTGGGCCTCTCCTTGAGCTGTAAGCCCCAAATCTTTCTTTTTCAAAGCACTTTCTCCTTTGATTTTGAAATATACTGTTATTTTCGATCTTTCTTTGTTGAATAACTAACCAAACAGCATGGAAGCTCTACAACCGAGTAAGTGGTTATTGCTTTCATTTACCGCTTTCATATACATATAACTGTATTGTGGGGCTATTTTGCTGTAAGTCTTCTTTCATAAACTCATATCAACTGTGTAATAATAGTATAGATATTTAGAGTTTCCCCGGCAACTACGTTTAGTATTAAGCCCGTTGATCACTCTTAGAAATAGTCTAAACTAGATCCCTATAGGATTACCAGACACAGTCTTCCCTCCTCTTGGGGTTAAACAATATGGAGATATGAAAGGCAGCATTCTCGATGAACCCTTTCATAGACTGTCACCTTTAGAAGTTGTCAAAGAAACTCTATTCCCCAGAGATGATCTTTTCTCCGTGAATGGCATCTCTTGAGTTTCTTCCAATTTCTCGAACTTTCCTAGCTTGATCTATTCTCTGTGAATAGCCTGTCTTGAACTTCTCGGGGTTTGGGGACCCACAGGCTTCTTAAAAGCACTTATCAAGAAACTCTACTCCCCAGAGATTATCTTTTCCCCGTGAATGGCATCTCTTGAGTTTCTTCCAAATTCTCGAACTTTCCTGGCTTGATCTATTCCTCGTGAATAGCCTGTCTTGAATTTCTCGGGGTTTGGGGACCCAACGGCTTCTTAAAAGCATCGGCCTCCTCTTGGACATTGTTCGTGAATAGCCTGAGATTTAATGTAGCAAGTGTTAGACAAGAATTCAAAGAAGACATTGTTATCACTAGAAAATTTGGAGACATAACACAAATTTCTAGTAATGGAAGACACATATAGAATATTATTGAGCATTAGTGTATGATTGGGATTGTCCTTAGAGTAAACCTGTGTAGAACCTACAAACTCAATGCTTAGAGTTTGTCCATTTCCTACATACACTTTGTTAGAGCCAGCACACTCACGTTTGGATTGCAGCATTGAAACATAGGGAGTTAAGTGGTGAGATGCACCTGAGTCAGCAAACCAAGTCTAGGATTCCAATTCAGCAGGTAAGGAATATTCTTGAGTATGATGATGTGGTCTGCCTGTGGTGGCCATAATTGCCACAGTCTTGGATTCTTGAGCTGTAGCTTGGCTAGAATTTTGAGTTGAAGTTACATCCTTTGCACAAATTGGCTGAGCATTAAAAGATGGAGGCATGAAGTTTTCATTAAACCTATGCCAGCACATGTTAACTGCGTGTCCATACTTTCCACATAGTTGACATGTTGGTTTATTTGTAGTTGGATTTCGACCACTGCCACGATTGCGCCCACGACTGGATCTTCCTCCATGACCACAATAGCTAGAGTATGCCCCTCTGGAGCTATTCTCTGCAGAGCTGGTGTGAGCAACATTGGCTGCCGCATTTGAGGTGGCCAATTCTTGACGAAATTTGTCAAGCTGTGCTTCTTGCACATATAGTAGAGCTTCGACTTCACACAACGTGGAAGGTGTAGGACAATTGTATATCTGCATAACAAACGGATTGTACTCTTCTGGAAAACCTTCAAGAATCGAGTCTACTTTATCTTGTTCAAAAATTGAATCACCAACAATAAGAAATGAATTTGCAATCGCTTTAATACGAAGAACAAACTCAATAATCGTCTTGTTACCTTTCTTGGCAGATTTGAGCCCGACACGGAGTTGACGAACTCGAGCTTTCATCTGAGCTTTGAAAAATTGATGAATCTTGTCCCAAACCTCAAAGGTGTGCTTGCACGCAAGAACCCTAGGAAGCACAAATTCAGAGATGGTGGAGAGCAACCAGATGAAAGTAGCTTGATCTTGTACAATCCAAACTTCACATTCGTCAAAAATCGTACCTTCAATATGATCTTGTGCAGTCTTGTACTTCAATGGAATTTGAGGGTTAACAAAAAATTTGTTCATTTTCTGTGTTAGAATCACACCTTCGACTTGTTGATTCCACAATAGGTAGTTGTTTTCTTGAAGCTTAATGGAAAGTTTCAGACCAAACGAATGAGAAGCTTTCATCGCTGTGAACACAGTGGAGACTTCGTGCGAAAGTTCCTTGTTCGCAGATGCTTGGTTATCAGATTCCTCCATTGTTGAACCAGATGAAGTAGATGAAAAAAAGGAATATACAAGACGAGAAGAAGAAAGTAGAATGATGAATCAAAGATGAACAGTGTATGAAGCGTTGAAGATCGATTCCGCGAATGATACCATATCAGAGTTGAAGAGAGATATTCATGCTTCTGGTGTAAGCACTATGTGCATACCAGAAACTTGCAGATAAGTTATATTACTAACAGAAGATCAATCATACCTGGAGCTATTCTATGCAGAGCTGGTGTGAGCAGCATTGGCTGCCACATTTGAGGGGGCCAATTCTTGACGAAATTTGTCAAGCTGTGCTTATTGCACATATAGTAGAGCTTCGACTTCACACAATGTGGGAGGTGTAGGACAACCGTACATCTGCATAACAAAAAGATTGTACTCTTCTGACAAACCTTCAAGAATCGAGTCTACTTGATTAGTGTTCATCCCCGAAGCAGAAGATTTAAAGAGATATAGTAAAGCTTATGTAGGTATTGTGAAAGATGCAGGAGTGAATCACAACATGAAGAAAATTTTCCATGAAGAAGGAATATGCACTATCCGTGTCACTCCTTTGGGAGCGAATATGTGCATATTGGAGGACCTGATTGAAGGAGAGGTTATGGTATTCATTAGTGAGAGAGGATTGTGGTGGAGAGACTGGTTTAAGGAGATAAGACCCTGGAATTCAGAAGACGTTGGCCCTGAGAGGATCACTTGGATTAGAATCTCAGGGATACCATGCCACATTTGTTCCGACAGATTCTTCGATTTTTTATCGGCTACTATGGGTTCCTTTATTTGTTGCGATAACGAAACTCTGATGAAGGTCCGCATGGACGTCGCAAGAATAAAGATCAGAACAAGATGTACTGGAATCATTCAAGAATCGTTATCTGTCAAGGTTGATGATGCCACTTTCAGGATCAATTTAGTGGAAGAATTGCAAGGTCTTAAGGCTCCCTCTAGTATTCATCACATTTTGGAAGGAGAGACGGAGACAGGCGGGTCTTCGGTGTTTGGGAACTATGGAGTAAGGGAGGATGATGGCTTCTCATATATCGAGGTAGCAGGCGGTAGGGGAAAGGATACTCAAAGCATAGTGAATGAGACAATAGAGTGTATTTATGATATCCAGTATAATTTTGTGCAACCCAAGGAGGTTACTAATGTTGTTTCACGCAAAAAGAAAAAGAAAAAGGTCGAGTCCCGTCCTAAAAAGCGAAGTAGTGTCCTTAGTGGGGAAAACTTTGTTTTATCAAAGGAGAAATGGTCAACTCAGCATATGAATAGTCAGATAGGTATAGGAGCGTGTTTGGTGAAAAGTCTTTCAGGAGATTATGAGAGGGTGGCGAGTAGTGGAGATATTCCTTTGAAAGGCAAAAATAAAATTATGGAGCAAATTACCTCAAGGGAACCAAGTGGGCCTTTATTGAATAAGGTATTTTTAGAAGGCCCAAAAACCTTTGATGAGGCTTGCAGAAATTTAAAAGTCAATAAGCCCAATTGGAGAAAATTGAGGGAAGTAAGAGAATTGGGGGAAAGAGTGGAAGTTCGACCTTCTTATTATGCTTGTTTGGCTACAAAGAACATTGGTAACACTTATGGGAATAGAAAATCGAATAGCAGAGGATAGGAAAACATCTCAAAATTTTCAATTTCAAACTGCAATTCTATGACGGATTCAGAAGTCTTAAGATGTAATAGGAGGCGGTTGAAGAGTGAGACTTCTGAAGTGGGTAAGAAGACTTGGGAGTCTATAGTCAGATTGGGTATTATTAGCAGGGTGGATGAAGACAAATGCATCAAAGAAGTAGAAATGATGGAGTCCAGAGACAAAAAAGGGCGGAAGGTGAAGAAGGAAAAATCTATTATGTTTTGATGAATATCTTATCATACAATATCAGAGGGGGAGGATCGAGCGTGAAAAGGAAAAAGGTTAGTTTCCTAATTAACTCAGGTACGATTGATTTATACTTCATTTAAGAAACCAAAATCAATTCTTTTGATGATAATTTGGCCCGTTCTTTTTGGGGTAATTCGGAGGTGGAGTGGACGACTAGTAATTCGAGAGGTGCGGCGGGGTGGTATTGTTATCCTTTGGAGGCGTAATCTTCTGGATTTGAATTATAGTGTTTCTGGTAATGGTTATGTGGGAATCAACGCTAAGTGGAAGGGGGAGGGTTTATAACTTTGCGAATATTTATGCACCTAACGATGCAATTCACAGGAGGTTGTTGTGGAGAGATTTGGAGGATAGGAAGTCGAGAGGAGGCATAGGTGATTGGTGCTTATGAGGAGACTATAATGAAGTTTTCTTTAGAGAGGAGAGACTTGGAGTGGGAGATGTTCTTAGGAGTAGAGACAAGGCTGATTTCAGAAACTTTATTGAGGCTTTGGAGCTGGTTGATGTCCCTTGAGTTGGAGGAAGGTTTACTTGGTTCAAAGGAAATGGTAAAGCTATGAGTAGGATATATAGATTCATTCTTACTAGTAATTTGATTGAATCATGGAACGTGATCGACCAAATAGTGGGAAACAGAGATATATCGGACCCTTGTCCTATATGGCTTCAATCGGGGAGGTTAGATTGGGGCCCAAAACCGTTTTGCTTTAATAATGCATGGTTAAAACATGATGGTTTCATTTCTTTTGTTAAAGAGGAGTGTGACAAACTTAGGGTGGAGGGAAGAGGTGACTACATTTTATATGAGAAGTTGAAGAGGTTAAAGCTGAGTATAAAGGATTGGAATCGGGAAATTTTTGGGTGGATCGATTTGAAAGTGGATGACAAGGTTAAGGAGCTGAACGACATGGATAATAATTTGATTGAGAATTTTGAAGGTGATAATGAAGACTTGGTGCAAGATAGATATGGGGGTGACAGGTGAAATCTGGAACACTTTAAATCTAAAGTAGTGCATGCTAAGGTTGAAATCTAGACAAACTTGGCTCAAAGAAGGTGATAGGAATTCTTGTTATTTTCATAAGTCTATAAGGAGAGATATAGAAGAAATAACATATCTATGTTGGAAGGGGAGGATGGTAGGGTCGAAGATGTGGAAGGAATTAAAGAAGCAGTGAAAACTCATTTTGAGGAGTTCTTCAAGGAGCCCAATTTGCTTAGATCGGTTCCCGAGGGTATTACGGTGAAGGAGTTGAGTGATCATGATAGGAGGTGGTTGGAGAGAACTTTTACTGAGGTGGAGATAAAGGGTGCGGTTTGGTCTTGTGACGGTTTCAAAAGTGCTGGATCGGACGGGTACTCAATGGAGTTCTACAAGAAGAATTGAGACTGTGTCAAGAAGGACGTTATTAGATTTGTGACACATTTCCACACAGTGGAAAGCTGACGAAGGCTGCTACTTCATCATTTATCACACTTATTCATAAAATCACAAATCCTCAAAATCTCCATGATTATAGACCAATTTGTCTTGTGGGGAGTTTACTCAAAATCCTTTTAAAATTGCTTGCTGCTAGAATGAAGACAGTCCTGGGCAGCATTGTTTTGTATAATCAGTCTGCATTCGTTCTTAGCAGAAACATTGCGGATGACATCTTAATGGCTAATGAGGTGCTGGATTTGGCTAAAAGAGGTAAGAAAGGTTGCGTAGTTTTGAAGGTGGACTTCGAGAAGCCTTACGACTGCGTGAGTTGGAACTACTTGAGATTCATATTAAATAAGATGGGATTATGTTACAAATGGATTCAATGGATGGAAGGGTGTGCTTTTACAAGTTTTATGTCCGTTATCGTCAACGGAAGTACGACTAAAGATTTTAAGGTGGGAAGAGGATTACGACAAAGAGATCCATTATCCCCTTTCTTATTTGTGTTGGTAATGGAAGGGTTAACATGGCTTATGAATAAGGTGGTGGAGATTGGAGATTAAAAAGGTTTCAAATTTAATGAGGAAGAAGAGGTCAACATACTTCAATTCGCGGATGATACAATTCTTGTGACGGATGGGCAATGGGAGAATTTGTGGAGCTTGAAAACTATTCTTAGAGGCTTCGAGATGATATCGGGTCTTAAGATCAATTTTCACAAAAGCAAAATATATGGTTTAAATCTGGAGGAAGAGTTGTTAGAAGCAACTTCTTTTTTCTTGTCTTGTGATACTGATAGGCTTCTGTTCAAATTCCTTGGAGTCAAAATTGGGGACAACCCAAGAAAGATTTCTATGTGGAAAGAATTGGTAGATCAAGTAAGAAGTAGATTAGCTTTATGGAGGGGTAGATATCTCACTTTTGCGGGAAGGATCGTCTTGATCAATTCCATGCTAAATGCAATCCTAATTTATACTCTTGCTTTTTACAAGGCCCCGACTAAAGTGATTCTCGATATTCGCCGTATTCAAAGTAATTTCTTATGGCATGGGAGAACGGATAGGAGAGCAATTCATTGGGTGAGTTGAAATTTAATTTGTAAATCGCGAGAAGAAGGTGGTATCGGTATAAAAGATGTGGAGATAATGAATAGAGCTTTGTTGAACAAATGGAAGTGGAGGATTCTGACAGAAGCAGATATGTTATTGAGCAGAATTCTTAGGAGTAGATATGGAAATATCGAGAAAAAGGTCCTAATAGAAGAAAAAAGTGTTATTCAAAGGAGAGATTCCATATGGTGGAGGGATGTGGTTTTGATAGTTAGTAAAAATGTTATTGCTGGAAACAGGTTCACAACAGCAGTGCAATGCAGAGTAAAATCTGGAATTAAAACACCTTTCTGGTATGCGGAGTGGATTAACAGGCAGTCGTTGGAAGACGCTTTTCCGGAGGTTTTCGACCTTGCAACTGATAAAGGCTGCTGTATATTTGATGCAGGTTGGTGGGATGGCGACGATTGGAAGTGGAATTTCGAGGCGATGGTGTCCAACAACGATGAGTTGGATCATGCCATCTGGTGCGAATTTAAGAATCAGGTCCAAGAGGGCACGCTGGACAAGAATGGGGAGGATGAATTTTTGTGGAGAATGGATGATGATGGAGTATTCTCAGTCAAATCCTGCTATAGATTAATGAAAGACAATGTTATAGATGTGCACTTAAATAGTGGGACAGTGGCAACCATTAATCACCTCTGGGAATAAAAGTTCCTTCTAATATTGCATATTTTGGTTGGAGACTATTACTTAATAGGATACCAACCAAAGATCTTCTTCTTAGAAGAGGTGTTGTCACAGATAGGATGTGTGTGTGCTGCAGTATGGAGGAATAGTCCATTCATCATCTTTTTGGATTATGCACGTTCGCGAACAACATTTGGCAGAAGGTGTTCTCATGGTTGGGAAGTGAGTTGGAGATATCTCTGATGGATCTTCTTAAATTCTTCATCCACTGGGAGAAAGTGAAGATAAAGAAGAGGAGGAAAACCATCGCGGTGATATGGCTGGCTACAGATTGGGCAATTTGGAATATGCGAAATAATATAATTTTTAACGGTGGTGCGATCAATTTTGATGATTGTTTTTCTGAGATTGTTTTAAGGTCTTGAATATGGTCGAAAGCTTATTGTAATATTGTAGATGGCTGTAATTTTTTGACTTGGAACACTCTTCCACTCCATTGTTTTAGGAGCTAAGAGTTTTCTTTGTATTTGTTTTGGGTAGAGTACCCCTTATACTCCCTTTAATAGATCATTACCTATTAAAAAAACAATAGTGAAGGAATGTGTGCTTAAGTACCTTACTAGTACACAAGATGTAACTAACACACTCCTGGCCCAAAGCTATGCCACAAAACAAAGTAAATTAACCCAACTATACAATATATTCTACACATAGCTATAATGACTCACATTACTCCAATAAACATAAACAAATCAACACTGCATGCACATTAGACTACTAGTTTTGTTCAGACTATAGAATTTGAAGACATGTAGACGGATGCAACCTCAAAATCTATAATGCGAACAAAATAAAGCAGTTAAAAAAAAAGGGAAGAAATAAAGTCAATATTTGAAAAAATATGTTCTCAATTCTTAATTTATATTTGAAAACGTCAAAGACGTGATTGAGGTTGAGTTTTTTTTTTCTACTTAAAATTGAAAATGCAGAAGTCAGAGAAAGATGATAGGGTTGTGAATTATAAAGCATAGATAAATGGGATATTTATGAAACATTTCCCAAACACCTTTGACCTTATTAGAAAGCATAGATATTTAAAATTTTTACAACAATATTTAAAGTTTATTACAAAAAACAAAAACATGCAAAGTAGATTAAAATGGACATGCTATTGGTTTAAGGTGAAGTGGTTCTTTCATAGACACAACAAGTCCAAATATTTCACTCATATCTATATCTTCTTTACCTGACTTTTTTTCCCAATCAAACCAATAAAGAATGTTAGCAAGTATATATTCAACAGTAATGATTCCAAAATTCATTCCAGGACACCCCCTTCTCCCAAAACCAAAAGGAATGAACTGAAAATATTGACCTCTAAAATCAACTTGGCAGTGTTCAAATCTCTCCGGAATAAACTCCTCAGGATTTTCCCAATTTTTAGGGTCTCTTTGTATCGCCCAATTGTTTACATACACCATTGTCTTTTCAGGAATATCATACCCTTTTAGATTCACACTTGATATTGTTTCTCGAGGAGCCATTAGAGGAGTTGCGGGACGTAACCTTAGAATTTCTTTCACTATACATTTTAAATAGGGCATTTGATTTATGTCACTTTCTTCGACTTTTGATTTATTGCTTACAACTCTTCTTACTTCTTCTTGTGCTTTCTTCATTGTGGATGGATGTCTCATGAGTTCTGATATTGTCCATTCTAATGTTGCTGATGTTGTGTCTGTTCCTCCAACAAACATGTCCTAAAAATTGTATGTAGTTAAATTTTTGTTTATGAAACACTTGTTAATGCATTATTAGTTGGACTGTTAGTATTGGAAAAAACATCCAAATTTCATATTAGTTAAAGATGGAATTTTTTAAAAATAAGACATCTAGGGTATGTTATGAATATACTTATTTGAGTTTCTCTATTGTTTTACTAAGTTTTATGATAGTTTTAATCAAAACAGCTTCATTTTTCATGAATTTTTTTAAGATAATGAATGAAAACAAACCTATAATATATATATATATATATATATATATATATATATATATATATATATATATATATATATATATATATATATATATATATATATATATATATATATATATATATATATATATATATTTGAAATATTAAACTTGATTTGGGCATAAACATATCGTTTGGAGTTTTGGGCTTAATTATTTTGAGTTTAGGTAATTTTAATTAATGTTTCTAGAAAACTCTTGTAATGTTTGGAGTGTCTAGACATTTCTTAGGTTTGTAGTATTTTCTAGAATACTCTTGGAATTTCAAGAGTTGAGAACTCTCTAGAATTAGTTTGTCTAGAGTTCTTCTTAGAATACTATAAATAGAGATGTAATTCTAGACTTTTGTATCAAGCAAAAATACAAAGTTTTATGATAGATTTAATCAAAACAGCTTCATTTTTCATGAAATTTTTTAAATTTGTTTTTATAAATTTTATAAGATTATCTTATTCAATAGTAAAAAATAAATAAGATTTCACTATGATTATCTTAATTTATTTTTGTAAAAATAATTAAATAGTCCAAGATTTCACTATGATTATCTTATTTATTTTTTACTAGGATTAGGTAAAAATAATCCATTAAGTTAAAAGATAATCTTAATTAATTTTTCTCTTCACACTATTGAATAAGATTAACTAAAAAGATAGTAAAAAATAAATAAGATTATCTTTTTACCTAATCCTAAATTATTTAACTAGAATATGTTATTACTATGATTAATCATGTGAAGACAAAATTGCTCTATCTTTATTGTATATGCGTGGAGAGTTAGTATTTTTGAGGAATGAAGTGAAAGTGTACATGAAACAAAAAAAGTGATAAAAGAGAGAAAAGTACCATTAAAATTCCTTTAACATCATTATTGGTGAGTTCAAAGGCAAGCATGCCATCCTCTTGTAATTGAAGAAGAATATCCACAAACCCTTTCTTCTCTAACTTATCATTTTCCATCTTCTTCAAAGCCAAACGCTCTTCAATCACTTTATCAAACAAATCATCCAGTGCTCGAAAAGTATCCTTAAATTCCCTAATTTTTCCACTAAGAACATCAATCCAACCCAAAGAAGGGAAATAATCTCCAACAACAAAAGTTGTAATATGAATCATAACCTTTCTTGCTAACTCTTTCACTTCACCTTCACACTTCCTTCCAAGAGCACTTTTACAAACAATATTGTTTGTCACTGAAACAAACATCTTACTTAGATTCACACATGCATTATTCGAGCTAGCTTCACGTAGCTTACTCACGATTTCTTCAACTTCTTCTTCTCTAATAACCTGAAATGATCTTACACTTTTCACACTCAAAAGTTCTTGAACACATATTTTTCTTTTCTGTCTCCAATTTTCTCCATAATTTCCAAAACCTACTTCCGTACAACCGTACAATAAGATTTTTAGAGCTATATGTTGTGGTCGGTTTGAGAAAACTATATCATGATTTTTCATGATTTCCATGGCTACTTCTCCTGATGAAATCACTAGAGTTGGAGTTTGTTTTTGTCCTAATTGCAACAACATCATGTTGCCATATTTGAGTGATAGGTCTCGTAGAGAACGATGTGGAAGTGTGCCTAGTTGGTGAAGATTACCAATGAACGGTAGTTTTGGTGGAAAAGGAAGCTGATTTAGATTGGTTTTGGATTTGGTTTTTCTAAATGCAAACTTAAACACAATAAACAGACTTATAAGGAAAAAAAGAGGTGGAAAAAAGAGAGAAGAAAAAGCTTCTGTAATTTGTTCATGTGACCATTTTTTGAGAGCCATTGGTTTTCTTATCACATATTGATTGTCAGACATAATACATATATAGCATGGGTGTAGATTATATGGTCCCTACCAATAATAGAGATACAAATAATATACAATCTAGAGTTTAAATTCTAAAAACAAACGTAACTTACTTGCATGTTAATACTTATCTACTCAAATTATGACTTAAATTATAAAACTATTTGATTCCATTATCTATTTTACAACACGTTTCACATTAAGTAACGTTTAGATAAAAAGTTGCAACACTTTTGACATTAAGTAACGTGTGAAAAAAGTTATTACTTGTGTGTTCTTAATAAATCCGTAAATATAACATTGTTAATAACTAATTTAATTTTGATTAATTTCTTTAATTAGTTGTCACTAAAATCTATTGTGTGGTGTTTTGATTTTGTTGGCTTGATGGTTCTTAGATACTTTTCCCTCTGATAGTAAGACATTTTTTCCCTTGTTTAGTTTAAATCTTTGTGAATCATGTGAATATATGTTTTTGTGTGCCTTTTATGTTTTGCACTGTGAATGCCTATTTCTGATCCATTTCATAGGTAATGGATCCACCACGCATCCTTTAGAAGAAAGATTGGAAGGATCTGAGGCATCTGATGGAGAGGTTGATGTAAAATTTCGTATGCTATGATTTGATAATGATTTTCAAGATCACTAGTGTTATTATATTTTGAATTGTTTAAATTTCAAAATTGTATCGTTGCAAGATAAAATTGAGTAATATGAGGTTTCTGTTGTTTAAGGGAGTTTGGGACGAGGTATGAGGTTTCCAACACCCATGAACTAGTATGTCCTTTTTGTTTCGTATCAGACGAGACTGCGTTTCATGTACTGTTCATCTGTCATAGAAGTAGGTCGGTGTGGGTCAAAGTTTTTAATTGGGTGGGAGTGACTTCTTTTCACAGCGATGACATTTCTAGTCATCTTAGAAGATGGATGCAGGGTTGTTTTTCTCGTGATATCAACTTCAAAAACGCTATTGGGCTGCGGTTGGTGGTGGGGTGGGTGTTGTGGAATTGCAGAAATAATATAATGCTTAATACATATATAGCATGGGTGTAGATTATATGGTCCCTACCAATAATAGAGATACAAATAATATATAATCTAGAGTTTAAATTCTAAAAACAAGCGAAACTTTCTTGCATGTTAATACTTATCTACTCAAATTATGAGTTAAATTATAAAAATATTTCATTCCATTATATATTACAACATATTTGACATTAAGTAACGTTTGAAAAAAGTTATTACTTGCGTGTTCTTAATAAATCCGTAGTTATAACAATAAGTAGAGTTTAGACGGGGTATTATAGTAATAGTAATTTCTATATCTGCGTTTTGAAAATAATTCTTGTATCCATGTCAATACTTGTGTTAACATCAATGTATACCCCTATTTTAAAGTTTTGTTTGAAAGTTTGAAGGGAAATGAATGAGAGAGTTTTGAAAAAATGAAAAGAAAAACATTGAGTAAAAAGAATAAAAGGATTTAAGCGCAGAAGGTTTTGGAGGATTTATTTTCATTCACAAATCAAAATCTCCTTAATTTGGAGCAACTACAAAATTGTTTGGAGGTAGATTTAGAGGGTTTAAAAATTTTGTTCAAATATAATTTATGTTGTTATAGTATTCCAAAAATTAAAAATGTGTTAATGATAAGCAATCATTTACCATTCTATATAAAATCTCTTTTAAAAAATATGTTAAATTTTTTCTCTATTTAAAAAAAATGTTTTTTCTCTCTCAATAAATATATTTTTAGATGTGTAACACCCTTTTTCTACCTTCAATAATGTTACAGCAGAAACAACTCAAATATCAGAGTAAAACATAAAATTTCCCTCAAAAGGTGCACAATTCTCATTCAATCAAAATAATACACTTGCCCTGTAAACAAAAGAGTTTTTCCTCAAAATTTCACAAAAAGCCTTCACATGCAGCGGAACTTAAAATTTTCAAATAAAAGATTATCAACCAACCTCATAATAATCAAAATAAAACCATATCATCAAATGACAACAAAAATAAGGAAAACAACATAGTTCGACTCAAAGGACCCTAACCCGATGTTACACTATCAGAGCAAGACCTTCTAAATCGACCAAAAGCAATAAACTTCAAGGTCCTCAAGACATCCACAGCTAAACCTGATCACCTGCACGTTACCCACGTGGAGGCAACATTCAAACAGGCAGGGTGAGTATTCACAATTCATTATAAAAGGTATAAAGAAAAAGATATAAACGGGACAACAACAACACTTTCATTTCATCATCAACAGACACCCATAATAATTCACAATTCACTCATTCCCATACAATGTCACTTAATATGAAATGCAACGTCATCGGAATATGCATCTGGTACCAATCGTCATAAAATGGACACTAGGCCATTAACCCTCCACAACGGAGCACGTCATAATTACCTCAATCCACACAATAGAATTGAAGCCACCTTGGACCGAAGTCCTATCATCATCACTGGACCGAAGTCCTATCATCATCACTGGACCGAAGTCCTAATATGCCATGAATACACGATGCAAAACGTCATAATAATTATCCTTAACGGATTCGTCAAAATTGCATCAACATTCATTCAATTATTCATCATATTCGTCACATAGCACATACACATCAAAACATACACATCATAGCAGCACCTTAGACATCTTACAACAACATATACATCATAATAACACCAGAACAGTCATCACAACATCCAAGTAATCAACATATAAGCCGACCCGGAATTACCCCAAAGATTAATCCGACGTTTCCCTAAATTCAATACTGGAAAAATAATTAATTTTACTAATATTATTTTACCAAATTAAATTTCATAATTTCAGCTTTCCAACGCTTCGAACGGCGCATCAAACAGATACACGGTTTGAAAGTTATGAATTTTTCAAGTTTTCCAAAAACTGTATGTTTCAGTGGTAACCGGTTAGCACATATGCCGTAACCGTTTACACAGTTGAAAAATGCCCAAAAACCCCAAATTTGCACTATGTAACCGGTTACGTCCCACACGGTAACCGGTTACTTGACCTGCAGAATCAATTCTCTGCTGTTTTCACGAATTTTTCACCAAAAACCTCCAATTTTCCCTACGGGTTCAATTCTATACAGCCCCAAAACCCCATCAATTCATCATGAAATCATATACAACCACAACACCTCAATTTATACAACACATACAACATTCTAAATCAAAAATACGCCTCAATTTCATCACTTTCTACCTAATTCATCAATAACTCATCATAAATCCCTAAAACCTCTTAAACTCCAAACTATTCCACCTGTTAGTTCTTGTTATTGGCTGGAATTTTGGTAAAACAATGTTGTTGTTGAAGATGTCATATGTCTGATGTCTTAACATGAGTTACTAACATTAAGTTTGTTAGGGTTGCAGTTTTGTGTACTGATGTCAAAAACGATGTCTTGACATTGAGTGACAGAACATCAGTTGTTGTGTTTTTAGGGCTGCGCATGTTTTAATTAGTTATTAGAAGATCTGATTGAGAGATTGCAGGCGAAGATCTTGGATTAGATTCTTTCTGTTGCAATCAGATATGGAGCAGATCTTGTTATTTTTTTGGGCTGAAAGATATGAAAAAATTTGAAGATAAAATCTGTTTTAAATTCAAATCAAATCAGATATTTTCAAGGAATCCAAGCCCAAGTCTGAGTTTCTATTTAAAGCAGCCTCAACCCTACTTGGAAGTGACGAAAGCAAGAGATTAAAGACTGAGAGTCAAGTGTGTGTTTCGTCTGTGTATTGTAAGCCATTCATGTTTAAATTGGTGTAATTGTTTTGAGTTGTTAATTGTTCTTGATCAAAGCTTTTAAGCAAGATCAAGTTGTGTTTTGGAAGTGTGACTTCTATACTTTGTAATCTTTGAATTGTATCACTGTGGTGATTTAGGGGGAGTGAGTGGTTTCTCATATCTAAGTGTATCTTAGGTAGAAGTGTCATTGGGTAGTGATTAAGTTAGTAGATTGTCAACTGGGATTGTTGAGTCTGTAATTTAATACTACTAATAGTGAATTTCCTCCCTGGCTTGGTAGCCCTCAGACGTAGGTAGTTAGATCGAACTGGGTGAATAATTCTCTGTGTTGATTTATTTAGCAGATTGTGTTGTTGTGACATCACACTTAACATTACATATCTGATACCAGAATTTTAATTGGTATCAGAGCAGGCATCCTGCTCTGCATCTGGGTGAGATCTAGGGCTGTTACTTTCTAGTACAATGGACAAGGAGTGTGGTGGATTTGTGAATAGACCCCTTATTCTAGATGCCTCAAATTATGACTATTGGAAACCTTGTATGGTTACATTCTTGAAGTCCTTAGACAACAGGGCTTGGTAGGCAGTTGTGAAAGAATGGAAACATCCTGTTATTATGGAAAAAGATGGTAGCTCTAAGTTGAAACCTGAAGAAGAATCAGCTAAGGTTGTTAGAGCAATGATTGGGATTTATGAGTCTGAAAATGATTCAAGTGATGATGAGGTTACATATGAAGAGCTTGCTGCCTCATATAGAAAACTGTGCATTAGAAGTGAACAAGTCTGTCTAGAAGGAGAAAAGCAAAAGAAAATCATTGTGCAGTTAAAGGCTAAAAAAACTGAGCTGGAAAATGAAGTCAGTATGCTGAACTCTAAACTGGATTTTATGTCAAAAACTGTCAGAATGTTGAATAATGGAACTGATGCTTTAGACAACATTATTAGCATTGGAAAAATTGCTGGAGACAAAAGTGGTTTGGGATTCGACAATGCATCAGCTTCAAATGATGTTATTACCAGTTTCAAGCCAGTGATGTTAAAACATATGTTTAAACATCCTGACAGGCCTCCCTCTAGGAAGAAATTCAGGCGCTGGAGATGTCATCATTGTGGGAATTTTGGACACATAAAGGTCTACTGTTATAAGCTTCATGGGTATCCTCAGAAGGCACATCAGTATACTCCCAGACATAATTTTCACAAAGGTAATCAGGCCATCAAGTCTAAGAAGCAATGGGTTCCAAAAGGTAGTTACCAGCTTAATAGCTCACACTTCTCTTAGGGTTTCTACCAAAGAAGACTGGTACTTTGATAGTGGATGTTCAAGACACATGACAGAAGTGAAGAATTTGTTGGTGGATGTTGAGCTCCATTCTTCTGGTCATGTAACTTTTGGTGATGGTGTCAAAGGAGAAATCAAGGGTATAGGAAAGCTGAATTGTGCTGGTGCTCCTAGACTGGATGTTGTTCTGCTTGTCAAAGGGTTGACAGCAAATTTGATCAGTATTAGCTAACTTTGTGATCAAGGATTCAAAGTAGACTTTACAAAATCTGAGTGCATTGTCACAAATGAGAAAGGAGAAGTCATCATGAAGGGTGTTAGGTCTAAGGACAACTGTTATCTGTGGGTGAAACAAGACTCAAGTCCCTCAACATGCGTTTTTGCTAGAGAAGATGAAGTCAAAGTCTGGCATCAAAAGTTGGGACATCTTCATATGAAGGGAATGAAGAGAATCATATCCTCAGAAGCTGTCAGAGGAATTCCTAAACTCAAAATTGAAGAAGGAAGAGTCTGTGGAGATTGTCAAATAGGGAAGCAGACCAAGATGTCACATCAGAAGCTTCAACATAACACCACCTCCAAAGTTTTGGAACTTCTTCATATGGACTTGATGGGACCTATGCAGGTAGAAAGTCTAGTTGGGAAGAAGTATGCTTATGTTGTTGTAGATGACTATTCTAGGTACACCTGGGTAAGCTTCATCAAAGAAAAAACAGAGGTGTTTGATGTGTTTAAATATTTATGTCAAAGACTCCAAAGAGAAAGAGAGAGTAATGTCATCAGAATAAGGAGTGATCATGGGAGGGAATTTGAAAATAGCAAGTTTGCTGAATACTGCTCTACTGAAGGCATCAGTCATGAGTTTTCCTCTCCTATTACCCCTCAGCAAAATGGAGTTGTTGAAAAGAAGAACAAAACTCTTCAAGAATCTGTTAGGGCAATGATTCATGCCAAAAAGCTTCCTTACCATTTCTGGGCTAAAGCCATGAATACTGCTTGCTATATTCACAACAGAGTTACTTTGAGAAGAGGCACTTCAGCTACATTGTATGAACTGTGGAAAGGGCGAAAACCAACTGTGAAGTACTTTCATGTTTTTGGAAGTAAACGTTATATTTTGTCAGATCGTGAACAAAGGAGAAAATTGGATCCTAAAAGTGATGAGGGAATCTTTCTGGGATACTATACAAATAGCAGAGCTTATAGGGTTTTCAACTCCAGAACCAAGATTATGATGGAGTCTATAAATGTGGTAATTGATGACAGTGACATGAAGAAAGATGCTGATGTCCTGGATGATGTTGGAACATCGTTTGAAGATGTTACATCAGAAACTGAAGATAAAAGTGTTGCTCCCAGTCCTGTTGATGCTGAGTCTGAACCTGAACAACCTAATAAAGAACCATCTATTAGAGTGCAAAAGGACCATCCGAAATAGCTTATCATAGGTGATCCAAAATCAGGGGTTAGCACTAGATTAAGAGAGGTTGTGTCAAATTCTTGTTTTGTGTCGAAAATTGAGCCCAAGAATGTCAAAGAAGCACTGACTGATGAATTCTGGATTAATGCCATGCATGAAGAGCTGGAACAATTCAAGAGGAATGAAGTGTGGGACCTTGTACCAAGGCCTGATGGAGTTAATGTGATAGACACCAAGTGGATTTACAAGAATAAATCTGATGAACAAGGAGTGGTCACCAGAAACAAGGCCAGATTGGTTGCTCAGGGATACACTCAGGTTGAAGGAATTGATTCTGATGAAACCTTTGCTCCTGTGGCAAGACTGGAATCTATCAGATTACTCTTAGGTGTGGCTTGTAATCTCAAATTCAAGCTTTTTCAGATGGATGTTAAGAGTGCCTTTTTGAATGGGTACTTAAATGAAGTGGTTTATGTAGATCAACCAAAAGGATTTATTGATCCAACATTTCCTAATCATGTTTACAAACTTAGGAAAGCTCTCTATGGTTTGAAGCAAGCACCAAGAGCTTGGTATGACAGACTTACTGAATTTTTGGCTGTGAATGGTTACAGAAAAGGAGGGATTGACAAGACTTTGTTTGTCAAAGATGAAGGAGGAAAACTGATGATAGCTCAAATATATGTTGATGACATAGTATTTGGTGGGATGTCAGATGCAATAGTTAAACATTTTGTGAAACAGATGCAATATGAGTTTGAAATGAGTCTTGTTGGAGAGCTCAGCTATTTTCTGGGTCTACAAGTTAGACAAATGGAAGACTCCATATTCATCTCTCAGAGCAAGTATGCTAAGAACATTGTTAAGAAGTTTGGTCTGGAAAATGCTAATCACAAGAGGACACCTGCTCCTACTCACTTAAAGTTATCAAATGATGAACATGGTGTGAGTATGGATCAAAGTCTATACAGAAGCATGATTGGTAGTCTATTGTATCTCACTGCTAGCAGACCTGATATTTCTTTTGCTGTTGGAGTTTGTGCTAGATATCAATCTGAGCCTAAGGTTAGTCACTTGAATCAAGTAAAGAGGATTCTGAAGTATGTAAATGGGACTAGTGACTATGGCATGCTTTACAGTCATGGATCAGGCACTGAGTTATGTGGTTATTGTGATGCCGATTGGGCAGGAAGTGCTGATGATAGAAAAAGTACTTCAGGAGGTTGTTTCTTCTTAGGGAATAATCTGATCTCTTGGCTCAGTAAAAAGCAGAACTGTGTGTCTCTTTCTATTACTGAAGCTGAGTACATAGCAGCAGGGAGTAGTTGTTCTTAACTTGTTTGGATGAAGCAAATGTTAACAAAATACAATGTCAAGCAAGATGTCATGACATTGTACTGTGATAATCTGAGTGCTATCAATATCTCTAAAAACCCGATTCAACATAGCAGGACTAAGCATATTGATATACGTCATCACTTTATAAGAGATTTGGTTGAAGACAAAGTAGTTGCTTTGGAACATGTTGCTACTGAACAGCAATTAGCGGATATTTTTACAAAGGCCTTAGATGCAAATCAATTTGAAAAATTAAGAAGCAAATTATGAATTTGCATATATGAGGATTAAGTGTGCTGGGAGGTGTCTTGTGCAGTTGTGAACTTTATTGCATATGTTTAGTTTAAAGGAAACATAATTTTATTCAACTGCTGAAAGCATACAAGATTAGATTATAGTACATCAAAAGCAACAAACAAAGGCTCTAAAGATTATCCCAACCCCCTGAATCAAGAAAAGTTTTCCAATCTTCATCCCATTCATCATCAGAAGCATGAAGTTGCACTGGAGGTTTTTTGATGGTTTTCATCCTTGTCTCTGATGTTTTTCTTGTTCTTGTTGCTCCTGGAGTTGCCCCAGCTGTAGACAGTGTTTTGTTCTTCAACTTCTGTGGATCTGGTTTCTTGACCTCTTGCATGTGTTTCTTTCCTGCATCTCTGTTAGACTGACTCATGGTTATTTCCTAGTTCTGTTGTTAGAAGCAAGAAAGCTTGGTTTTTATAATGCATAGAGAGGGCATTGTTTGTATTGCCTGACCGGTCAAAGTTTTGGAACTTGGTCTTTTTGGGAAGCTTGTTATTTGACCTTGTCATAGTAAATGTCAGGACTTTGTGTTTGCTGCTTTGATAGGTTCAAGGTTGTCAATTTGTGGCTAAAAAGGGGGAGAGTTAGCCTAGTGTTGCTGTTTACTGTTGCCTAGCTTTTTGTTGTGGTTCTAGGTTTGAGGGGGAGTTTGTAGTTGTGCAGCTGTTGGTAGTTGTTGCGGCTGTTTGTGTGGTGAGAATGTTAGTTTGTTTTATCCGCTGCAGGTATCTCTGATGTTGGCTGAGATTGTTTTAGCCAAAATTAGCCAAAGGGGGAGATTGTTAGTTCTTGTTATTGGCTGGAATTTTGGTAAAACAATGTTGTTTTTGAAGATGTCATATGTCTGATGTCTTAACATGAGTTACGAACATTAAGTTTGTTAGGGTTGCAGTTTTGTGTACTTATGTCAAAAACGATGTCTTGACATTGAGTGACAGAACATCAGTTGTTGTGTTTTTAGGGCTGCGCGTGTTTTAATTAGTTATTAGAAGATCTGATTGAGAGATTTCAGGCGAAGATCTTGGATTAGATTCTTTCTGTTGCAATCAGATATGGAGCAGATCTTGTTATTTTTTTGGGCTGAAAGATATGAAAATATTTGAAGATAAAATCTGTTTTAAATTCAAATCAAATCAGATATTTTCAAGGAGTCCAAGCCCAAGTCTGAGTTTCTATTTAAAGCAGCCTCAACCCTACTTGGAAGTGACGAAAGCAAGAGATTAAAGACTGAGAGTCAAGTGTGTGTTTCGTCTGTGTATTGTAAGCCATTCATGTTTGAATTGGTGTAATTGTTTTGAGTTGTTAATTGTTCTTGATCAAAGCTTTTAAGCAAGACCAAGTTGTGTTTTGGAAGTGTGACTTCTATACTTTGTAATCTTTGAATTGTATCACTGTGGTGATTTAGGGGGAGTGGGTGGTTTCTTATATCTAAGTGTATCTTAGGTAGAAGTGTCATTGGGTAGTGATTAAGTTAGTGGATTGTCAACTGGGATTGATGAGTCTGTAATTTAATACTACTAATAGTGAATTTCCTCCCTAGCTTGGTAGCCCCCAGATGTAGATAGTTAGACCGAACTAGGTGAACAATTCCCTGTGTTGATTTATTTAGCAGATTGTGTTGTTGTGACATCACACTTAACATCACATATCTGATACTAGAATTTCACCACCTACATCCTAACTCTATAACAATTATAATGAAGGCTATACTCCCCATACCTTAGATGCAAAAATATTGATTCCCCCCTTTGAGTTGTTCAAGAATTCCCTGAGCCCTAGCTTCTCCCTCTTCTATTCCTCAGAGCATTTTTCACAAAACACGATCGATCAGAATGATTCTCCCCAAACTCAGTTATTTGTTTTTGTCATTCTTACCCCTTAGACCTCATTATGCTTTTCCATTCTTACCCTCACTTATTCCATCTAATTTTACCACTTTACCCTTTAAATCTCTAAAATTATTATTTATCTAATTATTTAGATTAATCCTCTAGTAAATCTAAATAATCTTAATTAAATAATAACTTAGAATTTATCCTCATCTTTCATATCATCACGCCTCATAACCATCCCAACGTCATATAAACTCACAATTTACGCTAAATCAATTAAATAACTAATTAAATAATTAATTTAGATTTTCGGGGTGTTACAACTCTCCCCCACTTAAAGAATTTTCGCCCTCGAAAATTACCTCAAGGAAACAGAGTCGGATACGACTCCCTCATCTGATCTTCACGTTCCCAAGTCCAACTTTCGCCAGCTGGCCCACCCCACAACACCTTCACCAAGGCAATGTCTTTACCCCACAACTGCTTCATCTCTCGACCATCAACACGCACAGGCAATGCTTCCACAGTTAGATTATCCCTAACTTGTACATCATCCATCTGAATCAGATGCGACGGATCCGGAATATACTTCCTCAACTGAGACACATGGAACACGTCATGCAAATTTTCAAGTGATGGTGGTAAAGCAATTCGATAGGCTACCTCTCCTATCCTCTACGATATCTGATATGGAGCAACAAAACGTTGAGTGAGCTTCCTAGACTTCAAAGCTCGACCCACACCAGTCACTGGTGTCACTCTCAAAAACACATGATCTCTCTCTTGGAATTCAAGTTCTTTCCTCCTCTTATCATGGTAGCTCTTCTGACGACTCTGCGAAGCTTTCATCCTCTCTTGGATCTTCTTAATCTTCTCAGTCGTCTCTTGCACAATTTCAGGTCCGAGTACAACACTCTCGCCCGATTCATACCAACACAACGGAGTCCTACACCTTCTCCCATACAAAGCTTCATAGGGCGCCATTCCAATACTAGCATGACAACTATTATTGTACGTGAACTCAATCAACGAAAAATGGCTATCCCATGATCCTCCATGATCCAACACGCAAGCTCTTAACAAATCCTCTAAAGATTGGATAGTCCTTTCCGTCTGACCGTCCGTCTGCGGATGGTAGGCGGAACTCATCCTCAACTTAGTACCCAACGCATCTTGCAAACTCTTCCAAAACCTCGATGTAAACCTCGGATCTCTATCCGACACAATATTCGAAGGTACCCCATGTAACTTCACAATCTCCTCAATGTACATCTCGGCTAACTTCTGCATGGAATGATTAATCTTTATCGGCAAGAAAGGAGCCGACTTAGTTAATCTATCCATGATCACCCAAATTGAATCATTTCCCTTAGCAGTCTTCGGCAATCCCACCACAAAATCCATGGAAATGCTATCCCATTTCCATTTTGGAATCCTCAACGGCTGCATCATACCTAAAGGTTTCTGATGCTCAACCTTCGACTTCTGACAAGTCAAACACGCATAAACAACTCCGCAGCATCCTTCTTCATACCTGGCCACCAAAACAACTTTTTTAAATCTTGGTACCTCTTCGTAGCACTGGGATGAATACTCAACCCACTTCGATGTCCTTCTTTAAGAATGCTCTTCTTAATATCTGGGACATCTGGAACACACACCCTGTCTCTGCACATCATTACACCCTTCTCGTCAATCCGGAAGTCACCTTCGTTACCTTGGTTAATCAAAGTCAACTGGTCAACCAACTTTAAATCAGATTGCTGTCCCACTCTGATTTCTTCCAGAATACTACTATTCAACTTCAACATTCCCAACTTCACACTGTTAGGAGTCGCTTCACATACCAAACTCAAATCTCTGAATTGTTCAATTAATTCCAATTTTTTCACCATAAGCATCGACATATGTAACGACTTTCTGCTCAATGCATTGGCCACCACACTTGCTTTGCCCGGATGATAACTCAAATCAAAATCGAAATCCTTCAACAGCTCTAACCACCTCCTCTGCCTCATATTTAATTATTTCTGATTAAATAAGTACTTCAGACGGGACAGTTCGTTGTTGAGGTTTGTGAATCCGATGAATGGTAAGTCTCTTCGGTTTGATGGAACAGTTCGTTGTTGTGATTTTGTGACTCCAATGAATGGTAAGTCTCTTCGGTTTGACGAGACAGTTCGTTGTTGAGGTTTGTTACTCCGATGAATGGTAAGTCTCTTCGGTTTGACGGGACAGTTCTTTGTTGAGATTTTGTGACTCCGATGAATGGTAAGTCTCTTCAGTTTGATGAGACAGTTCATTGTTGAGGTTTTGTGACTCCGATGAATGGTAAGTCTCTTCGGTTTGATGGGATAGTTCGTTGTTGAGGTTTGTTACTCCGATGAATGGTAAGTCTCTTCGGTTTGATGGTACAGTTCGTTGTTGAGAGTTTGTGACTCCAATGAATGGTAAGTCTCTTCGGTTTGACGGGACAGTTCGTTGTTGAAGTTTGTTACTCCGATGAATGGTAAGTCTCTTCGGTTTGACGGGACAGTTCGTTGTTGAGATTTTGTGACTCCGATGAATGGTAAGTCTCTTCGGTTTGATGAGACAGTTCATTGTTGAGGTTTTGTGACTCCGATGAATGGTAAGTCTCTTCGGTTTGATGGGACAACTCGTTGTTGAGATTTTGTGACTTCGATGAATGGTAAGTCTCTTCGGTTTGATGGGACAGTTCGTTGTTGAGATTTTGTTCTACTCCGATGAATGGTAAATCTCTTCGGTTTGACGGGACATTTCATTGTTGAGGTTTGTTACTCCGTGAATGGTAAGTCTCTTCAGTTTGATGGGACAGTTCATTGTTGAGGTTTTCTACTCCGACGGATGGTTAGTCTCTTCGATATGCTAGAGTGAGTTCATATTGAGGTATGGATTTTCCCTAGTGGAGCCTTGTTCTGCTAGGTCTTCCCTGTTGAGTTATATCCTTGTTGTGTTATGGTTTATTTCCATATACAGTTATCCCCAGTTTGAATCTTTTCCTCAGCTGAGTCCCAGTAGTTGTGCGGTGTGTTCCCCGGCTAGTTGGTGGTCTCCTGTGACGTGTTTCCCCGGTGGAGTTTTCTTCCTCCCTTTTCTTCTTTTTGTTTATCTCCTGTGGCATATTTTCCCCACAGTGGTCTTGTGTCTGCATATCATTTGCATAATCATATCATTTTGTGGTCTCTTAGGGCCAAAAATTCGGGTTTATTGTTATATTTAAGTCTCTTCTATCTCGTCGAGACAAAGATGTCAATCTTCTTATCTCCGGATAGAAGAAACTTAAATAGGGGCAGCTGTAATACCCTAATTTTTACCCCTAAGATCCCACATGTCATTTGTATTTTTGCATACCACAAACAAGATCACACATTAGTTCCCTCTTTGATAGGTTTGTGCCTTGCAGGGATCTTTGAGTTTGTGTGCGTTTGATTTGTTTAATTGGTTTATGTTTACTAACCATTAATCAAAATCCAAAAATATTTTGTTTTCTTTCACTAACTTTTTCAGGGGAAGAACAGGTTAAAAATGCCAAAATAACAGTCCCACAGCTTGAATGAATTTCATCTGAGAAAAGTCAAAGTTGATATGCAATTAATTCAAAATTATCTGATCAAGAGTTTCCAAGATTTAATTGATTATTATTCAAGGGACTCCAAGGTTCATGTGTTTATTTCCATGTCTTCTTTGACAAGCAAGAAAATCGAGCTAGAGCCAAGACATCACATCAAAAAGCCATTTTTCCCATTTTTCACTGTGTTAATCGATTAACCTAATTGCACTGTGAAGTGGTTAATTGATTAACACGTGCAATTTTTGAAAAAATGTGCCAAATTCAAATTCTGCAGCAATTGGCACCAATTTTCACCATTTTGATCACATGTGGAATATTCTAGACCATCTCATTTTAATTCCCTACATCACTTTGATCATTTCCCACCATGTACCATCACTAATCACCACTATTTTGTGATTTCCCTCCAAATTTGAATTCTAAGCCTAATTTTGATCACCCAAGCCTAATTCCAAACCACCAAATTTCCAAGCCTAAATTCTATAAATAGAGGCTTCATTTCATTGATTCTACAAGCTTTTGATAGCCAACAAATCCCTTGCAATTTCTCTCCCCAAACCACAAATTCACCAAAAGCTCAATTTCTTCTTTCATAAGTTAGTAAGAATTCACATTGATTCTTACTAATTTAGAGCTAAACCTTCATCATTTCTTGTTTTTGTTCATAGATCAAGGTTTTGGAGTGTAGATCTTGCTGCAATTTGGAAGAATTTTCTGATTTGGATTGGTAATTCACTTTTCACCATTGTTGAAGCTTCATCTTCATCTTCCATAATGTAGATCTTTTGTTGATCTTGTTTGCTTGATCTTTGGATCTTGCAATTTGTGTTGATTGCTGGTTTTTGCTGCTGTTTTACTCCAAAATTTATGCACAATTGAATCCTTGGTCCTAAGATGTTTGAAGAAATGAGTGATCAAGGATTTGGCAATTTTCAAACTGATTTTCTGCTGTTTTCACAGTGTTAATCGATTAACCAAAACATGTACATTTAGGTTAATCGATTAACAGCTTGTTTTTGCGCAAAAAAACTGGAAGTTTGCACTGGTTAATCGATTAACCTAATTACACTGTGAGTTGGTTAATCGATTAAACAGCCTCCAGAATGTGAAAATTGTTTATTTTTGGGGCTGTTTTGGCTCCTTTTCCTTTTTCTTCCCATTTCCTTTGTTCTTAGCCTTAGATCACATATTTGTGTGGTTTGGCTTTCTCTTCATCTATTTCTTTTTCTTTTTGATCGATGAAAGTCTAAAGATCTTGGAATTCTTTTGTTGAATTTTGATCGAGATGAGATCGCTACCACTTTTCTTTTCGTGCGGTATTGCTTTCGGATGACGATCTATATATCATTCATCTAGCATACATTACCACAAAGAGCTATTGACCGGCCTCATTGTAGAGTAATTACTCCGTAAATTACTTGGCAATTGCTTAACATAGCGCAATATTTGTCCCGTATCGGAAAACTTTCAAGAATGGTTGATTATTTGTCTTATGGTTCACAACTCATGAAACTTGTTGTTAGGAGGCTTTGGTCTTATCAATCCTCCAATGAGTTTCATCAACCTTGACCTAAGTGCAATTATTCAATTGTTATTGATCACTAATACTAAAAACTAATCACTAACTTACTAACAATATTTTGTATTAATTTTGTTTATGTTTCCTTCTCGCTCCCTATCTCTTTTATTTTTTTACGCTTCATTACATATCATGTTTATGCTTCCGCAATTTTTCCTTTGTCCGTTGGACACATGTTTATGCTTATGCCATTTTTCTTTTGTCCATTTGGACTTAAAACATTAATAAAGGCTTAAAACCATAAAAAACTTAATTCTCCTCATCTTGGACTATTGGTTACTATCCTATGCTTTGGAGTGATCTCTTTATGGACCTCTTTTGAAGTAATATTGGACTTATGGACCTAGAATTAGGACTTCTTATCCCTTTGCTTGGAGTATTGATTGAAGACTTGCCTTTATGTGGCCAATTTGCTTAAGGATGGAATTCTTTTAATATTGCTTTGAAGTAGCTCCATTTCGGTTGGATCCTTCTTTTCCCTAGCTTTTACTTTATGCACTAGGATAGTCACTTCTTCTCCTCCCCATTCTTAAAATTTCAAAATCCTCTCTCTTTTTCAAAAACCTTCTTCTTTTCAACTTAAAACCGCTTTCATAATAAAACCTTGACTTTTGTCAAGTGACTTTTTTTTTTAAAGCTTTGTTTTCTTTAATAAATGTCAATTCATCTTAACCATACTTTGACCATTTCAGGAAAACATAAAAAATATAAAACTCATTCAAATCTTTTGTGCTTTTTATGCACCTTTTTTTTTTCTTTTAAACTCTTTTTCATAATTCTAGACATGATTCATTTCTTTAAGCGGAATTATTCGCTTAGAAATGACGACTTGTCTTTACATTTAAAATCAATCATAACCAACAATTTTTCGTTCTTTGTACCACGAACTATGGGGTTTTGATCCTACATTGCACATCGTGGGTACGTAGGCATGAGGCGATAAGTCTCTCCAAACACAAAAATCTTAAAAAATAATTCTCCCTTCATCTCCTCAATCTCTTTACAAGCAAACCTTTTCAAACCAAAAAGCGGTAGATATTTCAAAGGGTTCCTATAGAGTACTATAGACGTTTTGGGTGCTAACACCTTCCCATTGCGTAACCAACCCCCCTTACCCATTCTCTGTTTGTTCTTGTTTTTTAGAACTTTTTAGGTTTTGTTCGCTCTTTTTCCTTTCCCTTTGTGGATAAAAATAAAAGTGCGGTGGCGACTCTTGCTTAATTTTGAGTTAAGTTAATCAATAGCTTACACTCATAAATTTCCCCGCTACAGGAAGGTTTACTTGGTTCAAAGGAAATGGTAAAGCTATGAGTAGGATAGATAGATTCCTTCTTACTAGTAATTTTTATTGAAGCTTGGAACGTGATCGACCAAAGATTGGGAAGTAGAGATATATCAGACCATTGTCCTATATGGCTTCAATCGAGGAAGTTAGATTGGGGCCCGAAACCGTTTTGATTTAATAATGCATGGTTAAAACACGATGGTTTAATTTCTTTTGTTAAAGAGGAGTGGGACAAGCTTAGGGTGGAGGGAAGAGGTGACTACATTTTATATGAGAAGTTGAAGAGGTTAAAGCTGAGTATAAAAGATTGGAATCGGGAAATTTTTGGGTGGATCGATTTGAAAGTGGATGACAAGGTTAAGGAGCTGAACGAAATGGATAATAATTTGATTGAGAATTTCGAAGGTGATAATGAAGACTTGGTGCAAGATAGATATGGGGTGACAGGTGAAATCTGGAACACTTTAAATCTAAAGGAGTGCATGCTAAGGTTGAAATCTAGACAAAATTGGCTCAAAGAAGGTGATAGGAATTCTCGTTATTTTCATAAGTATATGAAGGAGAAATATAGAAGAAATAACATATCTATGTTGGAAGGGGAGGATGGTAGGGTCGAAGATGTGGAAGGAATTAAAGAAGCAGTGAAAACTCATTTTGAGGAGTTCTTCAAGGAGCCCAATTTGCTTAGATCGATTCCGGAGGGTATTACGGTGAAGGAGTTGAGTGATCATGATAGGAGGTGGTTGGAGAAACCTTTTACTGAGGTGGAGATAAAGGGTGCGGTTTGGTCTTGTGACAGTTTCAAAAGTGTTGCACCGGACGGGTACTCAATGGAGTTCTACAAGAAGAATTGGGACTGTGTCAAGAATGACATTATTAGATTTGTGACAGATTTCCACACGAGTGGAAAGCTGACGAAGGCTGCTACTTCATCATTTATCACACTTATTCCTAAAATCACAAATCCTCAAAATCTCCTCGATTATAGACCAATTTGTCTTGTGGGGAGTTTACTCAAAATCTTTTCTAAATTGCTTAATGCTAGAATGAAGACAGTCCTGGGCAGCATTATGTCGTATAATCAGTCTGCATTCGTTCCTGGCAGAAACATCGCGGATGGCGTCTTAACAGCTAATGAGGTGCTGAATTTGGCTAAAAGAGGTAAGAAAGGCTGCGTAGTTTTGAAGGCGGACTTCGAGAAGGCTTACGACTACGTGAGTTGGAACTACTTGAGATTCGGTTACAAATGGATTCAGTAGATGGAAGGTTGTGTTTTTACAAGTTTTATGTCCGTTATCGTCAACGGAAGTACGACTAAAGATTTTAAGGTGGGAAGATGATTACGGCAAGGAGATCCATTATCCCCTTTCGTATTTGTGTTGGTAATGGAAGGGTTAAGAGGGCTTGTGAATAAGGCAGTGGAGATTGGAGATTATAAAGGTTTCAAATTCAATGAGGAAGAAGAGGTCAACATACTTCAATTCGCGGATGATACAATTCTTGTGACGGATGGGCGATGGGAGAATTTGTGGAGCTTGAAAGATATTCTTAGAGGCTTCGAGATGATATCGGGTCTTAAGATCAATTTTCACAAAAGCTAAATATATGGTTTAAATGTGGAGGAAGAGTTGTTAGAAGCGACCTCTTTTTTCTTGTCTTGTGACATTGATAGGCTTCCGTTCAAATTCCTTGGAGTCAAAATTGGGGACAACCCAAGAAAGGTTTATATGTGGAAAGAATTGGTAGATCAAGTAAGAAGTAGATTAGCTTTATGGAGGGGTAGATATCTCACTTTTGTGGGAAGGATCGTCTTGATCAATTCCGTGCTAAATGCAATCCCAATTTATACTCTTGCTTTTTACAAGGCCCCGGCTAAAGTGATTCTCGATATTTGCCGTATTCAAAGTAATTTCTTATGGCACGAGAGAAAGGATAGGAGAGCAATTCATTAGGTGAGTTGGAATTTAATTTGTAAATCGCGAGAAGAAGGTGGTATCGGTATAAAAAATGTGGAAATAATGAATAGAGCTTTGTTGAACAAATGAAAGTGGAGGATTCTGACAAAAGCGGATACGTTGTGGAGCAGAATTCTTAGGAGTAGATATGAGAATATCGAGAAGAATGTCCTAATATGAGACAAAAGTGTTATTCAAAGGAGAGATTCCATATGGTGGAGGGATGTAGTTTTGATAGATAGTAAATATGTTATTGCTGGAAACAAGTTCACAACAGCAGTGCAATGCAGAGTAAAATCTGGAATTAAAACATCTTTCTGGTATGCGGAGTGGATTAACAGGCAGTCGTTGGTAGACGCTTTTCTGGAGGTTTTCGACCTTGCAACTGATAAATGCTGCTGTATATTTGATGAGGTTGGTGGGATGACAACGATTGGCAGTGGAATTTCGAGGCGATGGTGTCCAACAACGATGAGTTGGATCATGACATCTGGTGCGAATTTAAGAATCAGGTTTAAGAGGGCACGCTGGACAAGAATGGGGAGGATGAATTTTTGTTGAGAATGGATGATGATGGAGTATTCTCAGTCAAATCCTGCTATAGATTAATGAAAGACAATATTATAGATATGCAGTTAAATAGTGGGACAGTGGCAGCCATTAATCACCTCTGGGAAATAAAATTTCCTTCTAATATTGCATATTTTGGTTGGATACTATTACTTAATATGATAGCAACCAAATATCTTCTTCTTAGAAGAGGTGTTGTCATAGATAGGATGTGTGTGTGCTGCAGTACGGAGGAAGAGTCCATTCATCATCTTTTTGGATTATGCACGTTCGCGAACAACATTTGGCAGAAGGTGTTCTCATGGTTGGGAAGTGAGTTGGAGATATCTCTGATGGATCTTCTTAACTTCTTCATCCACTGGGAGAAAGTGAAGATAAAGAAGAGAAGGAAAACCATCGCGGTGATATGGCTAGCTACAAATTGGGCAATTTAGAATATGCGGAATAATATCATTTTTAACGGTGGTGCGATCAATTTTGATGATTGTTTTTCTGAGATTGTTTTAAGGTCTTGGATATGGTCAAAAGCTTATTGTAATATTGTAGATAGCTGTAATTTTTCGACTTGGAACACTCTTCCACTCTGTTGTTTTAGAAGCTAAGAGTTTTCTTTGTATTTGTTTTGGGTGGAGTACCCCTTATACTCCCTTTAATAGATCATTACCTATTAAAAAAAACAACAGTAAAGGAATGTGTGCTTAAGTATCTTACTAGTACACAAGGTGTAACTAACAT
The DNA here is from genome assembly GCA_022829125.1 of Lathyrus tuberosus. NCBI lineage: Eukaryota > Viridiplantae > Streptophyta > Magnoliopsida > Fabales > Fabaceae > Lathyrus > Lathyrus tuberosus. The sequence continues at coordinate 10,636,897 of JALAZF010000123.1, read as the reverse complement.
ACTCCTGGCCCAAAGCTATGCCCCAAAACAAAGTAAACTAACCCAACTATACAATATATTCTACACATAGCTATAATGACTCACATCACTCCAATAAACATAAACAAATCAACACCTACGTGCATGCACATTAGACTACTAGTTTTGTTCAGACTATAGAATTTGAAGACATGTAGACGGATGCAATCTCAAAGTCTATAATGCGAACAAAATAAAGCAGTTAAAAAAGTGAAGAAATAAAGTCAATATTTGAAAAAATATGTACTCAATTCTTAATTTATATTTGAAAACGTCAAAGACGTGATTATTCAATCCAATTTAGAATAAAAATGAGACAAAGTAATATCGATTTCAATTATTGAGGTTGAGTTTTTTTTTCTACTTATAATTGAAAATGCAGAAGTCAGAGAAAGAAGATAGGGTTGTGAATTATAAAGCATAGATAAATGGGATATTTATGATACATTTCTCAAACACCTTTGACCTTATTACAAAGCATAGATATTTAAAATTTTTACAACAATATTTAAAGTTTATTACAAAAAACAAAAACATGCAAAGTAGATTAAAATGAACATGCTATTGGTTTAAGGTGAAGTGGTTGTTTCATTGAAACAACAAGTCCAAATACTTCACTCATATCTATATCTTCTTTACCTGACTTTTTTTCCCAATCAAACCAATAAAGAATGTTAGCAAGTATATATTCAACAGCAGTGATTCCAAAATTCATTCCAGGACACCCCCTTCTCCCAAAACCAAAAGGAATGAACTGAAAATCTTGACCTCTAAAATCAACTTGGCAGTGTTCAAATCTCTCCGGAATAAACTCCTCAGGATTTTCCCAATTTTTGGGGTCTCTTTGTATAGCCCAATTGTTTACATACACCATTGTCTTTTCAGGAATATCATACCCTTTTAGATTCACACTTGATATTGTTTCTCGAGGAGCCATTAGAGGAGTTGCGGGACGTAACCTTAGAATTTCTTTCACTATACATTTTAAATAGGGCATTTGATTTATGTCACTTTCTTCGACTTTTGATTTATTGCTTACAACTCTTCTTACTTCTTCTTGTGCTTTCTTCATTGTGGATGGATGTCTCATGAGTTCTGATATTGTCCATTCTAATGTTGCTGATGTTGTGTCTGTTCCTCCAAAAAACATGTCCTAAAAATTGTATGTAGTTAAATTTTTGTTTATGAAACACTTGTTAATGCATTATTAGTTGGACTATTAGTATTGGAAAAAACATCCAAATTTCATACTAGTTAAAGATGGAATTTATTAAAAATAAGACATCTAGGGTATGTTATGAATATGCTTATTTGAGTTTCTCTATTGTTTTACTAAGTTTTATGATAGTTTTAATCAAAACAGCTTCATTTTTCATGAAATTTTTTGAATTTATTTTTATAAATTTTTTAAGATAATGAATGAAAACAAACCTATAATATATATAACAAGAATTTAATATATATATATATATATATATATATATATATATATATATATATATATATAGTTGAAATATTAAACTTGATTTGGGCATAAACATATTGTTTGGAGTTTTTGGCTTAATTATTTTGAGTTTAGGTAATTTTAATTAATGTTTCTAGAAAACTCTTGTAATGTTTGGAGTGTCTAGACATTTCTTAGGTTTGTAGTATTTTCTAGAATACTCTTGGAATTTCAAGAGTTGATAACTCTCTAGAATTAATGTGTCTAGAGTTCTCCTTAGATTGCTATAAATAGAGATGTAATTCTACACTTTTGTATCAAGCAAAAATACAAAGTTTTATGATAGATTTAATCAAAACAACTTCATTTTTCAAGAAATTTTTTGAATTTATTTTTATAAATTTTATAAGATTATCTTATTCAATAGTAAAAAATAAATAAGATTTCACTATGATTATCTTAATTTATTTTTGTAAAAATAATTAAATAGTCCAAGATTTCACTATGATTATCGTATTTATTTTTTACTAGGATTAGGTAAAAATAATCCATTAGGTAAAAAGATAATCTTAATTAATTTTCGTCTTCACACTATTGAATAAGATTAACTAAAAAGATAGTAAAAAATAAATAAGATTATCTTTTTACCTAATCCTAAATTAATTAACTAGAATATGTTATTACTGTGATTAATCATGTGAAGACAAAATTGCTCTATTTTTGGGCCCGTTTGTTTTGGTTTTTTTTAAAAATGATTTTTATAGTGTAACATAATTTTGTAGAAAAAAATTTTACAAAGAAATTTTTTATTAAAGCTTCAAATGAAAATTTGGTTTGAATAGTTATTCTTAAAATATTATTTTAGGTATTTCATCATTTTATCAAAAAAATTTTTGGATATCAAAATTTCAAAAAATCACTTAATTTTGAAGCTATTTCAAATAGATTTTCATGAAAATCATTTTTGAAATACAACTTTTTGAAAAAATTGTGATTTTGACTATGTTTTGGTCTTCAATAATGTATATTAATATTATAATATGTCAAAATTAGTCTTTTAATTTATAAAAAACAAATTTAAAAAAACTTGTAATATTTTGAAAAATATTTTTGTAGAATCCATTTTCAAAAATACAAAAAAAAAATTTATTTTTTTTAAAGCTGAAACAAACTAGCCCTTTATTGTATATGCGTGGAGTTAGTATTTTTGAGGAATGACGTGAAAGTGTACATGAAAGAAAAACAGTGATAAAAGAGAGAAAAGTACCATTAAAATTCCTTTAACATCATTATTGGTGAGTTCAAAGCCAAGCATGCCATCCTCTTGTAATTGAAGAAGAATATCCACAAACCCTTTCTTATCTAACTGATCACTTTCCATCTTCTTCACAGCCAAACGCTCCTCAATCACTTTATCAAACAAATCATCAAGTGCTCGAAAAGTATCCTTGAATTCCCTAATTTTTCCACTAAGAACGTCAATCCAACCCAAAGAAGGGAAATAATCTCCAACAACAAAAGTTGTAATATAAATCATAACCTTTCTTGCTAACTCTTTCACTTCACCTTCACACTTCCTTCCAAGAGCACTCTTACAAACAATATTGTTTGTTACTGAAATAAACATCTCACTTAGATTCACACATGCATTGTTCATGCTAGCTTCACGTAGCTTACTCACCATTTCTTCAACTTCTTCTTCTCTAATAACCTGAAATGATTTAACACTTTTCACACTCAAAAGTTCTAGAACACATATTTTTCTTTTCTGTCTCCAGTTTTCTCCATAATTTCCAAAACCTACTTCCGTACAACCGTACAATAAGATTTTTGGAGCTATATGTTGTGGTCGGTTTGAGAAAACTATATCATGATTTTTCATGATTTCCATGGCTACTTCTCCTGATGAAATCACTAGAGTTGGAGTTTGTTTTTGTCCTAATTGCAACAACATCATGTTGCCATATTTGAGTGATAGGTCTCGTAGAGAACGATGTGGAAGTGTGCCTAGTTGGTGAAGATTACCAATGAACGGTAGTTTTGGTGGAAAAGGAAGCTGATTTAGATTGGTTTTGGATTTGGTTTTTCTAAATGCAAACTTAAACACAATTAACAGACTTATAAGGAAAAAAAGAGATGGAAAAAAGAGAGAAGAAAAAGCTTCTGTAATTTGTTCATGTGACCATTTTTTGAGAGCCATTGGTTTTTTTTACCACATATTGATTGTCAGACATAATACATATATAGCATGGGTGTAGATTATAATATTATATGGTCCCTACCAATAATAGAGATTCAAATAATATATAATCTAGAGTTTAAATTCTAAAAACAAACGTAACTTACTTGCATGTTAATACTTATCTACTCAAATTATGACTTAAATTATAAAACTATTTGATTCCATTATCTATATTACAACACATTTCACATTAAGTAACGTTTAGATAAAAAGTTGCAACACTTTTGACATTAAGTAACGTGTGAAAAAAGTTATTACTTGTGTGTTCTTAATAAATCCGTAAATATAACATTGTTAATAACTAATTTAATTTTGATTAATTTCTTTAATTAGTTGTCACTAAAATCTATTGTGCCGTGTTTTGATTTTGTTGGCTTGTTGGTTCTGTTAGATACTTTTCCCTCTGATAGTAAGACATTTTTTCATGTGAATATATGTTTTTGTGTGCCTTTTATGTTTTGCACTGTGAATGCCTATTTCTGGTCCATTTCATAGGTAATGGATCCACCACGCATCCTTTAGAAGAAAGATTGGAAGGATCTGAGGCATCTGATGAGGAGTTTGATGTAAAATCTCTTATGCTATGATTTGATAATGATTTTCAAGATCACTAGTGTTATTATATTTTGAATTGTTTAAATTTCAAAATTGTATCGTTACAAGATAAAATTGAGTAATATGAGGTTTCTGTTGTTTAAGGGAGTTTGGGACGAGGTATGAGGTTTCCAACACCCATGAACTAGTATGTCCTTTTTGTTTCGTATCAGACAAGACTGCGTTTCATGTACTGTTCACCTGTCATAGAAGTAGGTCGGTGTGGGTCAAAGTTTTTAATTGGGTGGGAGTGACTTCTTTTCACAGCGATGACATTTCTAGTCATCTTAGATGATGGATGCAGGGTTGTTTTTCTCGTGGTATCAACTTCAAAAATTCTATTGGGACGTGGTTGGTTTAGGGGTGGGTGTTGTGGAATTGCAGAAATAATATAATGTTTAATGATGGAATTTGGGATATGGACGAGATAGCTCACAAGATTATCCTTGTATCTTGGTGGTGGATAGGGAAAATATGTAGTAAATCAATTACTTGTAATTACTACGAATGGTTCAAGGCACCGTGCGATTTTTTGTAGGCGTCGCGGTAGTTTTTAGCCGGTGCTAATTTTTGTAAGCGGGTTAGGATACCCCTAGTATGCTCCCAACTCCATCAAACTTCATTTTTCTTGTAGATTAGCTTAGAAAACAACAAATGGAGCTTGCATCTTGTCGAATCGGAGGTGGATTCTCATCGATCGGCTTGACAAATCGAGAAGTGTTGGTTTATCTCTTTTTCCTCTTTTTGTAAACTCTATCTTGTTGGGTTTGTATATGTTTGTACTTAGATCTCATGTATATTTGTTGATCATGGTGTTATATTTAATTTGCTTTACAAATCTTTATCGATGATTGTTTCTAATTTTTGCTTTATGCGCGGGATTTGGTTTGTGTTAGAGATAAACATTGCAAATCTTGATTAGGGATGATTATCTGTTAGTTTCTGGATGCTAGAGATAGATTTAGAGCTAACAATCCGTATGGGTGTCGGAACTTAAATGCCTTCCGTATTTCGAGGCTTCGTGCGCGAGAGTGACGAAGAGAGTGATACGGTTGTTTCTCAGCTCGGTGTGTCAGAGATGAACACTATTGTGAGCGATACCGGGTGATATTGAGGAGTATTGTAAGTTGAGTGTAACTGGTCGATTGGTTTAAGTTTGTGACGAGTGGAATATATACATGCTTGATACGTCTTTTCTCTTCGAAGAATGAATTGTTTTTATGTTTATATTTACTTTTCCGCATTTACGCTTGAAACCATTTTAAAACCAAACTCATTAACAATTAAATTGTCGAACGGCAGTTCAGTAGCACCGATCTCTGTGGACACGATAACTTCCCGAAAAATACTTCCAAATCTTTTTGCTTGCTTGCCCCTATACTGCAACCAACAAATCCTTATAAATATATTTTGCTTATTAAAAAACAAAGGGAGTTTAGGACATATAAAATTGAAATGCTTAAGTCATCAGATTTACATCTAATGGAAATGTCAACTTTTGCCATTGGGAGTTTGGCACAGGTGATTATCACTAGCAAGTGATATTTAATAGTATGTGTGAATTAGGTTCTTAAAATCAACTCTAACAAAACAACTTACAGGTATGATGCTCACTTAATTGCTTCAATTTCTAGATCAAAAACAAAGGTATGTTCATCTATTAACGAGATTGCAAGATACACCATATCAAATGTTCATTTTGTGCTTACCTCTCGTCCGACACGCAGAAACACAAGTTCCATGAAACAGCTTTACCACATCTTTTTCCAGTCATGCATATATACAAACATTTTTCATTTTTCTGACTTCAATTTTCTTGTTGTCAGGGTGGTTCTACACTATACGGCCAACACACACTGAATGCACACATTCAAGAATTTAGAAAGCTTGCAAAGACTCTCATCAGTGGCCAACCAACTGGTTCACCATGTGATTTGATTAATGCTAAGTGTTTCATTTTAATATTTCTTGGTATGCTTATCTAGTCTTTAAAAACCAAGTTCACTGTAATTGAACCAATGACATTACGCGGTAGTTACGTGCAAGTGGATACTTGAATTTCTGTTTTTGTCCCTAATTTTCGGATTTGCACATCCGGACGCACCAAATTTTTAAAAAACGTTGATATGTTTCGGATGTGCACATCCGGAAGAATTTCTGATCTGCAAATCCGGAAAAAGTCAAAAGAATTCCATAAAATCATTTACTTCTAAATATAATTAAATCCAATATAATTAAAATCCAACATAATTAAACTTAGTATGATTTTTTCAATATAATTAAATCCAATATAATTAAAATTAATATAATTAAAATTAATATGATTTTTTCAATATAATTAAATTTAATATAATTAAATTAATTTTAGAAGTAAATACCATATAATTTTAATTATAATTTAGAAATAAATACCATATAATTTAGAAGTAAATACCATATAATTTTAAATACCAATATAATTAAATCCAATTTTAGAAGTAAATACCATATAATTTTAAATCCAATATAATTAAATTAATTTTTTCAATATAAAAATATCATTTAAAATTAAATAGCATATTAATCATATTAATTATATTGAAAAAAATTAATCATATTAAATATCATATTAATTTTAATTAATATAGATTTTAATTATATTGGATATAATTATATTGGATTGAATTATATTGAAAAATTGATATTAATTTTAATTATATTCGATTTTAATTATATTAGATTTAATTATATTTAGAAGTAAATGATTTTATGGAATTCTTTTGATTTTTTTCGGATTTGCAACTCAGGAATTCTTCCGGATGTGCACATCCGGAACATATCAGCGTTTTTTAAAAATTTGGTGCATCCGGACGTGCAAATCCAGAATCTTAGGGCAAAAATGAAATTTCACGTGGTGCCTAAGAAACTTGGGTGGTGTATTAAGAAATCCTCGATCTTTATACTTGGAATTATCAATTTCAATTAATTATTCTTTTTTTTTTCAACTTTGCTGTATTTTATGTTTTAATGTTAATATTTTTAATGTCCACTTGTAGATGAATATTTTTTTATTCGACCTATTTCACCTTCTAGTAGTACAAGTCATAGCATATTTTTTGATAAGTTTTTTTTTTCATAAGCAAAGATATCATATAAGGGATACAAATGGGTATGCCAACCCAATACAAACAACTACTGAACTCCTTGCAAATTACAATTTACAAAAAATCGCAAGGGTTTGAAAATGGATAATGTTTGAAAAATAATCTAGAAGAAGCTCCACTATATGTATAATGTTCAATATTAGATAATGGTTGGTTTTGATATATATATATATATATATATATATATATATATGGGGGCATATCAAGTGAGAGTGATTTTAAAATGAGAGATGAGAGGAATAAATAACAACCATTAGATCAGATTATCAAAAGAGAGAAAAATTAATAGTCACATTAATGAATGAGTTTAATCATTATTGTTTGATTAATCTAATGGTTGTTATTTATTCCTCTCATCTCTCATTTTAAAATCACTCTCACTTGATATGCTCAATATATATATATATCATTTTCATATTTTCAGAAGAATGAATATTTTAACTCTAATAATTAAAGTAAAAAACATTTCTCATTTTTTGAAAGGAAAAAAATGCCCTTTAATAGCGTTTTTCTAAGATGTGCTATTAAAGGTAATGGTCTACAATAGAACTATAATAGCACTTTTTCAAAGAGTGCTATTAAATCCAGTCAAAATAAGCTACATAAATACAATCTATGATAACGCTTTCTAAAAAGTGCTATTGTAAGCACTATTTTTAATAGCGCCTAAAAATGCTATTGAATGTGGTTGACCTATAATAGCGGCGGCAATAATAGTGCTTAAAAGTGTTATTAAATGCCAAAAAAGAGCTATTGAAAGTCATTATAACTATGTTGGTAATCCAACGAAGATGAGCTTGGAAGTTTAACCGCCCTGACACTTGAGCAGTGCTCCTGCCTTCAATCTCCCTATCTTATTCTTTAGTTGTAGATCAAGGTGAACTTACTTCAATTTTGTACTACCTCATTCCACTGAAACTCCATTTGCAATGAATTGGATAACCCTATCTATAGTTGCTGATAAGGGCCTTTGTCAGGCGCATCACCCATCCTTATCCAACGACTCTACTTTCTTCTAGGTTAAGCAATGCTGGTTGTCTAACAAGTGGCCATAGCTGCAATGGTTCGCGGTATGCATCGTCCATTTGCTTAACGAGCAAACCCTTAGTTCACCATGAAGTAACTTAACCATGTAGTGACATTAAGCTGTTTACTTAAATAACATGGCCTTATATATAAATAGTGAAGATCATAGTCTGGATGTATATCTCTATTAGGCACAAGATACATGATTTATCCCTTTAGTTAGGCGTGGGATTTTTGACGATCCTAGTTTATATGTATAGTTCTATATGTATGCTCGTGAAGCACGAGAAAGAGTTCTCTTGAGATAGTTTAGGATGGTTAATGATCTATACACCATCTTGACATGTGAGTACTACTTGTGTAGTCCATGACCTATGAGCTACATGGGATAATTACACTCCAAGCTCATTTTTAGATGTAGCGGACCATGTATCGCTTAGCTCCCGTGGGGTGGCAGTAGGATAGAACAAATCCATATGTTATGCTTATGGTAGGGATCTGCGTGGTCATGATTGTGTAAGTTATATAGGATTTATACATTTGCAGATATTTCAATTGATTAGACAGAGTCTTAGTGAGTAATAAACGTAAGCTCCTGAGTCGGGGTTTACGTAAAATCACTACATCTATATCAAATTGGTTTGTAATTATTTTGTTGTCCATTGGAGAACCGTAATGGCATAAGTATATATTTTCTACATGCCTCAATAAAGATGGTTATGAGGTATTTAGTCAGTATAGGATAGTACGGGGTAGATGCAAGATACCCTATTGGATCTTCTATGTAGACCTTGACCCACTTCTAGATATTTGCATTGATGTATCCACTAAAAATTATTAATATCATTGGTTATTATTCTAGGCGTGTAATTTTGGGGTATTACAACCTATTTATTCTTGAAATACTTGTGGTATGAAAAAAAACGTACACATGAGTTTGAGAAATAGGCAATGCTTATGTTGGAATGGAAATATGAACCCTTTTTTGTGCCATTTTGAGAGACTGATATGAGAAGAAAGTAGATGATACAATTTGAGAGAAGAAACAAAAAAAAAATGGTAGAAATAAACCACACACCTTTTATATTATGCCATAATTGACTATGGATCTTGAAATGAAAAGGTTGGTTGCAATAATCGATTAAATTATCAATGATAATCGCTTATGTAGTTCCTTTTTAGGAAATTTTGATGTATCCAATGAGGAAAAATGTGGTGCAAATAGAAGTAGAGATTAATTTGGCATTTTGCATCAGAAATCTCTTGAGAAGCTGTTTATATTATTATGATTGATTTATGAATATCTATTCTTTAGTTTTGATGAAATTATAAATCGAGTAAGTAGAGAGGCTCACCCATCATAGACATTTCCAATTCACTCTGCATAATATCAATAAAATCATTACACAAAGATTCATTAGAGCACCAAGGATGATACCATCTGTAGCGCGATTTTTATGGTTTCGAATCACTATCGCTTTGGTACTACAGTTCGATTCATTTTTTTATCCTGTGAAGCTGATTAAGGAAAGGAAATAGATGTCTCCAATTAACCCTGCTTGCATACTGAGCTTAAACAGATGACTGTTGGTTTACAGATGCTATCAAAATAGGGGGGTCTGTCTTAGGTTATTTTGCTTAAGAATACAGTGTCTGGACTATTTGCGAGGCTTTTGGTAAGGTGTTAGATCTGATGATTTTTGATTGATGTATGGAGGTACTGGACTTTGAGTTTTTGATTAGTATGCTCGCTAAGATTTTGCAATCTTATGCCTACGTATTCCTGTTTAACGAAACAGAGAAATCAGAGCGATCATAGTTCCCTCCTATTTTAAGGGAGGAAAAAGATGTTTTGGTGTCTTGTTCAAAGCCCAAGATTGAAGCTAAAAGGGCATTTGTATCTTGTTCAAAGCCCAAGATATAAAGCTGAAGGGTTTTTTGTGTCTTGTTCAAAGCCCAAGATTGAAGCTAAAAAGGTTTGACTGAGAGATAACTTGTCATCTCTAAAGAGGAACTTTTGATGTTCGTATGCCTTGATTAAAGCACAAGTTTGATGCTAAAAGGATGATTGACTCAATCGGGGATTTCTCTATACAAAGCCTAAGAGGAGGCTATTGACCCAACAAGAGGGTGTTTATTATTTGTCTCGTACAAAGCCCGAGATAAAGGCTAAAAGGGTTGTTGACCCAACAAGACGGTGTTTATTATATGTCTCGTACGAAGCCCAAGACAGAGGCTAAAAAGGTTTGACTCAACAAGAGAGTACTTTTATCTGTCTTATACGAAGCCCAAGATGGAGGCTAAAAAGGTTGACTCAACAAGAGAGTCTGACAAGTTGATTGATTCAACAAGAGAGTATTTATACTCAATAAGAGAGTGGTTTGCTGTCTCGTACGAAGCCTGAGATAGAGGCTAAAAGCAAAGTGACTCAATAAGAGAGTCTTGAAAAGTGATGGACTCAACAAGAGAGTCTGAAAAGGGTAACTCTGCTAGGGGGAATCATTGTACAAAGTCCAAGAGGAGGCTGACTTCGCTGAGGAAGGATCATTATACAAAGCCTAAGAGGAGGCTATACTTCTGCCGGAGATTCTTGAGATCCCGAGGCCGGTCCAAGAAGGGAATCAATCCTTGCAGGGGAATGCAAAAGGAATTGATAGATCAGAAACCTTGAGGCTCTGATTTGAGATAGTGTTAAACTGACCCGGGTTGGAGAATTTTGGGAAAATGACAGAGTTTTAGAACCCGCAAAGTTTTAACTCATCTGGAGATTAATCCAGAATCCTGGGTTTCTCCTATGTTTGAAAGGGACTTGAGAATGTCTTTGAGACTCAAGGGAATTAGACTGTCCAAGTCTACTGGTAGAGTTTTATCTTTGTACGATGCCAAAGAGGAGGCCGACTCGTTTAAGGGATGAGTATCAACCCTAAAATTGGTCTGAAGGTTTTGAATCCTTTTAGAAAGACAGCTCTAATGAAGGATGACTAAGTTCTGTCCTATACCTTTAGGAGGTCATGAAGGTCCTTGTACGAAGCCCAAGAGAAGGCATGAGAACTTTTAGGAAGCCGAAGGGTCCTTGTACAATGCCCAAGAGAAGGTGGGGATACTTTTAGGAAGCTTGTGGGTCCCCAAACCAAGAGAAGTTCAAGAAATGTAATTCACAGAGAAGAGATCATTCCAGGAAAGTTTGAGAATTTGGAAGAAACTCAAGAGATGCTATTCATGGAGAATAGATTAACTCTGGGGAGTAGAGTTTCTTTGACAAATTCTAGGGGTGACAGTCTGAGAAAAGGTTCATCGAGAATACTGCCTTTCTCTTTGTTCCATATTGTTTAACCCCAAGAGAAGGGAAGACAGTGTCTGGAATCCTATGGGGATCTAGTTTTGTTTGTATTCAAGAGTGACCAACAGGCTTTACCTAGTTCTAGACGTCGTTGCCGGGGAAAACTCTAAATAACTATACTAGTATTACACAGTTGATATATCACAAGTATATAAAAGGATGTGAAAGAAGACTTACAGTGAAACAGACCCACAATACAATTATATACATATGAAAGCGGTAAATGAAAGCGGATAAACACTTACCCGCTGTAGAGCTTCCATGCTGTTTTGTTAGTTGTTCAACAAAGAAATTAAAGAAAGTTTTGATAACAACATATATTTGAATTCAAAATCAATGGAGAAAGTGCTTTGAAAAAATTGTTGGGGCTTACAGCTCAAGGAGAGGCCCAAGTTTTAACGATGATCGCACCGTTGTTTTAAAAACTGCACAGAGGGACTTATACAATATGTGAGGCCCAAAAAGTTTTTATGTACAAGGGGATGGGTCTTACACTCTATTAGAGGCCCAAAGATTTATTTTTGTACAAGAGATGAGACTTACAACTCAAGGAGAGGCCCAGGGTTATTTGTTTGAAAACAGCGATCGTACCGAGATTTTTAAAAACACAGTGGGTCTTATACAACATCTGAGGCCCAAATCATTTTGGTTTCAAAAAGGGGTTGGGTCTTACACTCTATTAGAGGCCCAAAGAGTTTGAAAATGAATAACGATGGGTCTTATAGCTCAAGGAGAAGCCCAGTTGCTTTTGTTAAAAAAGCGACGATCGCGCCGAACGTTTGAAAATATACAGAGGGACTTATACAATGTGTGAGGCCCAAGGTATTATTTACAAAGGGGTTGGACTTACACTCTATCAAGAGGCCCATGAGTGTTTGAAAATGATTGATGAGGGTTGAATTAATCAAAACCCTAATTTTGTTTAAAAAGGAATTAATTTTGTTAATAAAAATTAATAAAAAGTATTGAAAAAATGTGAAAAATGAGTGGTGATCTTGGATCAATGTTTCAAAAATCATGTTTATATCCACAAAATGATTGGAAACCAATTAAATTTGGAAAATCAAGGAGGAAAAAATATTTTTAATGTTAAAAAACAAATAAAAGATTAATTCTTTGCAAAAATATCAAGTATATGTAATAAATAATATTTTTGGGAATTTTTGGCAAAATAAAATATTTTAACATTTTTGTCAATTATTACAAAAAAGAATCAACTCAAAATCATTAAAACTCAGAGAGAAATTATTTTTTGAATCAATTAAATAAAATCAAAAAATTCAAATATTCAAATTTGTGAAAAAGGCGCCAAGAACATGGGCCAAGAATACGCGCGAAGGGAGTTTTGCTCAGATTTGCATTTTCTATCCAATCTCACTGAATACTTGATGAAATCACACAATCCACATATCAATCTGCTCCTTTTTACCTCACGATCATGTCTATGGTCTTTAAATTCATTTATTTTAAGCATGGAATAAGAAATCAAGACAAAACCTCAAGAACCCTAAAATTTGCATGAAGGCTGAGAATTTTGATACACGATTCAAACAAAGCAATTAATTGAGGGGAAAAATTCTATGCATGATTATGAACATTTGGCAAAAGTATTGTGCGAGGAAATATGCATAGATTAAGAGATGACCAAGTTTAGGCTTACTTGAAGGTCGTGACAGCAAGAGCAATGTGATTTTTGAGTTGGAGGTGTTACAGATGAGTTGTGATGATCTGAACAGCTTCCCTACACCATATGGAGTGTGTTTGAATGCTTGAACTTGATTGGAAATGGCTGGATCACTTCATGGCATCTCAACTGCAACTTGGTTGAAAACCTGAGCAACTGGCTGGTGATTATGAGAAATCAGTGTTACAGTTGTGTGTTTAGTGTTTGATCAGCTCACATATGATGTTAATGAGGTGTTAGAGCAATTGGTTTGAGTGGAATTGCTCTCTACTGAAAAATTTGATAGTGACTTGCTAAGAAAGGTATTTTTGAGAGTGAGAAGATGATTTTGAGAAAGGCAAGTGTTGTAGGCCTTTGGTGTACTTAAACTGAGCACAAATGAGCTCTATTTATAGTAGATCAAGTTTGTTTTACAAGCAATAGTGAATGGCAACTGCAGCAACTCATTGTTCAATTGCATCACTTTGGAATCTTAAGTCTCCTCTAGCCATTGACTAGAGGTTAGAGCACAGGCTTTTGGTTCCCTAGTTCAGAGATTATCCTTGACTCATTCAGTTGGAAAAGGCTCAGTTCAAGCCACCTTGGTGCATCCATTGAATGCTCCAAAACAAAATTGGAGTCTTGTCCTCTTTTTGGCATTTTTAGGTTTGGCATGCTACTTTAAGTTCCAAAGACTTGGGAGGCTTATGGATCAGTGTTTGTTCCTCCTTGGTCTCTCCCTGAGGTGTTCAGATGGATAAAATTGTTTGTCATTTGCGCAATTTGATCAAATCAAGCAAAATGCATAAATCTGCGTTGCCATGACAGTTGCAGCAAGGCATATTGCCACAGTCATATCTCTTAGCTCAAATGGAATTTGATGGAGTTCTTGGCAATTTTGGAAAGCTCTCATATGATACAACATATGTGTGATCATAGTTTGTCTTGACACTTTTTGGATCCAAGTGAAAAATTCCCCTACATTTTGAAAAAAGTGAAACAGATTCTGACTTAGTGAAAATTTCACTAAGTGTTGGAAAAATGTCATTTTTATGTTTTTGTCATTTTGGTCACTCCATAACTTAAAATCCATTAGGAATTGGAATGAGCTGTAGTTGACACTTTTAAAATATGCCATGAGAGCTACAAATCCATCTTTGGATTAGCCAAAATGGTTGCTTGGATCACAAGTTATGATCCTTGGAAGTTGGTACCCTAGCCACTTTGTTTCATAACTTAGAAAATTTCTAAGTTTTTTGTGGTTACCCCTTTTACAAGTTATCCCACTTTTCTTGATTTTTCTTGATGAATGATGATTCCAATCACACATTAAAATCATTTTAGGGTTAGGGAACCATAATTGATCAAAAAATCAAAAAGTCAAACTTTGACTTTTGGGCACAGTTGACTTTTTATCAGATGAATTCCAAACTGTGCGATCCTCTATGAAATCAAGTCCTTGACCTAAATCAAACTTGATGGATTGATTTCATAGGTGTTATAGGGTGTATTGAATCATGTCCCAAGGTTTGGGAGCATGGCCTGGTCAAAAGTTAAAGGCACAGTTGACTTTTTCTTCAAAAACCCTAACTGTGGTTCAGATGAAATTGAAACTTGTGGATCAAGCTTCTTGGATCAATCCATTGTTGCAAATGGATCAATGTAGTATATTAGGGACCCTCAAATCATGTCTTGATGTTTTGGCTCATGCTTTGTCCTAAAAGTCAACTTAGGGGTGAATTAGGTCAAGAAACCCTAATTCCTGATTTTTGGTGAATGCATCCCCTGAGACTAAATTGACTTGATGATTGGGTCCATGAGGTCCCTTGGAGTATCTTGGGTTATGCTTTGAAGCATTGGCTCATGACCAGAGGAAAATTTCCATCTGGAGGCCCTGGTCGACCAAAACCCTAATTTGGTGACACTGGCGATCTTGAGGCTTAATCCACTTGAAATGTTGCAGCCTTGTGCTTGATCCTTGATGTGGGAGTCCTCTTGATCCATTGTGGATATTTGAGAGGTTTAGACAAGTTGAAGATCATGTCATTCCTTGATTGATCCTTTGTCTAAGAGCTCTGAGAGGGCTTGAAACCCTAATTCTTAGTTGTAGGAAATGCTCAACAATTCTTGAGGAGATTGATGAGGCACGAAGGTTCATCCATATTGTGATGATGATTTTCACAATGATGAGAAATCTTAATGGTCAAAATTTGGGGTATGACAGATGCCCCTATTTAATCTTCTTGGACCCGAAGGTGTGAATGGCGAAGGTACTCGGGCATTCGGGGTGCAAGATGATTAAATATCGAAATACCCGAAATTTTGACAGTGGTTATGAATAGTATCTTAAGCATTCATCTTCTTTTGCTAAGCGTTGATCCTTAGAAAAGGTAAAAACTTCCCCTCGATCCTGGCCTTCAGCCATGGAACTGGTCTCAGTTTCTGAAATAAACTTCTCCTCGATCCTGGTTTCCTACCAAGGAACTGGTCTAAGTTTCTGGTGTAAACTTCCGCTAGATCCTGGTTTCCTACCAAGGAACTGGTCTCAGTTTCTGATGTAAACTTCCCCTTGATCCTGGTCTTCTACCAAGGAACTGGTCTTAGTTTCTTTTGTCAATAAACTTTCTTGACAAGGGACGTTGTTTGCAGCAGTTTTCCTCAAACTTCTCACCAAATTTTACCGGGGAGATGCCATTTGATAGAAAAATTTTTGACGTCATACTTGCTGGGGAACCCATTCGGCTGAGTTGTAGAGGTGCAGAAACTTCTCTGTTTCAGAGACGCCATTTGTTGACACTACTGGGGAAAGCAAGTCTCTTGAAAGACTGCTTTCCGCTTGGGGATATTACATCATACTTTTCCTCGAGATCTTCTTGAAGAAATGCCATGTGATGTAATCCAGTTTGGAGGTGCTGATGACCTTTCCATTAGCGAATTTTCCAAAGAAGAACTGTTGTATTTCCGAATCTTTGATTAAGAGGCTTCCTCTGGGGATTTTTCTTAATCCAGGAAAGCGAAGATATCATCTTCAATGGCGAAGAGTGATATGTGTCAAAGATATTTTTGTCTTTCAGAGGTTCAAGTTATCAAAGTGGTTGAGGACCGACTTCAATCCAGAAATAAACTGGAGGGGAGATTGTTCAGACGCAACATTTCCTGACGAGGAAAGAACTGATAACTCGATTGAAAAGAGGACTTTACCACTAGGGGACAAGACCGACTAGAGAGATAGTGATGCAATATGAATATGAATGTAAATCAATAATACATGATGTATGTATGTATATGCTGATGAAACTGACACGACATACAGACTAGTGGATAAACACGACTGGATACTCGGTCACTGCGGGGGACGAAGAAGTATCACTGGTTCAAGATAGCAATCCTGCCTTGCTTAAGAGAGATGATCCTCGTGGGGAAAACCGTTGGTCAAGCTTAGGAGATAAGAACTCTGCCGAGGGGTGTCAGATGAAACATGGTCTCTAACACAGCTGATCCTTCATTCAGGCGTGCTGGTTTAGAAGGAGTACTTTGATTCTGCACTTTGAAGGTCGATTACTTCTGGAGAAGCGATCGATGTTCTTTCGATGTTCAACAGTCAAAAGAAATTTCCATCTTTATTTTAAAAGCAGAAAAAGTTTGACAAGTAAATTCATTTTTGTTTTATTTCAAGAATCATTGATCATGTTAAAATGTCGTTCTGTAAAGCTAAAACAAATGAGAATTATAAACAAAATCATTAGGGCTCAAATTTTATTGATAGGATGGAAATCAGCCGAGCGCGTGATTCCATGGAGTATTTACAAAGTTTAGAAAATGGTAATTTAAGGGAAAAGGGCTACATTGAAACATAACGATCGTTATCCTTCTACCAACTTTGAATTCTGGACATCCTGAGCTTCCGTCGAAGATGACCTTGACTGGAATTTCTTCTGATGGATGGCATTACTGCTGCTGAGAGATTTGCCCCTTTGTTGGACATAGTTACTTGCCATTAATCCCTGACTTTTGCCTGGATTGTACTTTGAGATTTCCAATCCAACGGAATGATTTTTTTTTATTATGTCTCTAATTTTTGCCTGGACCGCCCTTTCGGGTTTTCAATCCACCGAGACATTTTTTTTTTATTTAGGCGAAGTATTTCTTGACTACATCAACATTTGTGGGGTAGGCGAATTCCTCTCTATCCATGGTCGTGAGTCTCAAGGTGCCGCCTGAGAAGGCTTTCTTGACCACATAGGGGCCGTCATAATTCGGAGTCCATTTGCCCCGGGAATCAGTGAGAAATAATTGTATCTTCTTGAGCACAAGGTCTCCTTTTCTGAAGACGCGAGGTCGGACCTTTTTGTCAAACGCCTTCTTCATCCTTTGCTGATACAACTGACCGTGGCACAAAGCCGTTATTCGTTTCTCTTCAATCAGATTCTGTTCGTCGTGTCGACTTTGACACCATTCAACCTCTGTTCGCTTAACTTCCATCAATACCCAGATTGATGGGATCTCTACTTCTATGGGGAACACTGCTTCCATGCCATATACTAGAGAGAAAGGGGTTGCCCCTGTTGAAGTGCGGACAGACGTGCGATAACCGTGAAGCGCAAAGGGTAGCATCTCGTGCACGTCTTTGTAGGTTACAACCATCTTTTGAACAATTTTCTTGATGTTCTTGTTAGCCGCTTCTACTGCTCCATTCATCTTGGGTCGGTAGGGAGATGAGTTATGGTGTTTGATCTTGAACTCAGCACACAACTCTTTCATTATCTTATTGTTTAAGTTAGATCCATTATCAGTAATGATCTGGTTTGGAACACCATAACGGCAGATGAGATTGTTTTTGATAAAATGGACCACCACTTGTCGGGTTACATTGGCGTATGACGCTGCTTCGACCCATTTGGTGAAGTAATCAATGGCTACCAGGATGAACTGATGTCCATTCGAAGCTTTGGGTTCGATCATGCCAGTCATGTCGATTCCCCATATGGAAAAAGACCATGGGGAAGAGAGAACTTTGAGACGTGTTGGCGGTACATCGATTTTGTCTGAGTATATTTGACACTTGTGACACTTCCTCATGTACTTGTAGCAATCGGATTCCATTGTCAACCAATAGTACTCCGCTCTCAGAATTTTACTTGCCATTGTGTGTTCGTTGGCATGAGTGCCAAAGGATCCTTCATGAATTTCTTTTATCAGTATGTCTGTCTCTGGTCTGTCTATACATCGGAGCAAGACCATGTCAAAGTTTCTCTTATAGAGGGTATCACCGCACAGAAAAAAGTTGTCTGCTAGCCTTTTGAGGGTCTTTCTGTCTTTTCTGGATGCCCTAGATGGGTACTCTTGTTTCTGAAGGAAGCATTTGATATCGTGATACCAAGGTTTATCATCTATGACTGCTTCAATTGTGAAGATGTAAGCGGGCCGTTCAAGGCGCATTATGTCGATCTTAGGCATGTCGTTCCATTGACCTACACTAATCATGGAAGAGAGAGTGGCTAAGGCATCAACCATGTGATTCTCCTCACGAGGAATATAATGGAACTTGATTCTTTTGAAGAATGGTAACAACCTTCTCGCGTAATCTTTGTAAGGAATCAGTCCTGATTGGTATGTGTTCCAATCTCCTTTGATTTGATTGACGACCAGAGTTGAGTCGCCATATACATCCAAGTTTTTGATCCTTAAGTCGATCACTTCTTCGAGACCCATGATACAAGCTTCGTATTCGGCCTCGTTGTTCGTACACTTGAATGTTAATCTGGCAGTGAAAGGAATGTGGGTACCTTGAGGGGTAACAATGATTGCCCCAATTTGGTTTCCATAATGATTGACAGCTCAGTAAAAAATTAGTCCCCATTGGGAACCTGGTTCTGGCCCTTCACTAGGTAGTGATTCATCGCAATCTTTCATTTTTAAATACATGACATCTTTGTTTGGGAAGTCAAACCCGATTGATTCCTGATCGTCGATCGGTTGATGAGCCAAATGATCGGCTAAAACACTTCCTTTAACGGCTTTTTAAGCGGGGTACTCAATGTCGTATTCTGATAACAACATCTGCCAATGGGCAATTCTCCCAGTGAGAGCAGACTTTTCGAAGACATACTTGATCGGATCCATTTCGGAGATTAACCAAGTAGTGTGACGAATCATATACTGGCGAAGACGTTTGGCTACCCAAGCCAGAGCACAACAAGTTTTCTCAAGCATAGTATACCGAGTCTCACAGTCTGTAAACTTCTTGCTCAAATAGTAGATGGCAGACTCTTTCCTTTTTGTTTCGTCTTGTTGGCCAAGTACATAACCCATGAAGTCTTCCAAGACTGTTAAGTAGATGATCAGTGGTCTTCCTTCCACTGGAGGTGATAAAATTGGTGGATTCAACAGGTATTCCTTGATACTGTCGAAGGTGGTTTGGCAATCTTCTGTCTAAATGCAATCCTGATTCTTTTTGAGTAATTTGAAAATCGGCGCGCACGTCGCGTTCATGAGGAATATAAATATGGAAATGTACTTCAAATGTCCCAGGAATCCCCTGACTTGTTTTTCAGTCTTTGGAGAAGGCATTTCTTGAATGGCCTTGACTTTGTCAGGATCAACTTCAATTCCTTTCTGGCTGACGATGAACCCGAATAGTTTTCCTGAACGAACACCGAATGTGCACTTATTGGGATTCAAGCGGAGTTTGTACTTTCTCAACCGCTCGAATAGTTTTGACAGGTGGGTCACATGCTCATATTCTATTTTAGATTTGGCAATCATGTCATCGACATATACCTTGATTTCCTTGTATATCATGTCATGAAAAAGAGTAGTCATGGCCCTTTGACAGGTTGCCCCAGCATTCTTCAACCCGAACGACATTACCTTGTAACAAAAAGTACCCCATGGGGTGATGAACGGAGTTTTCTCCAAGTCTTTCGGCGCCATTTTAATCTGATTATAGCCCGAGAATCCATCCATGAAGGAGAAGACTTTAAACTTTGCTGTACTATCAACCAGCATGTCAATGTGTGGTAAAGGAAAGTCGTCCTTTGGACTAGCCTTGTTTAGATCTCTGTAATCCACACACATTCTGACCTTTTTCGTCCTTTTTCGGAATTGGCACTATGTTGGCTAACCATTGAGGATATTCTGATGTGGCGAGGAAACCCGCGTCAATCTGTTTCTGTACTTCCTCTTTGATTTTGACGGCCATGTCTGGGTGAGTTCTTCTCAACCTCTGTTTTACTGGCGGACATTCTGATCTTAACGGTAGATGATGTTCCACGATGCTGGTATCCAACCCTGGCATATCCTGATAGGACCAAGCGAATACATCGAGAAACTCTTTGAAAAGCTTTATCAAACTTTCTTTGACTGTCGGACTGAGCAGTGCTCCAATATTGACTTCTCTTCTCTCTTCTTCTAAACCCAAGTTGACCGTTTCCAATGGCTCTTTATGAGGTTCGATGGACCTTTCCTCTTGCCTGAGTAGTCGGGAGATCTCTTCTGGAATTTCTTCGTCATTTTCTTCTTCAGCCTCAAATACCGGGAATTCAAAGTTGGGAGAAGGCATCAGATCTACGTTTCAATGGGGTTTAAAACAAGCAATCTGCATGACGTTTATGATTTGTTTTCAGAAGAGATAGAGAGAATGCAAGAGTGTGTACAGTGTACATTTTTTTGGAAAACTGCTTGTTTTTATTGTTTGAATTGTTTTTTTAGGATTACCATTTTCTGGAAAAGCGAAAAGAGAAAACAACAATTAATGCGGAAATTACAGAATGTCGTTATTTTATTTATGAACTTGTCGATTCTTGAAACTACAGCCCTATAAAACAAAACTCTGTCGCTTTGGGCGAAGCGAATAGGGATATTTACAGAAAGTGAGCCCTATCAAAACATCCGTTTCACCTGGGCAGGGTGAAAGGTTAAAACAAAGATGTCCATTACTTTGACTTATGAACAATCTTTGGAACATCGACTGCAACCCATTGGCGGCAAAATTCTCGGTGAATCACAAAGTCTAGTACCATCCTTGATTTGTCTTTAGAAATGACCCTTATTTCTGGTGGAGCAGGATCATTGGAATCTGTCTCCCAGGCAGAGTTGTCGTAGGAGGATTTCTCTGTTGTATTTTGCATAGTATTTGTGCTCTCAGGTAAATTTCCCCATCCAGTTGGCTGGATATCTTCGAGTTTGATACGAGAGCTTCCAGGAGCAGTGTACTTGACCAAGAAGTCGTATTTTCCACTTGGTTGTCCTAGGGTGTCCCACACTTCTTTGGAACTGGAGGAGTCATCTCTCTCGATGATGTTGACCTCGGGAAAAGCATAGTTGATGAATTCTAGTCCTACAAGCTTTGCGAATTCATCTTCCTGCTGGATATTTTCTTAATGCCCTGAGTGTTGATCCCATGACATGGTGGGGACGCAGGTATTCTTTTCAATGATGCTCAGCTGATTTTCATTGTTCGGCTGATTTTCTTGCCCCGAGTCTCCTGGGTACGGATGCCAGATAGGCAGACCATCCATCGGGCCATAATGGTCATGGTCAAAGTTGTCTTTCATAAGAGTGTCCTCCTCTAATGAGTTTGGTGGAGCACGGCATCCTTCGGGATCACAATCTCCGTATATCATTTTGACATCTGACCTTGGTATAAATCTCGGACTCTGTGCGGGATAGCAAAATGGCGTAGGCACTTCTTCCCGAGACATATAACCGTCCTCGTTAAGATAGGACTTCCACTCTTCATCTGTATCAGAGGAGTCTCCTTCGTTGATGGTATGTACTTCTTAAGTCACTGGGTGAAGGAAACCTCCACTGTGGAAGAAATCCTGAATGGGATGAAGACTTTCATTGCTAGTACCAGTCTGGGTAGATGTTGAAGAGAAACCAAGACCCTTCTTTGTTTTGTTATCAGTAGGAATGACAAGATGTCCCCATCCCTTTGCATTGTTACTTTTGATCACCTCGAGAGCATCTTTGTACGAGGAGATCGATGTTCCTTTCTCTAATTGATTCTCATTGCTCACCGAAAGTGCCTGGAACTGAGTTCCAACAACCTCCTCGGGTTCTACACAAGTGGACAATGATAGGTTACTCACGATCAAGGCTTTTTCTCCACAGACCATGACAAGTTGGTCATTCTTGACAAACTTCAGATTCTGGTGAAGTGTCGAAGTGACTGCCCCAACCTGGTGTATCCAAGGTCTTCCCAACAAACAACTATATGTTGCTCGGATGTCCATGACCTGGAAAGTGACTTGGAAAGTGTGAGGACCGATAGTTATGGGAAGGTCGACTTCACAGATAACTGTTTTTCAGGATCCGTCAAATGCTTTGACGACGACCTTACTGCCTCTCATCGGAGATCCTTTGAATGATAGTCGTATTAGAGTGGAATTTGGCATGACGTTTAGAGCTGATCCGGTGTCTACCAGTACGTTGACTAAAGCATCGTCCTGGAAGTTGACTGTAATATTGAGCGCCATGTTGTGACTTTTGCCTTCTTTCAGAAATTCCTCATCACTGAACCCCAAGTTGTTCTAGGAATTGATGTTGGAGATGATGTTGTCGAATTGTCTTATTGTTACATCTTGTTCCACAAAGGCTTGCTCTAAGACTTTCTGTAGAGCCTCTTTGTGGGCTTCAGAACTGAGTAAAAGAGATAACACAGAGATCTTTGAAGGAGTTTGTAATAGCTGATCAACAATGTTATATTCACTCCTTTGGATGAGCTTCAGCAACTCATCATCGTTCTTTGAAAGGTCGGGATCACTAGATTGACCGACTGGTGGATTAGGAGCTTCTGTCTGAAGTTCCTTTTCTCTATTAGGTTCTCCAACTCCTCTGTTGAAGATTCGACCGCTCCATGTTACTCGACTGATGTCAGCAATATTCACGACGGAGGGTAATGGAGTTTCTTTTCCATTCTCAACTGTTGTTGCACCGTATTTGTAAGGGATAGCTTTATCAGACTTGTACGACACTGGTCCCGGCAGATAGATAACTACAGGAGCCTTCTAATTTCTCTGACTGTCGTAAGCAACTTCAATCAATTCTTGGTTAAGAACTTTTGATTCGTTGAGTAGAGGGATGATGGCACAAACATCTTTGGTCCTCTCGCGATCAGAGATTAAAACAACATCTTTGATCTGGTCAGCGAAATAGTCGGGCATCAAGTTGATGGACCCCGAAACTGGACACAGTTGAATCTCTTCGCGGTCCAACTGACTATGAAGGGCTGCTCGCACGAGGTAGCATCCTTGGTTATTCTCCGAGTAGACTCTACAGCGCTCGTAGTTATGTGGTGGGACCTGGCCACGTCCGCTTTGAATGCAATGTAACCTTACTAGGCCCGCTTCCATAGATCGAACATCCTGACTTTGATGCCCAGTAGGGTTCCCATTAATCATGCTGACTTGTTGCTTGTCTTCGTCTAGATAAATCGGAAGCCACCAATGATTTAACAAGTGTTGCAAAGTTCTTTGAACGAGAGCACATCCTTGGCCACTCTCATAACATACTGTATAATTCCGATGCTCATGCGAAGTCAGAAAACCAAGCTGGACTTGCTTAGCGTGTAGTTATACCAAGCTGGTATTCATCAAGAGAATATCGAGGATCTGAATCATGTTGATCTGATAAGGATTTTTATCATGGTATTCCTGGATCCATCCAAGATCCATCTGACGCTGGATGACCTCTTGTATAAAAAAGCATCCCTAATTATTTATCGAGCAAATCAGACAGGAATTATAATCGTGCCGCTACAGATTATGATACTTGCCTTGCCTTGAGTGCATTGCCACTAAGTTGACATTCATCGCACGGATGTCGTGGTTCTGAATGATGTTGGAATTTGCATAAGTCATGTTAACTCCACGAACTCGATGCTCTTGGATCCAACCGAGATCCAATTGTTCCTGTAGAGCTGATTGCACCACTGAACATCCTTGATTGTCTTTAGAGCAAATATCACACTGGTGATAATTATGAGGTGGTATATGGCCATACCCGCTCTGTTTGCGATGCATCTTGACCAGATTGGTCCTCAATATGAGTACATCATGAATTTGATAGTTGTTGTCAGACTCTCCTGCTATCAAATTTACTGCAGCTTTCTCGTGTTGAGGCAACAGGTTCGTGAGAATATTTGGATTTGTATCTTTGAAAGATAAGACCCGCTCCTAACAAGCTTTTGTAAGTCGGATTTGAAACTGAGGCAGTTTTCTATGTTATGCCCTGGTCCTCCTTGATGGTAAGGGCAAGTTTGATCCTCTTTAAACCAAAAAGGCGGATTCTCCGGTACTGTAAGAGGAGACCTGGTTTAGACGTGCCCCTTGACCAGTAAGAGTGGAAACAATTCTGCGTACAACATTAGTATAGGGTCGAACCCTGGTGGTCGCATTGTACGGTTATTGTTATACTGAGGAGGAGCCTGCTGAAGAGGCGATTGTGTCCTTTGCTGATATTGCTATTGATTCAGTTGGCTCTGCACAACCCGAGGTTGATACGTTGGAACAGGCGCAGGGTTGATAGCAGAAGTTACAGCTGCTACTGGTTGGTATTGTCACCTTTGCTTTTCGAGAGAGATATTCCCAATATCCTGCTCTTTTTTCTTAGGGAGGGCATTACCGTATCTTTTAGTACTGCTTGATAATCCAGCATCTTTGACTAAACGTCCTTCTCGGACTGCTTCTTCAAGACAAACTCCCATGCCTACCATCTCGGTAAATTCACTGGGCACACTGGCGACCATTCTGTCATAGTAAATTGAGCTCAAGGTTTTCAAGAAGATCTTTGTCATCTCTTTTTCCTCAAGAGGTGGACAAATCTAGGCGGAAATTTCACGCCATCTCTGAGCATACTCCTTAAAGGTTTCCCTGTCCTTCTGCGACATGGCTCTGAGTTGATCTCTGTCCGGTGCCATGTCCAGGTTATACTTATATTGTTAAATGAAGGCAGCACCAAGATCTCGGAAAGTGACGATCTTAGTGCAGTTTAAACCCATGTACAATTTGAGTGCAACACCGGTTAAACTATCTTGAAAATAAGGGATCAGTAGTTGGTGGTTCTCTGTCTATGTTGACATCCTCCGAGCGTACAACACCAAATGGCTTTGAGGGCAAGAGTTACCCTTGTACTTTTCAAATTCGGGCACTTTGAACTTGTGCGGAACTTTCACATTGGGGACCAAACAATGGTCTGCGGCATCCTTTCCAAATAGATCCTGACCGCGAATGGCTTGCAGTTCCTTCTGCTTTTCCAGGAACTGTTCCTAGAACTCTTTCATTCTGTTATCCATACTTTCGTGTCCACCAGAAGGTATATGTGGAATCTGTCCTTCTGGGATAGTGTGTACCACAGGTGGTGGTATAGTCATCATGGCTGAGACTCTTGGCGCCTCCCAAAGTTTGTAACCTTCAGGAGTTATTGTCATGCCCCTGGCATCTTCACTTTCCCAAAGTTTGTAACCTTCAGGCCAAGCGGTTCCTGCTGCAGTTTCCGGATCTTCAGTGATCGGCAGAATATATCCTTCCAGGATATAGTTGAGTGGCATGCCCCAAGTACGATCTTTAGGCATGGTATACCGAGGGTCATACTTTTCCACTATGGGCGTCGATGTGATCTCTGAGATCATAGTCTGTTGTTGTTGCCTCTGAGCTGTTGCCAGAGCTTGCATGTCACCGTGAAGTTTTCTTAGATCCTCTTTCAGAGCGTCGATTTCTTCTCTCAGCTATCTGTTCTCTTCCTCGAGATTATCCATTTTCTTCTGAATGTTGGTCCGAGTATTGTACGAATGAGACAATTTGATTCTAGAATCAAGACACTGATGTGAGATTCGCAGACAAGAAGAATGCGTTTACGCGAGAATGATGAATGCTATGAAATGATTATATTTAGTTTTTTTTTGTTATTCAAAGTAAACTTCTACAATTAGATTGCAAATATCAAACAGTGGGAAAACCCCGTTTTATTGAATTCAAAGATTGCGGAAATGGAAATACAGTAATTTACATAGTGCTGTAAAAGGAAATCTCTAAGCTAATGGATCCTGAGTCCTCTCTGAGTAGGGCTCAGGTGCTGGTTCTGGTACTTTCTTTTTCTTTGACCGGGGCTCTTGAACCGTTGTCGGGTTGTCATTCCTTTGCTAAGTGAAAGGAGCGAGCAAATTCCTCTGGTCTTCTTGATTCTCTATAGCATGTTGCTCTAACATCTCGATCAGAGCATCTTTATCTTTCAATAGTTGCTGTATTTTCTTACACTCCACATTGAGAATACGATACTTGTTCTTCCAAGACTTCTTCTCCTGTTGAATTTTGTTGAGAGTAACCTGAAGCTTTTCCGTATCAGACATAAAATAAAGGACGGGGTCCCTTAATGGAAGAACTTCTTGACGAGGGTAAGGCATCCTCAGCTTGAGAGCTTTAGTTTGTACCCAGTGGAGATAAGGTTCCACAGAGATACAGTCTGGTTTTCCTAGAGACTCTCGTCCTTTTCTATGAACGTGTTTCCAGGTATGCACTATTTCTGTCTTTAGTGCTCTGTCATTTTCTCCTTCCTTGAAGAAAAGACCTTCCAGATGGGCATTACGCGGGACATGCCTCATCGGGTATCCGAGTTAACGACGAACTAAAACTGGATGATAATTGATTCCTCCCTTAGTTCCTTTGAGGGGTACATTTGGGAAGTTTCCACAACGGTCAATGATTCTGATCCCGTCATGGATTCGATTGTACCAATCGATGTCAGAGTCGGTAAGAGACATGATTCTCTGCGACCAACGTAAAGTACTCTTTTGATCCCAAAATGTAGCAGACTTTGGCAAATGGGAAATGAACTATTTGTACAGCAGGGGTACACAGCAGGTGATCATTCCTCCGCTGTATAAATTCCTTAAGTGTACAGAATGATAAGCATCTACGAGCAAGGTAGGTACATGGTTTCCAATTAGAAAAATCTTAATGGTATTGATATCAACGAAGTTATCAATGTTGGGAAACACAAATAACCCGTAGGTGAGCAAAACAAAGATGCTCTCGAAAGCGGCCACGTTCCCTATACTAGCAAAGTACAGAGCTTTCTTTATCAAAAACTTGGTTGGTAAACCTTGGATTCCACCCTTAGTGGTCATGTGAGTCCTGACTTCTGACTCGTCCAAATAAATTGCTCTTGCAATGGTTTGATCCTTTGGAATTTCTTCCAGTCCAGAAAAGGGAGCTTGATCAGTGATATGTAAATCAGTCAGGTGAGAGTACTCCTCTAGTGTTGGTGCCAGCTGATAATCTGGGAATGTGAAACAGTGATAAACCAGATCGTAGAACTGGATTAGTGTGGACATGATTCCTTCAATTACATGGACCCTTAACAGAGACATCAGTCCTCCATACTTAGCTCTGAAAGCCTCAGGGTTGGTTATCATCCTTGCCAACCCTCTTAAATCCTCTAGTTTTGGAACCTTGAAGGTGTACTTGTGAGTCTTCCTTCTACTAAAATCCATAACGCAATCCCTTTCTCTGACATTTGCAATCATTGTCTTAGTTTAATTTGAAAAAGGAGAGACTAGAAGAGAAAATTTTTCTTTGTTTTAATGTTTTTTAAATGAATGTATGAACACAGTACACAAAAACATAGAAAAAACATGGGGTCAAAGGGTCGGTGTCATGAAGTCAAGGCTCTACCCATCCCCAAAGGTTGTACTGGTGATTTTTGTACCTGTCCTCAAAACCACTGACCTCTCTTGGGATAACGACAGCAAGCGGATCACCAAGAGAGCTGTAGCATCTTAGAGTAATCTCAAATGAGGGTAGTATCGGGTGACAACTATTTTTGATAGCTTCCGTACTATAAAATGGTTTCAGTATACTAAAATCCTCAGCTTCTCAGATAACCCAATCGAACAATCTGCTTTCAACAACCGAAGTCGTATGGCATTGAATCCGCAAAGGGAATCTCTGCTGATTCGATGGTCGACCGGGACCTCTTATTTGGGAGTCACTCCCTGTAAGATTACCCGTCTAGTTCCATCACTTATCTTAGGTGTATACTCAATCTTTCCAGACGCGGCATCACACGCATTCCCATTAGCAAAAAAATAAACATAGATATCAATTAGGAAAAGCAGTATATATATTTGTCCTAACATCCTAGACCTCTAGTCCTATGATCGTATACAGACAATGACTCCCCAACAGAGTCGCCATTTCTGTGGTACCTTGTGAATTTAAGGCTTTCTACCTAAGACTGTGAGAGAGAAATGCCTCCCACTGTAAGACTGCAAGAGATAAATACCTCCCACTGTGGTCGCCATTCTTTTGTGGCGGCCACAGTGAAAATGACTTGTTCAAGGTTTCTACCTAAAACTGTAATAAGGAAGCTCCCACTATGGTCGCCATTCTTTTGTAGCGCGATTTTTGTGGTTTCGAATCACTATTGCTTTGCTACTACAATTCGATTCATTTTTTATCCTGTGAAGCTGATTAAGGAAGGGAAATAGATGTCTCCAATTAACCCTGCTTGCATATTGAGCTTAAATAGATGACTGTTGGTTTACAGATGCTATCAAAATAGGGGGGTCTGTCTTAGGTTATTTTGCTCAAGAATACAGTGTCTGGACTATTTGCGAGGCTTTTGGTAAGGTATTAGATCTGATGCTTTTTGATTGATGTATGGAGGTACTGGACTTTGAGTTTTTGATTAGCATGCTCGCTAAGATTTTGCAATCTTATGCCTACGTATTCCCGTTTAACGAAACAGGGAAATCAGAGCGATCGTAGTTCCCTCCTATTTTAAGGGAGGAAAAAGATGTTTTGGTGTCTTGTTCAAAGCCCAAGATTGAAGCTAAAAGGGTATCTGTATCTTGTTCAAAGCACAAGATATGAAGCTGAAGGGTTTTTTGTGTCTTGTTCAAAGCCCAAGATTGAAGCTAAAAGGTTTGACTGAGAGAGAACTTGTCATCTCTAAAGAAGAACTGTTGACGTTCGTATGCCTTGATTAAAGCACATGTTTGATGCTAATAGGTTGATTGACTCAACTGGGGATTTCTCTATACAAAGCCTAAGAGGAGGCTATTGACCCAACAAGAGGGTGTTTATTATTTGTCTCGTACGAAACCCGAGATAGAGGCTAAAAGGGTTGTTGACCCAACAAGACGGTGTTTATTATATGTCTCGTACGAAGCCCAAGACGGAGGCTAAAAAGGTTTGACTCAACAAGAGAGTACTTTTATCTATCTTATACGAAGCCCAAGACGGAGGCTAAAAAGGTTGACTCAACAAGAGAGTCTGACAAGTTGATTGACTCAACAAGAGAGTCTTTTATACTCAATAAGAGAGTGATTTGCTGTCTCGCACGAAGCCCGAGATAGAGGCTAAAAGGAAAGTGACTCAACAAGAGAGTCTTGAAAAGTGATGGACTCAACAAGAGAGTCTAAAAAGGTTAACTCTATTAGGGGGAATCATTGTACAAAGCCCAAGAGGAGGCTGACTTTGCTGAGGAAGGATCATTATACAAAGCCTAAGAAGAGCCTATACTTCTGTCGGGGATTCTTGAGATCCCGAGGCTGGTCCAAGAAGGGAATCAATCCTTGCAGGGGAATGCAATAGGAATTGATAGATCAAAAACCTCAAGGCTCTGGTTTAAGAGAGTGTTAAACTGACCCGGGTTGGGGAATTTTGGGAGAAGGACAGAGTTTTAGAACCCGCAAATTTTTAACTCGGCTGGAGATTAATCCAGAATCCGGGGTTTCTCCTATGTTTGAAAGGGAATTGAGAATGTCTTTGAGACTCAAGGGAATTAGACTGTCCAAATCTCCTGGTAGAGTTTTATCTTTTGTACGATGCCCAAGAGGAGGCCGACTCGTTTAAGGGATGAGTATCAACCATGTTATTTCTTTGTTTTTATGGTTGGCATTTATTTTGCTAAAACTATTCTAGCAGCAAGATGTTGAGACAAGGTGTTCTAATATTCTGCATTCAACATGTCGGATAAAGATGTCCCATCCTCGATCATAGGACATCGCGTCTGTTATTGGTTTAAAAGGAAGATTCTATTAGTTGTTATTTGTTACTGAATATTCTGTGAAGATTTAGTTATCCTATGTGGCATCCAAAGTATTTTTAGTTGAGTTTTTGTGTTGGTTTTCAGATTCTCAGCGTTTTCTAAATATGGAGACATATTAGGAAACTTTAGATTGAAGACCTATTTTCTTGGAGTTTATTTTGCAGAATTGTGTGCAGTCTCTTTGCTGCGTTTTGAAGCCCAATCCAGGCCAGATTTAATGCTATATATTGACTGGTGTAAACCTAGTTTAGGTGTGGAACTTACGTATGTTTTGTTAGGATTTTTAAGTGTTATTTGTGAGCCTAACTGGTATCATTCTGATAACAGTACAAGGACTGATTTTGTGTTATAAGTTCTGTCAGTTACTCATAAGCTTCTAAGCATTGAGTTTCTTGTGTGTCAATTCTCATAAGCTTTGAAGTATTGAGAATTGTGTGTTTTGAAAGTGTGGCTTTTGTTTTGTTACTTGTGTTGAAAGGAACCAATCACGGGTTGTGATTGAAGAGGGATTTGAGGAGGGCCTCATAACTAGGTGAATCTTAGGTAGAAGTCATAGAAAGGGTAGTGATTAAGTGAGCATATTGTAACTGGGTGTGGTTGCTGTATGATCTGTGAATTGATATTATCGTATATTGGTTTCGTCCCTGGCTTGGTAGCCCCCAGAGTAGGATTGTTTATCCGAACTGGGTAAACATATCACTGTGTTCTTTACTTTCTGCAATGTTATTATTATTGTTAACTTGTTCGTTGTATTGGATATCAATGTCTCAACATCTGTGTAGGACATCTGATATCTGTGCCTGAATATCAATTGGCATCAAGAGCTTGCACCATTGTTTGGTTCTGGGTGAGATTCAGGGAAGGTACTTTCTGGTGCAATGGACAAGGATGGAGGATTTTTGAACAAACCACCTCTGCTTGATGGTTCCAACTATGACTACTGGAAACCAAGGATGGTAGCATTCATCAAATCCATGGATGATCAAGCATGGAAAACTGTTATCAAAGGATGGGAACCCCCAAAGGTTAGAGATGCAAAGGGTAATCCTACTGATGTGGTGAAGGAAGAGGAAGACTGGGATGATGCAGACTACAAAAGGTCCTTGGGAAATTACAAAGCCATGAATGCATTGTTTAATGGTGTTAACAAAAATATCTTCAGGTTGATTGAACACTGCACCATTGCAAAAGAGGCTTGGCAGATCTTGAAGGTTGCTCATGAAGGGACTTCAAAGGTGAAGATGTCAAAACTTCAGCTTCTCACTACCAAGTTTGAGAATTTGAAGATGAAGGAAGATGAGAGCATTCATGATTTTCACATGAACATTATTGAGATATCTAATGCTTCAAGTGCCCTAGGTGAAAAGATGTCTGATAGCAAACTGGTCAGAAAAATCCTCAGATCTCTACCTAAGAGATTTGACATGAAAGTGACTGCTATAAAGGAAGCTCAGGACATAGATAAGATGAAAGTGGATGAACTTGTGGGATCTCTTCAAACATTTGAATTGGGGATCAGTGAAAAGTCTGAAAAGAAGAAGAGTATAGCTTTTGTGTCAAATGCTGGTTATTCATACGATAAAGGTGACCTGGTCAGAGATGAAGGGGTGTCTAAAGATCTGGTATTGCTTGGAAAACAATTTAACAAAGTGTTGAAAAGGATGGACTGGAAGTCAAGAGCAAATGTTCAGAAAAAGTCACTCGACATCAGTAAAAACCAGGATGGAGGCAGAAGGTCCAGAACTGAAGAAGACTCCAATCAAGGGAAGAGAGTTCAGTGTTTTGAATGCGAGGGATTTGGGCACATAAAAACTGAGTGTCCCACGTATCTCAAAAGGCAGAAGAAGGGCTTATCTGTGTCTTGGTCAGAAGGAGAGTCTGAGAGTGATCTTGAAGAAGAATCAGCAAAGTTGGTGACAACCTTGACTGGAATCTGTAAATCTGATGGAGAAACAACTTGTGAGTCTGATTCTGACAAAGAATCTTATATTGGAGAACTCACTAAGCAGGAAGTTATCACTGGTTTCTCAGAGTTGTGTATCAAGAATGAAGAGAGGTGCTAGATAATATTAGAACAGAAGATTCTGATAGCTCAACTAGAAGCTGAGAAGGAAGAACATCTATTAATCATTGCTGATCTTAAAGAGGAGGTTGTATGGCAAAAGTCAAAACTTGACAATATGACCAAATCTATAAGAATGCTGAACAATGGTACCACGCAGCTGGATGAGATTCTTCAGACTAGGAAAAATGCTGGAAATGTACAAGGTCTTGGTTTTAACAATCAAGCAGAGAACTACAAGAAGTCTGTATTAAAGTTTGTTCCTCAAAAAATAAAGCAAGAAGATGAGATGTCAAATCACATGTTTCAACATCAGATGAAACGTCAGAAAATTGTATGTAGTTCAAAGTATAAACCATGGAGATGTCATTACTGTGGAAAGATTGGTCACTTGAAGTCCTTTTGCTACAAGTTGCATGGTTATCCCAAAACTGCTCATCAACAAAATAAAGGACAGAACTGGGCTAAGGTAAAGGAAAGATGGACTCCTAGAAATATGATGGCTGGTTTCATAGCACATACCTCTCTCAGAGCATCTGCAAGGGAAGATTGGTACTTTGACAGTGGTTGTTCAAGACACATGATTGGAGTGAAGAAATATTTGTCAGATATCAAGCCTCACTCTACCAACTATGTCACGTTTGGGGATGGATCAAAAGGTGAAATAAAAGGTGTTGGAAAGCTGGACTACACAGGACAACCAATTCTGGATTGTGTTCTATTTGTCAAAGGGCTGACTGCAAATTTGATCAGTATAAGCCAACTGTGTGATCTAGGACTCAAAGTAAATTTCACAAAATCTGAATGCCTAGTAACCAATGAAGAAAATGAAGTTGTCATGAAGGGAACCGGGTCTAAAGATAACTGCTATCTGTGGAATCCTCAAGAATCAGGAAGTTTGTCTACCTGTTTGATGTCAAAGGAAGATGAAACCAAACTGTGGCATCAGAAATTGGGTCACCTACATTTGAAAGGGATGAAGAAAGTTCTGTCAAGTGAGGCTGTTAGAGGTATTCCCAAGCTGAAGATTGATGAGGATAGAATATGTGGTGAATGTCAAGTTGGGAAGCAAACAAGGATGTCACACAAAAAGCTTCAACATCTTACCACAACTTCTAGAGTTATGGAGCTACTTCACATGGACTTAATGGGACCTATGCAGGTTGAAAGTCTTGGTGGGAAGAAGTATGCCTATGTTGTCATTGATGATTACTCCAGATTCACCTGGATAAACTTTATCAGAGAGAAGTCTGAAGTATTTGCAGCTTTCAAAGAATTGTGTCAAAGGATTCAACGTGAAAAGGATTGTGGTGTTGTACGAATCAGAAGTGACCATGGGAAAGAATTTGAAAATAGCAGGTTTGAAGAGTTTTGTCTATCCGAAGGAATCACTCATGAATTCTCATCACCAATCACTCCTCAGTAAAATGGTGTGGTGGAACGCAAGAATAGGACTATTCAAGAGTGTGCAAGGGTCATGATTCATGCCAAAAAGCTTCCATATCATTTTTGGGCTGAAGCCATGAATACCGCTTGCTATATACACAATAGGGTGACTATCAGATCAGGTACTTCTGTCACTCTTTATGAGCTGTGGAAAGGTAGAAAGCCTAATGTAAAATATTTCCATGTTTTTGGGAGTAAGTGCTATATCTTGGTGGATCGTGAGCAGAGGCGAAAGATGGATCCTAAGAGTGAGGAAGGGATATTTTTGGGATACTCTACAAACCGTAAAGCATATAAGGTATTTAATTCCAGAACTAAGGTGATGATGGAATCCATAAATATGGTGGTTGATGACTTTGGCAAAGACGAAGATGTCCCAGATGATGTTGGAACATGCTTTCCCATGAACAATGAAATCTCACAAGACACTGAGTCCGTAGAAGATAATGCTCAAGAGACCGACACTAGACCTGAGAATGAAGAGGTAGAGGATGTTAACAGGGGACCCTCTATAAGGGCTCAGAAGGATCACCCTAAGGAGCTGATTATTGGAAATCTGAATGAAGGTGTAAGAACCATATTGAGGGAGGCTGTGTCAAATGCCTGTTTTGTTTCAAAGCTTGAACCAAAGAATGTTAAAGAGGCATTGACAGATGAGTTCTGGATAAGTGCTATGCAGGATGAGCTTTGTCAATTCAAGAGGAATGAAGTCTGGGAACTGGTACCACGACCAGCTGGAACAAATGTGATTGGAACAAAGTGGGTGTATAAGAATAAGTCTGATGAACAAGGAGTTGTTACCAGAAACAAAGCTAGACTAGTTGCTTAAGGATACACACAGATTGAAGGAGTAGATTTTGATGAAACTTTTGCTCCTGTGGCTCGATTGGAATCCATCAGATTGTTGCTAGGAGTGGCAAGTTTTTTGAAATTCAAATTGTTTCAAATGGATGTCAAGAGTGCCTTTCTGAATGGCTATCTTAATGAGGAAGTTTATGTTGAGTAGCCTAAAGGGTTTGTGGATCCAAATTTTCCTGATCATGTCTACAAGCTAAAGAAGGCTTTGTATGGTTTGAAACAAGCTCCAAGAGCTTGGTATGAAAGGCTGACTGAGTTCTTAGTCAAACATGGATACAGGAAAGATGGTTTTGATAAAACTCTCTTTGTCAAGGAGAAGGATGGGAAAATAATGATTGCTCAGATTTATGTATTTGATATTGTGTTTGGTGGGATGTCGGATGAAATGGTCCAACATTTTGTCAATCAAATGCAATCTGAATTTGAAGTGAGCTTGGTAGGTGAATTGACTTACTTCCTTGGATTGCAAGTCAAACAGATGGAAGATTCCATTTTTATTTTTCAGAGCAAATATGCAAGGAATATTGTGAAGAAGTTTGGATTGGATAATGCCAAGCACAAGAGAACTCCTGCTCCTACTCACTTGAAGTTATCCAAAGATGAAAAGGGAGTGAATGTTGAACAGAGTTTATACAGAAGCATGATTGGCAGTCTGCTGTATCTCACAGCAAGTAGGCCAGACATAACCTTTGCAGTTGGTGTATGTGCAAGATACCAAGTAGAACCCAAGGTCAGTCACATCAATCAAGTTAAGAGAATTCTTAAGTATGTGAGTGGTACATGTGATTATGGGTTGTTGTACTCCCATGACTCAAGTTCCATTTTAGTAGGATACGGTGATGCTGATTGGGCTGGAAGTGCTGATGATAGGAAAAGTACCTCTGGAGGTTGTTTCTTGTTGGGAAATAATCTTATTTCATGGTTTAGTAAGAAGCAGAATTCTGTATCTCTTTCTACTGCTGAAGCTGAGTACATAGCAGCTGGAAGTAGTTGTGCTCAACTGGTGTGGATGAAGCAAATGCTATCTGAGTATAATGTCACACAAAATGTCATGAATTTATTTTGTGACAACCTGAGTGCTATTAATATTTCTAAAAATCCTATTCAACAGAGCAGGACTAAGCACATTGATATCAGGCATCACTTCATCAGAGAACTTGTGGAGGACAAAGTCATAACTCTTGAGCATGTTAGAACAGAAAATCAGCTTGCTGACATATTTACCAAGGCTTTGGATGCAATTTAGTTTGAAAACCTCAGGAGTAGACTTGGGGTTTGTATTCATGAAGAACTATAGCAATTAATGTTCTTTCTGGTTGCCAGACTAAAGAGAATAAAGGTAATTCTTATAGTGCAGCTTGTGCAGGTGTGTTTGAAGGGAAAGATGCTAAAGTTTGTGCATGACATTTGGTCATGTGATGTTGTGTGCATCTACTTTCTGATGCTGTTTTTGGCATATTTATGGCTAAAAAGGGGGAGTAGTGTGCTTGTGCTGGTGCTGCGGCTGAAGGGGAGAATGTTGAATGTTGTTGTGTTGCAGCAGTTGAGGGGGAGTTTTTTTTGCTGCTATGCTGTGTTGTGTGTTGGTATTATTGTGTGTTTTTCGCTGCTGTCTTTGATATGGATGTGTTGCTTGTGTTATCTTTGCAAGATTTGTTTGGTGTGTAGTTTTAGCCAAAATAAGCCAAAGGGGGAGATTGTTATTTCTTTGTTTTTGTGGTTGACATTTATTTTGCTAAAACTATTCTAGCAACAAGATGTTGAGACAAGGTGTTCTAATATTCTGCATTCAACATGTCGGATAAAGATGTCCCATCCTGGATTATAGGACATCGCGTCTGTTATTGGTTTAAAAGAAAGATTCTGTTAGTTGTTATTTGTTACTGAATATTTAGTTATCCTATGTGGCATCCAAAGTATTTTTGGTTGAGTTTTTGTGTTGGTTTTCGGATTCTCAGCGTTTTCTAAATATGGAGACATATTAGGAAACTTTAGATTAAAGACCTATTTTCTTGGAGTTTATTTTGCAGAATTGTGTGCAGTTTCTTTGCTGCGTTTTGAAGCCCAATCCAGTCCAGATTTAATGCTATATATTGACTGGTGTAAACCTAGTTTAGGTGTGGAACTTACGTTTGTTTTGTTAGGGTTTTTAAGTGTTATTTGTCAGCCTAACTGGTATCATTCTGATAACAGTACAAGGACTGATTTTGTGTTGTAAGTTCTGTCAGTTACTCATAAGCTTCTAAGCATTGAGTTTATTGTGTGTCAATTCTCATAAGCTTTGAAGTATTGAGAATTGTGTGTTTTAAAAGTGTGGCTTTCTTTTGTTACTTGTGTTGAAAGGAACCAATCACGGGTTGTGATTGAAGAGGAATTTGAGGAGGGCCTCATACCTAGGTGAGTCTTAGGTAGAAGTCATAGGAAAGGTAGTGATTAAGTGAGCAGATTGTAACCGTGTGTGGTTGCTGTATGATCTGTGAATTGATACTATCGTATATTGGTTTCCTCCCTGGCTTGGTAGCCCCCAGAGTAGGATTGTTGATCCGAACTGGGTAAACATATCACTGTATTCTTTACTTTCTGCACTGTTATTATTATTGTTAACTTGTTCATTGTATTGGATATCAGTGTCTCAACATCTGTGTAGGACATCTGATATCTGTGCCAGAATTTTAAACCCTAAAATTGGTCTGAATTTTTTGACTCCTTTTAGAAAGACAACTCTAACGAAGGATGACCAAGTTCTGTCCTATACCTTTAGGAGGTCGTGAAGGTCCTTATACGAAGCCCAAGAGAAGGCATGAGAACTTTTAAGAAGCCGAAGGGTCCTTGTACAACGCCCAAGAGGAGGCGGGGATGCTTTTAGGAAGCCTGTGGGTCCCCAAACCGAGAGAAGTTCAAGAAATTCAATTCACAGAGAAGAGATCATTCCAGGAAAGTTCGAGAATTTGGAAGAAACTCAAGAGATGCTATTCACGAAGAATAGATCAACTCTGGGGAGTAGAGTTTCTTTGACAATTTTTAGGGGTGACAGTCTGAGAAAAGGTTCACCGAGAATACTGCCTTTCTCTTTGTTCCATATTGTTTAACCCCAAGAGAAGGGAAGATTGTGTCTAGAATCCTATGAGGATCTAGTTTTGTTTGTATTCAAGAGTGACCAACAGGCTTTACCTAGTTCTAGACGTCGTTGTCGGGGAAAACTCTAAATAACTATACTAGTATTACACAGTTGATATATGACAAGTATATAAAAGGAAGTGAAAGAAGACTTACAGTGAAACAGCCCCACAATACAATTATATACATATGAAAGCAGTAAATGAAATCGGATAAACACTTACCCGTTGTAGAGCTTCCATGCTATTTTGTTAGTTGTTCAACAAAGAAATAAAAGAAAGTTTTGATAACAACATATATTTGAATTCAAAATCAAAGGAGAAAGTGCTTTGAAAAGATTGTTGGGGCTTACAGCTCAAGGAGAGGCCCAAGTTTTAACGATGATCGCACCGTTATTTTGAAAACTACATAGAGGGACTTATACAATATGTGAGGCCCAAAAAGTTTTTATGTACAAGGGGATGGGTGTTACATTCTATTAGAGGCCCAAAGATTTATTTTTGTTCAAGAGATGGGATTTACAACTCAAGGAGAGGCCCAGGGTTATTTGTTTGAAAACGACGATCGCACCGAGGTTTTTGAAAACACAGTGGGTCTTATACAACATCTGAGGCCCAAATCATTTTGGTTTCAAAAAGGGGTTGGGTCTTACACTCTATTAGAGGCCCAAAGAGTTTGAAAATGAATAACGATGAGTCTTATAGCTCAAGGAGAAGCCAAGTTGATTTTGTTAAAAAGGCGACGATCGCGCCGAACGTTTGAAAATATAGAGGGACTTATACAATGTGTGAGGTCCAAGGTATTATTTACAAAGGTGTTGGGACTTACACTCTATCAAGAGGCCCGTGAGTGTTTGAAAATGATTAATGAGGGTTGAATTAATCAAAACCCTAATTTTGTTTAAAAAGGAATTAATTTTGTTAAAAAAAATTAATAAAAAGTATTGAAAACATGTGAAAAATAAGTGGTGATCTTGGATCAATGTTTCAAAAATCATGTTTATATCCACAAAATGATTGGAAACCGTTTAAATTTGGAAAATCAAGGAGGAAAAAATATTTTAAATGTTAAAAAACAAATAAAAGATTAATTCTTTGCAAAAATATCAAGTATATGAAATAAACAATATTTTTGGGAAAATAAAATATTTAACATTTTTGTGAATTATTAAAAAAAAGAATCAACTCAAAATCATTAAAACTCAGAGAAAAATTAATTTTTGAATCAATTAAATAAAATCACAAAATTCAAATATTCAAATTTGTGAAAAAGGCGCCAAGAACATGGGCCAAGAACACGCGCGAAGGGAGTTTTGCTCAGATTTTCATTTTCTATCCAATCTCACTGAATACTTGATGAAATCACACAATCCACATATCAATCTGCTCGTTTTTACCTCACGATCATGTCTATGGTCTTTAATTTCATTTATTTTAAGCATGGAATAAGAAATCAAGACAAAACCTCAAGAACTCTAAAATTTGCATGAAGGCTGAGAATTTTGATACACGATTCAAACAAAGCAATTAATTGAGGGGAAACATTCTATGCATGATTATGAACATTTGGCAAAAGTATTGTGCGAGGAAATATGCATAGATTAAGAGATGACCAAGTTTAGGCTTACTTGAAGGTCGTGACAGCAAGAGCAATATGATTTTTGAGTTAGAGGTGTTACATATGAGTTGTGATGATCTGAACAGCTTCCCTACACCATATGGAGTGTGTTTGAATGCTTGACGTTGATTGGAAATGGCTGGATCACTTCATGGCATCTCAACTGCAACTTGGTTGAAAACCTGAGCAACTGGCTGGTGATTCTGAGAAATCAGTGTTACAGTTATGTGTTTAGTGTTTGATCAGCTCACATATGATGTTTATGAGGTGTTAGAGCAATTGGTTTGAGTGGAATTGCTCTCTACTGAAAAATTCGATAGTGACTTGCTAAGAAAGAAATTTTTGAGAGTGAGAAGATGATTTTGAGAAAGGCAAGTGTTGTAGGCCTTTGGTGTACTTAAACTGAGCACAAATGAGCTCTATTTATGGTAGAGCAAGTTTGTTTTGCAAGCAATAGTGAATGGCAACTGCATAAGCTCATTGTCCAATTGCATCACTTTGGAATCTTAAGTCTCCTCTAGCCATTGACTAGAGGTTAGAGCACAGGCCTTTGGTTCCCTAGTTCAGAGATCATCCTTGACTCATTCAGTTGGAAAAGGCTCAGTTAATGCCACCTTGGTGCATCCATTGAATGCTCCAAAACAAAATTGGAGTCTTGTCCCCTTTTTAGGCATTTTTAGGTTTGGCATGCTACTTTTAGTTCCAAAGACTTGGGAGTCTTATGGATCAGTGTTTGTTCCTCCTTGGTCTCCCCCTGAGGTGTTCAGATGGATAAACTTGTTTGTCATTTGCACAATTTGATCAAATCGAGCAAAATACATAAATCTGCCTTGCCATGACAGTTGCAGCAAGGCATATTGCCACTGTTATATCTCTTAGCTCAAATGGAATTTGATGGAGTTCTTGGCCATTTTGGAAAGCTCTCATATGATACAACATATGTGTGATCATAGTTTGTCTTGAAACTTTTTGGATCCAAGTTAAAAATGCCCCTACATTTTCACTAAGTGTTGGAAAAATGCCATTTTTATGTTTTTGTCATTTTGGTCACTCCATAACTTAAAATCCATGAGGAATTGGAATGAGCTGTAGCTGACACTTTTAAAGTATGCCATGAGAGCTACAAATCCATCTTTGGATCAACCAAAATGGTTGCTTGGATCACAAGTTATGATCCTTGGAAGTTGGTACCCTAGCCACTTTGTTTCATAACTTAGAAAATTTCTAAGTTTTTTATGGTTACCCCTTTTACAAGTTATCCCACTTTTCTTGATTTTTCTTGATGAATGATGATTCCAATCACACATTAACATCATTTTAGGGTTAGGGAACCATAATTGATCAAAAAATCAAAAAGTCAAACTTTGACTTTTGGGCACAGTTGACTTTTTATTAGATGAATTCCAAACTGCGCGATCCTCTATGAAAACAAGTCCTTGACCTAAATCAAACTTGATGGATTGATTTCATAGGTGTTATAGGGTGTATTGAATCATGTCCCAAGGTTTGGGAGCATGTCCTGGTCAAAAGTCAAAGACACAGTTGTCTTTTTCTTCAAAAACCCTAACTGTGGTTCAGATGAAATTGAAACTTGTGGATCAAACTTCTTGGATTAATCCATTGTTTCCAATGGATCAATGTAGTGTATTAGGGACCCTCAAATCATGTCTTGATGTTTTGGCTCGTGCTTTGTCCCAAAAGTCAACTTAGGGGTGAATTAGGTCAAGAAACCCTAATTCCTAATTTTTGGTGAATGCATTCCCTAAGGCTAAATTGACTTGATGATTGGGTCCATGAGGTCCCTTGGAGTATCTTGGGTTATGCTTTGAAGCATTGGCTTATGCCCAGAGGAAAATTTCCATCTGGAGGCCCTGGTCGACCAAAACCCTAATTTGGTGACACTGCCGATCTTGAGGCTTAATCCACTTGGAATGTTGCAGCCTTGTGCTTGATCCTTGATGTGGGAGTCCTCTTGATCCATTGTGGATGTTTGAGAGGTTTAGACAAGTTGAATATCATGTCATTCCTTGATTAATCCTTTGTCTAAGAGCTCTGAGAGGGCTTGAAACCCTAATTCTTAGTTATAGGGAATGCTCAACAATTCTTGAGGAGATTGATGAGGCACGAAGGTTCATCCATATTGTGATGATGATTTGCACAATGATGGGAAATCTTAGTGGTCAAAATTTGGGGTATGACACCATCCACATAGATTTGAATAAGAAGGATGTTGTGTTTATATTTTTCAATAAAAAATTTATATCAACTCTCTCTCTCTCTCTCTCTCTCTCTTCCAAAGTTATTTTCATGTACAAATTTGCTTAAACGGTCATACCAAGTGTGAGAGACTTGTTTTAAGACATATAAGTGCTTTTCAACTTGAAAACTTGATTTTACAATTAAAAGTTTATAAAAATGGGAGTTTATTAGTGTACACTTCCTTTTGGATGTAATAGTTATTGGAATTAACCCAATCTTGGAGAATTCCGAACCAATCTTGATGAACAAAATTCAATCACCCGATTGAATTTCTCTCTTTTTCTTCACTCTTCACTCGAGTGAATCAATCACACCTTGATTACAAGAATGATTTTACGCAACAATTGTTAATGGAAGAAGAAAGAAAAATTGAATTGGGAAGAAAAAGGAATTAGGGTTTGAA
Organism: Lathyrus tuberosus; assembly: GCA_022829125.1. Classification (NCBI taxonomy): domain Eukaryota; kingdom Viridiplantae; phylum Streptophyta; class Magnoliopsida; order Fabales; family Fabaceae; genus Lathyrus; species Lathyrus tuberosus. The sequence continues at coordinate 10,594,613 of JALAZF010000123.1, read as the reverse complement.
CCAAATATGGAAGAAAAGAATTTCTGCAGAGTTTCTCTCTGCTATTCAAAACTGAATCTTATTCTTTGCAACTGCAAAATTGTTATGCAAAAATTATTTTTCAATAATAGGGGTTACTCCATATTTATAGATTTTGGGTTTGTTTGCTCCCTAAGAAAAGCCCAAAAATACAAAGCCATAAATACCTAATTCTGCTGACACTACAAAATTAGGCCTAGGTCGAAATCCAGGTCGAGGCTAACTCATTTGACACTTCAACAACTACACAACTCAAACACACTAGATTATTTTGACACTACCTTGTTTTTGTCGAGCAACCTGCTTCGACATAAGGAATTACATTCCAAACATACCACCTAATTTATTGTTCTAAGCTATCTATATTCGTCATAGACCTTAAATTCTTGAATACTTCGACTTGCACTCCTTTCATCATGATATCTACAATCTGATTCTCAGTTCTGCAGTGTTCCAAGTTCATGTTCCCTTCTTCTACCTTCTCTAAAAGATAGTGGAACCTCATTTCGATGTGCTTGCTTCGTCCATGTGCTATCGGATTCTTTGCCAGATTGATAGCTAACATGCTTTCGATCTTCATGGTAATTGTTCCATGATTGTTCGTTGTAATCTCTTTGACCAGGTTCACCATCCACGTTGCTTGGTATGCAAAGAGAGAAGCAGCTATGTACTCTGCTTCACATGATAATAGTGCCACTACTGGTTCCTTTCTTGAACTCCAAGCAACTGGCGCACCACCTAGCATAAACACATAACCAGCTGTGGATTTTTGATCCTCAGCATCACTACACCAGCTTGAGTCAGTGTAACCCACTAGCTTGCATTTTTTTCCTTTATCAATCGCAGAAAACAAAATTCCATAGTCGAGAGTTCCTTTCAGATACATTAGTATCCTTTTCGTTGCTGCTAGGTGTGATACCTTTGGCTTCTACATGAATATACTCACCATACCTACAATGTATGCTAGATCAGGCCTTGTGTGACAAAGGTATCGAAGTGATCCAACGAGTCTTTTGTACTGCTTTTGGTCGACATCAACTTCATCTATGTTTTTCGACAATTGCATTTTGGGCTCAGCTGGAGTCGAAGTTAGGTTACAATTTTGCATCTCAAATATCTTGAGTATTTCGCCCGCATATCTTCTTTAATGCATCATCAAATCTCTACTACTCTTGTAGAATTCGATACCAAGGAAGTAAGAAATGTTACCCAGACCAAACATTTCAAACTCCTTGCTAAGATCACTTTTAATGTCTTCGATCTCTTTCTTGCAGCTACCTATTATTAACATGCATCGACATAGAGACACAATATAAGAAATTCACTCTTGCTTATTCTTACATAAACTCCATGTTCAGTTGTGCACTTCATAAATTCTTTCTCCCTTAGCAAGCTATATATCTTCTTATTCCAAGCTCTTGGAGCACTACTACAAAACGGCAAAACAACAATGCCAGGTTTACAACGGCATCCTATACACCGTTCTTATAGTGCGTACTGGATGGGTGCGCATTATTTTAATTAGAAATATCAAGGGTATAATAACGATTTTTATGAAAACCGTGGTGATACAATCTAGCTATCATGGGTTCGAACCTCAACGCCCTCAAATAGTTTATCCCTTTGATGTAAATGCTCCCTTTTTAAGTTTTATTAATATTTAACTAAAAACTAACAAGGATATCACGTCGGATATTTATCAAAACCGTTGTTACAAATTGAAGCTTCTTATTATGTATTTTAAACACCATGTATATATATATATATATCAATTTATCCATTGAAACAACCCTAACACCAACGCCGTCACCATTGTCGGGAAGAAGACAACAACAACAACAAAGTGTTCTACTTTAAGGTGTTGTAATGTCACATTTGAAGACAAAATCATCCAAAGGTGTTTCTACGTCTTGTTCCAGTGTAAAATCTCGATCTGGAAATTTTTGTGGTTGTGATGGTCGTATGGTTTCGTATCAATGCAAGAAGGGACAAAATAAAGGAAGGCTTTTTTAGAGATGTCCATTTTGGAGGAGCGATGAAACATGTAATTTGTTCATATGGGATGAAGACGTGGGAGAAAGAGATGGAAATGACGATGAGAGCATTATGAAGTCAGAGTTGGAAGCTGTGGGCTATCTAAAGGTTATGTATGAGGATTTAAAGAAAAAGAAAAAGAATTTGAAGAACAAACAGAAATCAGAGATATTTTCTGGAAATATCAAGATGTTATGTTTTTTTGTCTCCTTTATGTTTAATATTTACTTTGTCATGAAATGTAATAGTTGAATTAGGGTTCGAATTACATTGTTGATGTTTAAACTGCAGATGCATTGTGAATTACATTGTTGATGTTTAAACTGCAGATGCATTAAGTTAGAAGTTAAGGCGCACCTTTTCTTTTTTATTTATTTTAAAATTCATAAATAAAAGGGTTATCACTACGGTTCTTCTGGTTAACCGTAGTGATATATTTATAATAAATAAATACCTATGTATACGGTTTTTATTTATTTTAAAATTCACAGATAAAAGGGTTATCACTACGGTTATTCTGGTAAACCGTAGTGATATATTTATAATAAATAAATACATATCTATACGGTTGTTATTGTTAACCGTTGTGAAATAGTTTACCCATATATAAGCGAAATAACTTTTACTTAATTGACAGTAATGCCGTTGCCTTCAAAGTGAAACCCTAGAACCCATTTTTCTCTCCGTTTTCACCATTAGCCGTGAATCTTATGCTTCATACATTAAGGTATTCTTCTTCTTCCATCATTATCTCGTTTGTTGCATGTTGTTTTTGTTGATTGTTCTCATTTTTTCAGATTCGTTTTCACTACCTTAACAAAGACCATACTTTGGAAACTTCATAATGTTTGTGTTGCTATGGAAAAATGTATAAGAAGCATGAAGCTATGATGGACACTTCATCCACCTTGTACCTTTTCTTCATAGCATCACGAACAAGATGTTAGTAAATGAAGAAACAACAGTGTAAGCAAACTTTATCTAGTTTTAGAAGCAATGAAAAGAAGTATAAGAAGTATGAAGTTTTTGTGTAAGCTTCTTCCTCCTTATATTTATTTTTCATGGCTTCCCAAACTAGTTCAACATCATAATTGATTCCTGTTCCGCGATTAGTTTCATTAAAAGGTGCGTTATTCCTGTTCCTCTCTTTACTCATCACTGGATTATGGTTTTAGGGTTTGTTTTCAACTGAGGATGCTCATTTTTGAAGTTTGCTTTGTTTCCTTTCAGGTTAAGGGGATGATACAGGGTGATGATGCTGGTGGAAGCAAGCGTATTATATCAGTTTATAATTTCTGGATCTGGTATAGAATGTATTTTGAGTTTATCATATTCTATTTACATTGTTTGTTTAAATAACCCTCACTTAAAGTTTGCTGGTGGTAGCAAGCGTATTATATGAGTTTATAATATCTAGATCTGGTATAGAATTTTGTTTGAGTTTATTATATTCTATGTAGATTGTTTGTTTCACTAACCCTCACTTAAAATACATTCAGTTAATTTGACATAGATACTTATAATCTGCAAATTAAGTTATATTTGAAAACCAACTTAAACAAACCAATGTTGTTTTCTGATTGCATGCCTCTCATCATTTATCTCACGTTCTTTTATATATAGATTATGGTATAATGATCTCGCTCCTTAGATGCATTGCCATCTTCCAATATAGTTAAATCAAAGATGAGGCAAATTATCCAATGTCTTGTTTATCTTATGGAAATTTAACTATAATCGAAGATAGCGATATATCAAAGGAGTCAGATCAATAAACCACAATATATGTAAAAGAGCGTGAAATGCACGATGAGACGAATGCAATCAGAAAACAACATTGGTTTGTTTAAGTTGGTTTTCAAGAACAGTTTAATTTGCAGATTATAGACATCTTCATCAAATTTAATCCATGTATATTTATTTAGTGAGGTGTTTGGAAAACAAGCAATCTACATTTAATATAATAAACTTAGGGTACTTACAACAATGGTTATATATTGTAACCGATATCATAAGTAATTTATGTTTTATATAAATTCGCTACTGATGGGTTTCGAACCCAGAACTTAAGTGTATGTATCGCAACGGTTTATTATCATAACCGTTGTGATATATGACGCGCGTCCTGCCTTTCAACAACGGTTTCCAGACCGTTGTAGAAACAACGAACTTACAACGACAATCTACATAACAACGCCTTCTCCCACGTCATTATATGTCATTCCCAACCGTTGTTAAATGGGGTTTTCGTAGTAGTGGAGCTTGCTTAAATCCATACTAGGCTTTATGCAGCCTGTACACCTTTCTTTCTTCGCCTTATTTCACAAACTCAACTGGTTGTGTAACATAAACTTCTTCATGTAAGAAGCCATTTAGAAATGCACATTTCACATCCATCTGACACATGTAGCTGTTGTTCATGCTTTTCTAGACCAACAACCAACCTAATTGTTTCGATTCTAGCAACTGGTGCAAAGACTTCGTTGAAATCAATTCCTTCTTTCTGAAGAAATCCTTTTGCTACAAGTCTTGCTTTGTGTCGAGTTACTTCTCCTTTGGGATTCAGCTTCACCTTGTATACCCAGTTCACATTGATTTCCTTCTTGCCTTGAGACAATTCAACAAGTGACCAGGTGTTATTAACTTCGATGGACTCTAGTTCCTCATTCATTGCTTTCACCTACTTTGAATCATTCAATGCCTTAGCTGCATTGATTGGTTCAACATCTGCGTAGAAAGCATAGTGTACCAGCTCACCTGCTTCATTGACCACATCATCTGATGTAATTGCACATTCTTACAACCTTGTAGACACATGTCCTGTTCGTTGAGCTCTCCTGGGGCCTGATTCACCTCTGACTTCTTCTTGTCGAACTTCTCTTTCGACTTCACTAGCTAGTTCTTCACATAAGATTCTCACCAAATCCTTCTTAACATTCTCAGTCCAATTCCATTCCTTAAGCTCATCTATGATCACGTCCCTGCTGATCACAACTTGCATATTCACTGGATCAAATAATTTGTATCCTTCATTCGGATGATATACTATTAGGATCATTTGACTCGACTTGTCATCAAGATTTCTTCTCAACTGATCTGGCACATGTCTATGTGCTATAGATCCAAACACCTTCATATGACTTAGGCTAGGCTTGACACCATACCAACATTCTTCTGGCGTGTTTCCTTCTAGCTTCTTCGTCGAACATCTATTCAAGATGTACGTTGCAGTCGACTCAGCTTCTTCTCATAATTCGTCGGGTAGATACCTGCCCTCAACATACTTCTCACCATATTCACGATGGTTCTATTCTTCCATTTTGTAGTTCCGTTTTTGTTGTTGAGTGTAGGGTGGCACCACCTCATGCACAATCCCTTCTTTCTCACATAATGCATTGAAATCTTAGGACACGTACTCTCCACCACCACTAGTCCTCAGAATCTTGAGCTTTCGACCACTTTGTCTTTCGACCTAAGATTTAAACTTGGCAAATACCTTGATCACTTTACTTTTCTTCTTGAATACATTTTTTACACACTTCACTTGGAATGTCAATTTCTAGTAATCCTTGTCGCGACGCAAAAAATACCCGAGCGCATCGCACGCTCGATGATACAACAGAGTCGCCACCGAAATTTATTTATTCCAAAAGGAAAGGGAAAATATCGATAAAACCCTTGGGAAAGAGAAACGGGTGAAGGAGTCGATTATGCGAGGGGAAAGTATTAGCTTCCCTCACATCCGTCGTACTTGACGGGAACCATTTTTCTTGTTCTTCACTTGGATGGGTGTTACTATCTAAAGGTTACTTGCAAAAGGGAAAAAGGTTTATAATTAGGGTGCTCGCAGAGGATTGGGGCCCTCGTGCCTACGTATCCTCATAGTGTGATGAGGAAATTAGAGCTCCATAGTTCGGAGGACTAGGGGAAAAGGAAGGAAGGTTGCTCTCTAAGATCTCGCAATCTTGTGCCTACGTATTACTCATAGTACAGCAAAGATTTGGTGTTTAAACCAAAGAGGAAATAAAAGTGATGAAAGTGGTGTTTGAACCAAAGAAGGGATATAAGTGATGTCTAAACCAAAAATAGTGGTGTTTAAACCAGAGAAAAAATAGAAGTGGTGTTTAAACCAAGAAGGAGATAAAAGTGGTGTTTAAAACAAAGAGAAACAAGAAAAGTGGTGTTTAAGTCAAGCAAGACGGAAAGTGGTGTTTAAACCAAAGGAGAGATAGAAGTGGTGTTTTAAACCAAGGAGGAAATAAAAGTGGTGTTTAAACCAAGAAAGGATAAAAGCGGTGTTTAAACCAAAGAGGGAAAGAACACGGTGTTTAAACCAAGAGAGTGGTGTTTTAACCAAAGAGAGTGGTGTTTAAACCAAGAGCGTGGTGTTTAAACCAAAAGAGTGGTGTTTAAACCAAGAGAGTCAGTGGTGTTTAAACCAAGGGGAAAAGAAAGCGGTGTTCAAACCAAACAAGAGGTAAATGTGGTGTTTAAACTAGAGGAGTAATAATGGTAGTGGTGTTTAAACCAAACATGGATAAAAGTGGTGTTTAAACCAAAGAGAAATAAGAGTAGTGGTGTTTAAACCAAGCAAGACGGAAAGTGGTGTTTAAACCAAATGAGAGATAGAAGTGATGTTTAAACCAAGGTGGAAATAAAAATGGTGTTTAAACCAAGAAAGGATAAAAGTGGTGTTTAAACCAAGGTAATGATAAAAGTTGTGTTTAAACCAAAGAGAGAAAGAAAGTGGTGTTTGAACCAAGAGATTAATGTTTAAACCAAAAGAGTGGTGTTTAAACCAAGAGAGAGAGAGAGATACAAGGGTGGTGTTTAAACAAAGAGGAGGGTAAGAGCGATGTTTAAACCAAAGAAGAGCTTGTTGATGAGGTGCTTGAATGGTGAAAGATTTGATCGTTGCCCTACAGTGGAAGAATGTATTTGATTAGTTGATTTAAGAATTTTTACTTATAAAATTGTGAGGCAGGTTTAATTGTTGGTACTTAGAGGGAGACAAGTATCTTAACCAAAGGCTTAGTACAACCTACAATCAAATACTCGGGAGTTGAGGGAACAATGGTATCCCAACCAATCTTTTTCGCCCTAAGAGGACCAAATTAAACTCGTTTTATTATTAAGTGTTTTGAATAGAAGACAGGCATTGAGCCACAAGCCAAACAAGGCCAACAACCCAAGTACTTGAGAAACAGAGTGCACAAATACGCACACTCCATCCTTTTTCTTCTAATTTATTGTGAAAATAGTTTTGAAAAAGGACTTGGCGTTGGGCCAAGTGTTTGAAAATTTGAATTGTGAGATTTTGAAATGGAGTGATGGTTGAATGGGAGATGTGAATTGATGGATGTTGATGGCGATCCCTAAGCAATCGACTTAGAGGTGTAAAGGGTAGTGGGATCCTAAGGTGTGGTGAAAGATGAAATTCAATTAATTATTTTGAAAATAGCATGATGTTGGATCAGGCTTTGTTCTTATCTTGTTTTTGAAATCGTTTTCTATCGTTCTTAGTTTTATCTTGTTAATTAGCATGTGAATTAAGCAACAAAGAAAGGAAAAAGTCTAAACTATTACATGCTTATAGGAATGGGGGACATATTACCCACAATGGGGGGATGAATCATAAATCATACATGGTTATGGTCAATTTAATTATTTAATCAACTAAATGAATTAATTAACATAATTAACAACCAAGTAATGAATAAAATGAGAAAAAAAAGAACATTAATGCAAGGTTTAAATCCTAATTCAATTCACTTAATTGTACATCTAATTAGTCGCATGAGAAAACATTTAATTAATTAATTGATTTGATAAAAAACAAATAACAAATAAAAAAGGATGGGAATAACCCAAATGGTGCAAAAGTGATATGGGGTGTGCGTTGTAGCAAGTGTAGTAAGGGGGAAAATAATTGGGCTTAAGGTTTGTTGCTAGGCCCATTATGCAAAGAGCATGGGGGAAGAGGATGTATCCTCCTCATTTTTTCGCATGATATCAAAATTTCGACAAAAACATATTAATAGAAAAAAAGAAAAAAAAACAAAAAAACCCTCTACTGCTGCAACAGTAACGTCGTCAGAACTGTTCATGGGTGGTTACCGGCCGGTGGCCGGAAAAAAAAGTTGTCCAAATTCGAAATTATTATTTTTTATTCCACTCGAAATTTATCACTCGTTCTGTTTCCGGTACACAAATTTCCAAAAAATTTCTCTATTTTTCTAGATTTGGGTTTTTAAAGGTGTGAACAAAAATTCAATTTTTTATGCTTTAAATTTGGTGAAAAAAAGGCGTTGATTGTTAGATTTTATGTGTTTTTCAATTCTCTTGCTAATTCTATGCTAAAACACTCACATGGAGTTTGATTTGTGATGTTGAAATTTCAAAAAGAGAGTTTTTTTGTTTGTGTCAAAGTTGCGGTTTTGATTCAAAAAGTGAATGCTATTTATTCTATGCATCTAAATTTCAAGCGAAATTCTATGTTAATTCTAGTCTATGCTAAAACTATGTTAAGAATGGTTATGTTATTTTTTTCATGCTACTTGAATGTTAACTTTCATAAAGGCAAATAAGTGCTTATTTGGATAAGTTGTTGTGCATTATGCTTAAATCAAAGTTGTTGTTATACTAAATGCAAACCTATTGTTATACCTAGTGCAAATCTATGTTAGATCCTAAGGGAGGTTTGTGTTATGTCGATTTTTAAGCTACTCTAATGGTTATTTTCATGAATAACTAAGTGCTTATTTTGACTAAATTAATCCAAAACAGTAGGATAACTTAAGGCTTTACCACATGCAACCAAAAAAGTCATTCACACAAGAGGATTCAAGGAAATGTCATGGAAGTGGTGAAAGTTCAAGGCCTACCAAAGGAGTCGTGATTTGCTCCGGTGTGTGTTGAAATTTTTGCCGAAAAGAAGCGAAAATCCGGAAAGACTTCAAGAGGTAATCCTTTTATTATGCTTCCAATAACCAGTTGCTTAATGATGAGATGAATACTGATGATTAGAAGATGGAAATTAGGATATGATAGAAATGTGACCCGTGCTTGAATTTTGATGAAATTGTTGAAAATTGATGAATACTTGAATTGTTGAGTTGTGATGAATCTTTAATTATTGAATGATGATTGTTGAATGCTTGTGGTTGAGTTCCACCAAATCTAGATTTTCAATGTGAAATTCTAGATGGAGATGATGATAAACTTTGGTGGGGGTTAGGGAATGAAGAGAATGACGAGAGATGGTGAGAAAGTGTAAAAATGGTTCAAAGTGGTTAACCCCTTAAAGTGGGAAAAGGGAAGGTTTATATAGAATTTTTAGTTAATTATGGTTCATTGGATTGTGATCCAAGTCATTAATTTATCAACGATTAGGAATTAATTCAAATGTTAGTTGCAGATCACGAATCTTAGCCGTTGGATTAGCGGTTTAAATTTACGGATTGAAAATCGGATATTTTGTCCTTGAAATGGCTTGAAACAAACGTGGGAAATGTTGAAAAACCAAATGTCATAATGCAGAATTTTTAGTGCAATGCATAATTTTTTTCCTTGAATTTCCCATGACTTTTGGGTGATTTTAATCCTTGATATTGATGATTAATTTGATGTATCTTCTTCCTTTCAACAAAGTAAGCATTGGGGTGGAAGAATTGGTTCAAGGTTGCATCGGAAAGTGAATATAAAGCCATGAGAATGAGGCTTCATGAAAATAGAAACAAAATTTTCTTCATGACTTTTTGATGAATTTTGGATGATTTTGATTAATGAGCTTTGGTGATAGATTTATTTTATTCTCTTCCTTGTAGCATGGTAAACAAATTGGTAAAAGAATCATCTTGAAGCACCAAGGGAGGAAGGAGAAAAAGTCATGGAAGGAGAGCTTGAATGATGGAAAATGTTGAAAATCTCTCATGAAACATATTCATGAAATCATGTATTTTTCCATGAAAATTGTGGAATCTTGTATCAAATGAATGTGGGATAGGTCTAGGAAGATTTAGGAGTCAAAATTAAGTCAATGGTCAAAAGTTGACCAAAAGTTAACAGTTGACCAAAAAGTCAATCGTTTGACCAAAAAGTCAACTGTACCAAAATAATGTAGTTTCTTTATCATGTTTCCTTGTAATCCCTTATTTTCACTTGTATTTCAAATAATTAGCCATGTATCTTCAATTTCCATGAATTAGTGAAATATTATGTGAATGTCCAAGTTTGCCATTTTCTTTGAATCCAAACAAACTTCTGAATTGAGTGGCGATCAGTCGAATCTCCCAACTAACCATGAATCTCAAATAAACAGATGATAAGCGTCACAAGAAAAATGGGAAATAAACCCGAATAATTACCAAATAATCTCCTTGAAAATCCTTTTGAACCGATTAAATCCACTATCACTCAACCTTAACCTAATGATTGTGCTATGCAAAATGCGATGAATGATATGTTAAATGCATGACCTAATTGAATGAATTGATGACAATGTATGCAGATGAAGTGAAAATCATGACCCAGACAAAAAAATGTGGGGTAAATTTTGGGGTATGACAGCTGCCCCTATTTAATTTTCTTGGACCTGAATGTACGAACGATGACAGTTGTCCGGGTATAGAAGGTAGAAGAGGATTAAATACAAGAATATTCCTAAATTTTGGCCGTTAAGAGTAGAGACCTGTTAAGGGAAATTGAAGATAATTTATCGGGATCTGTTTATTGGGGATATGGAATGGCAAAGAATCCTTTGTGTGAGGTCATCTGTTGGGGGTTGATTAAACATTCAGCTAGGGAGATGAATCACTCGTAAGATAAAGAAAAGATTTTGGACGGACCAGAGGAAACTGGAAAGATTCTGGACGGATCAAAGATGCTAAAGAGGTTTTAGACGGACCAGAGGTAATTGAAAAGATTCTGGACGAACCAGAGATAATGAATAGATTTCGAACATTACAGAGAAAACAAAAGGATTCTGGATGGACTAGAGATACTTGGAAAGATTCTGGACAGACCAGAGATAAGTGAAAAGGTTCTCGACGGACCATAAATAAGGAAAAGATTATGGACGGACCAGATTTAAAGAAAAGATTATGGACGGACCAGAGATTAGGAAAAAGATTCTAGACAGACTAGAGATAAGAAAAAGGTTCTGGACGGACCAAATATAAGGAAAAGATTCTGGACGGACCAGAGATAAGGAAAAGATTCTGGAAGAACCAGATATAAGGAAAAGGTTATGGATGGACCAAAGATAAGGAAAAGATTCTGGATGGACCAGAGATAAGGAAAAGATTCTGGACGGACCAGAGATAAGGAAAAGATTCTGCACGGACCAGAGATAAGGAAAAGATTCTGGACGAACCAGAGGTAAGAAAAAGATTATGGGCGGACCATAGATAATTGGGAAGATTCTGGATAGACCAGATAGAGACTTGGAAGGATTTTGGACGGATCAGAGATATAGATGAAAGTCTGGACAAACCAGATAGGACAAAAGGATTCTGGATGGACCAGAGATAAGGACAAGATTCTTACCAACCCAGGGATCGGTCTGTGCTTTGAGGAAGGATTGAATCTGGCTTATGCTAGGGATGCATGTTTGGATTTGTATGTCGTAATGCCCTATCTCGATGGGTATTCTACGCGTTTGAGGATGCAATCCTATGCGATGCAAGATGCCAGTTGTTGGGCTTTATGAGGTGCCAAGCAGGTTGTGCTTTAGGGAGGTGCCAAGTATGATTGGGCTTTACTGGTGCAAATAGAAGTTGGGTTTTGAGAGATTCCAAGTATGATTGGACTTTAAGGAGATGCCAAGCGATTTGGGATCCAAGGACCAAGCAAGTTTAGGTTTTGGAGGTGCCAAGTATGATTGGGATTTAGATTTTCTTGTTTTGCAAGGCTTCATGCTATGCTAGATGAATGATATGCATGAGTGAAGCGACATAATTAATGCATGACAATGATCTATGCAATGGTTTGGAAGATTCAACAGGTGCTCATGTTGTGGGAGATGGAAGGTTTGAGGCTAAGATAAGGGTTATGAAGACATG